>OX451735.1:846514975-847714975 GCA_948472305.1 Vicia faba | reverse complement strand
TTTGAGCACGAGTTTGTACCCACTTAATATAAGGCTCCAAAGTAATGGAGTTCTTATGCCCCCAATGTCTTGCTATCCACTTTGTTTACCATCCTCCAAGCTCGTACAAATCTCTGACAGTAGCCTTGATCGTCACTCTCGTAGTCGAACACCAAACCTTGGATGAGTGCATTATGAGGACCATCTCTTTGTGCATAGCCAAATTGTCATAGTGCAAGAGAAGGGTTATAGGTGATACCTCCCCTAATGTCAAGCAAAGGGACATTAGGGAATTCCCAATAATGGTCAATGATAGTAACATCCTCCAAGGATCGAGAACATCAATAAATGTTAGAGTGGGGGGGGGGGACATCATCCTTTGAGACCATTGAACCGCTGTCGCGCGCGGGTCAAAAACGAGTTAAATTGCAAATTGTAGTAACGACGGTAACGGTAACTCGAGTATCGTCTCTCAAGGACTCTTGGGTTTTACTAACTAAAATCGAAATTGGGGGGTTGTTTGGTTCGAGTTTAGGCAAATAAACTAATTATAAAAAGTGATTGTAAAATAAGCTGTTTGGAAATAAGTGATTATAGATTAAGTCGATCTACTGTTTTGGGTTCCTACTATCATCGATTATTATAATTCTAATACCCGAAGCGGATTGTCTATTCCTATTTGGGTACAAACTCAATGACAAGCGCGGTGAAGTTTGTGAGATGTACGATCCTATTGTCCGAATTAAGCAAACGGGATAAGTTTTCATGGATTAAGCAAACATGACTGATCAGACACAACAACGGATTAAGCAAACGTGATGAGTCTATGTTAGGATCATACAATCAACCAAATTAAATCAATATATTTTATGCAATCGAATTAAGCATACAATAACACAAAATATCATTGAAAGGAATTAAACTTAAATTAACATTATAATAATCTCAAGTATTGGAACCTGAATTACAGTAGATCAACCCAAAGGAATTAGTTCTCCATAGTCATTCGTCCTAGCTTTTCCAAATCGTGAATGGAATTTCGTGAACAGTGAATTCGAATGAATGCTACAGTACCACGGCTGCTACCCTAAGGGGAAAGAGAGCGACCCGTTTTACAACCCAACTGGGTCAAACAAACGACCCAGGCCCAAAACTAATTGACCCGAAACTTAACTAAAACTAGTGCTGCAACTTCAACAATTTTTTCAACCTTGCTACAGTCCGAATTGGCTCTCGACTTCTTCATGAAAGTTGTAGGTCTTTTTCTTAGCTTTCCAACCAATATTAGAACGCCTCAATCCGAGTCCTGTAGCTCCAGTTATGAATTTTTTATTGAAAGCTGCACATGCTGAAAAATAAAATACGAAAATTAATTAAATGCAAAAATAAGATAAATTAGCAAAACAATTTAAAACATAAAAATAAACACAATAAACTAAAGAAATGCATTAGTACAATCGTGGAAAGATGTGCATCAAAATGCACTGATCAAAATCCCCCACACTTGAACTTTTGCACTCCGAGCAAAATGCAATCAAAAGAAACGCAAAAGCATCGTCAGTTACTCATCCTAGGCTACAAATCTTCTTCGGGTAGGTTTGCATCAACAGGTACTAATCTTGCACACTAAAAACATCGTAAGAACACTAACCACAGATAAGCAGACATAAGCCTCCTAAATACACAAACCAATTTCAAATCATATTATTATACCATAGCCTAACTTACTCATCCTTTTTGCTCTTTTTCATTCAGGCGCAATCACATTAAGCCCGTTATCTCCACACACTAATAGCAGGACGACCGGTTAGTGACTCTGATCCTTTTGCACGGGGTTCCGGTACTTACGTGGCATAACCCTTTACTTACTCAGATGTAGTTGCGGGGGATCGGACCGTAATCCTCCCTACCAAGTTCAGCACCAGAAACCGCTGAACCAACTAACAAAGAGTTTTGAAAACTTTCTTCTCTTTTTTTTTTTTTTTGAAGATTACACAACCGTTGGGTTAAGTGACCGGGTGAGGGTCACCAAACTTAGAAGGTGTATTCTCTTTTTCTTTTCTCTTTTTTTTTTTTTCCGGAACATTCACTTATATTCATCGGTTTTCCTGCGTAAAGTGTGTGAGAGATGGTGCTGACTGCTAAAATAAACTACTCAAGGGCTGTCAAAGATTGAGAAATTAAGGCTAAAACATAATAACAAATTCAAATAAATTTCCATATGTAGGAGACTTACGGTGTTAGAACGATACCGATTTTGTGAATCTTTCCCACGTCTCCGCAAACCCGACTCAAATCAGTCTATAGCCTAAAACTTTCAAGAAGATGCATTTTTTATTGGTTGAAATTAAAATAAAAACTAACAAACAAAAACAAATAAAACACACGATTTCCTCCCCCACACTTAAACTAAGCATTGCCCTCAATGAAAGGACATTACTAATAAAGTAGAGAGAAGGAAAGAAGGACTTCCTGATCAAGTTGCAGTGTAGCTAGGTGCTTCCAAAGAAAGCTCCTCTATGCTGACATTTTCGGGCACCGAACTTTCATGGAATAACTTCAGCCGCTGCCCGTTAACCTTGAAAATTTTGTCAGTACCTGTAGGAAATGTATCAGGCTGCAAGGAAGCATCAATCTCAGTACAAAGAACACAAACGTTAGTGTCAGTGCAATCAGGACATGAATAAGTATCATCAAAATCAGAGAGAGATGGAAAATCAAGTGCAAATAATTCAGAACAACTATCATCAACTAGTTCAGAAATCAACTCAATGTGAAAAACGGAATGCTCCTCCAAGGGATGTTTCATGGCGTCAAAAATGTTGAATTTTGCGACAATGTCACCAAATTCCATGGACATGGTTCCATCGTCAACATCAATCTTCGTTTTTGCCGTTTTCATGAACGGTCTGCCTAAAATTATGGGAGCTCTGCTTGTCTTGGTTTCGCCTTCCATGTCTAGAATGTAAAAATCTGCAGGAAAAATCAAATCGTTAACTTGAACAAGGACATCTTCGACAACCCCGGCGGGTCGAGCGTTGCTCCTGTTTGCCAATTGAATAATTAAACCTGTATGCTGCAAAGGGCCAAGACAAAGGTTATTATAAACAGAAGTAGGCATAACATTAATGCCCGCTCCCAAATCAAGCATGCAATTCTCAAATTTACTATCTCCGATGGTACAAGGAATAGCAAATGTTCCCGGATCCTTCTGCTTTTGTGGCAGCACCTGAGTAGTGAGGGCTGAAACATTTTGCTCACTTACAGCCTTGTCAGATGATTGTTTGGGCTGAATAAAGGCAGAAATATTTCGTCCTAAGTTCACTCTTTCACTTCCCTTAATCCTCCTCTTGTTAGTACACAAATCTTTCAGAAACTTTGCATACTTAGGAACCTGTTTTATAACATCAAGTAGCGGAATATTTACCGCCACCTTTCGAAACACATCCAAAATCTCTCTTTCTTTGTCTCCCTCCTCAATTCTTTTATTTTTCAGAACTCTATGTGGGAAGGGGACAGGTGGCACATACTCCTTTTCTCTAATTTTTTCAGTTTCAACCATAACAGAAGAAGGAGAAGAAAGTGCAGAAGGAGAAGGTTCAGATGGAGAAAGTTCAGAAGTTACCTCAATGACTTTTTTATTTTTTTCAGGGCCTGTTTCTGTAACCTTTCCGGATCTCAAAGAAATAGCGCTCACATTAGCATTACCATTCGGATTGACAACAGTTTGTGCTGGAAGTTGGTTCGAACCTTGAGTTTGCATATTATTTATTTGAGTAGCAAGTTGTCTCATCTGTGTGGTCAAGGTCTGAATGCTAGTGTCGGTTCTTTGTTGGAACTGAAGGTTGTTCACGGCCATTTGTTTAACAAGATCTTCCAAGGACGGTCCGGAAGCAGTAGCTGGAGGGGTGTGATGTGGCTGGGGTAGTGGAACGGTGAGTTGTTGTTGTTGTGAGGGCTGCTGATTTCCATATCGAAGGTTGGGATGATTCCTCCAATTGGGGTGATATTTGTTGGTGGACAAGTCAGGGGTGTTGTTGTACCTGTTCTGGTTGTAAAGGTTGGCTGCATAAGCTTGAGGCAGCTCGGTAACAGTATCATCTTTCAGAAGAGGACAAGTATCAGTGGGATGATCATGAGCTGTACAAATGCCACATACAGTTGCTGTTTGAGGTTTCGCTACTGCAAGTTGTTTGACTAAAGCGGTCAGCTCATCAATTCTGCTTTCTAAAGCTCTGTTCGAGGAACCTTGAATTTGATGTACACCCTTGGTCTGGACAGAATTAATTCGAGTGGTGAACTGCTGGGAATTTAAGGACATATTTTCAATGAGGGCCCTGGCAGCAGCTGGAGTTTTGTCAACAAGTGCTCCACCACTAGCAGCATCAAGAATGTTTCTATCCATAGGTAACAACCCCTCATAAAAGTACTGAATGAGAAGTTGCTCGGTAATCTGATGTTGAGGGCAGCTTGAAACTAACTTCTTGAACCTATCCCAATACTCAGCCAATGACTCGTTATCTTGTCTAATGCCACAAATCTCCTTTCGGATTGAAGCAGCTCTAGAGGCAGGAAAATATCTCTCCAAGAACACTCTTTTCAGAGCATTCCAGCTTGCGATTGAATTCGGTTCGAGATCATATATCCAATCCTTCGCTGCACCCTGCAAAGAAAAAGGAAAAGCACGAAGTTTGATATGATCTTCAGTGATCCCTTCAGGCTTCAATGGTGTAGAGCACACCACCTGGAATTCCTTCAAATGTCTATGCGGCTCCTCACCTGCAAGACCATTAAACTTTGGCAACAAGTGTATTAAACCCGATTTTAATTCAAAAGGAACAGCAACAACATCATATTCAATACACAAGCCATTATAATTCACATCAGGGGCTGCAAGTTGTCTTAAAGTTCTATTGTCAGCCATTTCAAAAACAAATTCAGAATCAGAAGCAAACAAGTTATGCAAATAGTCGGACTCAGAATCAGACTCAACTATGGTCGGTGAAGGTGAACTATTGCTAGCCTGGCCTGCTCTACGAAGTGTGTGCAAGGTTCTTTCTACCTCAGGATCAAAAGCAACAAGTTCAGGACAAGAGGACCTAGTAGTCAGGACTAGTGCACAGCAATGCAACAACAATCGTGAAAATGCCAACTATGTCCCTAAATAGCAAAAACAAACACAAAGAAAGAAAACGATTAAATTTTTTTCAAAAAAATAAACTGAACACGAAATTCATCTAATGGGTGAAAAATAGAATTTTGATAATTTTTTCGAATTTTTTCGACTCTATGAAATCAGTAAATAAATCATTAAAAATAGAAAAATGATGAATTTGGGAAATTGAGACCAAAGTCCTAAACTACTTCGTAGTTAAGGACAAATGATCAGTGAATTTTTTCCCCTCCACTGGTCGAAACAGATTTCAAATCGGATTCAATTTTCAAAAAAACCGAATTTTTTTACTACTATGACGCAAAAAATGCGAATTGGCTTAAACCGAAGGAAATCTAGAACCTAGGCACGAAAACACTAAACCTATGACTCTAAAATTGGTTAATAAAATCAAGAATCCCCGGCAACGGCGCCAATTTGAACCGCTGTCGCGCGCGGGTCAAAAACGAGTTAAATTGCAAATTGTAGTAACGACGGTAACGGTAACTCGAGTATCGTCTCTCAAGGACTCTTGGGTTTTACTAACTAAAATCGAAATTGGGGGGTTGTTTGGTTCGAGTTTAGGCAAATAAACTAATTATAAAAAGTGATTGTAAAATAAGCTGTTTGGAAATAAGTGATTATAGATTAAGTCGATCTACTGTTTTGGGTTCCTACTATCATCGATTATTATAATTCTAATACCCGAAGCGGATTGTCTATTCCTATTTGGGTACAAACTCAATGACAAGCGCGGTGAAGTTTGTGAGATGTACGATCCTATTGTCCGAATTAAGCAAACGGGATAAGTTTTCATGGATTAAGCAAACATGACTGATCAGACACAACAACGGATTAAGCAAACGTGATGAGTCTATGTTAGGATCATACAATCAACCAAATTAAATCAATATATTTTATGCAATCGAATTAAGCATACAATAACACAAAATATCATTGAAAGGAATTAAACTTAAATTAACATTATAATAATCTCAAGTATTGGAACCTGAATTACAGTAGATCAACCCAAAGGAATTAGTTCTCCATAGTCATTCGTCCTAGCTTTTCCAAATCGTGAATGGAATTTCGTGAACAGTGAATTCGAATGAATGCTACAGTACCACGGCTGCTACCCTAAGGGGAAAGAGAGCGACCCGTTTTACAACCCAACTGGGTCAAACAAACGACCCAGGCCCAAAACTAATTGACCCGAAACTTAACTAAAACTAGTGCTGCAACTTCAACAATTTTTTCAACCTTGCTACAGTCCGAATTGGCTCTCGACTTCTTCATGAAAGTTGTAGGTCTTTTTCTTAGCTTTCCAACCAATATTAGAACGCCTCAATCCGAGTCCTGTAGCTCCAGTTATGAATTTTTTATTGAAAGCTGCACATGCTGAAAAATAAAATACGAAAATTAATTAAATGCAAAAATAAGATAAATTAGCAAAACAATTTAAAACATAAAAATAAACACAATAAACTAAAGAAATGCATTAGTACAATCGTGGAAAGATGTGCATCAAAATGCACTGATCAACCATGTTAATCCTTGCTCGTTCTTCAATGTTGATCGAGGTAAGTGCGAAGTAAACCACTTAGCGAGTAGGGGAATGCAACATAAGAGAGTACCTTTTTTCTTCATTGTGCGAGTGTGGAAACAATGTAAAATGTCTCCAAGCAAAGTAGGTATAAGATTACGAGAGAGGAAGATCTTGATGGCATTCACATCTATGAATTGGTCCAAATTGGGAAATAGAACCAAACCATAGATTAGAAGATCCAAGACATCTTCAAAGGCTTGGAGATCCATATCTTCCCAGAATGAGTGAGCCTTATCCAATGGGAATTTGGTTAGGAAACCCTTAACTCGGCTTCTTGTCTCCCAATTTTCCATGATGTCATCTCTCTTCAGATGCAGGGCTTCGGCAATGAATTCAGACTTTGGAGTTCCTTCTAAACCAGTGAATGGTAATTGATCAAGCACGAGAACTCCCAACAGTTAAGAGAACTCCTCTAGCGTAGGGACCAACTGGTAGTCAAGAATGGAATCAAAGAATTGGAAGAGCACACACATCATTTCTTCTGGGAATTTGGAGGTAGCCAAGCTGAGAAGTCAACCATATTTCTCGGTGAAGGGAGAATCTCCAGGCACCCTTGATGCTAATTCTTGGAGTTAAGGGTGAGCTTTCAAGAAGCTGATCCAGATGGTATTCCTTTGGATGGGATTCATGACCTACAAAACAAAGCAAAGATAAATTCCTAAATCCTTGAAATGGTTAGTGAGAATGCTTATGATGTTATGATGTTTATGATGTTATGTACAAGTATTCAAAGAAAGCAAGTTGTTATGTACACACAAAACAGATAAGTCCTTAGGTGTAGGCTTGCATGGAGTTTGTAGGTAAGTACCCTCTTGAAGTTTAGTTGGCTCAACATGTCCTAGAAAGTAACTGGGTTCTAGGGGATCTCAATATCACTGACCTTTCTTTTAGGCATTATCTCAGCATAATCAATCTTTTTTGCGGCCGAGATATCCCAAAAGTCCAATCTCAATGAGTGTAGTATCGAGTATCAACCAATTTTCATCTTTCAACCAAAACCGGCTATCTCACTACTTCCTAATGGCCAAGTTGTTCAATTAAGGTTCTAAGGTCAGTTAGTGCTTTATGACGCTGCTCAGTAGCCCCGTATTCTCCTCGATTCAACATAAGGGATACTGGTACCAACAAATGCGTCACATTAATGTAGCCATTATTTTAACCATATTGGTCTACACCATACAGTTTCCACAATCTATTGCTACTTACCTAAAAAAGGTGCCCCAGATCCGGGTAAAGGATAAAAAACAAACCCAAACAAGGAACCATAATGTAAAGTAAACAAGTCAAACAAAGAAAAGAAAGTAAAGGTGATCTAGCCCTAAGGTAACAACACTTTTAAGTATATCCCCAACAGAGTTTCCAGTTCTCTAATACGGTGGGAGAACTGACTTGTGTGTTTTGCGTTTGATTGCAATTGTTGCGGATAGCAAGAGTCGCCACTGACTTTTCTTTTATCCAACAAAGGAAAGGTTGAAAAGAACAGGAAAGACCTTTCGAGATTATTTCTTGAGTTTGGGGGGTAGATTATGAAAAGGGAAGGTGTTAGCACCCTTTTCATCCATAGTTATCTATGGGCTCTTAGTTGCTTGCTAGATCACTTGCTTTTGTTTGAAAATGTGCTTGTGGTGTGGGTTTTGAAAGTATTTTGAAAACGTGTCTTTGTAATGGTTCTCGTCTCTATAAGAACACGTACAAGGTGTTTGTTTTGAAAATAGTTCAAAGAAGTGTTTGTGGAATTTGTTTTTGAAAGTGGTTTTGAAAAGGTGTATTTGTAATGATTCTCGTCTCTATAAGAATGCATACAAAGTGTTTGTCTTTTGAAAATGTTTCAAAATGAAAGTGTTGGTGTATAAAAAGTTTTTTTTGTGAGCAAGCGAGCAACTAGGAGCATCCTACCTACTCAAAAGGTCTTTAGTGTTATTTTCTTCCTCCTTTAGATGTTGTTATCTTACCATTGATTGGTAAGAAGCCTTATCTTTACATGTAAAGGGGCGGGCGAGGGTCGTCGTATAGACATGATAGCAATGTTGTGAGACATCTTAGCATTTCTCTTGAGGGACTAAGATCATTTGTAAGGCAACATTCAAAGCGTCATCGAGGGACTATGATCTTGTATTTTGATTGTTTTTGCTAAGATGTCTCACATGCATAACATGACCATTTTTATAAGGCAACAAGTGGAGTTAACCCTAGAGGTTCAAGTGTGCAAGTTGTTTTACCCCAAAAAAATTTCTCTCATTTTACTCAAGACATTCCTCTAGAGGTCCTCAATTGCTCAAGGATGACTAAGGATTGACCAGACAAATCCTCCTCCTAAGGCAACAAGCCTCAAATTACGGTTTCCATTTTTATCAGGATGTGTGAACTCCAAAGGTCCCAAATGATTTCCATGGTCCCAATATGTTCTCAAGATCATCCATGTCATGTTTCATGCCTTGCACAAGAAGTTTGCTCAGTCAATTGCCCAGATGCCTGAAAATCAACTATACTAGGTCAAAAGTCAACTGTGGCCCACATACAGTCAAACTTCAAGATTTTTGATCAACATCAACATTTTGAAGATATATCCATCATTTGATCAAGGGTTGATCATGATTCCTCAAGGAATGCTCCTAATTCATCAAAGCCCAAAAGTTGTTAAATTAGGGTTTCTCAAGAAAAGTTAACCAAACTTTGACCAGGCATAACTTCTTCATACTTCATAAGAAATTACCCATCCAAGGCTCATTTTGAATAGGATGCAATTCCCTACAACTCATCTTCATCTCACAAGTTCAAAATATGCACTCATAAAAAGATATGAATTTCTACATTATAGGTCCTTTTGAAAAGTCAACAAAAACACCTTTTGGGTCAAAGCTTCTTACATGAACATGGAAGACCCAATTGAGATGAAACCAAAAGGGTTGTTTAGGTTACATCATAAGCTTTATAAAAAGTCAAAGAACACCTCTCTAGGGTTAAAATTGGAGGAGATATGCCTTGTCAAAGTTGGCCATTTTTGCAAAATTGCCAAAAGTCAAATGTGCTCAAAAGTGCATTTTTTGTCAAATGGGCCTAGCTTTCATGATTGAATCTTGTTAGAAACATGGTCCACGATCCAAATCAGCATCCACACATTTTTTTCTTTATGTATTTATTTATTTTGATTTTTTATCATTTCAAAGTTAAATTAAATCAAATAAATTGCAAAAAATACAAAAAGATTGGTTTTGATCTGATTTTTTGTAGGAATCAAATTCAATTAAGATGGCATATCATATCCAAATCGTGCAAGGAAAATTGAATCAAAATTGGCATGATTATGCTTGTTTTGGAAAGATATAATACAAGAGAAAAATCAAATCAAATTTTCATGATTCACAAAGATTTAAATTGTTTTTGTTGCCCTAATTCATCACACTATATATACTGAACGAGAACAATGCGCAGGGGAGAGGATTGCAAGTCGTGAAAGCTGGAAACAAAACTGAAAAATTAATAAAAAGCGGTGGATCGATTTCAAGCTTAGAGGGAAATTCAAAGCATTTCAACACTCCCAATCCTTTCCTGGAGCCTCTTTGAAGCTAACACGATCAGTTTCACGCTTCCACAAGCCCAAAATCTCCCTCTAGATGTCACACGGTTTGCTTTCTTTTTCAGATTCGATTACTATGATCCTTGCATCATGAACATGTTTTGATGGTATATCTATGTTTGTTGTCATGTTTGCAACATGATTGGACGATTTAATTGAAGCTTTGATTCCTGTATACGTATTTGCCATTGTTATGGTTTTCATGGTTGTTTTAGGGTTTTTTTCTACAAGTTAAATTAGGCCCAGAAAAGGATACCATGATGCTCGTGGCATCAAGACAAGTTGAACCCTGGTCTTTAATTTCATTTATCATGTGTTTTTCTTGATTTTTGAAGTGTACAGGTTATGGCTACGGACGCTTGTCTGTAGGTAAAAGTCTTTTCCTAAGACGATGTGCTCAGCGAAGAAGACAGTTGTGTGGCGAGGCGTGAGTGGGCTATTTGAATCTCGCGCGTTTTATTAATGCACTGACTTTTCATTCTATAAAATATATTGTTTTTATTATGTAAACAATTGAAACAGATGGTCCAGTGGCAAGGGCGCGCGTTTGAAAGCGAGAGGACCTAGGTTCGATCCCAGGTCCCAGCGTTTTGTTATTTTCTTAACATTTGAATGCAGATCTTGTACTTTACACAGCCAAGCGCCTTCCATGCACTCCAACCATCCAGCCAATGGATCATTGCCTAGCCAGATCCAACGCCCATCAAGGGATGACCATGGTGCACCATCAGCAAGGACCAACACAGAATCAGGCGCGTTGACTGGGTTGAGCAAGGAATGGGCCTAACAAATTCAGTACTACACCCCCTGGATTGCTTCTAAACAGGCCCATCTCTTTTCCTTTTTTTTATTTTCTTTTTTAATTATTCTAATTATTTTCTTTTACAAAAATAACACAAAAATCATTTTTTATCATTAAATCAAAAAAAAAATCACAAAAAACATAAAAATCATTTTTTTCATAAAAAATATTTTATTTCCTTAATTAATTAGTTTAATTATTTAGGGAAATTTAATCCTTTTTTCATAATTTAAATCAATTAGAAATTAGGGTTTAATTTGTACATAACCTAATTAATTTTTTCTCAAAAACTAACCTAAATATTTTTCAACTAGATTTTTTAGGCTTGCTAATTATTCTCGCATTTAATTCGCTGCGCGCATTTTTAATTCCTTTTTCTATTATTGTAACTGCTCCGAGTTTGTAATAGTAATTAGGGTTTCAATTTTGCATCTTTATTTTCGGTCAAAAATAATTATGTATCTGCAAAAGCCTTGAAATATCTAGGACTTTTAACTTTCCCGCATTTTAATTTTCGCAATCTATAAATTGCTTAGATGTATGGTAATAGGATTGTATGGAAAGACAAACTGAAAATTAATACGATAGAAAACCCTAAATGTGCAAAGATAAATTAACTGAAAATTACACTCGCACATGCTCACTCCTAGGGTTTACTCCACTCCGGCTGCCTTCATAACACTCTTGAGGATAGAAACAAGGGGTAAAACAAAGTAAAACAAAACTTTTCAAAGCAAGCACACACAAGCAGTTTTCAAAATGAGCAAGTACCTAAGAGCCCGTGAAAAACCACGGCTAGAAAGGGTGCTAACACCTTACCTTTCTATAATCTACCCCTGGTACTCAGAAACATCTCGAAAAAGGTTTTTTCTATTCTTTTTCCTTTTCCTGATTGGATAAAATAAAAGTCGGTGGCGACTATTGCTTACCGCGACATTTTGCGAACAAAAAAAACACAAACCAGTATTAACAGTCAGTTCTGCCACCGTATCACAAAACTGGCGACTCTGTTTGGGAGTAAAATATAAAGTGGGGTAAACCTTAGGATCTAGGTCATATTTAACTGTTTTCTCTTGATTGTCTTGCTTGATTTATATTTATTGGAACTGTTTGGGTTATTTGATCCTACACCCGGATCGGGAAACACCTTTTAGGTAAGTAGCAATAAACTGTGAGGGAGTTGTGCTGGGGTATACCGACACGGTTAAAGCAGTAGCTACGTTGATGTGGCACTTTGGTTGGTACCCGTAACCCTTGAGTCAATTAGGGAGATGTACGAGGCCGCCGCGTGGTGTCATAAAGCATCAACTGACCTTAGAACCTTTAATTGCACAATTTGGCCAGTAGGACGTAGCGAGATGGCCGACTTTGGTGTATGCCCAAGGTCGACAGATACTCGATGCTACACTCATTGAGGTTTGACTTCTGAGTTCTGTTTGATTACGATTCAATCGTTGATTGAACAAGGCTTAGGGGAAAGATTGGTGATATTGAGATCCCTTTAGAACCTGGTTACATATTTATAGGACGGGTTGAACCAATCCAACTTCAAGAGGGTATGACCTTAAAACTCAAGCAGGCCTTAAACCTAAGGACTTGGTGTCATTTGTCTGTATTTGCTATACCTGTGATTTATCATGACATCATAATTATCATACCATAGCATATTATACTAACTGTTTCAAGGGTTTATAGGGCTCATCTTTGCTCTGTTTTGTAGGATATGGCATCTACGCGCAGGAACACTATTCAGATTAACCTAGTGAAAGTATCTCCCCAATTAAGGGACTTGGCAGTAAGGATTCCCGAAAGTTCTCCTTTCACTGAAAAGCATGGTCGGTTGCTCAACTTGGTCACTGCAAAACCTGACGAAGAAATGTTGAAAGTGTTGTTTCAGTTCTTTGATCCTCTGCATCACTGTTTCACATTCCCAGATTACCAGTTAGTGCCTACTATGGAGGAATTTTCTCAATTATTAGGGATACCCATTCTTGATCAGCTAACTTTCAGCAGTACGGAAAGACATCCCAAACCTGAAGAAATTGCTAAAGCTCTATCCTTACAACGGTCTGACATAGTGACAAATTGGGAAACCAGAGGGAGTGTTCAAGGAATTCTGGTTAAATTTATGTTCGAGAAGGCTTACTATTTTTGGGATACCCTGGATCTACAAGATTTTGAAGAGGTTTTGGCACTCCTTGCCTACGGGATGGTATTGTTCCCTAATGCGGATCAACTCGTAGATGTGAGCACAATCCAGGTTTTTCTGTCTCGGAATCCGGTACCTACATTACTCGAGGATATTCTACACTCTCTGCATGCTCGCACTCTAAAAAGAAGGGGGACCCTCCAGTGTTGCACTCCTCTATTGGCTAGGTGGTTTATTTCGCACCTACCCAGATCTACTTTGAAGAATGACCAGGGTAAAAGATGGTCTCATTGACTGATGTCCCTTATACATTCAGATATTCATTGGTGTTCACGATTCTCGGAAGATGTTACTATCATCGATCGTTGTGGTGAATTCCCTAATGTCCCTCTCTTAGGCATTAGGGGAGGAATCACTTATAACCCTTGCTTAGCATTACGACAGTTTGGTTATGCAATAAGGGACGGTCCTCATGATACACTTATTCAAGGAATCGCCTTGAACTATGAGAATGATGTTCAGGGTTACCGCAAAAGGTTCATACAAGCTTGGAGTATGGTACATAGGGATGACATCAAGACACTTGGGCATACGAATTCCATACCTCTCGTGCCTTATCTCAGATGGGTACGAGCCCGCTCTCAAACTCTTATGATGCCTTATCCCGCTATCCGACCTATGATTATGGAACCAGTTGCCGATGGAGACACACCTCATCTTGTTCTTCATCCAGACATGCCAACTGATCATGAAGAGTTACAAAAGTCATGGGTTCAGCTTAAAGAGGGGCGGGATACGTTTGAAGCCCAATTCTATGCCAACGAGAAGAAGGTCTTGGAACTCACTAGGCTACTTCATGAAGAGAGGAATATCAACTCCTACATCACGCCAAAGAGGATGCGCCCATGGGAAACCTAGTCTTATTTTGTTTTATTTTTCTTAATTGTACTCTCGAAATACAATCTTTGTAACAATTCAAGTTTACTAATACAATTCGCGTTTGTTCCTTTTTGTTTAAGCAAATTTGAGCCTTTAAGAACCCTTGAAAACATTGCATACATATCATACATATCATTACATAACAGGATTCAGAACAGGTTTCTCATCTCCTCCGCTGTTTATTTCAGCAATGGCTCTTGAACAAACTGTGAAAGATCTTCAGACTCAGAACATGTAGTTCCAGCAAATGATTGTGGCCTTGGCCAAAGGACATGAAGAGCTGAAGGCTCTGATCATTAAGAAGAACACTAAGAAGACCAAGAGGACAGCCGGTGTGGCACATATGAGCAGAAGGTTCAGAGGGCCGCCAAGATGGGTTGTTGATTTAGCTTCTTCATCTAAAGAGGGAGAAAATCAAGAGGGTGAAGCCAGAGAAGAGGACCCTAGTCCTAAAGAGTCTGATAATGAAACTGATTATAATGAGGAGCAGTACCCTCCGGCTGATGAAAGGTATAAGCAGCTAGAAGAGCGTCTGAGTGCTATGGAAATCAAGAAGGTTCCTGGGCTAGATTTTGAAGAGTTGGGTCTAGTCTCCGGGATTGTCATCCCCCCAAAATTTAAGGCACCGATATTTGCTAAGTATGATGGTGTCTCTTGTCCTAAAATGCATCTCCGTTCCTATGTGAGGAAGATACAGCCTCATACTACTGATAAAGACTTATGGGTTCACTTCTTCCAAGACAATCTGTCTGGAACACAACTGGATTGGTTCTATCAGCTGGAAAGAGACAATGTTCGTAACTGGGAAGACTTTGCTACTGCATTTTATAAGAAATATCAGTATAATGCAAACCTCGCTCCCACCCGTACACAACTCCAAAATTTGTCTATGGGTTTGAACGAGGGTTTCAAGGATTATGCTCAAAAGTGGAGAGATTTGGCTGGAAGAGTTCAACCTCCCTTGGCTAACAGGGAGCTCGTGGATATGTTTCTGGGAACTTTAACTGGGCCATTCTTCAACCATTTGATTGGAAGTTCATCGGTAGATTTTACTAAAGTGATCTTAACAGGAGAAAGAGTGGAAGCTGAAATCCGAAGTGGAAAAGTTCAGAAGGATGCCTCTTCTAGTGCTGCAAGGAATCTGTTTGCAGGTAAAAAGGAAGTCAGTGTCGTCTATAACCAAAAGAATCAGAATTGAACTGAGCACCATCCGGCGGTAGGGGTTGTTATGATTCCCAAACCTGCAACTGCTTAGCAAAGAAACAATCAGCCAAGAGCAGAAAGACCAGCTAGACAGTTCACTCAGATCAACATGATGTTGTCTCAGGTTTTACCTCAGTTGGTGAAGTCCAATCTGGTTACTCTGAGGGAAGCTCCGAAGAATCTGAACACCACCTCTCCCTACTATAAACCGAATGCTCGTTGTGCTTATCATTCGGAAAGTCCTGGCCATGACACCAATGACTATTGGGCTTTAAAGAACAAAGTGCAGGATCTGATCGATGCTAAGGAGATTGAATTTGGTCCCCCGGAGACTCCCAACATTATCAATGATCCTATGCCGAAACATGGTCGGGGTGTTAATGTCGTTGAAAAATATGTGTTTGTGACTTCTATGGAAGAATTGGTGACCCCACTCATGACTATCAAAGGGAATTTTCTGAAGGCCGATTTATTTCCGGGGTTTGATGAAGGTTGCCACCTTTGTTCATTTCTACCGACTGGTTGCCCTTTGTTAAAGACATGTGTTCAGCGCCTGATGGATGACAAAGAGATTTTGTTTGAGAAGACTCCTGTTCCGACTGTTTCCTGTGAAGACGTTGCTATCATAAGCATTTCCGCCAATCTTCCTAGGGCCTCCGCTAAGAGACCCGTTAGGATTACATCAATTCTAAAGGTGACTCCGTTGATCATAACCATGCCAGGGCCAATCCCATCCTCCTCGGACAAAGCTGTTCCTTGGAACTATGGGGCCGACGTCTATTACCATGGCGTAAAGCAGGGCATGCTAGCCATTGAAGACAAGATTGCTGAAAATGTTGATTTCAACATTGTCAATATTGCCGGAACTAGTAAAATAACAAGAAGTGGAAGAGTGTTCTCCCCTGAAATTTCTCCCCCGAAGATTGTTATCGGACCTGTGATCATTCCTGCTGTGCTTCCACCCAAGACTACTACTGCAATTCCAATAATCACTCCTGTTGACCCTCCCATCACTGAGTCGGCCGAGACTCGAGGCAAAGACATACTGATTGAGCCTGTCCTGACAAAGGCTTATTCAGTAACCATACCAGAAGCTTCCAAGAAATAAATGGAAGAAATTTTGAAGATAATAAAGAAGAGCGACTACAATATGGTCGAGCAGTTGGGGCAGACTGTGATCGGTGGATCTGGAACTGACTGTTTAACGCTGGTTCGCGAAATGTCGCGGAAGCAAGAGTCGCCACCGTCTTTTATTTTCTCCAAATGGAAAGGACAAAAGCACCAAAAAATTCCTTAAAGAGATCGCTCTCAGTTCGGGAGGTAGGTTATAGAAAGGGAAGGTGTTAGCACCCTTTCTATCCATGGTTATCCATGGGCTCTTAGATACTTGCTCATTTGTGTTTTCAAAAATGGTTTGTTTGCTGTTCAACTATGGGTTTTAAAAAGTTTCTTTGAAAATTCCAGTTCGACTCTTGTATCGGTCCTCAAGAGTGTTTGAAAAATTGCTTTCGAAAGCTTTTTGAAAAGGTGTCGGTGTGAAAAGTATTTTTGATTTGTTTTGAAATTAGAGCAAGTATCTAGAGTCGTCTACCTACCCTAAGGAATTCGTCTGTGTAAGTGTCCTTTAAAGTAATGCCATCCCACCATTGAGAGGTAGGTAGCACCATCGTTGGAGGTGTTCGGGTCAATTCGAAGGTTCGGGACATGGTGATCACCGGAGCAATGGGAAGACACCTTAGAAGCTACCCTCATGCCAGGTTCCCGGATCATGAGGACTTACTAAGACATCCTCTACTCGACGATCACCTTTCGAGGGGCAAGGCAACAGTGAGGCGTACCCTAGGGGTGGTGTGTGATTTGTGTGTCGTTTTCAGGTATTTTTGTCTTGTTCATGTATTGGTGATCTACGCTTTTGTTTTATTTTGACATTCATTCTTGCATGCAATTTATTAGCAGTTAAAAAGACGCGGAAATTAAAAGTTCCTAAACTATTACAAAGGCGCGGGTCCACATCGCCAAATTTAATCCAGGACCCGATTTGACATAAAATAAAGTAAAGTGCGAGAAAATATAAATGTCCGAATTACATGGCTTTGGGAGAATTACATAAAAAGAGGGAATAAAATAAACACGCGAATTGGAATTACGATTGAATGCGAGGGCGTTGGACCCTTTTTAACGAAATTAAATTATGATTAACAAATTAATTAAATTAAAAATAAAAAGAAAAGATTTTTTTTGAGTTTTTGGTATTTATGGACTTTTATGAGAATTAAATGGAATTAAAAAAGTTAATTAACCCTAATTCTAGTTATTTTTAATTTATTAAGAAAAGTATTAAAATTTAATCTAAAATTAACCTAATTAATTAATACAATTTTATTTACAAAAAATAAATAATTAATAATTAATGATGATAAAAGAAAAGAAAAAGATAAAAATTGATTAAAACCCTAATTCTACAAATTTTTAGTTTATTAAGAAAAATGTCAAAATTAATCCTAGAATTGAAAACTAAATTAATTAATGATTTTTATTTACAAAAAAATACTAAAATAAAATATATTTTTGTTTTTGTCTTTTCTGGTTTTTATATTATTTTTTATGTTGAGAAAAATATTAATTTAAAGAATTAAGAAAGAAACAATTAAATTAATACAAATAATGGAAAATAAAAAAAAAGAGAAGAATTGCAAACCCTTGGGGGGTGCTGTCCCCAAACTGGAGGAATTGTTTAGCAATTAGGCCCATCTGTTTCAAGGCCTTTTTGACTTTTCCTGGAAGCGTGTGTACGCGTTGACTAATGCCTATGATGTTCCTCACATCTGGACCTTTGGATTGGGATCATGGGGCGCGTGGCATCCTAGGACATTGGGCGTAGGATGATCTTTTGGGGAAAGTGCTGCATAGGAACATGGTTAACAAAATAGTATGGAATAAAGGGAGGGGACCTGGGAATCGAACCCAGGTCCCAGAGGTTACCACACTGATGCCTTGCCAATCGCGCTGTTGTGCTTCTTTGTATATTATATGAACCATAATTATTATAAAAAAAGACAAACGCTAGTGGTATAAATCAGAAAAGCGCGCGCCAGAATTCAAAGTGTTCAATCACATGATGCCACATAATCATCTTCTTCATTTATCCCTGAAACAAAAAAAAGATTAGCGGGGGTTTTAAACCCCCCCAAAATGCAAGCTTATCAAAAATAGCGATTAGCCCATCTTGCTACATAAATTAGGCGCGAGGTATGGAAACGATTCACATGAAGCTTCTGAATTCAACAGTCCTGGTCTTAGAGTCTAATTTTTCTGGACAAGGAAACCCCCAATTTTCCAGTTTCGTAACCCTAACAATCTTCCATGGTGAAATCGCGTATGGGCAAGCAAAACTCAATTGAACAATATAGTTAGCTTCAGAATGATAAGATTAACACAAAACAAGCATTAGAATTCAAAATCATGGCATGAATGATGAAATACGATTATGCAAAAAAAGTGACACAGTCTGACTCCTAGTTACCAATTCTTGATGTTAGGGATGACGATTTTGATTCAGGCACGTTCCTTGAAGCCTCAGGAACACAATGGAATAATTTTCTTGCCTTGAAATGCTTTGGAACCACGTTTTCAGTTTTGGAATTTTTCACAAAAATTTCAATGTTTCTCTTCAACTTTGGGCGCAGCTTGGAGGTCTCTTGGCATTAGGTTTGCATCCTGCTTATGTATGGAATGTATTAGGGTTAAATTCTGAGTCCACAAATCCTTGCATTGATGAAAACAATATTTGATTTTCATGGCATATCTTCCAAATCTTTTTTTCACATGTTTTTGATTCCAATCATGGCAAAACCTTCCAATTTTGATTATGCACGAATCTTGAGCCTTTAAGAAGAGTTTATCTTGCACAAAAAGATTTAAAAACTTTGGTTTAGTATTTTTCCATATTTTATTTAATTTAAATGAATTAATTGTAATTAAAAATTCAAATAAATAAATAAAAATGATGAATAAATCCCCTTTGGGCCAAATGGTCGTGCACATGCTTTGGATGATGAATCTTGGAAGAAAATGTGGCCCATTAGCAATTTTAAGGCATTTGAAGCAAAGTTGACTTTTCAAAATATCCAAAAATTTCCCAACTTCCACAAGGCATATCTTGCTCAATTATTAAGATTTGATCATGTTCTTGGACATTTTGGAAAGGTCTTGAAGTCCTCTAACCAATGCCTTTGGTCCCATGTCATTTTGATTTACCAATCTCAGGTTATGGCCTTTGACTTAAAGTCTCTTTTTGTTTACTTTTGAAAATGACCTATAATGTTGAAATTGATAACTTTTTGTGAGAGCATTTCTTGGACTTGGAGTGTGAAGAGGAGTTGTAGGAAATGTCTTTATCTTCAAAATGAGCTTTGGATGGAATTTGTATGATAAACCATGTGAAAGTTATGCCTTGGTCAAGTTACAGTTGACTTTTTCAACTGTCCAAATATGGAAACTTTTGCATCTTGAGACTTTTTGAGCCAAGCTTTGAGAATCATGATCAAGCATTGATCAAATGATGTTTGTGGCTTAAAAATGAGATGTTGACCAAAAATTTGAACTTTTGACTGTCAAATGACCATTTTGCCCCTACAGTTGACTGTAGGGCAATTAGGGTTTTTGACTGTGCAATTTTGTGCTGTGAGTCTTGAAACTTGGTATGAGGATACTTGACAATGTTTATAAGCATGTGGGACTTGATTGGACCCTTGGAAACTTCATTTTCTTTGTTAGAACCAAAACCCTAGTTTTTGACTGTTAGGAGGCCCTTGAACTGTGCAACCCTTGGGGAGATTTTGAAGCATGCTCTTTGCAATTCTTGAAGAATATGGGAGGGAAAATTTTGGGGTACAACAGTTGCCCCTGTTCAATCTTCTTAAACCTGAGGATGCAGATTGGCTGACGGGCCTTTCGTAATCCGAAGGTGGAAGATGATTGAACACTAGAGTGCCCAGAAATTTGCGCTCACATAGTAGTGTGATGGTGGGAATGGGCTTACAGATGCCATTTGGAGATTGATGGATAGGATGATGGGCTTACAGATGCCATGCTAAGAAGATGATGGATAGGTGGATGGGCTTATAGATGCCATCTGGGTGTTGATCGCGTAAGAGATTCCTTAGCGAGAACCTGCGTACCTGAAAAAAGAAAAACGATTACCTGACCTGTTACAGGAGCTGGCCTTCAAACTCTTTGTATAGATGTGTCCTGACTGGTTACAGGAACTGGATCTGGAGCTTCAAACGGTGATGAATGAACCAAGGATGGTTACTACCTCAACGGGACGGTGAGAGAACCTGGGATGATTACTACCTCAACAGGAACGCTGAGAGAATCTTGGGCGACTTCAACCTCAACAGTAACGTTGAGAGAATCTAGGGACGATTGCTACCTCAACAGTAACGCTGAGAGAATCTTGGGCGACTTCAACCTCAACAGTAACACTGAGAGAATCTGGGGACAATTTCAACCTCAACAGTAACGCTGAGAGAATCTTGGGCGACTTCAACCTCAACAGTAACGCTGAGAGAATCTTGGGGTGATTACTACCTCCGCAGTAACGGGGAGAGAACCATAGGCGACTACAACCTCAACAGTAACGCTGAGAGAATCTTGGGCGACTTCAACCTCAACAGTAACGCTGAGAGAATCTAGGGACGATTACTACCTCCGCAGTAACGGGGAGAGAACCATAGGCGACTTCAACCTCAACAGTAACGCTGAGAGAATCTTGGATATCTTCTAATGGGTCTTCATCAGGAAAATCTATTAGGGGTCGATTTAACTGGACTAGAGAAGGCCTTTGACTGGATAAGAAACAGAAAAATCTTAGGGTCGATTTAACTGAACCGGTCTAGGTCTTGAAATCTTCAACTGGATAAGAAACAGGGAGATCTTAGGGTCGATCTGACTGAACCAAAGAAGGCCTTGGACTGGATAAGAAACAGAAAAATCTTAGGGTCGATTTAACTGAACCGGTCTAGGTCTTGAAATCTTCAACTGGATAAGAAACAGGGAGATCTTAGGGTCGATCTAACTGAACCAGAGAAGGCCTTTGACTGGATAAGAAACAGAAAAATCTTAGGGTCGATTTAACTGAACCGGTCTAGGTCTTGAAATGTAGCTGAGAATTTAACTGGATCTTCCCTGAAAGGTAAAGGTCAGTCATATGCAATGCATGATATGGATCAAGCAATGATGTTCTCAACATAAATGAGATTTGTAAGATATGATGCTTATATGCATGCTATAATGATGTATGTAATGTTTATGAATGTATGTTTTCGTCTTAGGAAAATAAATCCTTGACGGGTGCCGGGAAGTCACTCCTGGGCTGATGTTGAAGAATAGATTTTTGCTTCCGCTGGGGAGGATAGTTGCAAGAATACCGGTAGGAGAAGATAACTCCGTTGGGGAATAAACTTGGGGAATGGATTACTCTGCGGGGAGAAAAGTACTCTAGCGATCTTGCTGGGAAGCAATACTCTGTGGGGAGAGAGGTACTTTGCTGAGTTGTTGATAATAACTTGCTGGGGATACCCTTGATGTGTTATGTTGAAGGAATTGATGGACTCCGTTGGGGGTAGGAAGACTTCGCCGAGGACGATCTTTCCGTGGCTTTTTGGCTGAGGATAACCCAGTTATAAGCTCTGGTGGAGCATAACCTTTGAATAAAGCCGGGGGACGCGTTCGTGCTCTGCGAGGATAAGCTTCCAGAATCTACTGGGGATAAGCTTACTGCTTGGGGAGATGAATTCCTGGGGAAACTGGATTGGACTCTCTTGGGGAAGTTTTGAACTGTAAGTTGAAAGAGGGAACCTATGTAGGGTTGCCTGATGATGAGCTCGTGTAAAACCACATCTTGGAAAGAAGGACACCTGTGTGGGGTTGACTGATGACGAATCCGTGTAGAACTACATCTGGAGTTTTGAGAAGGAAACTTGTGTAGGGTTTATTTTGATGATGAGCCCGTGTAAAACTGCATTCTGGGAGAAGTAAAACCTGGGTGGGGTTTCTGATGACGAGTCCGTGTAAAACTGCGTCTTTGGAAAGAGAGAACCTGTGTAGGGTTTCTGCGGGATAAGTTCGTGTAAAACTTCTGGAGGAACCGGGGTAAGGTTACTGCAGGATAAGTTCGTGTAAAACTTCTTGATGAACCGGGGTAAGGTCATCTTGAGATAAGTCCGTGTAAGACTTCTGGAGGAACCGGGGTAAGGTTACTGCAGGATAAGTTCGTGTAAAACTTCTTGATGAACCGGGGTAAGGTTATCTTGAGATAAGTCCGTGTAAGACTTCTGGGTGAACCGGGGTAAGGTCATCTTGAGATAAGTCCGTGTAAGACTTCTAGAGGAACCGGGGTAAGGTTGCTGCAGGGTAAGTTCGTGTAAAACTTTGGGAGGAACCGGTGTAGGGTTACCATGAGATAAGTCCATGTAAGACTTCTTCTGAAAGAAAAGGAACCGGTGTAGGGTTGCCTGTTGATGAGCAAGTGGATGATTGTCCTGTTTGGTTTCGGATATTAACCCACGATCTGGAATTTGTAAAGGTAGATGGTAATCATCTTTGTATTAACCTTTCCTTGGTACTTTGGTTGACAGAGCAACTGGATCGCCTGGACGACTCATTATTGCCCCTGTTTTTGAGGAGAGGGGAAAAGATACCTTGTGGAGGTGCTGGATGACTGCCGATTGACAAATCTTCTTCTGGTAGGTAGGTGACGAGATGCCGGGACATAGCCGTATGCTTTGATCCCTAACTTTTGCCTGGACCGCCCTTTCGGGTTTTCAGTCCATCGGGATACCCATTTTTGCCCAAGCCGCCTTTTCAGGTTTTCGACTTGCCGGGTGTACAGATTTTTTTCATTTCATCCCTTATTTTTGCCCGAACCCTTTTGGTTCGCCGGGAAGCCCTTATTTTTGCCTAGGTGTGTCAACCTAGCGGGTCTTTGATTTTGCGTAGTATTTTTTCGACTATGTCCACGTTCTCAGAATGTAGGGAGGTGCCCCTGTTGTTGTGTTGCCATGCCACCAGAAGATCTTCGTTTGATCGTCCAATGCCCCAAGTGACTTAGACGGAGATTTGCCCCAGGCTATTTGGCATTTGAGAGATTCTCCGAATCTTGACTTAATTGCCCCAGATGATGGATAATAATCACGTCTGCCCCTTGATTGGAAGTGCTTTTGTTCACTAGGCTTTCATCGTGCGAATTTCCTTGCTGTTCAAACAAATAGTCATGTGCAAACAATGTTATATCAAAGATGCAAAGCTTATGTCTGTCTTGAAGATTTTGAAAATGCGGTTTTTTTCATAAAACAAGTGAATGTTTGTAAAACGTGATGTCAACTCCGTATTTACCGTAAGCCTTAAGGAGTCAAGATACCTTTTGTAACAGTATGCTTTCGAATTAACCCATGCTTCAGCTAGGACTTTTAAGGGTTATAACGTGGCCTGGTTCACGGTTTAAGAAACAAAGGATAAAGGCTCAAATTTTATTTGTACCCACCCGCTCTTCGTGATGTTCTTCAAACCTAAACTTAGTTGATCATACGTTGGACCTTGTTTGAGTCTTTGCTCTGATTTTCCAGTGATGATTCGGATGTTGATAACTTATTCTGAATAGGCAGTCATTTTTGCTTTGTTAAGGGTTTGTATGACCTCTTTCTTTTTGATTTTGTTATCCCTAAATTTTGCCTGAACTGTTTCTTTTGTGATTACAGTCAGCGGGATGCCCCAGTTTTATAAGTCCCCTTCGTGGGTTTTGACTTATTGGGCTTTTTTATTTTGAGAGATATAATGACTGCCTGTCCTTATTGATTATTTGGAACCATCATTGTCTTTCTTTGTTTTTTAAGGACCTTTTTGGTGCCGTTTGTTATGCACTTGGATCAACTGAGAGACTACCCTGCCCCAGGTTATGATTAAGGGTTTTGAATTTCGAAAAGAAAAAACTCCTACTTCTTTGGCTCAGAGGGGTTGACGAGGGATTATCTTCCTTATAACTCCAGTGTTTAGGGATTGAAACAATGCCTGTACCTCATCAGCGGGGTCCGTTCAAAAGCATACTGTAGAGATCGTGGTATCATTTTCGTCATCCTCCCTCAAGAGGCTTAGCATTATTAATCGAGCGTTGATCATCAGAAAAAATATGAAAATGATTTGCATATAGTGAATACGAATATATTGCTTCAAAACAGACATATGCGATGCATTAATGAAATAACAACGTTTAACATGAGTAAATGTTTGAACAAAAGAAAATTACAACTTGAAAATCCTAATGAACAAAAGTCTTTTCATCTCAGGGCTTGTTACTTCAAATGGTGAGCCTTGGAGGGATGGTAGAAAAACTCAGCCTGACCATCTTGTGTGAACTCCAATGCCCCTTCATCAATCAGGTCCTGGATCTTGTTCTTCAGAGCCCAACACTCATTTGTATCATGTCCTGGACAGGAAGAGTGGTAGGCACACCTTTTATTGGGATCATAGATAGGAGATGCTGTGTTGGGGTTCTGGGGATGAGCCCTTAATGTGATCAAATTCAATCTCAACAGACGTTGTAAAGCTTGAAACAGCGACATGTTGAGCTGGGTGAATTGCCTCCTGGGCTTGTTTGGCTGAAGCTGGTAAGGTTGATGCTGAATCTGTGACACTGGAGCCCTTTGAGGAGCTCTCCCTTTATCTCCTTGCCTCAAAGGTGGTTGAATGATGACTGGCCCTTCAACCTTAGATGTTTGCCCCAGTTGGTTACCCCGAAGAAGTTGGTTGACGAGGACCCCGAGCTCATCTTGTCTTTGAGCTAAGTCTTGGATGATAGTCACCTGCCCCAGCATCTGGGCTCTCATTGCATCCACTTCAGCTTGCAGATGTTTCAGCCGTTCGTCCTCAGCGCTGTTCCTGACCAAAGTCTCCATGAGGAGTGTCCTTAGCTCCTCTTGCCCCTTGGATAGATTCAGGAGGATTTCCCCGAACCGAGTCTCTTGAGCAAGAAGGTCCTGATTATCTTGTTGGGAAGCCATTGCTGAAATAAACAGCGAGAAAGGTAAGTGACCTGCAACAAGGATACCTGCTATGCAATGATGTGTATGCTATGCATGCAATGTTTTCAAGGACCTCGCGGGATAAACAAGAAAATTTGTTAGCATTTGGATCCGGTAGCTTGATTGAAGGAACTTCGAGTTGTTGAGATTCCTTCTTCCAGGGTCAAAGGCTCACCATATCAAGTGGGTCATAGCCCCTGACAACTTTGTCTAGAGGAAAATAAATCCTCTTTGCCCCTGGCTAGACATTCTGGTTCATCATGACCTGCATCACAAGCCCTTGAGATCCTTGAAATGGTTTAGGATGTATGCAATGGTATGATGTTATGCTATGAATGGGGTAATATAGGTAAACCCTGTTATGATTCCAATTGAGGACTGTAAATAAAACTTGCAAGAAATTCAGCACACCCTGTTATGAGTCCCAATTAAGGACTATAAACAAAACCTACAAGAAACTTAGTACCCTATTATGAGTCCCAATTAAGGACTATAAACAAAACCTGCAAGAAAAACTCAAGTGTCAGATAACAAGCATGCAAATAGTCAAGTTGGAAGGCACACAAGTCACACAAGAGAAACCCTTAGAGTTTAGGCCAGCATGGGGTCTAGGTACTACCCTCTTTCAGTTTGTTGGTCCATACCTGTCCTATCAAAGTAACCGGGTTCTTAGAGGATCCCAATATCATTGACTACCCTCAATCGGTCATAACTCCAACATCGCAATCTTTTCTTGCGGCCAGAACCATCACGAGAGTTTAGCCTCAATGGGCGTAGCATACTACTACTGTTCTAATGGCCAAGTTGTGTCATTTAAGGTTCTAAGGTTGTTGGTGCTTAATGACTCCTTGGAAGACCCATATTCTCCTCGTTGCGACACAAGGGATATCGGTACAGACCAAGGTGCCACACCAACATAGCCACTGCTTCACCCATGTCGGTCTACGCCGGACAGGTCCCTCACAGCTTATGCTACCTAACAGGGTATCCCCAGATCCGGGTTAGGATCTATGTAACTCCCATGCAACCCACAATAATAAAGCAAACAAACACAACAATTGAAAACACAAGTCTGAGCTATCCTAAGGTACACCTCACTTTAAGTAATTCCCCAGCAGAGTCGCCAGTTCTGTGATCGGTGGATCTGGAACTGACTGTTTAACGCTGGTTCGCAAAATGTCGCGGAAACAAGAGTCGCCACCGTCTTTTATTTTCTCCAAATGGAAAGGACAAAAGCACAGAAAAATTCCTTAAAGAGATCGCTCTCGGTTCGGGAGGTAGGTTATAGAAAGGGAAGGTGTTAGCACCCTTTCTATCCATGGTTATCCATGGGCTCTTAGATACTTGCTCATTTGTGTTTTCAAAAATGGTTTGTTTGCTGTTCAACTGTGGGTTTTAAAAAGTTTCTTTGAAAATTCCAGTTCGACTCTTGTATCAGTCCTCAAGAGTGTTTGAAAAATTGCTTTCGAAAGCTTTTTGAAAAGGTGTCGGTGTGAAAAGTATTTTTGATTTGTTTTGAAATTAGAGCAAGTATCTAGAGTCGTCTACCTACCCTAAGGAATTCGTCTGTGTAAGTGTCCTTTAAAGTAATGCCATCCCACCATTGAGAGGTAGGTAGCACCACCGTTGGAGGTGTTCGGGTCAATTCGAAGGTTCGGGACATGGTGATCACCAGAGCAATGGGAAGACACCTTAGAAGCTACCCTCATGCCAGGTTCCCGGATCATGAGGACTTACTAAGACATCCTCTACTCGACGATCACCTTTCGAGGGGCAAGGCAACAGTGAGGCGTACCCTAGGGGTGGTGTGTGATTTGTGTGTCGTTTTCAGGTATTTTTGTCTTGTTCATGTATTGGTGATCTACGCTTTTGTTTTATTTTGACATTCATTCTTGCATGCAATTTATTAGCAGTTAAAAAGACGCGGAAATTAAAAGTTCCTAAACTATTACAAAGGCGCGGGTCCACATCGCCAAATTTAATCCAGGACCCGATTTGACATAAAATAAAGTAAAGTGCGAGAAAATATAAATGTCCGAATTACATGGCTTTGGGAGAATTACATAAAAAGAGGGAATAAAATAAACACGCGAATTGGAATTACGATTGAATGCGAGGGCGTTGGACCCTTTTTAACGAAATTAAATTATGATTAACAAATTAATTAAATTAAAAATAAAAAGAAAAGATTTTTTTTGAGTTTTTGGTATTTATGGACTTTTATGAGAATTAAATGGAATTAAAAAAGTTAATTAACCCTAATTCTAGTTATTTTTAATTTATTAAGAAAAGTATTAAAATTTAATCTAAAATTAACCTAATTAATTAATACAATTTTATTTACAAAAAATAAATAATTAATAATTAATGATGATAAAAGAAAAGAAAAAGATAAAAATTGATTAAAACCCTAATTCTACAAATTTTTAGTTTATTAAGAAAAATGTCAAAATTAATCCTAGAATTGAAAACTAAATTAATTAATGATTTTTATTTACAAAAAAATACTAAAATAAAATATATTTTTGTTTTTGTCTTTTCTGGTTTTTATATTATTTTTTATGTTGAGAAAAATATTAATTTAAAGAATTAAGAAAGAAACAATTAAATTAATACAAATAATGGAAAATAAAAAAAAAAGAGAAGAATTGCAAACCCTTGGGGGGTGCTGTCCCCAAACTGGAGGAATTGTTTAGCAATTAGGCCCATCTGTTTCAAGGCCTTTTTGACTTTTCCTGGAAGCGTGTGTACGCGTTGACTAATGCCTATGATGTTCCTCACATCTGGACCTTTGGATTGGGATCATGGGGCGCGTGGCATCCTAGGACATTGGGCGTAGGATGATCTTTTGGGGAAAGTGCTGCATAGGAACATGGTTAACAAAATAGTATGGAATAAAGGGAGGGGACCTGGGAATCGAACCCAGGTCCCAGAGGTTACCACACTGATGCCTTGCCAATCGCGCTGTTGTGCTTCTTTGTATATTATATGAACCATAATTATTATAAAAAAAGACAAACGCTAGTGGTATAAATCAGAAAAGCGCGCGCCAGAATTCAAAGTGTTCAATCACATGATGCCACATAATCATCTTCTTCATTTATCCCTGAAACAAAAAAAAGATTAGCGGGGGTTTTAAACCCCCCCAAAATGCAAGCTTATCAAAAATAGCGATTAGCCCATCTTGCTACATAAATTAGGCGCGAGGTATGGAAACGATTCACATGAAGCTTCTGAATTCAACAGTCCTGGTCTTAGAGTCTAATTTTTCTGGACAAGGAAACCCCCAATTTTCCAGTTTCGTAACCCTAACAATCTTCCATGGTGAAATCGCGTATGGGCAAGCAAAACTCAATTGAACAATATAGTTAGCTTCAGAATGATAAGATTAACACAAAACAAGCATTAGAATTCAAAATCATGGCATGAATGATGAAATACGATTATGCAAAAAAGTGACACAGTCTGACTCCTAGTTACCAATTCTTGATGTTAGGGATGATGGTTTTGATTCAGGCACGTTCCTTGAAGCCTCAGGAACACAATGGAATAATTTTCTTGCCTTGAAATG
Organism: Vicia faba; assembly: GCA_948472305.1. Lineage (NCBI taxonomy): Eukaryota > Viridiplantae > Streptophyta > Magnoliopsida > Fabales > Fabaceae > Vicia > Vicia faba. The sequence goes on along the minus strand of OX451735.1, from coordinate 847,685,918 downwards.
CTTTGGAACCACGTTTTCAGTTTTGGAATTTTTCACAAAAATTTCAATGTTTCTCTTCAACTTTGGGCGCAGCTTGGAGGTCTCTTGGCATTAGGTTTGCATCCTGCTTATGTATGGAATGTATTAGGGTTAAATTCTGAGTCCACAAATCCTTGCATTGATGAAAACAATATTTGATTTTCATGGCATATCTTCCAAATCTTTTTTTCACATGTTTTTGATTCCAATCATGGCAAAACCTTCCAATTTTGATTATGCACGAATCTTGAGCCTTTAAGAAGAGTTTATCTTGCACAAAAAGATTTAAAAACTTTGGTTTAGTATTTTTCCATATTTTATTTAATTTAAATGAATTAATTGTAATTAAAAATTCAAATAAATAAATAAAAATGATGAATAAATCCCCTTTGGGACAAATGGTCGTGCACATGCTTTGGATGATGAATCTTGGAAGAAAATGTGGCCCATTAGCAATTTTAAGGCATTTGAAGCAAAGTTGACTTTTCAAAATATCCAAAAATTTCCCAACTTCCACAAGGCATATCTTGCTCAATTTTTACGATTTGATCATTTTCTTGGACATTTTGGAAAGGTCTTGAAGTCCTCTAACCAATTCCTTTGGTCCCATGTCATTTTTATTTACCAATCTCAAGTTATGGCCTTTGACTTAAAGTCTCTTTTTGTTGACTTTTGAAAATGACCTATAATGTTGAAATTGATAACTTTTTGTGAGAGCATTTCTTGGACTTGGAGTGTGAAGAGGAGTTGTAGGAAATGTCTTTCTCTTCAAAATGAGCTTTGGATGGAATTTTTATGATAAACCATGTGAAAGTTATGCCTTGGTCAAGTTACAGTTGACTTTTTCAACTGTCCAAATATGGAAACTTTTGCATCTTGAGACTTTTTGAGCCAAGCTTTGAGAATCATGATCAAGCATTGATCAAATGATGTTTGTGGCTTCAAAATGAGATGTTGACCAAAAATTTGAACTTTTGACTGTCAAATGACCATTTTGCCCCTACAGTTGACTGTAGGGCAATTAGGGTTTTTGACTGTGCAATTTTGTGCTGTGAGTCTTGAAACTTGGTATGAGGATACTTGACAATGTTTATAAGCATGTGGGACTTTATTGGACCCTTGGAAACTTCATTTTCTTTGTTAGAACCAAAACCCTAGTTTTTGACTGTTAGGAGGCCCTTGAACTTGCAACCCTTGGGGAGATTTTGAAGCATGCTCTTTGCAATTCTTGAAGAATATGGGAGGGCAAATTTTGGGGTACAACACAGACCCCGTCCAAAATTTCTATGTTGGCTTTGTTGTTGTGTTCTGAGGCCCATGTGAAGGCTTTCGTTAAGCTTCTGAAAATGGCTCACGTACCACAAGAGACATCTACTGATCAGTTTGAAGATTGTGTGGCTAGTCTGACTGCCGATAATGGTTTGGGTTTTTCCGATGCGGATCTGACACCAAAGGGGAGGAAGCATAATGATGCTCTTCATGTTTCCGTTGAATGCAGGGGCACGACTCTGCCCCATGTTTTGGTAGATACTGGCTCCTCGTTAAATGTGCTACCTAAAAAAGCTCTGGATAGATTGGACTGCGAAGGCTTGACCTTGAAGCCTAGCAATATAGTAGTGAGAGCTTTCGATGGTTCGAAGAGGATGATGCACGGGGAAGTGGATGTCCCTATCAAAGTTGGTCCCAGACCTTCGACTCCACTTTCTACATAATGGATATCAAACCATCATATTCTTGCTTGTTGGGACGCCCTTGGATACATGGGGCTGGGGCTGTTACTTCTACCCTCCACCAAATGTTGAAGTACCCAGTAAGAGGAAAGATTGTCACTGAAATTCTGGCTGCAGATACTCAATGTCACGTCCAATGTTATGACACCGTATCTGACTTACTATATGACAGTAAAAACAAAAGCAGTAAAGAACACAGTCAATTGTTTACCCAGTTCAGTGTGCAACAACACCTACTCTGGGGGCTACCAAGCCAGGGAGAGAATCCACTATAAGAGATGTTAATTCAGGAATAAACCAACCAGTTTATCTCCTTCACTTAAGACCTACCCAATGCAATTCTAATCTAAGTACAACTTAAACCTGAGTTCCTACTCACTCCCCCTCAATCACAGCAGTGATACATAAACCAATTTGACTTAAGAATTGATGAAGACACTCTTCAAAAACACATACTTGATTAAGCTTTACAGCTTTTTAATCAAATAACACAATCACTCGTGCTTCACAGCTTTGAGTGATGTACACAACTAACTTGACTCTGCTTCACAGCTTTAGTCAAGGAACATTCAAACACTCTTGCTTCAAAGCTTTGAGTGCTACACAACCCTTACAAATAGAAACCTATTCCAAGGCACTTATCACAATGATAATTGCTTGGAGTACAAATAAACAAATCTATACAGATTACAAATGATCTTCTAATCAATCAGCAGGGATCACATGAAAAACAGCAGCTCTGTTGAATATATAGAAGCTGCAACTTCAGTTAGGGTTTCCAAAAACCTAGGGTTAATTCCGTTTGACCTAAAGACCAGGTCACAGGACTTTATTAACCAGGTTAGGGTTGAGCTAGGTTACCCCTCAGAAAACGCAGGATTCTGTTCAGGAAGGACTGAGTTATTTCCTGAAAAAACTCAGACTTATCCAATCCTGCAATCTTGTTAGTTCAGAACAGGATGTCATGACATCTGTTATGACATCTGAGAAAACCTGTCTACTGATTCAGCAAAATGTGATCATTTTGCAAATGCTCAGATACACACTTATAAACATCAGTATTACAATTACAATATTTTTCTGCAAAGGTACCTAATGAGTCAGTACAACCTGAACTAGAATGTTATGACATCAGTCATGACATTCACACATACACTTGGGATTTACCAAAAATGCAAGCCAATACCTAAACACCTACAAACTCCCCCTTTGGCAGATTTTTGGCTAAAGACCCTAAAACAATCAGAGATAGATAGCAGCAGAAATAAGTGACAGCAGCAGAAAAATATCACACAGAATGTCAAGTACTAATTGAGCAAGTACCAAAATATTCTCCCCCTCTTTAGCCACAAATGGGCCAAAGATACATGTTCATAAAATTATACAGTTATCCAAAACAAAATAAGCGCAGCAGCAGAAAACACCAGAATACACTTCCAAACTCCACCATCAACACCACCAAGCAGCAATCAACCTTCAAGCACTGTCATCAGACTCAGAAGAGCTAGTTTCTTCAGTGTTGAGTTGTCCTTCAGCTTCTACATCTTCTTCCCTTCTGCTTTCTTCAGCTTCCTCCTTTTCTAGCCTAGCAATTAGAACTTTTAGGGTCCTTTTTCTAGCATCCAGATCTTTGCAAGTTTCTTTTAAAACAGCTATGACATCTGATGTCTTGGACTGGGTCTTTACAGACGTTGTCTCAGCTGATGTTATGACAATGTCTGGAGCATGAGATCCCTGAAACAATTTGTAGTGCAGGCCAAGGGCAGGAGCTCTTTTGCAGATTGTATCTCTTGCCACAAGGATATCAGGGAATTGTGCAAGGATGATTCCACAAAGGAGGGAGGGAAAGGCAATTGGTTCTTTGACAGCATAACTGCCAGCATGCTTTAAAGTTTGTTCAAAGATGTACCTTCCATAGTCAAAGGCAGTCTTGGTTCCTACAGCATAGATAAATCTCCCCAATCCTGTGGAGATAGTTGATTTGTGATTTGTAGGCACCCAGTTTGCTGCACCTATTTTATGCAAGATGGCAAATTTCATGCTGAGTTTACTAGCATTCAGCTTCCCTTTCAATGGCCAGCACTTGACTTGCCTGGCTGTGATGGTTAGACACACTTCATTGTCAGTTGCCTCTAGATCAGGACAGTCCTTATTTGTTCTTCCAAGAAACTTGTTGATTTCTGATGGAGAGAACTTGACCCTTCTTCCTCTAACAAACACACACTAAAAGTCAGCTGACCTTCCATCAGCACAATCATTTGACAAGTTCACTACAAACTCCTTAACCAGATTTTCATAACATTTGTTAAACTTCATCACTGTCTTCATTAGCCCAGCATTCTTGATCAGATCCATGATGTCTTTGCACTCCAAGGCATCATTGTTGAGTTCTCTCTCCAGGGCTATTCTCTTTAAGCAAACATACTTCCATCTGTTAGCATTGTCAGGATGATGAAAGGAGATATTGTCTGTTGGTACTTCAGGCACTCTAGCAATCTTGCTGGAGGGGAGCTTCCTTCTGATGGGAGTTTCTTCAATATCAATCTCAAATTCTGATTCATCATCAGAATCAGAAGTTTCAGGATCTTTACTTTTCTTAGAGATTGGTTGTCTAGCAGTCTGCACCTGTGCCTTCTTCCCTTTTGTCTGAATACTTTTCTCAGCCATCCCTTCAGCCTTGGATTTCTTAGCATCAGGTTTATCATTCTGACTATTCTTTCTTTTCATCAATCTCCTAGCAATGCTAGGGTTCACATTAGCAATCAGTTCATTATCTGAGTAATCATCCACATCAATGATAGGTGGATCAGCAGCCTTTTCAGAGGGGTTCTGAATGTTGTCTTTTGGTGTCACAACATCCTCAGTGACATCTACATTTTCAGAAACTTCCACATTTGGACTTTCTGATTGGTTTAAAGGGATAGAAATCCCCGGTACAGATTGGTTGCCACTCAGAATGCTAGTAACCAGCCTAGCAATAGCTTGGTGTACTTGAACTGATCCTTCTCTATTAGGTATAGAAGACGAAGGATGAGAAGAATTACCAGAGGCTGTAGCTTGAGCTCTTCCTGCATGTCTGGTTCTGAGCTTTTTGACTCTGGCTGGGTCAGTTGCCATCTCCCTGAGAGGAGTGACCTCAAGAACTTCAGATTCTATGCATGTAGTGATTGCCCTAGAATCTTGATCAGATGATGCCGATGATGAGGAAGACGAAGCCGCCATGGTGGAAGACGATGTCTGAGACATTTTAATTGACTTTGAGTAATAGTAGCAGCTTGAGAAAAATCTTTGATTGGGAGGAGGAAACAGGTTGCAAGGATGAGAGAGGTAGGGGGTAAAAGGGAGTCTCTTCAACTTCTTAAAGCTTTTGAAGGAATTGTGAAAGAATATGATTAACCCACTAAATATAGACTTAATAAAATTAATCCCTTCAACCCTTGTTTTAAGCAAAACTAATTGCTATAATTTCTCATGTTGGTGAATACCCAACCTGCCCCTCAAATTTTCAAGTTTATTTCCAACAAGAGCCTTGGTAGAAGAATCAGTCAGCTGAAGCTTAGAGAAACTGTGTTCCAGTTTAAATGACTTCTTCTCTTCAAAGTCAATAGGGTTCAAGGAAATGTTGAATGTTTTCAGATTGTCACAACACAATTTCACAACATCTTGTGTAACATTGTGCTCAGGGAGCATCTGCTTTGACCAGATGTTTTGAGAACAGAATTTATGAGACTTGTTATTTCCAACATCCTTGTCAAGATGACTTAAGGTTCTGGCAACACATTCTTCTTCAAGTTTATTTCCCACATCACAGATATCATCAACCTGTAGTTTTGGAGTTCTTCTGACAGTTTCCATAGAGATAGCTCTCTTCATTCTTCTTAGATGAAGGAGACCAAGCTTATGCTGCCACAGTTTCACCTCTTTTGCAGTGGAATACACAGATGAGGAATTAGTGTTCTCAGCCTCCCACAAGTAGCAATTGTCTTTGGATCTGACTCCTTTCATTACTATCTCTTGTTTGTCATTGATTACAAGGCATTCAGATTTTGAGAAATTGACCTTGAATCCTAGATCACACAGTTGACTGATACTAATGAGATTAGCGGTCAGTCCTTTCACCAGCAGTACTTCATTCAGACTTGGAACTCCAGGGCAGTTCAAATCACCAACTCCTTTGATTTCACCTTTAGCCCCATCTCCAAAGGTCACAAAACTGGTGGTGTGAGGCTTAACATTATTGAGGAGGTTCTTGATTCCAGTCATATGTCTGGAACATCCACTGTCAAAGTACCAGTCTTCCTTTGCAGAGACCCTCAGGGAAGTGTGAGCTATCAGTGCAGTAGCCTTTTTCTTCCATTGAGGAGCATGTGGTACCTTTTTAGACTTAGGTTTGACACCTGAGTTCTGATTAGGATATCCATGTAGTCTGAAGCAGAAGGGCTTTATGTGACCATATCTCCCACAATGGTGACATTTCCATCTTTGGTACCTCTTCTTCATATGTCTCTGTCCCTGATGTTGAGAGTTGTGTTGAGACATCCGTTTTGACATTTGCTTACCAGTACCAGATTTCTTTGCTTCCACAAATCCTAGTCCAGATTTATTTCCCATATTTTGTCCAGCCTGAAGGATCTCTTCCAATTTGTCTGTTCCATTGGTCAACATCTTGACAGATTTGGTCATTTGATTCAGTTGTGAGTTCAGCAATTGGACTTCTCCTTCTAGATGACTTATGGTTTCAAGATTCGCCCTTTTTTCAGCTTCCAGTTTGATAATGAGTTTTGATTGTTTCTCATTCTGCACACAGACTTCAGTACTTCTGATACACAATTTCTTGTAGGTATCAGCCAGTTCTTCAAATGTTACTTCTTCATCACTAGTATCACTTTCAGAAGTACAAACACTAGTTAGGGCAGTAACTAGTTTGGAAGATTCTTCTTCAGAATTACTTTCTGAATCATAGTCAGACCAAGTAACAGTCATTCCTTTCTTTTGCTTCTTAAGAAAGGTAGGACATTCAGCTCGAATATGTCCATATCCTTCACATCCATGGCATTGAATACCTCTGCCTTGGTTTCCCTTATCTTCTGACCTTGGTCTTCTGCTGGAACTGTCAATGTCAGAGGGAATGTTATGAACATTAGACCTTGACTTTGGGTCCATTCTTTTGATGAGCCTGTTGAATTGTCTTCCAAGCATGGCAATAGCTTCAGATATGTTTTCTTCTTCATCCTCCTTGTATTCAACATCAGTGTTGGATACAAGTGCTATGCTTTTGTTCTTCTTGTCACCATTATCAGTGATCCCCATCTCAAAAGTCTGAAGAGACCCAATAAGTTCATCCACTTTCAACTTGCTAATGTCCTGGGCTTCCTCTATGGCAGTTACCTTCATTGAAAATCTTTTAGGCAAGGATATGAGAATCTTCCTTACCAGTTTTTCTTCTGACATTTTTTCTCCCAGTGCTCCTGAGGTGTTGGCAATCTCCAAGATGTTCATGTGAAACTCATGAATGGTTTCATCTTCCATCATTTTTAGATTCTCAAACTTAGTGGTCAACATCTGAAGCCTTGACATTTTTACTTTGGAAGTGCCCTCATGAGTAGTTCTGAGAGTGTCCCAAACTTCCTTGGCCAGTTCATATTGATGTACTAGTCTGAAAATGTTTCTATCAATTCCATTGAACAAGGCATTTAGAGCTTTTGAATTTCCCAGTGCTAACTCATCTTCTTCTTTACTCCAATCTTCCTCAGGTTTCAGACTGATTGTCCCATCTCTCTCAGTTATGGTGGGATGAATCCATCCTTTGTCAGCAGCTCTCCAAGCCTTTTTGTCCAGAGATTTTAGGAAGGCAATCATACGAGGTTTCCAGTAGTCATAATTGGTTCCGTCCAGAATGGGTGGTCTATTTCCAAAAACTCCTTCTTTGTCCATAGTGCCAGAAAGTGATATCCCTAGATCTCACCCAGTAATACAGGCAGGGTGCCTGCTCTGATGCCAATTGAAATTCTGGCTGCAGATACTCAATGTCACGTCCAATGTTATGACACCGTATCTGACTTACTATATGACAGTAAAAACAAAAGCAGTAAAGAACACAGTCCATTGTTTACCCAGTTCAGTGTGCAACAACACCTACTCTGGGGGCTACCAAGCCAGGGAGAGAATCCACTATAAGAGATGTTAATTCAGGAATAAACCAACCAGTTTATCTCCTTCACTTAAGACCTACCCAATGCAATTCTAATCTAAGTACAACTTAAACCTGAGTTCCTACTCACTCCCCCTCAATCACAGCAGTGATACATAAACCAATTTGACTTAAGAATTGATGAAGACACTCTTCAAAAACACATACTTGATTAAGCTTCACAGCTTTTTAATCAAATAACACAATCACTCGTGCTTCACAGCTTTGAGTGATGTACACAACTAACTTGACTCTGCTTCACAGCTTTAGTCAAGGAACATTCAAACACTCTTGCTTCAAAGCTTTGAGTGCTACACAACCCTTACAAATAGAAACCTATTCCAAGGCACTTATCACAATGATAATTGCTTGGAGTACAAATAAACAAATCTATACAGATTACAAATGATCTTCTAATCAATCAGCAGGGATCACATGAAAAATAGCAGCTCTGTTGAATATATAGCAGCTGCAACTTCAGTTAGGGTTTCCAAAAACCTAGGGTTAATTCCGTTTGACCTAAAGACCAGGTCACAGGACTTTATTAACTAGGTTAGGGTTGAGCTAGGTTACCCCTCAGAAAACGCAGGATTCTGTTCAGGAGGGACTGAGTTATTTCCTGAAAAAACTCAGACTTATCCAATCCTGCAATCCTGTTAGTTCAGAACAGGATGTCATGACATCTGTTATGACATCTGAGAAAACATGTCTACTGATTCAGCAAAATGTGATCATTTTGCAAATGCTCAGATACACACTTATAAACATCAGTATTACAATTACAATATTTTTCTGCAAAGGTACCTAATGAGTCAGTACAACCTGAACTAGAATGTTATGACATCAGTCATGACATTCACACATACACTTGGGATTTACCAAAAATGCAAGCCAATACCTAAACACCTACAGTCACTGTGCATGGTGAAGAGGATTATATGATCAGTCACTTGAACTCCTTCAGGTACGTGGAAATGGATGGCGAGTTCATCGAGACTCCTTGCCAGAACTTTGAAGAGGTACCTCAGATTATGGCTACAATATAAACTACCGACAGTCCTCCAAAGGTCACCAAATCTCCCTCGAAGATGGCTTCTCTCAAGGATGCACGGGTAGTGGTTGAAGAAGGTGGGTCTACCATTTGGGGTCAGCTCTCGGTTATTCATTACAAGTCTGACAAATCTGGTTTGGGCTTCACTACAGGTGCTCAAAGGGTTGTTCATCATGCTCGGGCTAGAGGACCTCCCATACGCATCAGCAATCCTGGGGTCAATGCGCTTGAAGATAGTGATGGTGATTCCGACATTGACAGCTGGATTTTCCCAACTACCAACGGCGGACTCAGTAACTGGACTGCCAAGGACTTTATACCGATTACTTTTGTTCAGAAGTAATTTCTAATTTTTCGGATATGTAATTTAAAAACAATATAAACTCTATAGCCATATGTCTTACTCGGGGCACAATGGTTCTATTTGTAAGGGTTATCATGTTTCATTTTCATATGACATTAATAAAGCATTGGACGTTTGCATACAAATTTTGTGCTCTCTGTCTTTCTTTTCTTTTATTCTGTCTATACAGCTATGCTCTTACACACACTCACGTATCCAAATGCAGATCCATATCCACTCTGGATCCCATTGATAACAGTTCTGTTACTCCTCATTATGACTTTGAAAATCCGATCAACCAAGCTGAGGACGAAGGTGAGGAAGATTGTGAGGTACCCGGAGAACTTGCTAGACTATTACAGCAGGAAGAAAGGGCCATACAACCTCATGAAAAGTCGGTTGAGACAGTGAACTTGGGTACAGAGAAAGACAGAAAAGAGGTTAAGATTGGTGCAAATATGGAGCTTAGTGTCAAACAACGGTTGGTACAGATGTTGCATGAGTATGTTGAAATCTTCGCCTGGTCATATGAAGACATGTCGGGACTAGACACGGATATAGTGGTTCATCGTCTGCCGACTAAAGAAGACTTCCCTCCAGTAAAGCAAAAGGTTCGTCGTATGCGCCCTGAGATGTCAGAGAAGATTAAAGCAGAGGTTATGAAGCAATTCAACGCAGGATTCTTAGTTGTCACCTCCTATCTGAAGTGGGTTGCTAATGTGGTTCCAGTACCTAAGAAAGATGGTAAAGTATGAATGTGTATGGATTACAGAGACCTGAACAGGGCAAGCCCCAAGGATGACTTCCCGCTTCCCCACATCGATGTTCTGGTTGACAACACCGCACAACACAAAGTCTTTTCCTTCATGGACGGTTTCTCTGGCTTCAATCAGATCAAGATGGCACCTGAAGACATGGAGAAGACAAACTTTGTTACACAGTGGGGCACTTTCTGCTACAAGGTGATGTCGTTTGGGTTGAAGAATGTTGGGGCAACTTATCAGCGAGCTATGGTAGCTTTGTTCCATGACATGATTCACCATGAGATAGAGGTTTAAGTCGATGACATGATAGCCAAGTCTCAAACTGAGGAAGAACATCTTAATCATCTACAAAAGCTGTTTGATAGGTTGAAAACGTACAAGCTGAGGTTAAATCCAAACAAGTGCACCTTCGGGGTAAGGTCTGGTAAGCTTCCGGGATTCATCGTCAATGACAAAGGTATTCAAGTAGACCCTGCAAAGGTGAAGGCTATACAAGAGATGCCGGATCCCCGTACTGAGAAGGAAGTTAGAGGTTTCTTGGGATGCCTGAATTACATTGCCAGGTTCATTTCACATCTGACTGCTACTTGTGAGACGATCTTCAAGCTTCTGAAGAAAGATCAAGTGGTAAAGTGGAATGACGAATTCTAGATCGCCTTTGACAGAGTCAAGTAATACCTCCAAGAACCTCCTATTCTGATGCCTCTGACTGAAGGAAGACCTTTGATAACGTACTTAACAGTGCTGGATAATTCAATGGGGTGTGTGTTGGGGCAACATGACGAGTCTGGTCGAAAAGAGCACGCAATATACTACCTTAGCAAAACGTTTACCGACTGTAAAACACGATACTCACTACTCGAGAAAACTTGTTGCGCTTTGGCATGGGTTGCTCGCTGACTGAGATAGTATATATTGACCCACACTACTTTATTGATATCTAAGATGGATCCGATCAAGTACATTTTCGAGAAGCCCACTCTCTCTGGAAGAATAGCAAGATGGAAAATGATCTTAACCGAGTACGACATCCAATACACAACCCAAAAGGCAATCAAGGGAAGTGTGTTAGCTGATCATTTGGCGCATCGGGCCATGGATGACTACCAGTCCATGAATTTTGAGTTCTCGAATGAGAACATCATGTTAGTAATCGACTGTGAAGAACCTGGACCGGATGAAGGACCTGAGGAAGGATCCCGATGGTCTATGTTTTTTGGTGGAGCCTCAAACGCACTGGGTAACAGCATTGGCGCTGTAATCATATCTCCCGAGGGTTGTCATACTCTGTTCACTTCCCGATTATGTTTCAACTGTACCAACAACATGGCATAGTATGAAGCGTGTATCATGGGTCTTAGAGCTGCTATTGACCTAAGGATCAAGTTCTTGAGTGTATTCGAGGATTCCGCTTTGGTGATAAGTCAGATCAAAGGCGAGTGGGATACGAAACACCTGAACTTTATCCCTTACAGAGAATATTTACTAACACTGCTACCGCATTTTTAAGAGATCTCCTTTGAACATTTCCCACGAGAAGAGAATCAGTTAACGTACGTGCTAGCTACTATGTCGTCAATGTTAAAGGTCAGGTGGGACAACGAAGCTCCCCAAATCACCATTGAGAGGTTAGATGAACCAGCACACTGCTGTGAAATTGATGTTGAGGAGGTAGTCGACAAACCTTGGTTTCATGAGGTGAAAAGGTATCTCGAGGCTCAAGAATACCCCGAAGGGGCATCTGTTAATGACAAGAAATTTTTGAGAAGGTTTGCTGCAAAGTTCTTCCTCAGTAATGGAATCCTCTATAAGTGCAATCATGACTCTACCTTACTGTGGTGTGTAGACAAGAGCGAAGCAGAGAGGATCATGGAAGACCTACACGAAGGTACCTTTGGAACTCATTCCAGTGGACATACCATGGCAAAGAAGATCCTACGGGCAGGATATTACTGGTCCACTATGGAAGCCGACTGTTATCAGCATTCTCGAACCTGTTACAAGTGCCAAATCTATGATGATAAGGTGTGTGTACCTCCAGTTCCCTTGAACGTCTTGACAACTCCCTGGCCCTTTGCAATGTGGGGCATTGACATGATCGGCAAGATCATACCTACCGCGTCCAACAGGAATCGCTTCATCCTAGTGGCCATTGATTACTTCACGAAGTGGGTTGAGGCTGCCTCCTTTGCTACGATTACCAAGAATGTGGTGGCACAGTTCATCAAGCATAACTTGGTTTGTCATTATGGTATCCCTGAGAGAATCATCACGGATAATGGTACTAATCTCAACAACTCGATGATCATTGAACTCTGTAAACAGTTCAAGATTCAGTATCACAACTCTTCTTCTTACCGGTTGAAGATAAATGGGGTTGTCGAAGCTGCTAATAAGAATATTAAAAAGATCATACAGAAGATGACGGTGACATACAAAGACTGGTACGAGATGTTACCATTTTCTCTCTCACGGGTACCGTACTTCAGCACGTACGTCGACAGGGGCAACACCCTATTCTCTGGTATATGGCATGGAGGTTGTCCTACCCATGGAGGTTCAGATCCCTTCTCTATGGATTATGAAGGATGCGGGTTTGAGTGAAGACGATTGGATCCAGAATCGACTTGATCAATTGAACTTAATCGATGAGAAAAGACTTACTACTGTCTGCCATGGTCAAATGTATCAGAAACGGATGATCAAGGCCTTCAACAAGAAATTTAGACAACAAGTCTATCAAGTAGGGGATCTGGTAATCAAGCGCATCATATTGCCGCAAGGCGATCCCAGGGGAAAATGGACTCCCACCTATCAGGGACCATTTGTAATTAAGAACATATTTTCGGGTGGAGCCATGATTCTGACCACCATGGATGGTGACGACCTTCCACAAACTGTCAATGCGGACATAGTGAAAAGATACTACGCATAATAAAGACCTGCTAGGTTGACATACCTAGGCAAAAATTAGGGATAAAAAAGGAAAAAATTTGTACACCCGGCAAGTCGAAAACCCGAAAGGGAGGCTTGGGCAAAAAAGGGTATCCCGGTGGACTGAAAACCCAAAAGGGTGGTCCAGGAAAAAATTAGGGATTAAAGCGTATCACTATATCCCATTGGATCACCTTGCGATCAGACCTCAGTAATCAGATATCAAGCTCAAACGGTACTGATCAATCCAGTCAGTTTTAGACAAGCAGGAAAGTGATGAGATGCTCGAAGACATAGGGGCAATAGCAGAATTGAAACCCAATGGGATCACTACACATAGCTGTTTTCTTTTTGTACATAATTTTTGTAATAATTTCCATTTGTACGGCAGCGTTCTCTTACTAGAGCGTCAACCTCCTTGTAAAAAACGCCTGTTATAGGCAAATTTCAAATCAATACAAAGCGTCTTTTGAGTACAAAACTCTGTGTTTGTTTTTTCCGTTTTCTGTTTTGTTTTGCAAAAAAACGCCCAATGTTTTATTCTTGACATATGCATTTGAATATGATTACTGTTCACAAATATTTGCATATAAAACAGAAAGACAGTTACTAAGAACTCAAAGAAACTGGTACAAAACCTGAATACTGAAAGTTACCCCGTCCATCATGGTACAAGGGGCAGAGAAAGTTGGAAGCGAAGTCACTATCACATACAAGTCAGTGATACCTATATTCCCCACAGAGCCGAGACAACTAAGGTTCGACCTCCATATCTCCAAGCAAGAATTCCTTCCCCAGCAGGTTCCTTCAGAAAGCTGATATCTGCATTCCCTAGCTGAGTTTTATAACCATGAGCAGTTTATAAAGCCATCTCCCGAGCAGAGTTTATTTCTCTGACAGCGGAAGCTCAATCTCCAACAGAGCTCTTCTCTCTAACAATGGAAATTCATCCCCAGTTGAGTTTATTTCTCCAAATCAGCAGATCTTCCAATAGAGTATCTCTCTTCCCCATAGAGTCATTCCCCCGCAGGATTGTTCTTAGACAGAGTCTCTCCCGGCAGAATATTCTCAAGTTGAATGGATGTAAATCTCCAGCTAATCATCTTTGGTCACTATCCCCAGCGGAAACGAAGAACTCAACTCCTTATACTCTCCAACAGCAGTCCAGGATTTATTTTCCCCAGTTAGAGAATATCACAATAGCATTGCATATCCATACATCATGGCATGCGCATACATATTATACAGCACAATCTCGTTTATTTTGAGAACATCATTACTCAGTACATTTCATACATCATGACATTACATACGACTAACTCTTTACCTTTCAGGGAAAGATGCAATCAAGTTCTCATAAGTTCTCTCTGGTTCAGTCAAACCGACACCAAGATTTCTATTCCAGTTGAAGATATTCCAACACTTTTCAAGATTTTCTCTGGTTCAGTCAAACCGACACTAAGGTTTCTATTCTAGTTGAAGATATTCTCATACTTTCGTCTGGATCAGCCGAATCGCCGCTAAGATTCCCCTGATTTCTATGCCAGTCAAAGTTAATTTGAAACCTCTCTCGGGTTCAGTCAAATCGATACTAAGATTTCTCTCCCAGTTGAATATAACTCGAGACCTTTCCCTGGTGCAGTCAAATCGATACTAAGATTTATATTCCATTTCAAAAGCTATGAAGCCCGGAAACTGACCGGATAATAGTCAACCAACAATACATCATACTGTGAAGCCTAGAATTCGACCGGATAATAGTATAAAATACTATGAAGCCTGGAATCGACCAGATAGTGGTATATCTCAAATTCAAGCTATGAAGCCCAGAAATCGACTGGATAATATCTTAATTTCTCCAAAATACTACGAAGCCTGGAATCGACCAGATAATGGTATATCTCAAATTCAAGCTATGAAGCCCGGAAATTGACCGGATAATATCTTAATTTCTACAAAATACTATGAAGCCTGGAATCGACCTGATAGTGGTATATCTCAAATTCAAGCTATGAAGCTCAGAAATCGACCGGATAATATCTTAATTTCTCTAAATTACTGAAGCCTGGGACACGACTAGATAACGGTACGAGACGCTGTGAAGTCTGGAGCACGACCAGATAATGGCAAGAGACACTGTGAAACCCGGAAAATGACCAGATAATAATATAAGGTACTGCGAAGCTTGGAATTTGACCAGATAGCAGTTTACTCGGCCAATTACTATTGAAGCCCGGAAACAACCGGATGTTAGTATGCCTTAAATACAAGTTGAAACCCGGATGCGACCGGATAAACACTTAATTTCTTCTGAAGCCTGGAACACGACCAGATAAGAATTGAGAAATTGCAAAGCTTGGAGGATGATCAGATAGCAAGTTTAATCTCATCTCCCCAATAAGTCACTGTGAAACCTGGAGCACGACCAGATAGCAGTCAGTCTTATTATCCTCAACAAATCACTGTAAGGCCTGGAGCACGACCAGATAGCAGTTCATTTTCATCTCCTCGACTAAGAGATGATTCCCCAGTAGAGTAACGGACAACTGAAGTTCCTAAAATTCCATTTCTCCCAAGACAGAGACCAACATTCCTCAGCAGACTCCTCCTCAACGACAGGAACAGGAATTCTCATCAAAGGAATATCTCGGGAAATCAACATCCTCTAGATGGAATCTTTAAGCCCATCTCCGGTGATCTTCCATCATCTCCTCCAAATGGCATCTGTAATCCCATTCTCGATACTACCTACACATTCCAGCACCATCTCAGACGAGTGCAAATTTCTGGGCATTCTAGTGTTCAATCATCTTCCACCTTTAGATTATGAAAGGCAGACAACCAATCTACATCCTTAGGTTTAAGAAGATTGAATAGGGGAAGCTGTTGTACCCCAAAATTTTCCCTCTTATTTTACTCAAGACATGCCTCTAGAGGTCCTCAATTGCTCAAGGATGACTAAGGATTGACCAGACAAATCCTCCTCCTAAGGCAACAAGCCTCAAATTAGGGTTTCCATTTTCATTAGGATGTGTGAACTACAAAGGTCCCAAGTTCTTTCTGTGGTCCCAATATGTTCTCAAGATCATCCATGTCATGTTTCATGCCTTGCACAAGAAGTTTGCTCAGTCAATTGCCCAGATGCCTGAAAATCAACTGTACTAGGTCAAAAGTCAATTGTGGCCCACATATAGTCAAACTTCAAGATTTTTGGTCAACATCAACATTTTGAGGATATATCCATAATTTGATAAAGGGTTGATCATGATTCCCGAAGGAATGCTCCTAATTCATTAAAACCCAAAAGTTGCTAAATTAGGGTTTCTCGGGAAAAGTCAACCAAACTTTGACCAGGCATACCTTCTTCATACTTCATCAGAAATTTTCCATCCAAGGCTCATTTTTAAGAGGATTCAATTCCCTACAACTCATCTTCATCCCACAAGTTCAAAATATGCACTCATCAAAAGATACGAATTTCTACATTATAGGTCCTTTTGAAAAGTCAACAAAAATACCTTTTGGGTCAAAGTTTCTTACATGAACATGTTAGACCCAATTGATATGAAACCAAAAGGGTTGTTTAGGGTACGTCCTAAGCTTTCTAAAAAGTCCAAGAACACCTCTCTAGGGTTAAAATTGGAGGAGATATGCCTTGTCAAAGTTGGCCATTTTTGCAAAATTGTCAAAAGTCAAATGTGCTCAAAAGTGCATTTTTTGTCAAATGGGCCTAGCTTTTCATGATTGAATCTTGTTGGAAACATGGTCCACGACCCAAATCAGCATCCACACTTTTTTTTCTTTATTTATTTATTTATTTTGATTTTTTATTATTTAAAATTTAAATTAAATCAAATAAATTGCAAAAAATATAAAAAGATTGGTTTTGATCTGATTTTTTGTAGGAATCAAATCCAATTGAGTTGGAATATCATATCCAAATCGTGCAAGGCAAATTGAATCAAAATTGGCATGATTATGCTTATTTTGGAAAGGTATAATACAAGAGCAAAATCAAATCAAATTTTCATGATTCATAAAGATTTAAATTGTTTTTGTTTCCCTAATTCATCACACTATATATACTGAACATAAACAATGCGCAGGGGAGAGGATTGCAGGTCGTGAAAGCTGGAAACAAAACTGAAAAGTTGACAAAAAAGTGGTGGATTGGTTTCAAGCTTAGAGGGAAATTCAAAGCATTTCAACACTCCCAATCGTTTCCTGGAGCCTCTTTGAAGCTAACACGATCAGTTTCACGCTTCCACAAGCCCATAATCGCCCTCTAGACGTCACACGGTTTGCTTTCTTTTTCAGATTCAATTACTATGATCCTTGCATCATGAACATGTTTTGATGGTATATCTATGTTTGTTGTCATGTTTGCAACATGATTGGACAATTTAATTGAAGCTTTGATACCTGTATACGTATTTGCCATTGTTAGGGTTTTCATGGCCGTTTTAGGGTTTTTTTCCTACAGGTTAAATTAGGCCCAGAAAAGGATACCATGATGCTCGTGGCATCAAGACAAGTTGAACCCTGGTATTTAATTTCATTTATCATGCGTTTTCTTGATTTTTGAAGTGTACAGGTTATGGCTACGGACGCTTGTCTGTAGGTAAAAGTATTTGCCTAAGACGACGGGCTCAGCAAAGAAGACAGTTGTGTGGTGACGCGTGAGTGGGCTGTTTGAATCTCGAATGTTTTATTAATACACTGACTTTTCATTCTATAAAATATATTGTTTGTATTATGTAAACAATTGAAACAGATGGTCCAGTGGCAAGGGCGCACGTTTGAAAGCGAGAGGACCTAGGTTCGATCCCAGGTCCCAGCGTTTTGTTATTTTCTTAACATTTGAATGTAGATCTTGTACTTTACACAGCCAAGCGCCTTCCATGCACTCCAACCATCCAGCCAATGGATCATTGTCTAGCCAGATCCAACGGCCATCAAGGGTTGGCCATGGTGCACCATCAGCAAGGACCAACACAGAATCAGGCGCGTTGACTGGGTTGAGCAAGGAATGGACCTAACAAATTCAGTACTACACCCCTGGATTGCTTCTAAAAAGGCCCATCTCTTTTCCTTTTTTTTATTTTCTTTTTTAATTATTCTAATTATTTTCTTTTACAAAATTAACACAAAAATCATTTTTTATCATTAAATCAAAAAAATCACAAAAAACATAAAAATCATTTTTTTCATAAAAAATATTTTATTTCCTTAATTAATTAGTTTAATTATTTAGGGCAATTTAATCCTTTTTTTTCATAATTTAAATCAATTAGAAATTAGGGTTTAATTTGTACATAACCTAATTAATTTTTTCTCAAAAACTAACCTAAATATTTTTCAACTAGATTTTTTAGGCTTGCTAATTATTCTCGCATTTAATTCGCCGCGCACATTTTTAATTCCTTTTTCTATTATTGTAACTGCTCCGAGTTTGTAATAGTAATTAGGGTTTCAATTCTGCATCTTTATTTTTGGTCAAAATAATTATGTATCTGCAAAAGCCTTGTAATAGCTAGGACTTTTAACTTTCCCGCATTTTAATTTCCGCAAACTATAAACATCTTAGATGTATGTTAATAGGATTGTATGAAAAGACAAACTGAAAATTAATACGGTAGAAAACCCTAAATATGCAAAGATAAATTAACTGAAAATTACACTCGCATATGCTCACTCCTAGGGTTTACTCCACTCTGGTTGCCTTTGGTAAACGGTCATGAAGTATAGGGTTTGTTAGTGGTTGTCCTCTAGCCCCAAAAGATCTAAAATGACCCATTCGGATGTTGTCTCGGAAAAAGATCTTTAAGGCTTTAGGATGATTACTAACATTTCCTAACATTGCTTTTATGATCGTACATGTCCCTTCGAACGTCCCTTAAAACTCCAACAACGATGCTACCTATTTCTCAATAATGGGATAACATTGTCTAAAAGGAAAACGAATAGAACTTTTTCGAGTAGGTAGGAAACTCTTAAGTACTTGCTCAAACAAACAAACTTTTTCACACAAACACCTTTCAAACAAAGTTTTCAAAAAACAACTTCATAACACTCTTGAGGACAGAAACAAGGGTTAAAACGAAGTAAAACAAAACTTTTCAAAGCAAGCACACACAAGCAGTTTTCAAAATGAGCAAGTACCTAAGAGCCCGTGAAAAACCACAGATAGAAAGGGTGCTAACACCTTCCATTTCTATAATCTACCCCCCGTACTTAGAAACATCTCGAAAAAGGTTTTTTCTATTCTTTTTCTTTTGCTGAATGGATAAAATAAAAGTTGGTGGCGACTCTTGCTTACCGCGACATTTTGCGAACAAAAAATGAAAACCAGTACTAACAGTCGGTTCTGCTACCGTATCACACAAGTGTTTGTATTTCATACTTGATTTATCTTGAATTAGGGCATTTCTGAGCATTGATTTTATCTTTCCATACAAACCCTAATTACTAGCATTTATGTGAAAACAATAAATTGCGGAAAGTAAATATCCTACGCTATTACAATCATTTGGGGATGGGGTGTACAAATTTACAAATGGGGGTTGCAAGAAATTGAAGTCCTAATTATCTATTACAACCATATTGAAATAATGTAAAAGAATTTAAATGTAAAATAGATTTGTTTTTGTTTTTGTTAAGAGAAGAAATAAACTTGCTTAAGGAAATGTTTTTTTAGTCTTTTTGTTTTAAAAGAAATAAAGCAAAGTATATGAATATAAAGTGTTTTTGGTGTTTTTGATTAATGAAAATAAAAGTGATGATAAAAATAATAAGAAAATAAGAGTTAGAGTAAGCGCGTTGCCAAAATAAGAGAGAGCAGAAGTTCTGACTCAGGCGCGCTGCAAATCAGAAAGAAAATGTTAGCAGAAAAGGGGAAAGCCAGAAGTTCTGGATCCAGACGCGCTAAAGTTCTAGGGTTGCTGGAACAAAGGAAAGCCTATAAGTTGTGATTGCTGAAGGAGCCTAGAATTTCTGATGCAACTGGAAACCTAGCAGTTCTAGTGTTATTGGAAGGTTAGAAGTTATGGTTGTTGAGAGAGCCTAAAAGTTATGATGCAGCTGGAAACCTAGAAGTTCTAGTGTTACTGGAAGGTTAGAAGTTCTGATAATGGGTAAGTGAGGTGTCAATGCTATTGGATGAGAATATCTAGAAGTTCTGGTCCAGGATCATGCTTGACAAATAGTGGGGTAAAAATGTCAATAAATAAACATAAAAAATGCTTCTGGGGCTAGAACCCAGGAACCTTAAAACTAGTGCCATATGTGCATGCTCTCTACCATTGGGGTGGCTATACATCAGGTATTAGAAGCAAAAACATAAACATATATTACAAAGTAAGTTCTAATGATGAACTTCATCTCCTTCTTCGTGCCAGCCAGAGTATCTACAACTTAGTCATTTCTCAAAAAAAATGGAAAATGCAAACATAGAAGTTATGGCAAATTTCATTATGGTTTCAGAAATAACAAAGCATCAAAATTGTAAACCAGAAACAAACATGAATTTTGCTAATCCTAATTTTGAACCCTAATTACTTCAAGAAGTTATAATCTGAAATTCTCTCTACTTAGGCCATATAAATGAAATTTATAAATATGTACAGAATGAGAGCCATGATATCTACATTGTGTCTTTGAAATTGCAAGCCTAACAATGCCTAAGTAATGAGATGAATATCAGAAGAAACTTACCTTGAAACTGGAGATTATTCTGTGAGTTAGAGTCTAGTTCAGATTGTTGTGATGTTCTGGTCAGCTTCCTCAAGTTCTCAGAAAGCTAAAAGCAACCCTTAACTTGATATATGAATGGTTAGAATGCTCTAGAGCAGCCAAGATGCAAAGTTTTGACTTTTGAAATAGGGATTGATGAAGATTGTATTACAGTTTGAAAATAGAAGTTGGGAAAGCCTCTATGTGTATATCAGAAACTGTATGGATGATTTGGCCAAGAAACGCACAAGGAAAAATTAGAGTTTAGATGCAAAAACTAAAAACTAGCAAGTTTTATGTTTGGGCTGCAGTTTCAGGTTCTTGGGAATTTTCAGCAAGGTTTCGGGGCTTTTTCTCTTAATCTCCCCCCTAGATGTTTGCAAACAAATTTGAATTTATAGGCAAAGGATTTAGAAGCTTGGAGAAATTAAGAGTACAACCATCATGTGTTATGGATCGTTGACTTGTTTTTGAAGCAAGTTTAGACAAACATGTTTCAAGGCAAGGTAGGGTGGTTAGCAGCTTTAAACACACCTAATCTGAGTTTGTAGGTAGGATTTATGGGAAAGTACACTCAGAAACAAAGTAAAGTATGGGCTCAGGATAAACTTTGTACAAAAGTTTACTTTTCAAGGACAATAGTGATACTTTTATGCTGCACGTGGGAAGATCCTTTGGATAAAGACTCAAAAGTTGGTGTAAGCATTAAATGATGATGAGATTTAACAAGCAAGAAGGCATGTAACATCATATTATGCATCATAGCTTGAAACTGGATCAAAAGTTCAGAATAAACGTAATCTTAGATTAAGAACAAATGTCCAACTTCTGATCTTTGATTCTCCCTGCTCTAGCATGATCTGAAGGAGTTCTCGGACTTTTTAGAAAGCTTGTAACATGCTTTGTAACCCCCCTTTGAATCATCCTTGCAAACTCTAATTGTACCCACGTGAAAACTCCCCCCAAAAATTCTAATCAAATTCTGACTTGGAAAGGCTCAGAATTTACTAAGTGTATTATTTCATGGACGTGTCTTCAAGGATTCATAACTTGAAATCTCAGCATTTATAGAAGGAGTTCTGTTTTCTTCAATGTTTTAGATCTCATTGAGGTCTACAACTTGTGTCAGAAGTTCTTCCTGAATCATTTTGCATCATGATGAAAATCTGGCCAGAAGTTCTGAACTTGTCATATTTTCTTAACACTTAGAGAAATTTCTAAGTGTTTAGAACTTTGACTTTTCCAAAGTATTTTTGACTTTTGATTTTCTTGATGAACCAACTTCATATTCTAACATGTCTTGATGAAATGTGATTCTTGAAACTTTATTTTGATCCAAAAGTCACAGTTTGACTTTTCAGTGTGCATTTTGACCATTTTGCCCTTGTGCCAATTCCAACCCTAAATTGATGTATCAGTACTGCAAACTTGGGCCATGGAGGATCTTGTGAGAAAATTCTTGAGAAGTGAGAGGGCAAATTTTGGGGTACAACAGCATGTAACACATCAACAAAATGATATATCCTAGCATGCTATTCCTCTAATATCTTCTCATGAGTTGGCCTAGATGGATATCCCTAAGATTCTAGTGTCATGTAAGGATGTGACACTCTGAAATACCATTAGATGTAGCCAAATTCCCTACTATGTGGGTGATGAGTCAGAATACTTCATGCTTCCTCTAGTACCAATGATTATAAAAATCATCAAACATCATATCGATATCTCTGCAAATGATAGTGGAGGAAGAAAACATGAATGGGTCTCTTATAATACCCTATAGAAACCTAAATCGGCACTTGACTCATTCAGGTAGGTGTGGATAAATTAGACGTGGACCCCAAGCCAACCATCCAAAGTAAAATGTTATATCATCCAAGGGATGCGTCCGACGATGATCTTTGTATGGTATGTAATGTATATAATCTCCTACAATACGGTCATGAAACACTCAATAACATGGACAAGCATCTTTATATTCATCCTTATATGATAATTCAGAGATGCGTGGAAAGTGAGAGAGGGGATCCATGTCTGAAAATGGTTCTGATAAAATATTAGTAATGGTGTAGCACAAGTATTATGAAATATTAGTAACATTAAAGGTGAAAATATATTTCTAAAATCAGTGTGTTCCTAGTTTCCATTTGTCTAGTATTCTAAAGACAAGGTTCACCTAACTTCGAATACAGGTAAGCCAAACAAGTGGCCCCTATTTGTACTCATGAATCTGCTCGAAGTCAATGAAGTATCTAAGGTAAATGACATCGACATAATAAAAAAGTTTGTCCATAAATATGGACGTGCCAGCCAAATACATGAGGTATAACCTCAATGCTCATGCTCTATGATGCAAAACATGTACATCATCACCATCGACCTCCACTGCCGCATCTAGGTGGTATTTGTAGAACTCCTTTAAAAATTAAAATCTAGTATGATACACTCTAGTGCAATGCATCTCATTTTGGGCATCACCTTGTTTAACTCCCAACTATTACACCATCATGTACAGTGCATCAAATCTAGAGATTCTAAAGTGGTTTAATAATCTTCCCCCTGAGTGAAAGGTGTAGTAGGGATGACATATCATCAAGTGTGAGGCACATCTCACCAATCGAAAGATGAAAAGATGACATCTCTCCATAAAATCAGACAACATACCATGTGTGATCGGTGGATCTGGAACTGACTGTTTAACGCTGGTTCACGAAATGTCGCGGAAGCAAGAGTCGCCACCGTCTTTTATTTTCTCCAAATGGAAAGGACAAAAGCACAGAAAAATTCCTTGAAGAGATTGCTCTCGGTTCGGGAGGTAGGTTATAGAAAGGGAAGGTGTTAGCACCCTTTCTATCCATGGTTATCCATGGGCTCTTAGATACTTGCTCATTGTGTTTTCAAAAAGGTTTGTTTGCTTTTCAACTGTGGGTTTAAAAAAAAAGTTTCTTTGAAAATTTCAGTTCGACTCTTGTATCAGTCCTCAAGAGTGTTTGAAAAGTTGCTTTCGAAAGCTTTTTGAAAAGGTGTCGGTGTGAAAAGTATTTTGATTTGTTTTGAAATTTAGAGCAAGTATCTAGAGTCGTCTACCTACCCTAAGGAATTCGTCTGTGTAAATGTCCTTTAAAGTAGTGCCATCCCACCATTGAGAGGTAGGTAGCACCACCGTTGGAGGTGTTCGGGTCAATTCGAGGTTCGGGACATGGTGATCACCGGAGCAATGGGAAGATACCTTAGAAGCTACCCTCATGCCAGGTTCCCGGATCATGAGGACTTACTAAGACATCCTCTACTCGACGATCACCTTTCGAGGCAAGGCAACAGTGAGGCGTACCCTAGGGGTGGTGTGTGCGATTTGTGTGTCGTTTTCATTTGCATTTATCTTGTCATATTATTGGTGTTCTACGCATTGCTTTTATTTAGTCCATCCATTCTTGCATGCTTTTGATTAACAGTTATAATGTTTGCGGGAAAGGTAAATTCTAAGCTATTACAAACGGCGCGGGTCCACATCGCCAAAAATTAACCAGGACCCGATTTGACGGAAAGTAAATAAAGAAATTAAAAGAATTGAAAAGTGCGAGAAGTTTAGTTACATGGCTTCGGGAGAGGTACATAATTATTTAAGCAAAATAAAATAAATACGCGAATAAAGAAATTAACTCGAGACGAGGGCGTTGGACCCTTTTGTAAAATATTAAAATTACATGAACTAATTACTTTAAGAAAAGAAATTGTTTTTGTTTTTTTTTGGTATTTTTATGTATTTTTAAGATTTAATAAAAGAAAGAACTAATTAAAACTAAAATAAGATGCAAACCCTAATTCTAGTTATTCTTTAATTTATTTATGAAATACTGAAATTTTTAACCTAAATTAAACCTAATTTTTACATGCAAATTTGATTATAAAATAAATGAAATAAATATATTATTGGAAAAAAATAAAAATTAAAAAAGGGGATAAAACACTTATTTAAACCTATTTTTACATTTTTTAGATTTTTGTTAAAAAGAATTAAAATTGCAAACCTGGTTTAAAACTAATTTTATTTACATGCCAATTTATTTATGAAAATATTAGAAATAAAAATTATTTATGGTATTTTCCTTTTTTCTGATTTTTATTGTATTTTATAATTTATGAAAAATATTAAATTGATTAAAAGAATAATTAAAAGAAAATAATAAGAAGAAATTGAGAAAATTGCAAACCAAGGGGGGTGGTAGTCCCAAATTAGGAGGTTTGGCCTTAGCAATTTGGCCCAGTTAAGCATGGCCCTTCTGACTTTTTGCATGACACGTACATATGCGTTGACTAGGGTTTTCTGTGTTCCTCAATCCTGAGCCTTTGATCTGATTCCATGGGACGCGTGGCTGGCTTGATGATGAGGGAATATGATGGTTTTCAATGTTGAGCCTGCACAGAATTATTGAACACAAAATAATATGAAGAAGGTCAAGACCTGGGGTTCGAACCCAGGTCACTAGCATCACCAATCAACACTTGTGCCACTGAGCCACTTCAAACGCTTTTGACATATAATAGTTAACAAATATTATAAAAAGAAAGAAAAGTCTGTGGTTTGAAAACGCGCGAAATTTAAACCTCCCAATCAGCGTCGGCCAGCACATCATCTTCTTCATGTCCCTGAAATACAAACAATATAGGCAACGGTTTTCATAGCGTCTTCTTAGGCCAGTTTTCAGAAAATAGCGATTAGCTCTTAAGCATTCATAAATTGGGCGCGATGGGTGTTTCCTCTTCGTCTGAACGTGCTGGTTTGAATGGTGGTGGTTAGAGGTTTCAATTTTTCCTCGTTTCAAAGTCCCCAATTTAGAACTCTGTAAACCCTAAAAATCAAACATGGCATATTTGTATACAACGCATAAAAACGCAATCAAATGTACTGGTTAGCTTCAAAACTTCATAATGAACATGAATCAAGTATTAAAAATCATAAAGGATGCGTAAATCATGATGCACGATTATGAATTTTCCATGAAATATTTTGAATGTTGTATACCAATTCTTTGCGTTTTGATGGTGGTTTCTGATTGGAATACGTTCAGTGAGGCTTGAGGAAGCTGATGGAATAGTTTTTGTGCCTTGAATCGCCTTGTAAAGATGATTTCAGTTTTGACTTTTTTTTGACAATTTTTCAAGTTTGTTCTTGGTTCTTCTGCGCAGCTTAGTGTCTATCCTGATTAGGGTTGCATCCTAGCTTATGTACTGAGTCCATTAGGTTAACAAATTTGACTAGAATCTCTTGTATTCATGAATTGAAGATTTGATTTTTTCCACCATTATTTCCATATCTTTTTCCATGTGTTCTTGGTCCAAATCATATCCAATTGCTCCAATTCTTTCCATATTGACTTATGCACGAAATCTTGAGGCTAAAACATGTATAAAAAGATTGATTAGGTTAAGTTAGACATTTTTCATATATTTAAATGATTTAAATGAATTAATATAAATAAAAATTCAAATAAATAAATAAAAAATGAGAAAATACTTCCCTTTGGGCCAAGTGGTCGTGCACATGCCATGGATGATGATTTGTGGAAGAAAAATGGGCCCATTAGCAATTTTAGGTCATTTGGATCAAAGTTGACTTTTCAAAATATCCAAAAATTTCCCAACTTCCACAAGGCATAACTTGCTCAATTTTTAAGCTTTTCTCATGTTCTTGGACATTTTGGAAAGCTATTTGAGTCCTCTAACCAATGCCTTTGGTCCCATGTCATTTTGATTTACCAATCTCAAGTTATGGCCTTTGACTTAAAGTCCCTTTTTGTTGACTTTTGAAAATGACCTATAATGTTGAAATTGATAACTTTTTTGTGAGAGAATTTCTTGGACTTGAAGTATGAAGATGAGTTGTAGGAAATGTCTTTCTCTTCAAAATGAGCTTTGGATGGAATTTTTCTGATAATCCATGTGAAAGTTATGCCCTGGTCAATTTCAGTTGACTTTTTCAGCTGTCCAAATAAGGAAACTTTTGCATCTTGATGATTTCTGAGCCAAATTTTGAGAATCATGATCAAGTATTGATCAAATGATGTTTGTGGCTTCAAAATGATATGTTGACCAAAAATTTGAACTTTTGACTGCCAAATGACCATTTTGCCCCTACAGTTGACTGTAGTGCAATTTAGGGTTTTGACTGGGCAATTTTGTGCTGAATGCCTTGAAACTTGATATGAGGATGCTTGACCATATTTGTAGGCATATGAGACTTGATTGGGCCTTTGGAAATTTCATTTTCTTGACCAGAACACAAACCCTAATCTTGATTGTATAGGAGACCTTTGCACTGTGCAACCCTTGGGGAATTTTGCAGCTTGACTTGGAAATTTCTTGGAGAATATGGGAGGGCAAATTTTGGGGTACAACAGTTGCCCCTGTTCAATCTTCTTAGACCTGAGGATTCAGATTGGCTGACGTGCCTTTCGTAATCCGAAGGTGGAAGATGATTGAACACTAGAGTGCCCAGAAATTTGCGCTCACATGTTAGTAGTGTGATGGGGGGAATGGGCTTATAGATGCCATTTGGAGATTGCTGGATAGGATGATGGGCTTATAGATGCCATCTGGATGTTGATCGCGTAGGAGATTCCTTAGTGAGAACCTGCATACCTGCAAAAGAACGAATGAGTACCTGACACGTTGCAGGAGCTGGTTTTCAGATGCTTGGTATAGATGTGTCCTGACTGGTTACAGGAGCTGAGTCTGGAGCTTTGAAAGATGATGAATGAACTATGGATGGTTACTACTTCAACGGGATGGTGAGAGAACCTTGGACGATTACTACCCCAACAGGAACGCTGAGAGAATCTTGGGTGTCTTCTACTGGGATAAGAATCAGGGAGATCTTAGGGTCGATCTGACTGAACCAGAGAAGGCCTTTGACTGGATAAGAATCAGGAAAATCTTAGGGTCGATTTAACCGAATCGGACAAGGTCTTGGAATATCTTCAACTGGATAAGCATCAGGGAGATCTTAGGGTCGATCTGAACTGAACCAGAGAAGGCCTTTGACTGGATAAGCATCAGGAAAATCTCGGGGTCGATTTAACTGAACCGGACAAGGTCTTGGAATATCTTCAACTGGATAAGCATCAGGGAGATCTTCGGGTCGATCTGAACTGAACCAGAGAAGGCCTTTGACTAGATAAGCATCAGGAAAATCTTGGGGTCGATTTAACTGAACCGGACAAGGTCTTGGAATATCTTCAACTGGATAAGCATCAGGGAGATCTTAGGGTCGATCTGACTGAACCAGAGAAGGCCTTTGACTGGATAAGCATCAGGAAAATCTTAGGGTCGATTTAACTGAACCGGACAAGGTCTTGGAATATCTTCAACTGGATAAGTATCAGGTAGATCTTAGGGTCGATCTGACTGAACCAGAGAAGGCCTTTGACTGGATAAGCATCAGGAAAATCTTGGGGTCGATTTAACTGAACCGGACAAGGTCTTGGAATATCTTCAACTGGATAAGCATCAGGGAGATCTTAGGGTCGATCTGACTGAACCAGAGAAGGCCTTTGACTGGATAAGCATCAGGAAAATCTTAGGGTCGATTTAACTGAACCGGACAAAATCTTGAAATCTCTTCAACTGGATAAGCATCAGGGAGATCTTAGGGTCGATCTAACTGAACCAGAGAACGCCTTTGACTGGATAAGCATCAGGAAAATCTTAGGGTCGATTTAACTGAACCGGACAAGGTCTTGGAATATCTTTAACTGGATAAGTATCAGGGAGATCTTAGGGTCGATCTGACTGAACCAGAGAAGGCCTTTGACTGGATAAGCATCAGGAAAATCTTAGGGTCGATTTAACTGAACCGGATAAGGTCTTGGAATATCTTCAACTGGATAAGTATCAGGGAGATCTTAGGGTCGATCTGACTGAACCAGAGAAGGCCTTTGACTGGATAAGCATCAGGAAAATCTTAGGGTCGATTTAACTGAACCGGACAAGGTCTTGGAATATCTTCAACTGGATAAGTATCAGGGAGATCTTAGGGTCGATCTGACTGAACCAGAGAAGGCCTTTGACTGGATAAGCATCAGGAAAATCTTAGGGTCGATTTAACTGAACCGGTCTAGGTCTTGAAAGATGATTGAGAATTTAGCTGATTCTTTCCTGAAAGGTAAAGGTCAGACATATGCAATGCATGATATGGATCAAGCAATGATATTCTCAACATAAATGAGATTTGTGAGATATGATGCGTCTATGCATGCTATAATGATGTATGGAAGTGTGATGTTTATGAATGTTTGTTTTCGTCTAGGAAAGTAAATCCTTGACGGGTGCCGGGAAGTCATATCCTGGGCTGATGTTGAAGAATAGATTTTGCTTCCGCTGGGGATGATAGTTGCAAGAATACCGGTAGGAGAAGATGACTCCGTTGCGGAATAAACTTGGAAAATGAAGGATTCTGCGGGGAGAAAAGATACTCTAGCGACCATGCTGGGAAGCAATACTCTGTGGGAAGAGGGGTGCTTTTGCTGAATTGTTGATGATAACTTGCTGAGGATACTTGTTGTATTGGGAGTATTGATAGACTTCGCTGGGGATAGGAAGACTTTGTCGACGACGCTCTTTCCGTGGATTTTGGCTGAGGATAACCCAGTTATATCCTGTTGAGGAAATAACTCTTTAAATAAAGTCGGGCGACGCGTTCGTGCTCTGCGAAGGATAAGCTTCCAGAATCTACTGGGGATAAGCTTACTGCTTGGGGATATGGATTCCAATTTTCCTGGGGAAACTGGATTGGACTCTTCTGGGGAGTTTTTTGCACTATGTCAGGGAAGCGATTCCTTTGAATATCTGGTATGCCGCCGGGGAACAATCTTTAGACCAAGACTGCCGGGGATGCTTGTTATGAATATATATGCTGCTGGGGAAGTATTGAGATCTACCGGAGGATACTCAATTTCCTTAAGATTTGATGATCTTGCTTGGAGAAGGATGCACTGACCGCTGACTTACTCCCTGGGGAATTAAGATGTACTGGTCATGTTCTTTAGTTGAACCTACCTTGGTACCTTGGAGGATAGAACAATCAAATTGCTTAAACCAACCGTTATTGTCCCTGTTTCTATGGGGGAGGCACATGTGGGATGCTGATAATTGTTGAGGGTCAAACCTTCTTCTGGTAGGCGGGTGACAAGATGATAGGACATAGTCGTACGCTTTGATCCCTAACTTTTGCCTGGACCGCCCTTTCGGGTTTTCAGTCCCCCGGGATACCCATTTTTGCCCAAGCCGCCTTTTCAGGTTTTCGACTTGCCGGGTGTACAGATTTTTTCCATTTCATCCCTTATTTTGCCCAAACCCTTTTGGTTCGACGGGAAGCCCTAATTTTTGCCTAGGCATGTCAGCCTAGCGGGTCTTTTTTCATGCGTAGTATTTTTATTTTCGACTATGTCCATGCTCTCAGAATGTAGGGAGTTGCCCCTGTCAGAAGTGTTTTGTCATGCCACCAGAAAGTGTTTGATCAGGCGAGATTCGTTGCTGGAATGCCCCAAGTGACTCAGGCGGAGCTTTGTCCCAAGCTATTTGGCCTTTTGAGAGATTCTCCGAATCTTGACTGGATTGCCCCATATGATGGACCATGATCATGTCCTGCCCCTTGATTGGAGGTACTTCTGTTCATTAGGCATTCGTCGTGCGAATTTTCATGCTGTTCAAACAAAAGTCATATGCAAACAAAGTTATGTTAAAAATGCAAAGCTTATGTCTGTCTTGAAGATTTTGAAAATGCATTCTTTTTCATAAAACAAGCGGATGTTTGTAAAACGTGATGTCAACTCCGTATTTACCGTAAGCCTTAAGGAGTCAGGATACCTTTCGTGACAGTATGCTTTCGAACTAACCCATGCTTCAGCTAGGACTTTTGAGGGTTATAACGTGGCCTGGTTCACGGTTTAGGAAACAAAGGATAAAGGCTCAAAATTTATTTGTACCCACCCGCTCTTCTTGATGTTCTTCAAACCTAAACTCAGTTGATCATACGTCAGATCTTGCTTGAGTCTTTGCTCTGATTTTCCGGTGATGATTCAGATGTTGATAGTTTATTTTGAATAGGCAGTCGTTCCTTTTGTTGAGGGTTTGTAAGACCTCTTTCTTGACTTTTGTTATCCTGAATTTTTTGCCTGAACTGTTTCCTTTTTTGGAATTACAGTCAGCGGGATGCCCCAGTTTCGTAAGTCTCCTTTATAGGTTTTGACTTTTTGGGCTTTTCATTTATGAACTTTTGTTTTTTTTTTTTATAATGACTGCCTGTCTTTATTGATTATTCGGAACCATCACTGTCTTTCTTTGTTTTGTAAGGACCTCCTTGGTGCCATTTGTTATGCACTTGGATCAACTGAGAGACTACTCTGCACCAGGTTATGATTAAGGGTTTTAAATTTCGAAAAGAAAAACTCCTACTTCTTTGGCTCAGAGGGGTTGACGAGGGATTATCTTCCTTATAACTTCAGTGTTTAGGGATTGAAACAATGCCTGTACCTCATCAGCGGGGTCTGTTCAAAAGCATACTGTAAAGATCGTGGTATCGTTTTCGTCATCCTCCCTCAAGAGGCTTAGAATTTTAGATCAAGAGTTGACATCAGAAAAAAATATGAAAATAATTTGCGTATAGTGAATACGAATATATTGATTCAAAATAGACATAAGCGATGCATTAATGAAATAACAATGTTTTAACAATGAGTAAACGTTTAAACAAAAGAAAATTGCAACTTGAACATTCGAATGAACAAAAGTCTTTTCAGTCCTAGCCATGTTTTGGCAAGGGAGCAGTGGTCACGTTGGGAGTCTCGGCGGGCTCGAACTCGATCTCTTTAGCATCGATCATGTTTTGAATCTTGTACTTCAGTGCCCAACAGTCCTCAGTATCGTGCCCCGGGCTACCAGAATGGTAAGCGCACCTTGCTTCTGGGTTGTAATTTGGAGAGGAAATCTTTGGATTTGCAGGAGGGTTGATCACCGCAATCAGGTTCATCCTTAACATGTGCTGCAAAGCTTGTGACCATGGCATGTTGATGTTGGTGAATTGTCTCTTAGGCTCGCCCGACCCGTTCTGATCAACCCGCTGTTCTTGGCGAGGTCGTTGTTGGACCTGTGAAGTAGTAGCAACTCGGAGAAGTCTATTCATTGGACCTGACCTTTGCCCTCTTGGAAGCTGTTCCATGACCTGGTCCCTGATTTGGGCTGGTTGCTTCATGCCTTGAGGAAGTCGGCCGACCATGGCTCTCAGCTCTCCTTGCTCCTGAGCTAAACCTTGAATGAGGGCCCTTTGCCCCAGCATCTGGGTTTTCAATGTGTCTACCTCAGCTTGTAGACGTTTCAGTTGTTCGTCCTTGTCATCTTCAGGCCTCTTTCTGATCAGATTCCCCATGAGGAGTGTCCTCAATTCTTCCTGCCCCTTGGATAGACCTAGGAAGATTTCCCTGAACTGAGTCTCTTGAGCGTGAAGGTCCTGGTTATCTTGTTGTGAAGCCATTGCTGAAATAAACAGCGAGAAAGGTAAGTGACCTGCAACAAGGATACATGTTATGCAATGATGAGTATGACATGCATGCAATGTTTTCAAGGATCCCGCGGGGTAAACAAGAAAATTTCACTACTACGGAAAAGGGCTTTTAAAGCGCTTATTTTGGCCTTTAAAAGCGCTTTAATAGCTGGCGCTGGCGTAGGTAACAAAAGCGCTTCTAAAAGCGCTCTGGTAGACCCCCCCTTTAAGAGCGCTTTCCTGGAAAAAGCGCTCTGGTAGGACCCCCTATAAGAGCGCTTTCCTGGAAAAAGCGCTCTGGTAGACCCCCCTTTAAGAGCGCTTTTCCCAGAAAGCGCTGCCAAAGACCAGTAAAAAAGCATAAAAAATTAAAAAAAAACGCAGCATACAAAAGCGCTTTTGGAAAAGCGCTCTGGTAGGCCCCCCCTATGAGAGCGCTTTTTCTGGAAAAAGCGCTCTGATAGGCCCCCCCTATAAGAGCGCTTTTCCAAAAGCGCTTTTGTATGCTGCGTTTTTTTTTAATTTTTTATGCTTTTTTACTGGTCTTTGGCAGCGCTTTTACTAAGAAGCGCTTTAGTAGGTGGACCTTTAAGAGCGCTTTTTAAAAGCGCTGTCGTTTCTAAATGAGGTATTTTTATGTGCAGCCTATAATTTAATCCTCCCAGTCGACCTGTAATGTTTTCGACCTGTAATATTTTCGACCTGTAATATATTTTTGACCTGTAATATATTTTCGACGCTATTATTTCAGCCATCAGTAAGACAATATATATACTAATATAATACCATTATAATATCCAAAATTATATATATATACATCATTACATCAATAATATTATAGTTCAAATCGACACAAATCCTACATGAAAAATTGCTTAATATAATATTGACACAAATCTTCTTTAATTTCTTCCAACTTAAGCTTCGGGTACCCAGCAGCACGGAATTCGTCAAGGTACTACAAAACAAAAACATAATATAAATGATATATTTAGTTAAATTATATGAAATTATCTTAAGTTATAAATTCATACCGTGAGCGGAATCTCTAATTGATTCGCCTGAAGGATTTCTTTCATGAACCTCAAAACAAAGTATCCGCAATCATGACTGTTTCGCTGTTGCGGACACTACATAATAAAACAAATAAGATTCTATAGTTGTCTTGTTTTACCAAGTAGCATAAATATTATAAGCAAAATTGTGAAAAGTAATGTACCTGCACTTGGATCCAAGTGATGTTGTTTGATTTAGTCCGGGATACCTGTGCGTCCCGTTGACTACGGAACACTTGTATTGATCTAATTATTAAATATATAAAAGCATATGTTTAGATCAATCCCACAAATAAGAAAATATATAAATATACACGAATATATATTTAGAAGGATCCCACTTACAAATCAACGATTTCCTTCATAGCCGGATAATTGGTCCATTCACCATTTACCGAATTCAGATAATACACGACTTCTCTTATCGGGTTGATAGCAAGCAGCAACCAGTGTGCTCTATAAATTAAAACAATAGGTTATATGAAAATTTTGCTATACACAAAAGAAACAGAGATTAGATGAACCAAGAATGAGAAACTAACCCTACTGGTCGGGTATTATACGCCCAAAGATGCAGACTTTCTGTATTGCCGGTGGACATGAATCTATCTACTAAGCGCTGTCTAACTGATTCCGGTTCCGAAGCAATTGTCATTCCGCTGCAATGGGCGGAAGACACGAAACGGAATCTGTTAGACAATGCAGTCCCGCGCAACACTCTGTCATACAACAACCTTAAATAAAAACATAATAAACATTAGATTATTTTCATTGAAATGTGTAAATAAATTATATTGTGGGACTAATTAAATAATATATCGGATGAGTGAATATTACCGGATGTATGAGTGCATATTACTGACGCCTAGTTGATCATGCCTAAAAATCTCTTCCAAGTCATCAATTATAATATGTGACGGGAATTCAATACCGAAGACACTTTCATCCATGTTGATTTCACGTAAACCACCATCCTTCAAATCGGACATATCAACCATTGTTGCGAGTGTCGAACGGTATTGAGGCACAAAAGCACCGCCTTTTTTTGCCGCTTGCTTCGGAGGACCAGTGGGTGGTACGCTACGAACCTGCTGCGTCACTTGTTGTGACTCCCGAGCGGATGCCTAAAAATCATATAAGTTAGGTAAAATATAAAATCATGCAGATTTAGATTCAGACTATATATTAACACTTTAAATGTACCTCTTTTAGTGATGCAACAGACTCCTCCTCCTGTAAAATCCCTTTACCCTTAATTGCGGGTTTTATAGGAGCAGTCTAAAATTAAAATGTAAAAAATAATTAATAAACGGTTTAGAATTGACATTCGAAAACTAAATGATTCATAATCGTTTTCAGTATACCTCATCACTAATGGTAATGAGCTCCGAGGGCCATGCAACAAATGATCCTATTGCATCTCGCAGCAATGTCGTCTCTGAGACCATGTCAGGTACCGGTAGAATCGCATCACGATCTAATACAACATCCACCGATACTTTCAGGTGTCCATTCGGGAGCGGTCTGTGGTGAAGTAAATCTCCCGAAGTGTTGTGCACTTTTCCCTTGCCAACTAGTCGATAATTCGGTGACGATAAGTATAGTTGGCAAGATGAAATGCCCTAAACAAATAGAAAATATAAAGTCATTATCATTAATAAAATAGAACAGTTTGTAAGGAAAAAAACTTATAATTACCTCGGGAAATTTCTTTTGATAGTTGATACTAGCCTTATCACTAGTTTCTCTCACCGATGAAGTGTTGCAATTTTCTCTCATATACATATCTTTATCTCTTTGCAATTCAGAGACCTGTGCTTGCAATTCCTGCAACTTTTGCAACACTTCTTCATTGGTAAGATTTGATCTTCTCCTAGAACTCTTATAAAAAGAGGTTGGAGTCACACCATGACCCTTACCCCTCACCCGACCGGGATACTCGGGAGCATCTAGTACTCTACTAAGTACGCTCTCCTCACCGGTGGATGCCGATTGCGACAAGGTCTCCTGTAATTCATTTACATTTAAATAATTATTAGTGGAGATAAAAAATCATTTATATATTAAAAAACATTTGATTTAATTAAAGACACAGTATTATACTTACACATTCAGTATAAACTCTCTGAACATCGGGATCGACAGCTTGATTCTTGCCCACACGAGCTTCCTTCCACAACACATGTACAGGAAGTGAAGCTTCCTCACTTTTAGTCTCCTCTAACTATGCATTGACACAAACGATAAAATCGTCAATTAAAACATGCACATGTAGACAATTAATTAAAACGCATTTCTATTTACTTACAATTTTATCCTCTAAGCGTGCATATCCCAAACGCCCTTTTTTGTATGGATACGCAGGTTTGGATGCTCTCTCACTATTCGTGGCACTCTTTTTCTGAAAAGCTTCATCTCTTTGCTTTACAAACTCAGCCCAATCTGCTTCATCAATGAAGGTCGCATACTTTGTTGGCCGTCCCGGTGCCTCTTCAAGAAATTTTCCATCTTTATCCTTAAGATAGGTGTTTGTCAAAAAACTTTTCCAGCCTCTATATCTTTTGTCGGCCAAACTAAGTATGTAGCTTTTACGTTCATCTGGTATCTCAAAAGTCCTCTGCAAAAAAACGTACGCATAGTGTGTTAGTATAAGTAATTTAAACAATTTATCGTCAAGATAATAACAACAATTAACCATATATGATATATACCTGAAGCTCTTCCCAAATCGCTTGTTTTTTCTCCTCCAATTCTAAATTTTTCGTTTTCGATTTCCAGGTAGCTACGGAGACCGGAATATGCATACGGACAAGTGTACCAATATAACTTGTCAACTTTGCAGAATTAGGACCAATTGGTTGTTTATCAGAATTCCATTCCAATCGGTATACTAATCCTTGGTCTCTATGTCGAATGATTCCCTTCATAATAGTGATGCCTCGTGCAACCTCTTTTGCTTCAGTATCAGGTGGAGCATTTGTATCCGAAGCAACTCTTTCTTGTGAGTTTTCTTGTGAGTTTTCAGGTGGGTTTTCAGGTGGGGCATCTCTATCTGGAGCCATTGAACCTGTATCAAACAAACTAAAGCACATTAGTACACTATTAACACTAACTTTATCACTAACGTCTCTTTCTTTTCTTGGTAGGATTGTGTACTACGCGTCTCTTAACAATGCGGACGGTTGGATTGATCCAAATACCCTCATTATGATCATTTCTAATACAAGATTCATTCTCATTTTGATCGTTTCTTGTACAAGATTCAATGCCAACACCAATATCACCTTGATCTTCAATTTTTTCATCAACTATTTTGTTAGATAAAAGCACTATAGACCATTTCGTACTTGTCGGATCATTGACATAGAACACTTGTTTAGCTTGAGAGGCTAGAATGAAAGGCTCATCTTTGTACCCTACCCTATTGAGATCCACTTGCAAAAATCCTGACTTATCCATTCGTACGCCACTATTATTTTCAACCCACTTGCAACCAAATACAGGAATCTGAAACTTCGCGTAATCAAACACCAAAATGCGCTCGATAACCCCAAAATATGACAAATTTGCAAATTTCGGATTTAAGTCATTCGCACTTGATATGTGCATAGCTTCAGCTACCAAGGTAACACCACTATTTTGCATAGTACTTTTATCATCCTGTTCTTTGGTATAAAATGTGTATCCATTAATTGCGTATGCGCTATAAGAAAGCACAATTACAGATGGACCATAGGCTAAACATCTCAACCTTTCTGTTACTGAAGCAGGATCTGAACGATACTTTGAATAAATATGATCTCTAAACCACGGTATGAAACTTCGATTGTGCTCTCGTACTATCCAGTTCTCATTTCTATTTGGATTTAAATCTCGGAGAACAACTTTGTGCATTTCAACAAACGGCTCAACCTCAATCTCATTGTGCAGAACATACAAGTGCACTTGATCCCGTTCGACCATTGATACTGTCACAACTTTATTTCCAATTAGCCTTTTTCCTTCTTTTTTTTCGACAATATGAGATTTGGGGAGTCCAATTGATTGAACATTTGACAGATATTCAGTACAAAACTCAACCGCTTCTTCAGCAACGTATCGCTCGGCAATACAACCCTCTGGTCGACTTCTGTTTTTCACGTACCCTTTTAATATTTTTCATATAACGTTCAGCAGGGTACATCCATCTCATATAAGCTGGTCCGCACAGTTGTGTCTCTTTCACAAGATGAACGACTAGATGAACCATTATGTCAAAAAACGAGGGAGGAAAATACATTTCAAGATCACATAAAGTAACAACTATCTCATTTTGCAATGTTGGTAAGATCGCGGGATCGACCACCTTACTGCAAATAGACCTGAAGAAGAAACACAGCTTAGTTATTGCGCTTCTTACTTTTTCTGGCAGAATAGAACGTATACCTATTGGTAAAAAATGTTCCATTATAACATGGCAATCATGCGTCTTCAAACTCTTTAACTTGAGGTCTTTCATGGACACAAGTCTTCTAATATCTGAAGAGTAGCCTTCTGGAACTTTTACTTCACTGAGGAACTTACACAATGTTTTCTTCTCCTTTCTAGATAGAGTGTAAACAGCAGGTGGCAGATATGTTCGTCTTCCTTTCGTCACGGGCCCCAATTCAGTTCTCATCCCCATGTTTACCATGTCATTCCTTATGTTAACGCCATCCTTAGACTTTCCTTGTATATTGAGTAGCGTACCTATAACGCTGTCAAATACATTTTTTTCAATATGCATAACATCCAGGAAATGTCTTACGTACAACGACTTCCAATATGGAAGTTCAAAGAAAATTGACTTCTTCTTCCACCCACCCTTGACAATTGAATGTGCAAAAGGCTTGCCAAACTGAGTGCTCACATCTTTCACCTTTTCAAAAATTTGATCACCTGACAAAAAAGGCGGGGATGTACGATGTTCGGCCTCTCCATTGAATGCTTTTCTCCACCCACGGTAGTGATGATTAGAATTTAAGAATCTACGATGGCCGAGAAAGACATTCTTCTGACAAAGCGCCAATCGTGTCGTATCGGTTTCATCTTCACAAACAGGACACGCCTTTTGACCCTTGTTGCTGTACCCGGATAGATTTCCGTATGCTGGAAAATCATTAATTGTTCCAAACAACATCGCCCTCAAGTTGAAACTTTCTTTCCTATACCCATCGTAAACCTCCACACCTCTCTCCCACAAAAACTTTAAATCTTCGATTAAGGGTGCCAAGTATACGTCTATGTCATTCCCTGGTTGTTTAGGCCCAGAAATTAGCATAGATAACATCATGTACTTACGCTTCATACATAGCCACGGAGGTAAGTTATAAATCATAAGAATCACAGGCCATGTGCTATGCGAGATACTTTGAATACCATGCGGGTTCATTCCATCAGTAGACAATGACAACCGAAGGTTTCTTGCTTCTTTTCCAAATTCAGGATATTCAGTATCAACTTTACTCCATTGTGGTGAGTCTGCCGGATGTCGCAACTTTCCATCAATAATTCTTTCATCTGCATGCCAAGTCAAGTGTCTTGAATCGGTCTCACTACGATACATGCGTCTAAATCTCGGAATTATAGGAAAATACCATAAGACTTTAGCAGGAGACAACTTTTTCTTATATCGAGGGGCACCACATTTAGGACACTCATTCAACGCTGCATACTCGTTTCGAAACAAAACGCAATCGTTTGGACATGCATGTATCTTATCATAGCTCATTCCAATAGAAGACAACATCTTTTTGGCTTCATACGTTCGATTGGGAAGAACATTATCCTCTGGTAGCATATCTTTCATAAGGGCTAATAACTCTGTGAAACTTTTATCCGACCATCCATTGTCCGCCTTTAAGTTGTACAACTTTAACACCGCAGACAATCTTGTGAATTTTGAACAACCAACATACAACGGTTTCTCTGCATCGCTTACCAACCTCTCAAACATTTTGGGACAATCCGCAAGATCTTCTTCAAGCGCTTCTGCAATCTCTTCGACTCGATCACAATCGTATGTGTCTGTGCAATCGTCGTTTGAAGCATACTTCCTATTACAACTCGACTCAGCATTCCCGGTACTTTTCTCACCATGCATTGTCCAACATGTATAACTTTTATCAATTCCAAACCGTAGTAAATGAGATCCCAACTGATTCCCGTCAACCTTACCCCCGGTATAACAGCAACCCAAGCAAGGACACGGCATTCGAAGCGGGTCTTTGGAGTGCGCAACCGCAAACTCAACAAATTCCCATACCCCTTTCTCGTACTCTTTCGACAATCGGTTTGAATTCATCCATGTCTTATCCATGTCTTAATTAAGCTAAACAAAAACGGTCAAACTTTCACTCTTCACAAGTAACCCCTATGGCGAATTCAATTCACAAAGTTAGTAAGTACCTCACTTAACGATAAACGAAATTGACATCATGAATATTCCACATGCATGTCGAAATAATGAGTATTACTTAATATAATCTAAAAGTAAAATATTATAATTTAATTACATTACTTTTCTTTCTTAATAATAAATAGATAAATATATGAAATTAAAATTGTAAGAAATCTCTTTTAAATAAAAAGATGTTTTAAGTTTGAACTTAATTTTTGATAGTCTTGTTTAAAATTTTTATTGTATGTGTAGTAGATGTGTCAACAAATATCAAAATACAATGACTAAAATTATGAGTCCACGAGGAAAGATGATAATACAATTTATATGTAATAATTACTATTCTAAGCAAACAAGAGCTTTGTTTGAAAAATGTTTTGAACATAAAAAAATATAAAGTAAAAATAACAATGATAGAAAGTTTTTGGGGGGTTAGGATGTAATTAGTGATTACTATGATTACAGTTATATCAATATCAATTATACACATTTTATCCCTTAATCCATATTTTCACTTCACTATACAAACTCAGCATTTAATTTCAGCAGATTCACACTCTTAACTATACAAACTCAACATCTAAGCTTACTACTACTAAGCCATATGCTGGATGTTAAACAATATCTAAAGAGCAATATTAGAGACATTGATTGATCTATCTATTTCAAGCATATTGAAAAGAAATTCAAAAAAAGATATATAATATAATGATATTCACCAAAAAAGCTACACTGTAAGGCATAATAATAAAATAATGAAAATCACCTTAGACGAAGATGTGAGTAGATTCAATTCAAATAGCAAAACAGCAAAAAGCAGCAGCAAAGATGGAAGACGATTGAGAAGCAATACCAAAACTTTATTCTCAAAACCACGCAAGCTCTAACCCTCCACCCAGGGCAAGACCATCAATAGCAGCAACTGAAGGTTTCCTTCCCCCTGAAAGATGAAATGAAATTCAAAATCAAAATAGAATACATCGACAAATGAGTTGCAAAGAAAACTTCAAAAGAAACCGTACCTTCTATAGTGTCAGTAAGAAGGTCTACTGATATCAAACCAGGACTTGTCTTCTCTGTATATGGCAATGAAGAATTAGAAAATGAGTGCAAATACATTTACTAAAACAGAAAACCTTAAAAAAAAATATAAGAAAAATTACCTGCTAATCCCTCCGGTCTTTGAAGTAAAAGCAATACCAAAACTTTATTCTCAAAACCACGCAAGCAAAGAGTTGAAGACAAGATGCAAGCAAAGATGGAAGACGATGAGCAGTGCCGTTGAGAAGAAGACGATGAGAACAAGCAAAGATTGAAACGATTGAGAACGGAGAGAAGACGATGAGAAGACAATCGAAGAAGACGATTGAGAACGGAGAACGATTGAAACGATGTGAGTTTTCAACGATTAGGGATTTGGAAACGATTTTGTGAGTTTTCTGAGAATGCAAGATTTTGTGCGTTTTCAGCAGAAATTAGGGATTTGGAAACGAAGAACGCGTTTAGTATAATTTTGTTTTAAAAAATTTTAATTGTAAAGAGGGTATGACAGCGCTTTTGAAAAGCGCTTTCGTAACTAAGGCTATACCAGCGCTTTTGAGGATAAAAGCGCTCTTGTACCCCACCCCCTATATCAGCGCTTTTGAAAGCGCTTTCATAAGCCCCCTATAAGAGCGCTTTCAGAAAGCGCTTTCATACCCCCCCACTATAAGAGCGCTTTTCAAAAGCGCCTTCGTACCCCAGCC
Source organism: Vicia faba (assembly GCA_948472305.1). Lineage (NCBI taxonomy): Eukaryota > Viridiplantae > Streptophyta > Magnoliopsida > Fabales > Fabaceae > Vicia > Vicia faba. The sequence goes on along the minus strand of OX451735.1, from coordinate 847,644,403 downwards.
TCTAAGAGCGCTTTCTGAAAGCGCTTTTGTAACCCCCCCCCCCCTTTAAGAGCGCTTTTTTAGCGTGTTTTTTTATTTTGTTTTTAGCGCAACCTATACCAGCGCTTTTTACAAAAAGCGCTTTAGTAGGGGTGCTGCTAAAAGACAAATTTGGTGTAGTGTTTGTTAGAACTCGGGTCCGGTAGTTTGATTGAAGGAACTGCATATTGTTGAGAGTCCTTCTTCAAAGGGTCAAAGGCTCACCATATCAAGTGGGTCATAGCCCCTGACTCAAGTCATCAACCTTATTTTGCTTTCCAAACAACCTTGGCTAGGGGAACCTTCTTCAGGAGTCAAAGCTCACCATATCAAGTGGGTCATAGCCCCTGACAACTCTGTCTAGAGGAAAATAAATCCTCTTTGCCCCTTGCTGGGATAGTTGATTCACCATGACCTGCAACACAAGCCCTTGAGATCCTTGAAATATGTTAGGATGTATGCAATGGTATGATGCTATACTATGCATGGGGTAATGTAGGTAAACCCTATTACGAGTCCCAATTAAGGACTGCAAACTAAAACCTGCAAAAACTCGGTAAACCTTGTTATGAGTCCTAATTAAGGACTAAAAACAAAACCTGCAAGAAACTCGATAAACCTTGTTATGAGTCCTAATTAAGGACTACAAACAAAACCTGCAAGAAGCTCAAGTGTCAGATAACAAACATGCAAGTAGGCAAGTACGAAGGCACACAAGTCATACAAGAGAAGCCCTTAGAGTTTAGGCCGGCATGAGGTCTGGGTATTACCCTCTTGAAGTTGGTTGGTTCATACCTATCCTATCAAAAGTAACCGGGTTCTTAGAGGATCCCAATATCATTGACTACCCTCAATCGGTCATAACTCCAGCATCGCAATCTTTTCTTGCGGCCAGAACCATCACGAGAGTTTAGCCTCAATGGGCGTAGCATACTGCTACAATTCTAAAGGCCAAGTTGTGTCAATTAAGGTTCTAAGGTTGTTGGTGCTTAATGACTCCTTAGAAGACCCATATTCTCCTCGTTGCGACACAAGGGATATCGGTACAGACCAAGGTGCCACACCAACGTAGCCACTGCTTCACCTGTGTCGGTCTACGCCGGACAGGTCCCTCACAGCTTATGCTACCTAAACAGGGTATCCCCAGATCCGGGTTAGGATCTATGTAACTCCCATGCGACCCACAAATTTAAAGCAGACAAGTCAATATAATTGAAAACACAGTTATGAACTAACCCTAAGGTACACCTCACTTTATAAAGTTTATTCCCCAGCAGAGTCGCCAGTTCTGTGATCGGTGGATCTGGAACTGACTGTTTAACGCTGGTTCGCGAAATGTCGCGGAAGCAAGAGTCGCCACCGTCTTTTATTTTCTCCAAATGGAAAGGACAAAAGCACAGAAAAATTCCTTGAAGAGATTGCTCTCGGTTCGGGAGGTAGGTTATAGAAAGGGAAGGTGTTAGCACCCTTTCTATCCATGGTTATCCATGGGCTCTTAGATACTTGCTCATTGTGTTTTCAAAAAGGTTTGTTTGCTTTTCAACTGTGGGTTTAAAAAAAAGTTTCTTTGAAAATTTCAGTTCGACTCTTGTATCAGTCCTCAAGAGTGTTTGAAAAGTTGCTTTCGAAAGCTTTTTGAAAAGGTGTCGGTGTGAAAAGTATTTTGATTTGTTTTGAAATTTAGAGCAAGTATCTAGAGTCGTCTACCTACCCTAAGGAATTCGTCTGTGTAAATGTCCTTTAAAGTAGTGCCATCCCACCATTGAGAGGTAGGTAGCACCACCGTTGGAGGTGTTCGGGTCAATTCGAGGTTCGGGACATGGTGATCACCAGAGCAATGGGAAGATACCTTAGAAGCTACCCTCATGCCAGGTTCCCGGATCATGAGGACTTACTAAGACATCCTCTACTCGACGATCACCTTTCGAGGCAAGGCAACAGTGAGGCGTACCCTAGGGGTGGTGTGTGCGATTTGTGTGTCGTTTTCATTTGCATTTATCTTGTCATATTATTGGTGTTCTACGCATTGCTTTTATTTAGTCCATCCATTCTTGCATGCTTTTGATTAACAGTTATAATGTTTGCGGGAAAGGTAAATTCTAAGTTATTACAAACGGCGCGGGTCCACATCGCCAAAAATTAACCAGGACCCGATTTGACGGAAAGTAAATAAAGAAATTAAAAGAATTGAAAAGTGCGAGAAGTTTAGTTACATGGCTTCGGGAGAGGTACATAATTATTTAAGCAAAATAAAATAAATACGCGAATAAAGAAATTAACTCGAGACGAGGGCATTGGACCCTTTTGCAAAATATTAAAATTACATGAACTAATTACATTAAGAAAAGAAATTGTTTTTGTTTTTTTTTGGTATTTTTATGTATTTTTAAGATTTAATAAAAGAAAGAACTAATTAAAACTAAAATAAGATGCAAACCCTAATTCTAGTTATTCTTTAATTTATTTATGAAATACTGAAATTTTTAACCTAAATTAAACCTAATTTTTACATGCAAATTTGATTATAAAATAAATGAAATAAATATATTATTGGAAAAAAAGAAAAATTAAAAAAGGGGATAAAACACTTATTTAAACCTATTTTTACATTTTTCAGATTTTTGTTAAAAAGAATTAAAATTGCAAACCTGGTTTAAAACTAATTTTATTTACATGCCAATTTATTTATGAAAATATTAGAAATAAAAATTATTTATGGTATTTTCCTTTTTTCTGATTTTTATTGTATTTTATAATTTATGAAAAATATTAAATTGATTAAAAGAATAATTAAAAGAAAATAATAAGAAGAAATTGAGAAAATTGCAAACCAAGGGGGGTGGTAGTCCCAAATTAGGAGGTTTGGCCTTAGCAATTTGGCCCAGTTAAGCATGGCCCTTCTGACTTTTTGCATGACACGTACATATGCGTTGACTAGGGTTTTCTGTGTTCCTCAATCCTGAGCCTTTGATCTGATTCCATGGGACGCGTGGCTGGCTTGATGATGAGGGAATATGATGGTTTTCAATGTTGAGCCTGCACAGAATTATTGAACACAAAATAATATGAAGAAGGTCAAGACCTGGGGTTCGAACCCAGGTCACTAGCATCACCAATCAACACCTGTGCCACTGAGCCACTTCAAACGCTTTTGACATATAATAGTTAACAAATATTATAAAAAGAAAGAAAAGTCTGTGGTTTGAAAACGCGCGAAATTTAAACCTCCCAATCAGCGCCGGCCAGCACATCATCTTCTTCATGTCCCTGAAATACAAACAATATAGGCAACGGTTTTCATAGCGTCTTCTTAGGCCAGTTTTCAGAAAATAGCGATTAGCTTTTAAGAATTCATAAATTGGGCGCGATGGGTGTTTCCTCTTCGTCTGAACGTGCTGGTTTGAATGGTGGTGGTTAGAGGTTTCAATTTTTCCTCGTTTCAAAGTCCCCAATTTAGAACTCTGTAAACCCTAAAAATCAAACATGGCATATTTGTATACAACGCATAAAAACGCAATCAAATGTACTGGTTAGCTTCAAAACTTCATAATGAACATGAATCAAGTATTAAAAATCATAAAGGATGCGTAAATCATGATGCACGATTATGAATTTTCCATGAAATATTTTGAATGCTGTATACCAATTCTTTGCGTTTTGATGGTGGTTTCTGATTGGAATACGTTCAGTGAGGCTTGAGGAAGCTGATGGAATAGTTTTTGTGCCTTGAATCGCCTTGTAAAGATGATTTCAGTTTTGACTTTTTTTTGACAATTTTTCAAGTTTGTTCTTGGTTCTTCTGTGCAGCTTAGTGTCTATCCTGATTAGGGTTGCATCCTAGCTTATGTACTGAGTCCATTAGGTTAACAAATTTGACTAGAATCTCTTGTATTCATGAATTGAAGATTTGATTTTTTCCACCATTATTTCCATATCTTTTTCCATGTGTTCTTGGTCCAAATCATATCCAATTGCTCCAATTCTTTCCGTATTGACTTATGCACGAAATCTTGAGGCTAAAACATGTATAAAAAGATTGATTAGGTTAAGTTAGACATTTTTCATATATTTAAATGATTTAAATGAATTAATATAAATAAAAATTCAAATAAATAAATAAAAAATGAGAAAATACTTCCCTTTGGGCCAAGTTGTCGTGCACATGCCATGGATGATGATTTGTGGAAGAAAAATGGGCCCATTAGCAATTTTAGGTCATTTGGATCAAAGTTGACTTTTCAAAATATCCAAAAATTTCCCAACTTCCACAAGGCATAACTTGCTCAATTGTTAAGCTTTTCTCATGTTCTTGGACATTTTGGAAAGGTCTTTGAGTCCTCTAACCAATTCCTTTGGTCCCATGTCATTTTGATTTACCAATCTCAAGTTATGGCCTTTGACTTAAAGTCCCTTTTTGTTGACTTTTGAAAATGACCTATAATGTTGAAATTGATAACTTTTTTGTGAGAGCATTTCTTGGACTTGAAGTATGAAGATGAGTTGTAGGAAATGTCTTTCTCTTCAAAATGAGCTTTGTATGGAATTTTTCTGATAATCCATGTGAAAGTTATGCCCTGGTCAATTTCAGTTGACTTTTTCAGCTGTCCAAATAAGGAAACTTTTGCATCTTGATGATTTCTGAGCCAAATTTTGAGAATCATGATCAAGTATTGATCAAATGATGTTTGTGGCTTCAAAATGATATGTTGACCAAAAATTTGAACTTTTGACTGCCAAATGACCATTTTGCCCCTACAGTTGACTGTAGTGCAATTTAGGGTTTTGACTGGGCAATTTTGTGCTGAATGCCTTGAAACTTGATATGAGGATGCTTGACCATATTTGTAGGCATATGAGACTTGATTGGGTCTTTGGAAATTTCATTTTCTTGACCAGAACACAAACCCTAATCTTGACTGTATAGGAGACCTTTGCACTGTGCAACCCTTGGGGAATTTTGCAGCTTGACTTGGCAATTTCTTGGAGAATATGGGAGGGCAAATTTTGGGGTACAAAACCATGGTTAATAACACTATAACCAGACATGCATAAATCTTGCCACCCATATAACTGCATGATATCATAAAACCATTGTTCTTCAGGCTATTACCACTTCACAATTTTCCCACCGTGGTTGATGCATTTTAAAGTCTCATGGTACTATAAAAAATACATCATATTTAAAAAGTTTAAATATTATAATACATATGTTTAAAAGAATAAATACAAATTTATTTTACCTCTCCATCACACACGTGCCAAGTAGCATGGTTTCCATATAGTGGAAGTAGTGAAGTTCCTTATGGGCCTCCTCCAAAAACTTCAAGAACGGCAATATCATCAGCATGTTGATCTAAATAGACTTCGAGGGCTTTTGGGGCAGCAACTGGTGGTATATGCCTCTAGGAATAACCAATAATATGATCAACTTGCCTTGTCTCGTTTTTTTGTTTCTTTTTTTATTATAATATACAAACACTAGTAATCAATTGTTATATCGTAGCATTTTTATTTTTTAACATAGTTTGAATATAAATTCTTCAACTTCTTTTTTTAGTGAAGGTAATATATTGAAAGTAAAAGGTAGTTACTAAAAAATACGGGGGACTAGGCCAAAACTCATTCAAAAATAGGTGAACCTAATAAAACATACCAACCCTATTTTTTACAAAGTCATTTTTAATGTTAAAGGGATAGAACCAAAATATTATATAGAAATAGTTGTGAGACCTCTATTAGCAAAAAAAAAAATATGCACAACTATTTTCCTCTCTATAAATGTGAGAAAGAAAAAGTTCATGAAATAATCCCTTTTAATCCAAAGTTAAGGCCAATACTTCTCATGCAATTGTGACTTCCCTCATCACTGCTTTGAATTCATCTTGAATGGAGGAGGTACTGATGAGATATTTAAAGAAGGCCAAGATGAAGTCTCTATTATTGTACTTGAATATACCGCCATAACCCAAACGGTAAGTCTCATGATTGAAAGCCTCGTTAGAGTTACATTTTAACCGATCCATGTGTTGTGGATGTCAAATCACTTCATTAATGTTAGGAACTCTAGGGTAGTGAATCTTGATGTCAAAAGCTTTGAGAAGGGTAAAGTCCTATGTAACACCCCAAAAATCATAATCAATTATTTAATTAGTTATTTGTGATTATTTGGGAATTATTATGATTTATATGATGCATCACGGTGTTTGGTGATGGTATGTTGTGAGGTAGTGTTGGAATATTAATATATGAGGAGTATTTGATTAGTTTATAATTATTTGGAATTTAAATAATTATTTTTGATTTATTGGATTTAATAATAATATTTAGAATTATTATTATTAATAAAATAAGGAATAATGGTGTAAAGGTAAGAAGGGCTAAATGATAATGTCACGTGGATTATTGAGGGCAAGATGATAATTGATAGAAGGTTAAGTGAGGACAAGATGGGTAAATATTAGGGGTCCTATTGTTAAACAAAGAATAGGAGTAGTTATTTTGTTTTGTACGATCGTGAAAGAATTGGAAGAAGAGCAAAGAGAAAAGCTAGGGCACGAAGGATTTGGAGAAATCATCGTAAGAAACGCGAAGAGGAAAGTTGATCACTCAAAATCTAAGGTAATGGGTTTAATCGTGTTTATTATAATCGATCTAAGGTTTAGATAATGGTAGGTTTATGTTTAGTGTGTTAATTTTGATGAAGTTTGATGAAATTGATGAAAAACCATGTGTTGAATTAATGAATGGATACTTGATGAGTGTGTGATATTAGGACCTTTAAATGAGTTTTATAGGCTGTTAAGAATATTGTATAATCATATGATTTTGAATTTTGAAACTGATACTTTTTACGAAATCGAATTCGGAGGTCCGGAAGGCCTCTAACCATGGAAAATCGCAGAAGGAGAAGTGGTGTCTGATTAGCATCGTCGGGTGATGCAGAGGCGACGTAAAGACAACACAAGTTTCGTCGGGAGATGCAAAGGCTTCGTCGGGCAATGGATGGTGGAAGCAATGCAACATAAATCTTTAAAACATCGTAACTTGAGTTCCAGGAGTCCGACTAACGTGTCGTTCGAAGCGGTGGAAAGCTGGCATGATGAACTATATGAGTTTATTGATGCATGACTACAATACCTATTTTTTATGATATTGATTCATATATGTTGCTATGCCATGATGTTTTATCTTGGGGATTTGTTAATGATATTTTCGTGACGTAAATGAAGTGATTCATGATGATTATTTAATGATGTATGTGTACAAATACAATACATTCTATTGTGATAATTCAATGATGTATGTGATGTTTTCTATATTATGCTATTGTGATGTTGTGAAACCATGATGTTGGATGTGTTTTGTGGTTTTCTTTGATGTGAAATCACAAGAAGACTTAGGATTGAACAGTGCAGGGATCACAATAGAAAGTTGCCATCTGGTGTGCATTGTTGGACAATAAAGGTGGTGTCGTTGGGCGATGAAGCTTTTATATGCTGTTTCCAGGCGAGCTTGGAGGCGATGAAGGGCAGAAAAGAGGATTTCTACTGGAGTGCTTCACTCGCACCTTCGCTAGGCGATGCAGAAGCGATGAAGTTTCGCCAGGCGAGAAAGAGGCTTCGTTGGACGATGATGTCCAGATTTGATTGATTGTGTCAGATGTTCTTAAAAGAGACATAAATTGAGATTTATAACTCGGATTGAGATACCGTTCGAAGCCTAGGGTAGCTAATGCAACAAACTTTAGTTAGATGGACTAAAATGAGATAAAATAAGTATTCCCTAAATAAAAAAGTTAGGATGGAGTTAGGTTCCCCATGTTGAATTACACTAATGCTTGTTGGCTATGATGTTATGATGATATTATTATGATGTTTGTTTATTTAAGACGATATAATGATGATACCTTATATAATATGAGGACATGATAATGAGTTGTGTGTTATGCCGATGCTTAGATATTATGATGATTAGTTGATGATATGTTGATAGTGATGTTATGATGATGATGAACTGTTTATCATGATGTTGTTTTATTTACGATGAAGTTATGAGGTGTTGTTGATTACTATGATGGTAATGATGTTGGTGGCCTGAATTGACACATTGTTGAAGGCCCATGCCTTGTGGTTGTTTAATTTATGTTTTTGCATGTTAATATTACATTCATATCATTGGTGAGGGTTCATGCCCCGTTGTTGGCCTGTAATAGCATTGTGGTGAGGGCTTAGGCCCTGTTATTGCCCAAATTGGCATATGTGATGAGGGTTTATGCCCTGTTGGTACCATATGCATTTAGTTATTATCGGTTGCATTACATTGCACTGCCTTGATTTGATGTCATGCTAAATGAGTTAAGACTATGTTTTGATGATTTGTGATGAAGATGTGCATATGTTAGTATGATGTAAATGTGTGAGTATAATACTTGGTAAATGACGATTGAAACAACCGGCTGAAAATCATCAAAACAATGAAGTCGCCATCGAACGTCTTTTATCCCAAAGGTAGGGAAAGGTAAACATCGAGGAAACCTGAAAAGAGTGAAATCAAGGTCGAACGACCAAGAGATAAGGGTAAGGGAGTCTGTTACGCGAGGGGAAGGTATTAGCACCCCACACGCCCGTAGTACTCTACATTATCCACTCTTGTTGTCTATCTTATGGGTGTGTTTAATCTATGCTTACGGCTTATTATACTACTGAAGGGAGAATGCATGCAAGAGAAAAGAGGAAAGAACGCAGGGAAAATAAAAGTTATGCTCGTTCGGGCCCTACCCCGATGCCTACGTATCCTTTTTAAGGAATCAGAGCAGCCGTAGTTCGGCTTATATGTTTTTGTCGATTTGTATTTTTTAATGAACAACATTAATTTCGCCTTCTGCTGCAACTCAACCTTCAGAGACTTACGCGTCAGCACAGAAGTGAATTAACATGCTCTTTCTGAAAAGTGTTTGGAGAAAACGTGCCTGGGCGCACAAAAGGTTTGAATTTGTTTGTTTTTGAATGAACGATAGTAATTTCGCCTTCTGCCGCAACTCGACCTTTGGAGATTTACGCGTCAGCACAGAAGTGAATCAACATGTTCTTTTGAAAAGATTTGGAGAAAATGCGTTTGGGCGCAAAAAAGTTTGAATTTGATTTAGGTTTTTAATGAACGATATTAATTTCGCCTTCTACCGCAACTCGACCGTTGGAGACTTACGCGTCAGCACAGAAGTGCATTAACATGTTCTTTTGAAAAGGGTTTGAAAGGAAGGCCCAGAGGCAACAAGAGTTTGTGTTGGTTGATACTTTTTGCTTGTAGATAATAGCTAGTTAATCTCAAGAGAGAGATTTTAGCCATTTCTCTACTTATTCATGAAATGAGTCTTTGAGACTTAAACCACACCAAAGCTTAGAATAAGAGATCAATAAGGTCGAGAAGAGACCCGCTTATCGTCTCACATACTTAACGAAGATATGATTCTCGTCAGTAGATCTTTAGTATTTTGAAGTTTTGTAAAAAAAAAAAAAAATGTTTGTTTTAATGTATATGCAAAAAGGGAAGGAAAAGTCCGATGGGACTAGTCTATTCCTAAACCTAATTTTATCATGCGCTGGTGGTCCTAAGATTTGGAATTTTGAGAGAATTCTACCTAATGTTAGCATACATAGCTGTAGAATCCTAATGTCCAGTTTAGTTCAATTAAATCGAAGATTAAATTTGAACCTAAATATCCTAAGGTATCATGGTATTTACAAGGATAACGTAAAAACTAATAAGCAATAAAGTGCGAAAATGAGGAATAAAATGGGGTCACGATGATACCGAACGGAGAAGGTCCGTTGCCTCTTCGAAATCATGCAAGCAATAAGAAGACTCTACCGAAACCTCCTTGAGTTTCTTTGGTGAAGATTAGGCTCTTAAATACTTTGCAACCTCTTGAAAATCTTCAACAAAATTATCACACAATCCATTAATAATCAAGCACCATCCTTATAAAATTAAATTGAAACGAGGATAAGAAGTGAAGTTTCTGTATGGTGCAAAACTGTAGTTGGTGGTATGCAAGAAGCAAAATCTAAGTGCTAGGCCCACTGAATGAAGATCTAAAAAGAGATTTTGTTTCAAGTCTTGTGATATACCAAATACACGGAACGGGCCCCATGGTAGTGAAATTCGGTCCCTGATCCATATAATCATCCAATCCATATTCTATCAATTTTAAGCACCAATTATATTATTATTAATATTTATTGAATAGAATTAAAAAAATAAATAAATTAGAATGAAAGAGGAATTAGGGTTTGTTCGTTGTGACTAATGAATTTCTTCAACAAAATTCTCCATCTTCTCTAAAAACAAAACGCGCCGCGACAATATTATCCCCTCCGACCACTCTTGCTCATGCCACCGTCGTGACTGCTCCGTCTTCTCTACCTTAATCTCAAGAGCCTCAGCCATTTTTCAATCGCGGCTACAGCTATTTATGAGTCACCTAGTAGCTCCATTAATTCCGCCTCAAGCTCCTTCAATTCCGTCACATCGGCTTCGTCTTCTTCTCAATTAGTTTCTCACTTCTATTGGAAGACAAGTCCGGCGCGTGTTCAAAACTCAGGTATGCGTATTTGATTCCATTTTCTCTTCTTCCCTAAATCCAATTACGTTTCGATTATTGCTCAAGCGTTTGTTGTTGTTGTTGTTGATTGAAGGTACGGTGAAGATGAAAGATGATTTTCGATGGTAGTTGGATTTGTTGTTGGTGTGACGCGATGATGATGAAAGACGAAGCTTTGTTGATGAAATTGATTGTCAGAGATATGTTACAACAAGATGATTGCAGATGGATTTTTGCGATGAAGGCTGCATATTCAAAATTTGAAGTGGGTGGAAATTTTCTGGGTTACAGTAAGGAGTGTCAAGATTGAAGGTGGAGGTGAAGGATGAATGGTGATAATGGTTAAAGATATGGTTTTGGTGCAGATTGGTTGTTCTTGAATGTCATAGCCTAATGCGTTTCTTGAAATAACGTATAACGAGGTTGTGATATCCAATTTATTGAAGATGAAAGAGGGTGATGAAGAGTAGAGTAATTCTGGTGAAGGGGCGATTTAAAGAACATGAAGATGAAGTTGATGAAATTCGATTGGAGGAGTAATTTGCGGTGGTTGCAGAGAAGAGTAAGAACTGTGAAGAAGTTTCAGAAGATGATGAAGCAATATTGATGATTATGCGATTTCAGAGAGAATTGGAAGGTGAGTTTTTTTTTGTGTTGAATCATAAAATCATCCTCAAACTGAATGATAATCTCCCTGTTATATAGATTTTCTGCTATATTGTTTAGAAGATGGGATTTGGTTAGAAACTGTTTAGAGTTTGTTAGGAGTTGGTTTGGAGTTTGTTAGGACAGTTAGAAAATCCTGTTAGAAGTTATGCAGTGTTGCTTAGTTGGGTTAAAAGGAGTTAGTTATAGAATTGGTTAGGAGTTAGTAACTGTTTAGAGTTAGTTTTTTTGAAACTGAAATTCAGTTATGTGACCTTGAAATGGGCTGGCACTATTTGTTAGTTAGTAGTTCTGTTTCTGATTCCATCATTTATATTTGCAGCATGCAGGGCAGCACCAAGAACTATTGCTTCATCAGCATCAAGATGCCAATCAAGTTCTTTTCTACCAAGGAACTCTTGAAGCTTAGCCTGTAACTTTGGCACTCTGGTAGCACCTCCAATTAGCTCCACTGTATATATTTGATCCGCTGACAAGCCTGAGTGCTCAAGCAACTCTTTCATACAAATCACGAGGCCAATTCCTCTTTACATTATTTGCAATAAAACTGGAAGTCTTAGCCCTCAAGGCACGAAGCGATCCATCAGAGTCTGCCACATTGTCCAGACAAGTCAGAGCAACCTTCAAGAGGTCTGGTATACAAGCTTGGACATGAGGAGATAAATTTTCAAACACCTCAACAGAAGTATCAGGTTCTCGAGGATCTAGAGGCGAAAATGGAAGTTTAGCAACCTCCCTTAAAGCATCAATGTGATTCCCAAGTCTTGACAATTTGTGAATTGATAATATTGACTCAAGTTGTCTTCATTTCAATTTAATAATCCACCACACTGTAGTGAAATTGTATACATAACTAATTGTTAATTAAATATAAAATGACACTGCATTTTCGGTCTTAACTTCTTCTTTGCCTTTTACTTCCTTATTGATGACCTTATTCTATGTGGATGAGTTAAGTTCAGTTGAACTTCTCTTTTTTTTTTGTGCACACATCATACATGTCTAAGATAACAAATGTATTACGCACATGGGAGCATCTGGGTGTGGGAAGGAAACAAATTTGTTCTACAGTATTCAGAGTATTATTTCTCCAAAACAAAAACAATCTATATAATAAACTTATTATAAACTGTTAACATTTGTCATAAAGTCCAATGTAAGGATTCCATTGGCAACACATAACAGACACAAAGGAAATCATCATTTTTTTCTTTACTCTTCTGCGGCGCTGGCGGCACTAAGATTCACAGAGAGGTCGAGAACCTTGCCGGTTATCAATGTATACATGTTGAGGACATCCACTACTGTTGACTCAAAGTGTGTGGTAGCATCATAACTGGTTGATACAAAGCAGTTGTCTAGAGTGGGTTCATTGACTGGTTCATATCTATCGTACATATCAAAAAAATATCTCCTCAACAGGTCCTAGAAGGTCAATCCCAGGTTTAAGTTCAATAGCAGGCTGATCTGTCTCTGCCTCAGTTGATACAAATGCAATATATTTTCCCTTTGGGCAAACATTGTGAGAATGCGAGCAACATAATAGGTACATGTCTGACTTTCGACCCAACTGCTTCTGTGGGAGAATAACTTGCACTGATTGGGAGTCATTGGTGCTGGGGATCGGATGGCTCATGATGGTTATTGCTCTTGCAACCTTTCCAACCTTCCTCACCTTGCCAGGCAAATATGATGGATCACAAACAACTTTCTTGCACTTGGCAGTTTCCCCTTCAGATGTGACACCAATAACCTTTCCTTCAGCATCAAATTCTACCTTGCATTCAGGTTTGTTCAACATATATGTACCACCATAAACAGCACTAAGCCTTGCAAATGCCTGGGGGAGCTCTCCTAAACCATACAAAGGGTATATGTAGGGTGATCCCCCTTGAAATCGTGCAAGAGACTCTGCATATAATTTCATTCTCTTCACAGTGTCCAGAGCTAGCTCACTCAAGTAGCGATCATCTCTATGAAGCGCCAAAGCATGACCAATGAAATCCACAGTGTTATCATCAAGGCCAAATTTTGCTATCATGTCCTTAGTAGTCACTCTTGTCAAGTCCAGCCCCTCATGAGTTTTAGGATCACTCTCATTATAATCTTGAACATAAATGAAAAACTTGCGCGCACGTCGTTTTTCAAATATCCCCATAAGTGGAGATTTCAAGGCCTCCATATCATTTGAAGGTACTTTGTGAACCTTTGCTTTGTTAAAGACAAAACTTCCATCCACAGCTTTAAAATAGAGATACTTGGTGACATCAGTATGAATGAGAACCCTCACTAACATGCCATTAGCCATAATGAACTTAGGGTTCATGTCAATATTATAGTCTTTGCTAGAACCCAAATGTGGAGGAGGTTTATCATCTCCTCTGAATTTCTTCCAAAGCTGAATAAGATTGAGCGAGGTGGATTCTCCTCCGTAATAGTCATTTCTATCCATGTGAAGAACCTTGAGGCCATCGACGGAGAGAAGACCACTGAGAATGCATTCCTTGAGACCGGTTCCCAAAATGATGACGTCGTACTCTTCATCCATTTTCTTGGATCTCGGATCGGAATGAAAAGGGGGTTTAGGGTTTCGAAATAAGAAAAAGACAGAAGAAGAAGAAAGATGGATCTTGATTTGATTGTCAAATAGTCTAACTCAAACACTTTGCCTTCAGAGATTGCTTCTATTCGGTGGTGGTGACGATCATGTTGTGTTTCTTAACTTTTAGTCCACTGCCAGAAGTCCTAAGCTCCTTAATAGATGTTAGGCTAGGTAACTCCTTTGGAAGATACTCAAGTCTTGAACTCTCAATATTAAGCTACTTAAGATTACGAAGAAGCCCAATATATAGGTCAAGTGTTTGAATCTCTATACTGCTTAAATCCAAGTTTTCAATGAAATCCGAGGAGACGGCAAATTCCTCGAGACTTGTGCAGCCAATGACACTGATCTTTTCCAAAAAAACTTTAAATGTTTCCGGCCTTTAACACTCCTAAGCTTCGTACAACCGTCAAGTATCAGAATAGTAAGTGTTTCATCCAAAAGAACGGATGAATGAAGATCCACCGGACTCACACAAATATAATGCTTTTGAGGAGCTGATAACGAAGATGGAAATATGGAAGAAGTATAACCAAGATATCCTTAAAACTACTAATCCACATTGACTTGTATTGTGAGCAAAAACTAACGATGATGAGAACAAAAATGGCCTTGATCAACATGAATCTATGGTACCATTCCTTATGCCATGACCTTATACTTTTCAATTCAACCCCACAAGTCCTTTGTTTTGTCAAAAAATGTCTTTGTGGGATCCTTGAAGAAGATAAAATTTGAAGCTTAGAAGGATATCCTCTAATCATTCCTCATTGATGAACATCAACAAACTCACACACAAAATGCAAAACCTTAACCCGCTTGTATTAGGTGCACAGTGACGACTTGAGACATGGATAGAATAATATTCAAAATGTCTTCGAAATGAAACAAAGCATTATCTTCCAATAGACATAGGGAAATAAACCCAAATTTTCAGACTTAACAGATAAAACCTTGCAACTTGATTTTTGAGATGAAGAGAATAACCTCGTAGCTTGATAAAGAAGAAATCCACAACAACCGTCAATCAAAAACCCTAAATTCACAATTCAATGCACCAGAAGAATCAGTCTTGTTTGATAAACACTCCGAACCAAAAGAAAACCCGAGCTTCACAACCAATGATTCTCTGAACCATGATTCGACAAAACCCGAATTGGTTAATTGAAGAGTGGATGAATGCCATGTCAAAGTCATTAAGCATGTTGTTTATCAGAAAATAATAGCCTTGCTGCTTGAGGGAAAGGAAGTCCAAAAAAAATGAGAATGAACCAAAACCCTAATTCCCCAACTTGCTGACACCAGGGAGACCCTGAATAATCAGGCTCATTTCACACATACACCTTAAATCAGTTGTAAACTTTAGCTCCCTAACTGCTGGTCTTTTGAACCTCAGGCGATCTATTTTTATGAAAAATGCGTGCTATGCAAATGACCCATTGGAATGATGCAGATGAATGCAAAAAGTCTAAGCCAAATAAAAGAGATTAGGAGGGCAAATTTTGGGGTGCAACAACGATGTATAAATTTCATGATTGATGATTGTTTATAACTACTATATCTTTTCCTTATATCTTTTGTAATGAATTGTGATTACTCACACTTTCTGTTTGAATGTTGCCTCCACGTGGGTAACATGCAGGTGACCGAGAATAGTTCGTAGAAGCGTGAGGATAGCTTGGAGTCTTTAGTGTGTTTCTTTTGGATAGAGAGGATCTTGCTCTGATACGTAACACGGGATTTGGGAACTTGCTATGTTTTTGCATTGTTTTATTATCACGTATCTTAATTAAAGCTTATGTTGAACCACAAATTTTGGGAGAATGTTGTTAATAAAGTTGTGGTGCTATGAAAATGAATAATTGGATATTTTCGCTGTGTAAATGATTCTTTTATGAGAAATGAAGTAATAAATTGATTTGAAATATTATGAATTTTTGAAGATGTGACATCCTACTTGTGTACTCTGGTATATTTTCATATATTATATTATAATTATTTATATGGGTGTTTACAGTGATTTCTGGTAAACAACCGCTAGTCCTCCAAACTATCGAATAATCTTACTGACTGTTATTCAATCTCTCTGGTAACTCGCAGGATCGACTAGATTGATCCTAGGATGTATTGGTCATTAGGATAACTCTCATTATAGAACTGGTATTCATGGTTGGTATTTAGAATGTTGTGTAGGTGTTTAACTTACTTCGATTACTCTATTAAAGATCTAAAGGCGTGATCAAGTAAATGTGCGCGAAACTAAATTGCATGAATAAAGTTCAATTGTAAAGACATGTAAAATTACATAAAAGACAAGTAAATGACTTTGAGGCATAAAAACATGTAATGTAAAAGATTCTCTGGAATGTAAAAGATTCGAAATATGAAGAAAGCGTTTAAATGCAAGGAAACAGTAAAATGACTTTAAGTGAAAAAAGGTGTTCGAATGATAAAAGCTTGAAGATAAAGGCATGAAATTTACAACAATTTCTGAAATGTAAAGTATTTGAAATGGAAAGAAAGCATTTAAATGTAAGGCATCAGTAAAAAGACTTCAAATGAAAACATTTTAATGCAAAAGCTTTTGAATGGTATTGACATGAAGATAAAGGAAAATACTGGAAATGATAAAGAGTTTCATTAAATCATAAACACTTGGTGTTATCATACGTACATTGCTCGTGCATTCGTTTCCCTAGCCATGTGGTATTTTGAATGTTTACTGAGTTTTTTGTACAATAGATATGACACACGAAATCCTAATACTAAGACTTCTATTTATACTACTTCGACCATAACGGTCTTGCTATAAGATTCTGCCACGTTCAGAACATGCAGAGCAATGCCTCTTTCTAGCTTCCACGCATCTTCGAATGCTCCAGCGCATATATTTTGAATTTCGAACATCCCGCTTGCATTTGAATTTCAAATGTTTTGGCACTTCTTCGCTTCGAACGCATTTCTTGGACACAGCCTTGTTAACATTTCGAGACTTCTTTGAATATATTCTCATAACTGTCACTCGAAGCTCCAAGCTTTGATATGACCATTCGAAGCACTGCTTCTACCATTTCGAAACATGACATCTTGCTTTATTCCAATCGAAACGTCCAATTTGCTTTGCTTCTAATAATATCATCAAAATCTTCAGCCAACAAAATGCCCCTTTAAAATATGTATTTCGATTCCTTTGAGAAATACTTATTTTAAACATATACACAAGATTTTGATGCGACCTTCGAATCATCGTAACATTTATTGCATATGACTCCAGTCACGTCAATCACAACGCTTTTCGGATTCCTTAACCGCCTTGAACCATTTCACAGCATGGTGCAGTTACAAAACAATGATTATCTTTAATCACGCCTATTACCAATATTAACTTTACGCCACCTCCTCATCAAACCAACCCACGACTACCACGTATCACAATCTTACTCAGTGGATGCTTAAACTTCCACACTATAAAAACCCATCAACTTAGTCTTTTCTTTTCTTCCCACATTCTGAATCTTTTCTTCCTCTTTTCTCACTGAAACCCTAAAACTTCCAACATTCTTCCAACAATGTCTTCTTCAACTTCATCTCAACTGAAAAAGGCTTCCAAAAAGAAAGGGAAGACCACAGGAACCACAATGGAAAGCAAGGTTGGCACCTACCAAGGTCAATCTGTTCTTGTTCCCCAAATGATCTCAAAAGAGAAGGAAATGCTTTATGCATCCCAGGTACTAATTCCTACTATCGCCGCTGGCAAGAGGTTAGCTTTAATGGGCCCTCTTACAGTCTTTGAAATCTTAAAAGACACCAGAAAAATTTTCCCTGTTTGTTATAATTTCAAACCTCTGTTTAATAAAATGGATACCCCTAAGACAATAGAGTCTTCTGATTCAACCACCGTGGAAAATACAATCATTCCCCCTAAGGACCCTTTTGTGCTAGATTATGTAAAGAGTAACTTCAAACCATTTCGATCTTGCCCCACCTCCGACACAGCTTATCACAACTGGTTTAATAAAGTAGAAGCTAAGAAATCCCAGCAATGGGAAGAATTAGGCATTTACAACTTGATTAAACTATCGAAACCAGGTTTTACTTATAGCCACCCATTGTTATTCGCGTCCCTATATTTCTGGGACAGTACTTACAATACTTTCCATCTCCCTGGTGGAATGATTACACCCACCTTTTTTGACATAGCAGCCATTACTGGGTTATCACCAATAGGAGAAACCTATATTCCTGACAATGAAGAACATTCGAGTATTATTGACTTCAAAGTCAAGCTAGCTAGCTTTTCAAAGTTTATCAGCCACTATCACACTGAAGGAGACAGTGTGTCGGATGTGGAACACATTGCTTTCCTTACCTTATGGTTGTCAAGGTATGTCTTTTGCAGCAGATCCCTACAGGTAGCCAATAGGTTTATTCCTCTAGCTAGAGATTTCCATGAGAAATAAATTCGAAGAGACCATGGCGCCTTTTGCTTCAAGGACTCATGGACCCTCATGGTTCACCATGGCTCTCTCAGAAGCTGTCAAAAGCAAAGAAATTCAAGATTTATGGAGATCTTTTTTGTTACCCAGACTAATCTCTTCCCGAATTACTCCTGCTAAGAATCAAATTTTCCTTTTTGCTTATCAACCCAACTTCGTTTCGAGACAATTTGGCTTGTGCCAACTAATCCCTGAACCCCTATTCCTAACGGAAAATGCCATCACCTCTGGGCGAACCTTCAAGGCAAGAGAAGCCAAACTACAGTAGGAACAATACCAAGGCTTCGCCCATTTTGAACTAATAACTTTCGAACCTACACACCTTACAGCAAAGGGGTTTCTGGAATGGTGGACAAAGTTCTATCAGACTTATATGTTCGATACTCTTACTATTCAGCAGAAACTAACTGATGCATTCGATGTGCAGGTACAATCCAAGAAAGGTATGTTCACTCATGCCAAAGAGATTAAGGCTTTTCAAAATTATTTCGAAACTACTTATGATCCCACACACTTGGAATCCACTGTGCATCAAGCGGCTGAGACCTTGAAGGAAAAATTCAAAGAAAAAGTTTCTAAGTTAAAACTTCCTTCAGGGTTGTCACCTGAGGATAGGTATAGGTTGGCATTCGAAATGCATCCACCTAAATTTCCTAGATTACCTACCTCAGAACTGGCTCTGGCTTGGTTTCCTCCATACCCTTGGTGGTTCACTTACAAAGAAATGTTCAAATATCTTCAAAAGAAACCAAAGCCATCTGAGACTGTGACATGGGCTCGATATTAGCTCCATGATTTCCCAAGACATCTTCGCTATGACCTTTCTGCCATGTCGATTAAATCTGATCAAGGCATAGGTGCGAATGCTTGGGAAAATCCCAAATGTTTCTCATTTTCTATATTTTTAACTTTTGCCTTAATTGTTTCGATTTTCAGCCATCAGAATAAAGACTGCTGCTTCAAAGTCAAAAGAAGGGAGCGCCTCTCAGGCCTCTGTCGAAACCATTGATAATGTGACTCTATCCAACCCAACAACAATTGCTGCAACAACAACAACAACAACACCAGTAATAACCAGTGCTCCAACTCCACAGGTAATCACTTAGCCTTGATGTTTCGAATACACTAATGTTTCATGATTTGCATCTAACTTATTGTTTAAATCTTTTTAGACCAACAAACTTCCGCCAACCACTCCAAAGAAGCGAAAAACAAACACTACTGGGGAAGACCCCAAGGCTGGAGGGAATTTACCAGATGCTTCGAAGAAGAAGCAGAAGAAGGAAATTTCCAAAAGTGTTGTACCAACTAGTGTCTCTGGACTCGATTCTAGGGATGTTGCTCCCTCACCTAAATCCAAAATCCCATCTTCGACCTCCAACGTAATGTTGGAACGCATAGCTAGCAACCTCTCTTCTGAGAGTCCACAGGTAAATTGAACTTTAAATCTTTGACAAAATAATTATTCATTACCTTGGTGCATGCTTTTAATATTCTTTTGCCTCTTGCAGGATATTTTGAATCCAGCTCTTACCACTTCGACTTCACCATCAAAAATTGCTGCTCCGATCAACTCTTCTCCTCAAGGGGATTCCAGCAATCTTGTACAAAACAAAGGTTCCTCCAATATGGCAGTTCTGGCTGGGGCTTCTGAGCAGCAAGATGATCAGAGTACTTCTCCTCCTCTAAAAGAAACAAATGAAGCAACACTTCATGAATCTGCAGAGACTTTACAACGAACTTCTCTTCAAAAGTCCCCTCTTGAAACCCTTCAAGAGGATCCAAAGGACACTCACGCTGAAGGAGAGAAAGCTGATTCTGATCAAAGAAACGAAGAATCTGCAGAAGAAGGGTCTGAGGAAGGAGATGCCAACGATGGTTCGACTGCTGGGGCAGAGTCAGATGCAAATAGCAGCGAGAACGAAGATATCGAAGTGGTGGATTTGGACGACGATGAAGAAGATAATGAGCATGAAACGAATGAAGGTGACGGTGACGCGACCGATAAACCCATGGAAGTCGAAATGGATGTGACTCCCCTGCGCGTGGAACTCTCTCAACCGTCTCTATCCCGAATGAATGAAGAGGAGCTTGCTCTCCTGAGACGAAATGACCATATTGGATACATGAAGGCGAAGCTGGCTCAAAGGGATATTCCACCTGCTAGGGCTGGCACAAGTTCGACTAGCCATCTGTTGCCCACAGATGACAGAATTGTACTTCTTAACAGGATCAGGAGGATAATTCTTGATGTGGATTTGTTCGAAGTGCTCAAACAGGATAGCACAGCTTCCTACACTATGAAGGAGTTGCTTACAAAAGTCAATCTTGCTACCTGCTCCTTGCCAGTTAGCACTATCTTGTTCGATCTTCAATCTTTGCTGGACAATGTGACTGGGTACCTTCTCCAAGATGAATTTGCTGCCAGAAAGGTTCAAGAAAAACGAACTGCAATGGATGCTGCTTATGAGCATGCTTCGAAACTCTCTCAAGAAGCTGAGGATCAAGCCATGCATCTGAAGCAAGCAAAAACTGATTATGAGGCTCGAGCTGAGTCCATCCTTCTCTGGGAAAGGCAAATTCAGGAACTTCTACAGAAGGTTAAAGAGGCTCAAGAACAACAATTAGCCTACGAAACTAATACTGCTGGTAACCAATTCGAAGAGCTCCTCAACAAGGGGCTCGCAGAAATAGAAACTGCAGAACAACTCAAAGGAGAAGTGGCTACCTTAGAGGGAGAAAGACGTTTTGCTCAACAAAGGCTTGAGTCTTTTCGAAGTACCTTCAACAGATTGAAGAATAATTCCTATTTCTAAATCTTAGTGTTGATTTGGCAACCCTATATTGCCATTCTGGCATTTTTATGATATTCTGATTACGTTGTTACTATTCGAATCTCCTGCAGGTGTGGCTTATATTTCTTTAAATATTTCCCATTAACCTTTAGGATACGTTTATCATCCATCAGCTCTTCGATTTCATATTCATTGTTTGAGAATACCTTTATTATTCGAAAAAGCCCTTCCCAATGAGGTGACCATTTACCTAACGTTTTATTTTTCTTGTCCATGGGCAATATGACTTTCCAGACTAAGTCATTAATAGTGAATGCTTTTCTTTTCACCCTTTTGTTATATGTCCTGGCCACTCTTTCTTTTTGTCTCATCAAGATTTCCAATGCATGTAATCTAACTTCGTCCAACTCAACTAACTCATTCATCATCATCTCCCAATATAATGCAGCTGGGATTTCGTTTTGTCTTTGAATTCGAACTGATTGTAGATGAATTTCTACTGGCAGAACTGCATCATGACCAAATGTGAGTTGGAAAGGCGTGGTGTTAGTAGCTTCTTTAGGAGATGTTCTACAGGCCCATAGTATTTGGTCCAAAGTTTTGTGCCAGTTCCTTGGCTTTTTACCAATATGTTTCTTAATTAACCCTATTATCACTTTATTAGCTGCTTCGACCTGACCATTTGCTTGAGCATAATATGGCGTTGATGTTAGTAATCTAAACCCCATTTCTTGAGCAAATTCTTGCATCTTTCTACCAGTAAACACAGAGCCTTGGTCTGTGGTTATGCTCTCTGGCAATCTGAACCTATAGATAATTTGTTTCTGTATAAACTCAATAACAGCCTCTTGATCAGCAACTATTAATGGTATTGCTTCGATCCACTTGGTAAAATAATCTATTCCTACCAAGATATATTTTTGTCCTTTAGACGAAGCAGGATTTATTTCTCCTATTAAATCCAATGCCCATCCTCTAAATGGCCATGGTTTAATGATTGAATGTAACTCACTTGCAGGGGCATGTTGAATCCCTGCATGTTTCTAACATTCTTCACAACCTTTAGCAAAGTCTATACAATCTTTGAGCATGCTGGGCCAATACATGCCATATTGAAATAACAGCCATTTCATTTTATGACCTGCTTGATGTGCCCCACATGCCCCATTGTGGACTTCTGACAATGCTAAGTATGCCTCACTTTCTCCTAGGCACTTCAGTAATACGCCTTCTTGGGTCTTTTTGAACAATTCGTTTCCCATGAGGACATATGACAATGCTCTATATTTTATCTTCCTATCAACATTCAGAGTTGGGTTTGTTAAATAACTCACAAGTGGACTTCGCCAATCTGCATCTGATAAAGTGTTTATGGCTAATATTTCGAATCCCTGTTTCTCAGCATAACCCAATTTCATACTCTCTAAATCTGATGGTGTGAATCTAGTAGCCATAACTCTACCCCTTAATTCAACTAAATCCTCAAAGTTTCTGGCAGAAACTTTATAACCTGAAGCCAATTGTGCTAAGTCATTTGCTTCTTGGTTTTCTATTCTTGGTATATGTTGAATATCCATGTATTCAAATTTCCTAAGTAGCCTGTTAACTATGACGAAGTATATCATCAGGTTTTCCTTTATGCATTTATACTCCTTTGTTATTTTCTTGACCACTAATTCTGAGTCTCCTTTAATTTCGACTCTAGTTGCCCCCAATTCCAACAAAGCTTCAAGTCCAACAATGAGCGCTTCATACTCAGCTTCGTTGTTCGAGCAACGAGGACCATCTAATTTATACTTGAATTTTGTTGGAATTCCTTCAGGAGAAATTATAAGGACTCCAACACCACTTCCATTCCTGTGGGTCGAACCATCAAAGTATAATTTCCATGGTTGCATTTAGACGTAACTCATGACAGTCTGCTCAACCAATGAATGGTCCACAATGAAATCAGAAATCACTAGGCCTTTCACAGCTTTTAAAGGCATGAAAGTCAAAGAATATTCTGATAAGGCTAAAGCCCATTTACCAACTTTGTTATGCATTATTGGTTTCGAAAGCATGTG
Source organism: Vicia faba (assembly GCA_948472305.1). Classification (NCBI taxonomy): domain Eukaryota; kingdom Viridiplantae; phylum Streptophyta; class Magnoliopsida; order Fabales; family Fabaceae; genus Vicia; species Vicia faba. The sequence goes on along the minus strand of OX451735.1, from coordinate 847,621,160 downwards.
TTTAATGACATCGAAATGAGATGAAACATAAACATCAACAGGCTTTATATAATACTTGAGTTTCATACAAGAGAAGTACAAACAGAGACATAGCTTTTCTAAATTGATATATCTGGTCTCTGCATCATTCAATACTCTACTTAAATAGTATATGGCTCTTTCGATGCCATTGCTATCTTCTTGTGCTAACATACTACCTATACTAACTTCAGAGGCAGATATGTACAATCTCATGGGCTTTCCCCATGAAGGTGGAGACAAGATGGGAGGCTGAGAGAGGTATCTTTTTATCTTGTCAAATGCCTCCTGGTGGGATTTGTTCCATTCGAAGGCTTGGCATTGCTTTAAACGAAGCAACGGAGAGAAAGCTTGGGTTCTTCCACTCAGATTCGAAATGAACCTTCTGAGAAAGTTAATCTTCCCTAGCAAAGATTGTAACTCCCTTTTGACGTAGGTGCTTTCGTCTCCATTATGGCTTTGGTTTTGTTTTGGTTGATCTCAATTCCTTTCTTGTGAACCACAAAGCCAAGGAAATCTCCAGCCTGCACAAAAAATGCACATTTAAGGGGATTCATCTTTAAGCCATGTTTTCTCATTCGTTCGAATGATTGGCTCAAATGATGCAAATGGGTTTCTGCAGATATAGATTTGATGACTATATCATCAATATACACCTGCATAAAGGTTTCAATTAAATCATGGAAAATCGAATTCATTGCCCTTTGATAAGTTGCCCTAGCGTTTTTTAAACCAAAAGGCATCACCACCCATTCGTAGGTGCCTAAGGCTCCTGGGCAACGAAATGTTATCTTGGCAACATCTTCTTCAGCAATAAAAATCTGATTATACCCAGAGTATCCATCTAACATACTCAAGTATTCAAATCCTGCAGCAGAGTCTACTAGCATTTCTGCCACAGGCATGGAGTACTCATCCTTAGGGGTTGCAGTGTTTAAATCCCTAAAATCTATACAGATTCTCAAAGAACCATTTTTCTTAATAACAGGTACTATATTTGCTAACCATTCGACATACCTTGTGGTTCTGATGAATCTGCAATGCAGCAACCTTTCGATCTCAGCTTTAATCTTTGTGAGAACCGCTGGTGCGAATCTTCTAGGAGTTTGCTTGATGGGCTTCTTGCCATCTTTGATTGGAAGTATGTGTTCGACTAACTCCCTCTTTAAACCAGGCATTTCATCATAATCCCATGCGAAGCAATCTTTGTTTTTCTCGAGGACTTCGATCACTTCTTGCTTGAGGCCTGGGCTAAGTTTTGCACTGATGTAGGTTATTCTTTTCGTGTTTTCATCCCCTAAGTTCACTTCTTCGAGTGGATCCTGCGCCAACATTTTGGCACCTGAGTCTATGGGGTCCATTTCGAAGCCTAAGGGTTCTTTATCATAGATGGCGTCCAGCCTTTGATCTATCTCAATTTCTTTAAAGGGTGAGCCTTTCGAGCCATCCCCACTTATTTCGTTCATCTTCACAGCCAGTTTATTCATTTCAGCCTCTAAGGCCGCCTTTGATTCGTTCTCAGCCATATAGGCCGAAATCCTTTCGAAAAAGAAGGACTCAGTCATGAGTAAGGTTGTCGAATTCCCAGCCTGCTGTCCGTCTTTGTATAGTACTTTTGACTCCTTCGTCGTCACTGATTATTCTTCTATCCCAGTATAGGCCATCATGGCAAAGGGTCATATAGTAGTGGGCGTTTCTGGTTTCGTTGATTTCATCATTTGGGACACAAGGAGCAATCTTTGCTAGATGTTTGTCATAATTCCTCTTGTCAACTAAGTTGACTGTTGACATGAAGTAACTCTGGTCTGCTTCAATGTTTTCCACGATCCCATCTTCTCTCCATAAAACTAATCGCTGGTGCATTGACGAAGGAACTGCCCCTACGCCATGGATCCACTCCCTTCCCATCAACAAGTTGTAGTTGGCCTTGGCTTCGATCACCATGAACATGGTGGGCCTACAACTTGAGCCTATTGCCAAGTCCAATTGAACCACCCCCAGTGTTTTGCCTACTTTCCCTTCATAATTGGACAGAACCATGTTGTGTGGCTTGATGTCTCCTTCGTGTATTTCTAACCTTTTCAGCATGAAGTGAGGTATTAAGTTGACTGCAGCGCCCCCATCCACTAGAACCTTATTCACGCCATGGGCACCAACATTTTCCCGAATAAATAGTGGCTTAAGATGGTTCTTCATAGCTGGTTCTGGACGTTCGAAGAACGCATTCTGCTCCTCGACAGCCCCATTGTCCATCACATAGTAGCACACAGGCCTATGCTTCATCAGGTCTATGGTATCTTCTTCCTCATATTCATCAATTTCAGTTTCCTGTCCAAACTCACAGGGAAGCACAGATACCACGTTGCAATTGAGGTTGAACGAAGACTCCCCTTCTGATTCGAAGTTGTCCGTTATCATATCTTCGTCTTCTTCTGGACCTGGAGTGTATTCCTTTGGTTCATCTAGTTGTACTTCAGAGAAAAGCCTCCTATTAACTGGGGGTTTGTCTTCAGTTTGATTTTTTGGTGTGGGTTTGTTGGTGCTAGATTCACCTTGGTTCTTTGTTGAAGTTGCCCCTTTATTTGCCACAGCTTCCCTCTCAGCCTTTCGAATCCTCTGTTGCCTTCACCACTAGGATCTTGACATGGGGTTTCGTCCTTTGTAGTTCTCTAATCTCACCTCTTCCCTCTTTGCTATGTTGAATTGCCTTCTGTATGTCATAGCATGGCATGCGTTTCGTTCGGTGTTTCTCCATTTGTCTTTGCCTTTGTCATTTTTGACCTGCAGCCATCTGTCTGTTGGCACTTCAGCAGGGAGTTTGAACGTCACTCTTCGAGCACCCTTGGGATGAGGACTATCAGGCCTTCGTTGTTTGTATTTGCTATCGAAACGTGGGCCCATCTGACCAGTTTCTTGATGGTTCAAGCAAGGGGCGAAGGGGACTATTTCGAAGGCTCTGGCCATGCTTTGATCATACACAGCAGAACACCTTGGGCATATCAAGCATTTGGTTTCCCCTTTGTAGCAGCGAAACACAAATTCCAACAAACTTTCTCCAGCCTTAGGATAACACCTGAATAGCTGGTTATCCTGGCGCCAGTTGTTGCCAGTTCGCGCCCTCTGTACCCTCTCGAAGTTCGCAATGATTCTCTGATTGCAGAGGATGCTGCACCTAGGGCATAGTATCATTCCTGTATCTCCCTTGTGGCACATCATGAGGTAATCCTTGAGACTAGCATCTCCAGCATGATTATCCTCCATTTTATACTTCTCTTTTTCTAAGTATCTCTCTACCTCCTCCATCTCAGAGCGAGGTCTCTCCATATCCACCATGTTTACCTCAACATCCTCCCCCTTAGCGTCATCATCTCCCCATCCTGTGGGTTTTATATCTTCAATGTGGACCTTTGAACTCTCTGGGGCAGAATATTTGACCAAATAGTCAAATTTTCCACTGGGTTCCCCTAAAGTGTCCCATATTTCTTTCTGAGGGGAGGTTGGCTTCGTGATTTGGACTTTCTCCAATTCCAGCCTCAGGCCTTCAGTGACCTGTGTCAACCTTGGCTTTGGTTGTCCTGGCCTTCAGTAGCCTGGATTTCTTTTGCAACAGCTAAAGGTGCTGCTTCAATCGAAGTCTCTAGTTGCTTGTGGACGTCTTCAGTGACCCCCTTATTGACTTCGACTATCACCCAGCTTTCATTTTCAGTACCTTTATCTCCCACTGGAGCGTCACTTTGGTCAGCTTCCACCATGTTAATTTCTCCAATGCATGCAGGCTCGGAGTAATTGGTGTCTGCGACGTCCAAAGGGTCTTCGTCCACTTTCATTTTTGCTTTATCAGCAAACTTCAGTCTTCCATCTTTAATTGCATTCTGAATTAGGTCCCTGAAAAGAAAACACTGTGAGGTTTTGTGGCCTAGGAAACTATGATATTTGCAAAATCCTCTTTTCTTTCTTTGATCTAAAGGAGGTATTTTGACATTTGATGGCACAATGAGTTGGCCATCTTTGACAAGTAAATCAAAAATCTCGTCACATTTAGTGACATCGAAGGTATAAACCTTCTTTGGGAATTTGTCACTTTTCTCATTTTCAACAATTTCTTTCCCTTTTGTGGGAACTAATAATTTGCAGGAGTAAGGTGGTGTCTGTTTTAATTCAGCGAGGTCGATTTCGACCTCTTCGAATTCGAATTCAGGATAATCTTCTGCTTCCTCAGTTCCAACATAGGAGATCCTTTCCTTCTTGTTATTTTTAAAGACTCTGGCCTTTTCGGCCTTTAGCCTTTCGACCTGTCGAACCCTATCGGCTAATTGAGCCATATCCCTCAAATACTGAGTGTCTAGTTTCTTTCGAATAGAGTAATCCAACCCGCCAGCGGCCATTTTTACTAACTCATGTTCAGGCACTACTATGAAACATCTGGATTTCAAAAGCCTGAATCTATTCAGATAATCATCTATGGGTTCAGTGAACTTTCTCTTGACACTGGCTAGTTCCTTCAGACTTATTTTTGATTGTCCCATGTAGAACTGTTCATGGAATAATCTCTCCAAAAGAGCCCAAGTATCAATGGACCCAGGAGGCAAAGTGGTGAACCATGTGAAAGCGTTCTTAGTCAGGGAACTTGGGAAATATTTGATCCTGAGGTCCTCATTATTGGCTATATCTCCCGCTTCGGTTAGATACTTGGCTATATGTTCGACTGTTGACTCATTGGTATCCCCAGCAAACTTTGTAAACTTAGGGACTTTATATCCCCTTGGTAAATCAGTGTGCATTATGTAATCTAATATAGGGGAGGCATAATTTGGCCTTCTAATTCCTGTGTTGAGGCCATTCTGGGCCATGATTCTCTCTATCATGGTGGTTAAATTATTTTCTGCCAAGATGTTATCGTTTCGAATTCTATGAATGACTGCATCAGCATCTTGATTTCGACCCACCATGACAACCCCTCTAGGTTGTTCTTCTCGAAACTCTGGGACTTCCAGCCTTTCGACCCTTGCCCCTGGTTCCATAATTTCCCTTTGTGGGCCTTGGATCATTGGGGCTTCTAGCCTCTGTGCCCTTGCCCCCAAATTAACCTCCTCTCTGGCTGGTCTATAGGTTGGGTCATTAGCAACTTGTTCTATAATAGGTACGTTCACTCGAACTCCCGCCTGATTCTGCCTACGCCTCTCTGGGGGAGCGAAAAAATCTGTTATTCGACTCATATTATCTGCGTTTTCTCTGTTTGTCACAGTCACATTTTGTACTATTGGGGCAAATATTTCCTGCATAGTTTGTGCTAATACCCCTATCATATTATGGTTACTGTCATCTATTAATTGCCTAAAAGCCAACTGGTTTTTTGTGGTTAAAATAGGCATTGCACTATAACCCCCACTGACCCTTGGTTATTTGTCATAAACTGATTTGCCCCAGACCCAGACCCTAATTGTGGTGATGAATTCAATGTGGAATTGTGTAAGCCTTCCATAAAAGATGTTGGCATTCCATAAGAGGAATTTCTGGTTCTATTACCATCGAAACCGGGTGGTCTAGTTAGTGGGGTGGCGAAATGGGTTTGTGTCCCTGATGGTTGGACGAATCCACCAGGATAACCAATGGTTCCAGTATTTGCTAGGATCGAACTATTAGTTGATATGCCACTTATTCCATTAGTGGCTATATTACTGGTAGAGGATGCAACAGACTGTGCATTCGAAGGGATCACATTAGATGTTCCCATCGAAGCGGTCATATTAGTGCCTGTTGTATGTGGGGCATTTTGTTCCCCTTGTTGATTGTCAGAATTAGACATCTTGTTCAAACGTTTTCTTCTGGATAAGGGTTGGTTGCTATTGGTTATTCTACCACTTCTAAGGTTCATAAAACAACAAACTTATCACTCAGAGTATTTTTACAATGGTTACGTCTCAACAATTTTTATTTTGTTCTAAATTCCGTAATGTCCAATGACGGGTCCCACCAGGTGTGCCAATTATTTTACAGTGATTTCTGGTAAACAACCTCTAGTCCTCCAAACTATCGAATAATCTTACTGACTGTTATTCAATCTCTCTGGTAACTCGCAGGATCGACTAGATTGATCCTAGGATGTATTGGTCATTAGGATAACTCTCATTATAGAACTGGTATTCATGGTTGGTATTTAGAATGTTGTGTAGGTGTTTAACTTACTTCGATTACTCTATAAAAGATCTAAAGGCGTGATCAAGTAAATGTGCACGAAACTAAATTGCATGAATAAAGTTCAATTGTAAAGACATGTAAAACTGCATAAAAGACAAGTAAATGACTTCGAGGCATAAAAACATGTAATGTAAAAGATTCTCTGGAATGTAAATGATTCGAAATATGAAGAAAACGTTTAAATGCAAGGAAACAGTAAAATGACTTTAAGTGAAAAAAGGTGTTCGAATGATAAAAGCTTGAAGATAAAGGCATGAAATTTACAAAAATTTCTGAAATGTAAAGTATTTGAAATGGAAAGAAAGCATTTAAATGTAAGGCATCAGTAAAAAGACTTTAAATGAAAACATTTTAATGCAAAAGCTTTTGAATGGTATTGACATGAAGATAAAGGAAAATACTGGAAATGATAAAGAGTTTCATTAAATCATAAACACTTGGTGTTATCATACATACATTGCTCGTGCATTCGTTTCCCTAGCCATGTGGTATTTTGAATGTTTACTGAGTTTTTTGTACAATAGATATGACACACGAAATCCTAATACTAAGACTTCTATTTATACTACTTCGACCATAACGGTCTTGCTATAAGATTCTGCCACGTTCAGAACATGCAGAGCAATGCCTCTTTCTAGCTTCCACGCGTCTTCGAATGCTCCAGCGCATATATTTTGAATTTCGAACATCCCGCTTGCATTTGAATTTCAAATATTTTGGCACTTCTTCGCTTCGAACGCATTTCTTGGACACAACCTTGTTAACATTTCGAGACTTCTTTGAATATATTCTCATAACTATCACTCGAAGCTCCAAGCTTTGATATGCCCATTCGAAGCACTACTTCTACCATTTCGAAACATGACATCTTGCTTTATTCCAATCGAAACGTCCAATTTGCTTTGCTTCTAATAATATCATCAAAATATTCAGCCAACAATGGGAAAGTGGGGTGTTACATCCTCCATGGAGGAGTTAGCATCCAAAGTTGAAATATTATCAATGATAATGACTTAAGCTTTGATACTTGTTATTCTGGTGTTGGTTGAGATGAATGTGTGCCTATATTGAATAATGTTCTGAGCATACTAGATCCCATTGAAAAGGCCTATTAAATATGACCCGAGGACAATTGTAGATTTGGGAGACTCGCCGAAACCAATCATTCAAATCTCATCCAATGGTGTAGACCGATTATGAATCCTGGTAATTATGCAAAACTAGTTCAAAAGAATTCTTGCAAAATTGTAGCTAAAAAATAAATGATTTAGAGTTTATGTGCTAGACTTACACAAGGTACAACAATAGGCCATATAGAAACCTTTGGGCATATAGTATTTATGTGAGTAATCATGCTTTGGATGATGGATTTAACAAGCATGACACTGCCACCCATTGGTAAGAGGGATCCCTTCCAAACTAAAGTTTAAAGATGATTTTATCTGCTACAGGTTGAAAATATATGGTCTTGTCCCTACCTTTAACAAGGGGCATGCCAATGTAGTTACAAGGAAAAGAACCTTTGGAGAAACTTGAATTGAAAACTCAATGAGCGACATGCAATAATTTTTCAGCTTTGAAAATATGTAACAAAGAAGATGAAGCAACTTTAACTTTTAGCAACTTTTCGTAAAACAAATTTACCCTGACAAAGAGTAATAGCTACTTATGGATATTTTTCCCTATGACATATTTTAATCTTTTCTTGAAATTAATAGACAAGTTTTATCTGTTGTTTCTTTCAGATTTACAAATAATTACAACTGTAGCATTGAACATATGAACCAAAATCACCAACAGATAGAACTCGATCATCAGGAAAGTGACTTACGAATCAAAAACGAAAGATGAAAACAAAATCAACTAGCTTATACTCAATCTGCATATACCTTAGCTAGTAAGGTTTGAGCCAAATATTTCCATTTCTTACCATTTCTTTCTTTGAGTGTATCCATGCTTTACTCTTTTATCATATTTGAACTATTTCCAACTTAATTTGTCTAGTTTAATTTACACATACCGAGGCAATTTTTGTTTGTTTTAAACTTTGAGTCTTTGTAGCCAACCTGTATTAATATGTGTGATCGGTGGGAATGAGAACTGACTGTTTTGGAATGCTGGTTCGCGTTTTGCGTTTGTTTTCGCAAAAATGTCGCGGTAAGCAAGAGTCGCCACCGTCTTTTATTTTATCCAACAAGGAAAGGACAAAAGCACAGAAAAATTCCTTTTTAAGATGTTTCTCGGGTTCGGGAGGTAGATTATAGAAAGGGAAGGTGTTAGCACCCTTTCTATCTGTGGTTATCCACGGGCTCTTAGGTACTTGCTCATTATATTTTCAAAATTTGCTTTTCTTTGTGTTTGTGGGTTTGAAAAGAGTTTTTGTTTGAAAGGGGTGTAAGTGTGAAAAGTTTTGTTTTGTTTTTAAAAGGAGCAAGTACTTAAGAACCATCTACCTACTCAAAAAGGAATTAATCTGTACAAATGTCCTTTAGACAATGCTATCCCACTATTGAGGAGTAGGTAGCATCGTCGTTGGAGTTTTCGGGTCAATTCGATTAAGGGACGTGTGGTCACTAAAGCAATGTTAGGACGCCTTAGCGGTAACCCTAATGTCTTAGATCATTTTATCTGAGGCAACTGTTTCGAGGCAACTTTGATCTTTGGACAAGAGGACGACCTCTAAAACTTCCTATACTCAATAACCACATTCGAGGCAACCAAGTGAGGTGTACCCTAAGAGTGACATGTGCAAGTGTGTCAATTCGGTTAATTCTTATCTGTACATGTCAATGGTGAGCTATTGTTGATTTTAAGTTAAAGATTGATCTTGTCATGCATTGCCTATTATCAAACATCTAACAGTTAATATTGAGCGGAAATTAAATTGCAGGAAATTAATCTAAGCTATTACAAGGCGTCGGGTATTTACATTGCCAAAGACAAACCCTTTAAAATTAAATTGCGAAAAGTAAATAAAAGCGATAAATAAATAAATAAAATCTTAAGTTAAAAACTATTACATTCCCGGAGCAGTTACAATATTGAAATATGAATCAAAAATAATACGCGCGCGAGAAAATTAAATTGGAGTATCTTAGGGTTTTGGCCCTTTTTATTAAATAAAGCATATTTTGTTATTTTTTGAATTAAACATTAGCCTAAGTTAATAATTGAATTAATTAATTAAATGAAAATATTTTTGGTTTTTTATTTTAATTAAGGAAATAAAATAAGAATGGTTAAAAATGTTAAAACCCTAATATTCTAATTTGATTTTAATTTATTGCAAAATATATTATTGTTAAACCTATTTAAACTAAATAAATTAATTAATGTTTATTTACAAAAATAAATAATGAAATTAATGGAATTAATAAAAATATTATTTTTGTTGTTTCTGATTTTTTATGAGAAAAGTTATTGGGTTAGTAATTAATTAAATAAATAATAATAATAAAACAAAAATAGGAAAATAATGAAAAGAAAATAAAAAAAGAACAAACTCAGGGGGTACTGGGCCCAAAAAGGGGGTTTGAATTGCAATTTTTGAGGCCCATTAACGCTCCAGCTTGTTTGACTTTTGGAATCCAATGCGTGTCTTTGACTTTAGTCCATGGTGGATCTGCAATTCTGGCCTTTGGATCTGGCTTGAAGGCCACTTGGCATTTGATGATGGGACGAAGAACATGATGGTCCACCTTTTTAGCCTTGCATAGGAATATCTGAAATAAAATTATAACAAAGTTTTGGGGGACCTGGGATTCGAACCCAGGTCCCAAGGGGTTTTGCCATAGCGTGCTTGCCAACTCATCCACGCTGCTTCTTTGTTATTGGAATAGAAAACAAATATTAAAAGATAAACAAATAATTATGCCTGGCAAAAATAAAAAACGCGCTAACAATTTAAACTGGCCAGTAAGGAGAAGACGCATGGTCGTCTTCTTCACAAAGCCCCCTGGTTATTTACCTGCGGATTTTAATCCGCAGGAAAGTTCGTAGCTTGCTTCCAAAACTCACTCTAGGACATGGAAACGAATTCTAGGAATACCATTGTACTCGTCTCCTTCACTTGATCATCCCTGTAACCATTATTTGGCCCAATTTTCCCTGTAATTCAAACGCCTAAAAACAACACAAGAAAACCCTAGGTTCGGGTACATGATTATAGGCCATGAAAACGAAATTAAATGATGCTGACATGTTAGAAATTTGTTATTAAGCATGATTATACAAAAGATTTGGTAAAAGGACGCAAGAGAATGGTTTCACGATGTCATGTTCAGAGTCGTGTTCAAGAGCGCTTACAGTGCGTTTGAGGCTGCTTCAAGGTTGGATTTTGATTGGTATGGCTTCACTGGATGTCAGGGAAGAGAGCTATGTCAAGCTTTTGGACTGAATCGTGCTCCAATGTTGATTTTGATCTCCAAGTTTTCAAGCTTTTTTACAAACTTCTTCTGGCCGTTTCAGCAGTGCTTTGTGCGTGTTTTTGCTTTGTGTGGCTTGTACAAGTATTATAGGATGAATTAGGTTTAATCTTTTGGCCTGAATCCAAGTGCATTGAAGATTCATGATTTGATTTTGATCACCATTATCAAACTTCCAAAAATAACTCAAATCTAATTTTTTTGTGCATGAATAAGCCTTGATACGAATTGATTTGATGAATCATGACAATTGAAAGTTGTACCAATCACAAAGATATGATTTCATCAATTTTTAGATTTTATTTGATTTAATATTGATTAAAAATGAATTAAATCAATAAAAATTAAATAAAATAGAAAAATAAATGAATGGTCATGAAATCAAATATGGGACACGTGTGTGGCATGACAAGACCATATCAAGTGGAAAAAAGTGGGCCCTTTTGTCAAAAATTGGAGTTTTGAGGATGGTTGACTTTTGGCAAATTTGGAAAATTGCCCAACTTCAACAATGCATAACTTCCTCAATTTTGGACTTTTGGAGGTGTTCTTGGACTTTTTAGAAACCTTGGGATGTCCTCTAATCAACCCTTATGGTCTAATCTCATTTTTATGTTCCATTCTCAAGTTATAAGCTTTGGCAAAAAAGGTGTTTTTGTTGACTTTCAAAAATGACCTATAATGTCCAAATTTGTAACTTTTTGTGAGAGCATTTCTTGATCTTGGGGTGTGAATATGGATTGTATTAAATTGCATCCTATTCAAAATGAGCTTTGGATGGGTCATTTCTCATAAAGTATGAGAAAGTTATGCTTGGTCAAAGTTGAGTTGACTTTTCCTATAAAACCCTAATTTAGCAACTTTTGAATCTTGATGAATCTTGAGCAATCCTTGATGAATCATGATAAACCCTTGATCAAATGATTAATTATACTTCAAAATGAGAATGTTGACAAAAAATCTTGAGGTTTGACTGTATTTAGGTCACAGTTGACTTTTGCCCTAGCACGGTCGATTTTTGGGCCTCTTGAGCAATTGACTGACCAAACTTCCTCTGCAAGGCTTGAAATTTGACATGGATTAACTTAAGAATATATTAAGACATTGGGAAGCACTTGAGGCAATTTGGATATGAGGACCTTAATGCAACACAAAACCCTAATTTTGACTTGACTGCCTTAGGAGGTGATTTGATTGTCCAACTCTTGAGCCAACTTGAGCAACTTGAAGATTATTCTTGACATGTCTTGAGGAATATGGGAGGGAAAATTTTGGGGTACAACAGTTGCCCCTGTTCAATCTTCTTAAACCTGAGGATATAGATTGGCGTTCGGGCCTTTCGTGATCCGAAGGTGGAAGATGATTGAACACTAGAGTGCCCAGAAATTTGCACTCGCATGAAGTAGCATCTGTCTTGTGATGTCGGGAATGGGCTTACAGATGCAATTTGGAGATTGTTGGTAGGAGGATGGGCTTACAGATGCCATCTGCAGGAGTGTCGATCGCATAAGAGATTCCTTAGCGAAAACTTGCATACCTGTTGTTGTAGAAGATTCCGCTGGGGAAGCCTAACTTTTGTGGAGATTTAGGAACTTGCCTGTACTTCAACTGAGAAAATGCCTCGGCTGAGTCTTAAGAACCTGTCCATAATACAATTAAGGGAAAACATCTTCATCAAGATCTAGGAACTGACTCGTGCTCAACGTAGTATACCGTTGAGGTTATAGCACTCGTCCACATTATGACGGAGGAAAACATCAAGATCTAGGAACTGACTCGTGCTCAACGTAGTATACCGTTGAGGTTATAGCACTTGTCCACACTATGACGTAGGGAAACATCTTCATCAAGATCTAGGAACTATCTCGTGCTCAACGTAGTATGTCGTTAAGGTTATAGCACTTGTCCATACCATGACGGAGGAAAACATCAAGATCTAGGAACTGACTCGTGCTCAACATAGTATACCGTTGAGGTTATAGCACTCGTCCACACTATGACGTAGGGAAACATCTTCATCAAGATCTAGGAGTTGTCTCGTGCTCAACGTAGTATGTCGTTGAGGTTATAGCACTTGTCCATACCATGACGGAGGAAAACATCAAGATCTAGGAACTGACTCATGCTCAACGTAGTATACCGTTGAGGTTATAGAACTCGTCCACACTATGACGTAGGGAAACATATTCATCAAGATCTAGGAACTGTCTCGAGCTCAATGTAGTATGTCGTTGAGGTTATAGCACTTGTCCATACCATAACGGAGGAAAACATCAAGATCTAGGAACTGACTCGTGCTCAACGTAGTATACCATTGAGGTTATAGCACTCGTCCACACTATGACGGAGGAAAACATCAAGGTCTAGGAACTGACTCGTGCTCAACGTAGTATACCGTTGAGGTTATAGCACTTGTCCACACTATGACGTAGGGAAACATCTTCATCAAGATCTAGGAACTGTCTCGTGCTCAACGTAGTATACCGTTGAGGTTATAGCACTCGTCCATACTATGACGTAGGAAAAACATCGAGATTGAGAACCTTATCCGAAATTCAACCGAGGATAACTCAATTGAGATTTAAGAACCGGTCAGGTCTTCGACGTAACTGAGAACTTTAACTGTATCTTTCCTGAAAGGTAAAGGTCAGTCATATGCAATGCATGATATGGATTAGGAAATGATGTTCTCAAAATAAATGAGATTGTATTCGTATGATGCGTATATGCATGTATCATGATGTATGGAAGTGTGATGTTTTAGCTGGGGGAAAATAAATCCTGGAGCTGTTGGAGAATAAAGTTGAGTTCTTCGTTTCCGCTGGGGTTGATGAACGAAGATGATAAACCTGTAGGATAGGACAACTTTGTTGGGGAATAAACTGAGGAAGAGATTACTCTTAGGGGAATTACTCTGTGGGGAAGAGATGTTTTTCTGAGGATTTTAACAATAAACTCCACTGGCGGTTCCGCTGATAAACTCTGTTGGGGATTTTGATGATGAACTTTGCTGGCGGTTCCGCTGATAAACTCTGTTGGGGATTTTGATGATGAACTCCGCTGGGGATGGATTACCGTGGCTGGTGATATAGAATCGGTTGAGGATTGAAGTCCTGCTGGGGGGAAAGAAAGAACTTCGCTGGGGATGATCTTTCAGTTGCAACTTGCTGAGGATAACCCAGTTAGACTCTTGTGAGGATAACCTTCTGAATTTGGTTGGGGAGATTTATTTGTGCTCTATAGGGGATAAGCTTCCAGAATCTATTGGGTAAGATGATTCAACTCTGGCGGGGAAGCTTTTTTAGACTGCGCTGGGGAAATGGCTCCACTAGGGGGATCTTGTATTCCGCCGGGGAACATTCTTATACTCTGTTGAAGAATATTAAGACTGCCGGAGATGCTCTTATACTTGCTGGGGAACCTCTTTATACTCCACTGGGGAATATTAAGACCTTCTGGGGATACCCAACCTTTTTTAGGGCTGATGGTAGATTAACTCTTCTTGGGGAGAGTATTGCTGATTTGTTCAACTGCAAGTCCTAGCTGGGAGAGCTACCATTACTGTCTTACTCTGCGGGGAGTGATGGTATCTTGGTCATATTCTACAGCTGAACCTACCTTGGTACCTTGGTGGACAGAGCAACTAGACTGCTCAGACAATTCTTATTGCCCCTACTTCTGATATCACCTGTAATTCGTCCTTTGTTTCGCATGTAAATATTTATGAGCAGCAATTAATGTCAAATGCATATATCAAAAATGAACATTGGACGTTCTTTGCAAAACAAAATAGATAAAGGAAAAACAGCTTGCAATTTCTGAAAATGAATTTGTATTGATTTTGAAGTTTGGCCTGAAAATAAGCGTTTTTGTACAAGAGGCTGACGTCCTAGTAAGAGAACGCCGCCGAACAAATAGAATTTATACAATTTATGAAAATAAAACAGCTATGTGAATAATCCCACTGGGTTCCAACTCTGCTATTGCCTTTATATCTTCAAGCATCTCATCAGTTTGATGCTTAGTTGAAGATGAATCTGATTGATTGGTGTCGTCCGAGCCTGATAGTTGATACCGAAGTCTGGATGCAAGGTGATCCAATGAGACATAGTGTTACGCTTTAATCCCTAACTTTTTCCTAGACCGCCCTTTCGGGTTTTCAGTCCACCGGGATACTCATTTTTGCCCAAGCGGCCTTTTCAGGTTTTCGACTTGCCGGGTGTACAGATTTTTTTATTTTCATCCCTTATTTATGCCCGAACCCTTTTGGTTCGCCGGGAAGCCCTTATTTTTGCCTAGGCCAGTCAACCTAGCGGGTCTTTGATTATGCGTAGTATCTTTTCACTATGTCTGCATTGACGGGGTGAGGAAGGTCGTCACCATCCATAGTGGCTATAATCATAGCTCCTCCTGAGAAGATGTTCTTAACCACAAATGGCCCTTCGTAAGTAGGGGTCCATTTGCCCATGGGATCACCTTGAGGTAAGATAATGCGTTTGATTACCAGATCCCCAACCTGATACTCTTGTCGCCTAACTTTCTTGTTAAATGCCTTGATCATCCGTTTTTGGTACGTCTGACAATGACAAATAGCAATAAGTCTCTTTTCGTTGATTAGATTCAGTTGATCAAGTCGGGTCTGAATCCAGTCATCTTCGCTCAAACCTGCATCCTTCATGATCCGGAGAAAGGGTATCTGAACTTCAATGGGCAGGACTGCCTCCATGCCATAAACCAAGGAATAGGGTGTTGCCCCTGTTGACGTCCGTGCTGAGGTACGGTACCCATGAAGAGCAAATGGTAATATCTCGTGCCAGTTTTTGTATGTCACTGTCATCATCTGCACAATCTTCTTAATGTTCTTATTAGCTGCTTCTACAGCCCCATTCATCTTTGGCCGGTAGGGAGAAGAGTTATGATGATGTATCTTGAATTGCTCGCAGAGCTCAGTGATCATCTTGTTGTTAAGATTGGTACCATTTCCCGTAATGATCCTCTCTGGTACACCGTATCAACATATCAGATTGTGCCTAATGAACCGTGCCACGACGTTCTTGGTTACCGTGGCAAAGGAAGCTGCTTCAACCCACTTTGTAAAGTAATCAATCGCTACCAGGATGAAACAATGCCCATTGGATGCCGTAGGTTTGATCTCGCCAATCATATCAATGCCCCACATTGCAAAAGGCCAAGGTGCCGTCAAGACGTTCAGAGGAACTGGAGGTATGTGTACCTTATCAGCATAGACCTGGCACTTATGACATGTCCGAGAATGCTGATAACAGTCGACTTCCATTGTAGACCAGTAATATCCTACCCGGAGGATTTTCTTTGCGATGGTATGTCCATTGGAATGAGTTCCGAAAGTACCTTCATGCAGCTCTGCCATGATCCTTTCTGCTTCAATCTTATCCATACAACGCAGTAAGGTTGAATCACGGTTACGCTTGTAAAGAATGTCATTACTGATGAAGAAATTCGCCGCGAACCTCCTTAGAAACTTCTTGTCATTAACAGATGAACCCTCGGGGTATTCCCGAGCCTTAAGGTACTTTTTTACTTCATGAAACCATGGCTTTTCTATTACCTCTTCAGTCTCAAAATCACAGCAATGTACAGGTTCGTCCAATCTTTCAATAATGATTCGGGGAGCTTCGTTGTCCCAATTGACCTTGAACATAGAAGACATCGTAGCCAGCGCGTCCGCCAACTGATTCTCCTCTCTTGGGAAGTGTTCAAAGGTTATCTCCTTGAAATGGGGAAGTAATGTCAATACGTACTCCTTGTAAGGAATAAGATTTGGGTGTTTCATATCCCACTCGCCTTTGATCTGACTGATCATGAGAGCGGAATCTCCGAAGACACTCAGAGACTTAATCCTTAGGTCAATTGCAGCTCGAAGACCCATGATGCACGCTTCATACTCCACCATGTTGTTGGTGCAGTTGAAACATAGTCGGGCGGTAAACGGAGTATGAGAGCCTTTAGGAGATATGATCACAGCGCCAATGCCATTACCCAAAGAGTTTGAAGCTCCATCAAAGTACATAGACCATCGGGATCCCTCCTTAGGTCCTTCATCCGGTCCAGGTGTATCACACTCAGTCACTACCATGATATTCTCGTCCGGAAATTCAAAGTTCATGGACTGGTAATCATCCACTGCCTGGTGTGCCAAATGGTCTTCCAATACACTTCCCTTGATTGCTTTCTGGGTCGTATATTGGATGTCATACTCAGTCAAGATCATCTGCCATCTTTCTATTCTTCCGGACAAGGCAGGCTTCTCGAAGATATACTTGATTGGATCCATCTTTGAAATCAATAGAGTAGTGTGAGTCAGCATATACTGTCTTAGCCGGCGAGCAGCCCATGCCAAAGCGCAGCAAGTTTTCTCAAGCAGTGAGTATCGAGTCTCACAGTCGGTAAACTTTTTGCTAAGGTAATAAATAGCATGCTCTTTTCGGCCAGACTCGTCATGCTGCCCCAGCACACACCCCATTGAGTTGTCAAGTACTGTCAAGTATAAGATCAGAGGTCTCCCTTCAACTAGTGGCATTAGAATAGGTGGCTCCTGGAGATACTCTTTGATCCTTTCGAAAGTAGCCTAGCATTCATCGTTCCAACGTACCACTTGATCTTTCTTCAGTAACTTGAAGATTGGCTCACAAGTAGCAGTTAGGTGCGAGATGAATCGGGCAATGTAGTTCAGTCGTCCCAGGAAGCCTCTGACCTCTTTCTCTGTCTTGGGAGCTGGCATCTCTTGTATGGCTTTCACTTTGGCAGGATCCACTTGAATACCTTTGTCGCTTACGACGAAACCCAGTAGCTTACCAGATCTCACCCTGAAGGTGCACTTGTTCGGGTTTAACCTCAGTTTGTACAACTTCAACCTGTCAAACAACTTCTGCAGATGGTCAAGGTGTTCCTCCTTAGTCTGGGACCTTGCAATCATATCGTCGACGTATACTTCAATCTCATGATGGATCATGTCATGAAACAAAGCAACCATGGCACGCAGATATGTTGCCCCAGCATTCTTCAGTCCAAAAGGCATGACCTTGTAGCAAAAGGTGCCCCACTGAGTAACAAAGGTGGTCTTCTCCATATCTTCGGGAGCCATCTTAATTTGATTATATCTGGAGAAACCATCCATAAAGGATAATACCTTGTGCTGAGCAGTATTGTCAACCAGAACGTCGATGTGAGGTAGAAGGAAGTCATCCTTAGGGCTTGCCCTGTTTAAATCCCTGTAGTCAACACACATTCGAACCTTCCCATCCTTCTTTGGCACAAGAACCACATTGGCGACCCACTGAGGGTAAGAAGTCACTGCTAGAAAACCGATGTTAAACGGTTTCATAACCTCGGCCTTGATTTTCTCATACATCTCTGGGCGCATACGGCGAACCTTCTGTTTCACTGGAGGACAGTCTTCCTTGGTAGGCAGGCGATGAACCATAATGTCGGTATCCAGACCAGGCATATCTTTATAAAACCAAGCAAAGATCTCAACACAGTCATGTAGCATATGAATCAACCATTGTTTCACATTAGGCTCTAGATTGGCACCTATCTTGACTTCCTTCTTGTCTGCCTCAGTACCCAGATTCACTGTTTCCACTGGCTCTTCATGTGGCTGAATGGCCCTCTCTTCTTGGAGTAGCAGTCTTGCAAGTTCACTAGGCACTTCGCAATCATCTTCACCTTCGTCTTCGGCTAATTTGATCGGATTTTTGAAGTCATAATTGGCAGTAGCAGAATCGTTACCAGTGAGATCCAGAGTGGATGTGGACCTGTATATCTGAGTGTGTGTAAAATGGCTGTTTTGCAATATATAATAAAGAAAGACAAGGAGCGCAAAATTTGAAATGCAAAAACGTCCAATGCTTTTATTAATGATATATGAAAATGGCACACAAAATCCCTCACAAATGAAGCCACGGTGCCCTGGGTAAGACACCGGGCCATAAAGTTTCAAAACATTGTCTGTTACAAATTCAAAACAAAAAGTTCATTACTGAGTAACAAAAGTAATAGGGATGAAGTCCTTTGTTGTCCAGTTGCTTGGTCCACCGTTGGTCGTAGGATAGATCCAACTGTCGAATTCAGACTCTTCCACATCATCTTCAATGGCATTTACTCCCGAGTTGTTGATGAACACGGGAGGTCTTCCGATCCTTGCATTACGAACAGCCCTTTGAGCTTCTGCAGTGAAACCCAAACCAAACTTGTTAGTCTTCTGAGTGAAATCAGGAAGTCGGCCCCAATTTGCACACTCACCCTTCTCAATAACAGCCCATGCATCCTTTAAGGAAGCCATCTTCATAGGAGAATCTTCAACCACGGTCTCAGCTGATGCCAGTGTCTGAGGAACCTCTTCAAAGTGCTGAAATGGGGTCTCAATGAACTCCACATTCATCTCTATGTACCGGAACGAGTTGAGGTGGCTGACCATGTACTCTTCCTCCCCTTGGACTGTCACAATCTTCCCTCTGACCGGGTACTTCAACTTCTGGTGGAGCGTTGAGGTTACAGCTCCAGCTTTGTGGATCCATGGACGACCCAGCAAACAAGAATAGGATGGTCGAATGTCCACCACGTAGAATGTAGAATTGAAGACCTGAGAACCAAATTTAATTGGAATATCAACTTCACCGTGCACCATTCTTTTAGACCCATCAAAGGCCCTGACTACGATGTTACTTGGTTTTAGCTCCAACCCTTCGCAATCCAACCGGTCTAGAGCTTTCTTGGGCAAGACGTTTGTTAGAACAATGTTTGAATCTAGTACCCTATATTTAAGTTTTGATGATAACAAAGTGAAAAGATATAGTAGTTAAATATTTCATGATTGAATTATATGCTACCTAAAATTACTATGCTCTGATTTGCAGATATGCTGATTAAAATAAGCAAGATCACGTTCTCAGCATCAGAATATGTTTTCATACACCAGCATCAGAAGTTGCTGAATCAGAACGTCAAGATCAGATGATCAACGCTTGCACATGCTGAAGTTTGATGAACAGAACTGCGCGTAAAACACTCTGATACAGAATCAAATAGTTCATCAGCAGCGAAGCAGAATCAGAATGAGCCAAGCCAGATCGTGCATTGAAGAAGCAACGGTACTGTGCATTAAACGCTAATCAATTCCAACGGCCTCATTCCAGACAAGATCTGCTCAAAAAGGAAAGCTTGTTATTAGCATTGAATCAAGAATATTTGCTTCAACGCTCATCTTCTCAAATGCTATATAAACCAAGCTTCGAAGATTATCACGGCTAATGCTTCCAAACTCTCTACACGCACAAAGCTGAACAATAATCTTCATCTACCAGTTTTGCTAAACCAACAAACTCTGATACTCCATTAGTGTTTAGCATTCTAAGTCTCTAAGCTTCATTTGTGTAAACATCACAGTTGTGATATAGTTTTGTAGAAAACATTCACACACATTATTTTACACCTTTGTAAGAAAGTGTTGCCTTGACAAACCGGATTGTGGTTTGAATCAAGAAGGCTTTAGCAGTTGTTAAAGCAGATTTGTATTCAGTTGAATATAGTGAATTAAGACCTCGTTGGAGAGAGGCGAAATCACCTTGACGGGTGGACTGGAGTAGTTTGAGATCAAACGAACCAGGATAAAAATACCTTGTCATTTGCTTTAAGATTCCAGTTTTACAATTCAACCCCCCCTTCTTGTGTTTTTCACCCCTTCAATTGGCATCAGAGCGCCTGGTTCTGAGCTAAAACACTTAACCGTGTCAGTACAAGATCCAGCGTCAGAAAAACACAATGGCAGGAAACAACTCTCATTTCAGCAATGACACCAATGAGGACAGAGACAGATTCAGCGGCAAACCTCCAGTCTTTGATGGAGAAAACTTTGATTACTGGAAAGACAGAATTGAAAGCTTCTTTCTAGCACATGATGCTGATCTGTGGGATATGGTGACAGATGGATACACGCACCCTGTGAATGCAACTGGTCAGAAGATTGAAAGAAAATCAATGACTGATCAACAAAAGCGTGATTTCAAGAATCACCATAAGGCCAGAACCATCCTCCTCAGTGCTATCTCCTATACTGAGTATGAGAAGATCTCCAACAGAGACACAGCTAAGAACATCTTTGATTCTCTCAAAATGACGCACGAGGGCAACGTTCAAGTCAAAGAAACAAAAGCTCTGGCGCTCATTCAGAAGTATGAGGCGTTTAAAATGGAAGAATCTGAATCCATTGAAACTATGTTCTCTAGATTCCAGATTCTGGTAGCTGGTCTCAAAGTTCTGGACAAGGGATACTCTACTGCTGACCATGTCAAGAAGATAATCAGAAGTTTACCCAAGCAGTGGAGGCCTATGGTTACTGCTCTGAAGCTGGCGAAAGATCTCAACAAAATCACTCTGGAGGAACTTATAAGCTCCCTCAGAAGTCATGAGATAGAGCTGGAAGCTGACGAGCCTCAGAAGCAAGGTAAGCTTATAGCTTTAAAATCTAACAGAAAATCTGAATCTAAAGTTTTGCAGGCAGTTGAAGAAACATCTGATGGATCCTCATCAGAAGAAGACGAGCTTTCCCTTCTCTCCAGAAGAGTAAATCAACTGTGGAAGCAAAGACAAAGGAAGTTCAGGAATCCCAGAAGATCTGATCAGAACGAGTCTTCTTCCAGATACAGAAGGACAGATTCTTCCTCTGGATACAGAAGATCTGAAGGCTCCTCCGGTAGCAAGAAGCCAAATACAAAAGACATCATCTGCTACGAGTGCAATGAGCAAGGACACTACAAGAGTGACTGTCCAAAGCTTTAGAGGGAAAAGCCCAAAAAGAAGTTTGGAAGAGAGAAGAAGAAAAGTCTCATGGCCACATGGGATGACTCTGACTCGTCTGAAGCTGACTCAGAATCAGATGATGAAAGGGCGAACATAGCGCTCATGGCTAACATTCCAGATGACAGTGAAGCTTCTGACTCAGACTCAGAATCAGACACAGAAGAGGTATTTCCTAACTTCGCTGTTAATTTTACAAAGGCTGAACTTGCTGAAAGCCTCAATGAAATTCTGGAACGTTATCAGCAGATTAGAGCTAAATTCAGAGACCTGAAAAGGACTCTTGAATCTGACTCTAATAAGTCTGAGAGTCTCAAATTGGAAAACTCTGAGCTGAGAGATAAAATTTTAAAATTAGAAAACTCTTTACAAAACTCTCAGAAGAAACCAATTGCTGAAACTCCCAGCAACGCTGATGAGATCATCAAGGAGTATGATCATAGTTTCCAGAAGTTCCTTGCTAAAAGCATAGATAGAAGCAGAATGGCTTCAATGATCTATGGAGTTAGCAGAAACGGCAGGAAAGGAATAGGATACCTAGGTAAGGTTCCTACACCTAAAAATGTCATGGATTTAACCATTAAACACACTCCTCTAAATTCACACTTTGTGTATGGTCACACACATGACATCAAATATACTAGTAGTAATCACTTTGTGAAACCAAAATTCAACCAGAGTTTTGGTAAAACTAACAAATCAGGACCCAAGAAGATCTGGGTACCTAAGGATAAAATAATACATGTTGCAGATATCTTTAGCAGCAAGTCAGAAACACCAGTCATGGTACCTGGACTCTGGCTGCTCACGACACATGACGGGAAGAAGGCATATGTTCCAAAGCCTGGAACTTAAGCCTGGAGGCCACGTTGGCTTTGGAGGCAATCAGAGGGGAAAGATTATTGGCTCTGGAACTGTAGGTAACGGAAATCTTCCCTCTATTAATAATGTTCTGCTTGTAGATGGATTGATACATAACCTGTTATCCATAAGTCAATTAAGTGATAACGGTTATGATATAATCTTTAATCAAAAATCATGTAAAGCTGTTAGTCAGAAAGATGGGACTATCCTATTTTATGGTAAGAGGAAAAACAACATTTACAAAATCAAACTTTCTGAACTAAAGAGTCAGAACGTAAAATGTCTTCTGTCTGTTAACAACGAGCAGTGGATCTGGCACAGAAGATTGGGGCATGTTAGTATGAGAAGAATATCTCAGATTAACAAACTCAATCTGGTCAGAGGACTTCCAAATTTGAAGTTCAATTCAGATGCTCTGTGTGAAGCATGTCAGAAAGGCAAATTTGCAAAACCCTCTTTTAAATCCAAAAATGTTGTTTCTACCTCTAAGCCATTAGAACTTCTGCACATTGACTTATTTGGACCAGTTAAGACTGCTTCTGTCAGTGGCAAGAAGTATGGGTTAGTAATCGTAGATGACTATAGCAGATGGACATGGGTAAAGTTCTTAAGACACAAGGACGAGTCACACTCTGTGTTTGTTACCTTCTGTAACCAAGTTCAGAATGAAAAAGATCTTAGAATCGTTAAAGTCAGAAGTGATCATGGTGGAGAATTTGAAAATAAAGATTTTGAGTCATTCTTTAATGACAAAGGCATTCTGCATGATTTCTCTTGTCCTAGAACTCCCCAACAAAATGGAGTTGTAGAACGAAAGAACAGAACATTGCAAGAAATGGCCAGAACCATGATCAACGAGACAAACGTTGCTAAGACTTTCTGGGCAGAGGCAATAAACACAGCGTGCTACATTCAGAATAGAATCTCAATAAGACCTATTCTGGAAAAGACTCCATATGAACTGTGGAAGAACAGAAAGCCCAACATTTCGTATTTTCATCCATTTGGATGTACTTGCTATATGTTAAATACTAAGAATTATTTGAACAAGTTTGATTCTAAGGCACAGAAGTGTATTATGTTAGGATACTCTGAACGCTCAAGAGGGTACAGAGTATACAATACAGAAACATAGATTGTGGAAGAATCAATCAGTGTTCGTTTTGATGACAAGCTTGACTCTGAAAAGTCAAAGCAGAATGAAAATCTTGCAGGTATAGAAATTGAATTTGCAGGTTCTGAAGACAAGTCATCAGAAGCTCTCAACACAGACATTCCTTCAATTGGTCTGAAAGAAGCAATGCTAGAAATCCTACAACTGCTGCTGATCAACCTCAGAAGAGATTACCCAGAAGCAGTTTGGATCACCCAGAAGAGACTATCCTAGGAAGAAAGGAAGATCCAATCAGAACAAGAGCAAGCTTCAGAAACTCTGAAGAAACTCTGATGGGACTTGTGTCTCTGATTGAACCCTCTTCTATTGATGAAGCACTTCTGGACAATGACTGGATTCTGGCAATGCAAGAAGAGCTGAATCAATTCACCAGAAACGACGTATGGGATCTCATTCCAAGACCAAAAGGATTCAACGTCATTGGAACAAGATGGGTGTTCAGAAACAAGCTTAATGAACAAGGTGAAGTCGTCAGAAACAAGGCACGACTGGTTGCACAAGGTTATAGTCAGCAAGAGGGGATAGACTATACAGAAACCTTTGCCCCAGTCGCCAGGTTAGAATCTATCAGACTTTTAATCTCATTTGCTGTTAATAGAGGCATCACTCTGTATCAGATGGATGTCAAAAGTGCATTCTTAAATGGTTATATAGAAGAAGAAGTTTATGTTCACCAACCCCCAGGTTTTGAAAATACAAAACATCCAGAACATGTTTTCAAACTGAAAAAGTCACTGTATGGTCTGAAACAAGCTCCCAGAGCTTGGTATGAAAGGCTAAGTAACTTTCTGCTTGAAAATGAATTCACCAGAGGGAAAGTGGACACTACTCTATTCTGTAAAACAGTTAAGAGTGACATTTTAGTCTGTCAAATTTATGTTGATGATATAATCTTTGGTTCTACTAATCCTTCTCTTGGAAGAAAATTTGCTAAGTGTATGCAGGCAGAATTTGAGATGAGCCTCATGGGGGAACTGAAATTCTTTCTAGGAATTCAGATT
This sequence comes from Vicia faba, assembly GCA_948472305.1. Classification (NCBI taxonomy): domain Eukaryota; kingdom Viridiplantae; phylum Streptophyta; class Magnoliopsida; order Fabales; family Fabaceae; genus Vicia; species Vicia faba. The sequence goes on along the minus strand of OX451735.1, from coordinate 847,596,645 downwards.
AATCAAACTCCAGAGGGAACTTACATTCATCAGAGCAAATACATCAGAGATCTTCTGAAGAAATTTGACCTCTCAGAATGTAAGCCATCAAAGATTCCAATGCATCCCACGTGCATTCTGGAAAGAGAAGAGGTAAGCAAAAGCGTAGAACAGAAAGTCTACAGAGGTATGATTGGTTCTCTCCTTTATCTGACTGCTTCAAGACCTGATATTTTATTCAGCGTATGTATTTGTGCTAGATTCCAATCAGATCCTAGAGAATCTCACTTAACAGCTGTTAAGCGAATTTTCAAGTATCTGAAAGGTACTACTAATCTGGGTTTGTTTTATAGAAAATCTAGTGATTACAGCTTAGTAGGCTACTGTGATGCTGATTTTGCTGGAGACAGAGTGGAACGCAAAAGTACTTCTGGAAGCTGCCAGTTTCTGGGAGAAAATCTGATCTCGTGGTCCAGCAAAAGGCAATCAACTATTGCTCTGTCAACAGCAGAAGCTGAGTACATAGCAGCAGCTGGATGTAGCACACAGATGCTCTGGATGAAAAGTCAGCTTGAAGACTTTCAGATTTTTGAGAGTAACATTCCTATTCTTTGTGATAATACTTCTGCTATTTGCTTAAGTAAGAATCCTATTTTACATTCTAGAGCTAAGCATATAGAAATAAAACATCATTTCATTAGGGACTATATTCAGAAAGGAATTTTAAACTTGAAATTTATAGATACAGACCATCAATGGGCTGATATCTTTACTAAACCCCTTTCAGAAGATAGGTTTAATTTCATTCTGAAACATCTCAGCATGAAAGTATGCCCAGAATGAAAATGTTTTAATTCCATGTATTTATCTTCAGAATGTAATTATATTACTGTGAACTTCTGATCAATCTTCTTTCAGAAAGTTAGAACATGCAGATTGTATCAGAGGCAAGTCTAAAGATCTGAGAGTCTAATCTCAAAGACAGACGTGCTGATCACTACATCAAACAAGTGTCATCCAATCATCAGCAAATCCCTGAAGCAGAACGCGTGCACGCTTCTGAGAAAGGAAAGCGCTGATTGGGTGCATTGAGACACATGTCTGGTAACCGTTTTTAAGTATCTTTCTCAAATCCCCCAAAATCAGCAAGCATTTAATGCAAAAGTAATCACGCTTGTTAATGGCAATCATTATTTTTTTTCTCTCTCTTAAAAACGTTTAATTTTTCAAAATAATTTTTGAAATCTTTATTTAAGCACATTATTCTTCAATCTTATTCTTTACGCTTTCTCATAATCTCTTAAGTATTCTCTGCATATTTCTGAGTCATCCTCTTAAAACCTTTTTCTCTCAAATCCTTCTCAAGCCTTTTTGTGTGAGAACAATGGCATCCTCCAGCATTCCTGCAGGAAATCAGAAGAAAGAAACCTCTGAGCAGTATCAGGTGCCTACCAGAACTCTTCTCACACCGGTAAAGAATCTTGAGGTTCTCTCTGAGTTAATCATCGATTTCGAAAGTTTGAAGGATAATGGGTTTGACCTAACTGAGGAAATCAAGGCTCAAAAGTGGGAGAGGTATTTCGACAGGCTGGTTGGACCAACCTTCCCAGAGCTTGTCAAGGAATTTTGGATTCACGCCAAGATTCATAAACATCTAGTCATCTCTTCTGTCATGGGAAAGAAGATAATAATTTCTGAAGACCTCATTGCTAGGTTAATTGGTCAAAGTGGTGGTGGAGTCCGTTGTGTGGACATGGCTGATAGATGCCCTGATATAGGTGTGGTAGCAAACTGCATTTTCACTCTTGGATTTCCCAGCAGCAAAATCAAGGATCTGAAGGATCACTGCAGAGTATGGGCCAAGATTGTTCTGGGCTGTTTCAATCACAGGAAGCCAACAAGCTCTCCTGATTATATAAACGTGGATCAGCAATTTCTGATCTACTTTATTGATCAGAGGGTGAAGATCAATCTGGCACACTTCCTGTTCAATCATCTGAAGACTAGTGTGAAAGAGACTAGAGAAGAAGAAAGGACCAAAAGGGACTGGATACCGTTTGGGAGGCTCATATCAGATATTCTGACAGAGAATAAGCTGATAGATTATCTGAGCGAAGCTAAAGTGCTGGGCAATTTTGAACCAACTGTTGGAAAACCGCTGAACGCTAAGAACCTGAAAAAGATGAAGCTGATAGAAAATATCAGGAAGGAACCCAGAGCTTCTTCAACTGCTGACATCTCCAGAAGAAGAGTGCCTCTGAGTAATTTCCCAAGATTTTCTGAAATGGAATCCCAACCTGATATGTTTCTCAAGTATCCAGATTCATTCAAGGAAGAAGATGCAGGTTCAAAGCTGAAGATCAAAGATCTGAGTCAAGTCCAACCTGAAGTGACTCAGAAGAAGACAAAGAAGAGGAAAGCAGAAGGACCATCTCATCAGACTCCAAAGAAACGAGGTAATTCATCTGCTGCCCCTATTTCAATTTCATCTACTATTCCAACATCTGCTGCCCCTCCTCAAACCTCTCACAGAATATCCATTCCAATCCCTACTATTGATGAAACCATACCAGAAGACCCTTCTGAGGCCTTACAACTCAGAAGAACCAGAATTAAAATTCCCATTAAAATTACCAAACAACCAACTGTTTCAACAACACCAGCACTTGATAGAGTGCTAGCTGATATTGAGCGTGAACATGCTTCTGTTCAACCTCACTCTGAACCACCAAATATTCCTCCTCCACAACCTGAACCAGAAATTCAACCTGAACCAGAAATACAACCAGAACATCAACCAGAACCAGAACCACAATCTCAACAACCAATTACAGAAGAACCTCTGATCCCTGAGCAATCAGAGATTCCACCTCCTCAACCAGAAAATAATCCACCCTCACCACAAACAGAGTTTCACCGCTATGAAACCCCATCTCCTCATCATTCTGATCCCCACTCACCTCAACCTTCACCGCTGGCAATACAGTTGCCATGTGGAACCACCATTGTCAGACCCCAGTTACCATCATCAGAGGAATCAACACCTCCAAAAACTCCAACCACTCCAATAGATATATCCTCTGACTCTGATAACCATCCTCCAAAACAAACAGCACCTCAGCACACCTCTGAAAACCAATCCTCTGAAAACCCCAGCAAAACTTTCATTGACTTAACAAGTCTTGAACGTCTTGCTGATTTAAGACACAAATTGGCCATTCCCAAACCAAAGCAATTAGATGTTGGCTCTGGTATTTTGGACTTTGAAACAGGTATGCTGCAATGGATTGCTTCTTTGAAGCAAGTCTGTCCGGGGATGATCGACCCAGCTGCTTCTGATCAGCTCTGGTCACAGTTCAGAGTATGGGTACGTACTGAAGCACTCAAGCTGCAGGACGTCAACTATGAGCAGGCTCAACAGAACTTTAGCAAGCTGCTGAAGGAAGTTGAGAGTCAGCTGCCTCAAGAAGTTGTGCTCCCTCTGGACTCTGAATCCTGGTCTGAGAAAGAGCAAGCTGCACAGGTGCAACCATCAGAAGAAGACAAGACTCTTCAGGAAGAAAATCCAGCAGAAGATGTAGCTGAAAGTTCTGAGAAGCTTCCTCCTGCTGAAAGTTCTCAAGCTGCCTTGGACAGGCAGGCTCTGGAAGAACTCAGGCTGAATGACTTGCGTCTACAGCAGCGGATGGAAGAGAATGATCAGAAGATGGAAGCAAGAATGAATGTACAGGACAGCAAGATTGATACTGTTGTCACCATGGTTCAGAAGCAGAATGAAACTTCTGAAAAGATTCAAGCAATGCTGGAAAGCCTGTTCTCACGCATGCCCCCACAACCTTGAAATTTTTTGCATGACATTCTCTATATTTTCTTCATTTTCTGATGTACTTTTGACTATGTTTTGACTATGTTTGTGTAATGTTCTTTTGCTCTGAACTATTTCAATATAACTTGTTTTTCTGATCTAAATTGTTTTAGCACATCACTAACACTTTTTGATTGCTGACAAAAAGGGGGAGAACAAGAATGATATTTAAAATCAATAACGGCTAACTAGACAGAAATTCTCAAACATTCTAACTCTATTACTTGAAATGTTTTTCTGTTTTGTTTATAAGTCTACAGGCACAAGGAAGCTCCGAACACTATGAAGACTAAGAACTAGAAGCTCTGATCAAAATGAAAAGCTCTGAAGCTCTGCTTTCTGATAAGTCAAAGACCTATAATCTGATGCTCAAAGATAGAAAAAGATCTGACTCTGAAGAACACGCATATCAAAGGGAAGTAACAAACTCAGGGGGAGTATCTCTTAAACTCTGACTTCTCCGTACTTCTCATTCTGATACATAGCTCTGATAACTTTTCACGTTATTTTTCATTTAAAATATCTAGTTTTTGTCATCATCAAAAAGGGGGAGATTGTTAGAACAATGTTTGAATCTAGTACCCTATATTTAAGTTTTGATGATAACAAAGTGAAAAGATATAGTAGTTAAATATTTCATGATTGAATTATATGCTACCTAAAATTACTATGCTCTGATTTGCAGATATGCTGATTAAAATAAGCAAGATCACGTTCTCAGCATCAGAATATGTTTTCATACACCAGCATCAGAAGTTGCTGAATCAGAACGTCAAGATCAGATGATCAACGCTTGCACATGCTGAAGTTTGATGAACAGAACTGCGCGTAAAACACTCTGATACAGAATCAAATAGTTCATCAGCAGCGAAGCAGAATCAGAATGAGCCAAGCCAGATCGTGCATTGAAGAAGCAACGGTACTGTGCATTAAACGCTAATCAATTCCAACGGCCTCATTCCAGACAAGATCTGCTCAAAAAGGAAAGCTTGTTATTAGCATTGAATCAAGAATATTTGCTTCAACGCTCATCTTCTCAAATGCTATATAAACCAAGCTTCGAAGATTATCACGGCTAATGCTTCCAAACTCTCTACACGCACAAAGCTGAACAATAATCTTCATCTACCAGTTTTGCTAAACCAACAAACTCTGATACTCCATTAGTGTTTAGCATTCTAAGTCTCTAAGCTTCATTTGTGTAAACATCACAGTTGTGATATAGTTTTGTAGAAAACATTCACACACATTATTTTACACCTTTGTAAGAAAGTGTTGCCTTGACAAACCGGATTGTGGTTTGAATCAAGAAGGCTTTAGCAGTTGTTAAAGCAGATTTGTATTCAGTTGAATATAGTGAATTAAGACCTCGTTGGAGAGAGGAGAAATCACCTTGACGGGTGGACTGGAGTAGTTTGAGATCAAACGAACCAGGATAAAAATACCTTGTCATTTGCTTTAAGATTCCAGTTTTACAATTCAACCCCCCCCCCCCCCTTCTTGTGTTTTTCACCCCTTCAACGTTCAATGAGGAACCAATATCAACCAATACATGTGCGAGAGTAGTGCCCGTGCATTCAATGGAGACATGTAGGGCATCGTTATTATTTTTCCCCTTAGCAGTCAAATCGGCGTCGGAGAAACCCAAACCATTATCAGTAGTTAAATTGGCCACATAATCGGTAAACTGATCAGCTGATGTCTCTTGTGGCACGTGGGCCGTATTTAGGAAGGTAATCAGAGCCTTAGCATGGGCCTCTGAGCACAGCAATAGTGACAACATAGAAATATTAGATGGGGTTTTCCCCAGCTGCTCAACTACGTTATAATCACTCTTCTTAATAATCTTCAAAATCTCTTCCATCTCCTGTTTTGAAGCTTCAACAGTAATGGTCTTTGGTGCCTCCGTCTGGGCAGGCACATCAGTGGTGATCCCTTTGCCCCGAGCGTTAGATGACTCGGCGACAGGGGTAGGACTAGTAACTTGATCAGGAATGGAAGTAGGTACACTTGTAGGTGTAATGACAACAGGTCTTCGGGCTGTTGGTGGAGCAATATCAGGTGAGAAAAGTCTGTCGCTGTGGGTGACTTTAGCAGGTCCAGTAATGTTGATGACACCAGTACCAGCATCCAACTCTTGCTTAACTCCAAGAACATAAACATAAGCCCTATAGTGCCAAGGGACAACTTTATCAGAGGTGTAGGGGAAGGGCCCCGGAACAGTGATAATTACAGGTGCGATCTTCGGAACAGATGTAATTCTAACAGGCTTCCTCGAGGGAGCCTTGGAAGAATTGTCTAAAATGGTAATGATGGCAACTTCTTCAGTAGGAATGGAAGGAACAACAGTCTTCTCGAACAGGATCTCCTTATTATCCATCAGGTTTTGGATACCTGACTTCAAGAATGGGCAACCAGTAGGTAAAACAGAACCCATATGGCAACCTTCGCCACAACCTGGAAATAAACCGGCTAGTAACAGGTTCTTCTTGACAGTCATCAGAGGGGTGACAATGTCATCCACAGAAACTACAAACAAGTCTTCCTCTACAGCATTTACTCTATGTTTGGGCATGGGAGCGGTCACAACATTAGGCCTCTCGGGCGCCTCAAACTCAATCTCCTTCGCATCAATTAGGTCTTGCACCTTGTTCTTCAAAACCCAACAATCGTCCGTATTATGCCCCGGGCTATCAGAGTGAAAAGCACAGCGGGCATTAGGGTTATACCTTGGTGATGTGGTATTTGGACTTTTCGGAGCTTCCTTTAGAATTACCAGATTGGTCTTCAGCAACTGGGGCAGAATCTGAGACAAAGTCATGCTGAGACGAGTAAATTACCTTCGAGGTCTCTCATCCTTCTGCTGATTGTTGTACCGAGGAGCACCAGCAGGTTTTGAAATAACAACCGCATTGACAGCTTGGCGGTGTTCAGGTTTATTCTGTCTTCTCGAACTGTAGACAACACTGAACTCTTTCTTAAACGGCTTCTTCTCAGTGCTTGATGAGGCACCCTTTTGTATCTTCCCAGCCTTAATACCAGCTTCAATCCTCTCACCAGTAAAAATAATATCTGTAAACCCAGCTGAAGAGCTTCCAATCAGATGGTTAAAGAATGGACCAGACAAGGTCCCCAAGAACATGTCAACAAGTTCACGATCAGCCAAAGGTGGCTGCACCCTTCCGGCAAGGTCTCTCCATTTCTGAGCATACTTTTTAAATCCTTCACCCGTTCCTATTGACATACCCTGGATTTGGGTACGCGTAGGAGCGAGGTCGGAGTTGTACTGATATTGCATGTAAAATTCAGTGGCCAAATCTTCCCAACTGCGGATACTGGCTCCATCCAACTGATAGAACCACTCAAGTTGAGTCCCTGAGAGACTGTCTTGAAAGAAATGGATCCATAAGTTCTTATCAGCAGTATAAGGCTGGATCTTCCTCACATATGACCGGAGGTGCAGCTTTGGACAGGAAGCTCCGTCATACTTGGCAAAGGCAGGTGCCTTGAATTTGTGGGGGATCACCACCCCAGATGATAGACCTAGATCTCTGAATTCTAGACCGGGCACCTTCTGTATTTCCATAGTGCTCAAACGGTCTTCCAGCTGTTTGTACTTATCCTCAGTAGGAGGATACTGTTCTTCATCATAGTCCATCTCGTTGTCGAAGACCATAGGGCTAAGAGCCCTCCTTTCTTGTGGACTATCTTTCCCTCCAGATGAGGTGATTAGATCAACTTCATTCTGCAACCCGTTTCTAAACCTGCGTCCTGTGTTAAACAGGATGGTCCTCTTCTTCTTCTTCTTCCTCTCTTTCAGAATCAGGGTCTTCAGGTCTTGCTGACCCTTAGCTAGACTCATGACCAGCTCTTGAAATTGGGCATTTTGGGCCTGGAGGGCCTTGATAGCTTGCTTAGTGGAAGGTTCAGCAGACATGATGATTGCTGAAATAAACAACGAAGAAGATAAGAGACCTGTAATGGGTACCTGCTTATGGAGTGCATGGGATGAAATGCGTATGATTATGATTTCAAAGACAATCGAGATTCAAATTTGTAAACAAGAAAGGAAACACACTTTATTAGATTTAAACTTCAAAATTTAAATTGTTCAACAAACTGCCCTTAGGCGTTACAAGAATGGAAATACTAAAAAGTAAAAAACTGTAAAAGAAATCATCAAATGTCCATCATTACTCCCATGGTCTCTTCTTCTCAGTGCGGACATAATCATTTAGGATCCGCTCGTTCTCCAGTTGCCTAGTCAGCTTTTGGATCTTCTTCTCTTGTTCATTGAACTTCTCCCGGTACGAATCCCGTTCATCCCTCAACTGCATCCAAGACCTCTTCAGTGTCCCAATATTAGTGGGCATATAAGGGTGAAGAATAGTTGTAAGAACCCCCTCCTCATTAGCAACTTCAAGAGTAACAGGCCTGACAGCTTCATATGGCATACCTAGCTTCTGGGCACGGATGCGGACCCATATGAGATATGGCTCCATTGGCAGAGAAGTCTTTGGACCCAATTCATGTGGATCAGATTGGTGAACTCTGTCCCAAGCCCTTATGAATCTACGACGCAGCTCGTCGCTATCTCCATGAAAATCAAAGATGATATGAGGCATCAACATCTCATGAGGCCCTTCTCTTCTGGCTCTTCCAAACTGATGGAGAGCTAAGCATGGGTTGTAAGAAATCCCTCCATGGGTTCCGACCAATGGAACATTAGGATACTCTCCACAGCGATCAATGATAGTCGCCTCATCCATACCTTTGAGGGTCCAGATAATGTCATTACTAGAAAGAGCCATCACCCTATAAGCCCAACCCATTCCTTCTTTGTTCTTCAGTACAGACTTAGGGAGGTGCGAAATAAACCACCTCGACAATAAAGGAGCACAGCACATCAAAGTTCCCTAATTTCGGGCAGTACGAGCATAGAGCTGATGACGGATGTCACCCAAGAGAGTGGGTACCGGATTCTGAGAGATGAAGATCTTTATGGCATTAATGTCAACAAAAGTATCAGGATTTGGAAACAATACCAAACCATAAATCAAGAGATCCAGAATATCCTCGAACACCTTGAAGTCTAAGCTGTCCCAGAAGTAATTAGCCTTGCCAACCAAGAACTTAGTCAGAAAACCCTTAGCTCCACTTCTATTCTCCCAGTTAGCCATTACCTCTTCTTTGGTCAAGTGAAGGGCTGCAGCAATTTCTTCGGGCTTAAGAGTCTTCTCCCATCCAGTAAACGGGGTCTGCTCCAAAACAGAGATACCGAGCAGCTCAGAGAACTCTTCTAGGGTAGGAACCAGCTGGAAGTCCTGGAAAGTAAAACAATGGTACAGCGGATCATAGAATTTGACCAGGACACTCATCATTTGTTCGTCCAACTTTGAGGTGACCAAACTGAGAAGAGAACCATGCCTTCTGATGAAGGAAGTAGTGTCTGGAATCCTGACAACCAACTCTTTAAGCAAGGTAGGGACTTGGACAAAGTTGATCCGGATAGTATTCTTACGCATGGGCATCATAATGACCTACAAAGCAGAGCAAAGATGAAACCCTCTTGTCTTTGAAATAGGTTAGTCCTTATGCAATATGTGTGCAATGTTATGATATCATGATGTCATGATAAATGCACACCACAAGTATCCACAAAAAGCAAACATGGTAAAGGCACACAAGTCACACTGAGAGCCCTTAGATTTCAGGCTGGCATGGAGCTTAGGTACTACCCTCTTTCAGTTCAGTTGGTTTAAACCTGTCCTAAAAATAGTAACCGGGTTTTAGAGGATCTCAATATCACTGACTACCCTCAATCGGTCATAATTCTAGTTTAGCAACCTTTTCTTACGGCCGAAATCATCGCGAGAGTTTAGTCTCAAAGAGTGTAGCATACTGCTACTGTTCTATGGCCAAGTTGGTCAATTTAAAGGTTCTAAGGTCAGTTGGTGCTTAATGACTCCTTAAAAGACCCATATTCTCCTCGTTCCAACACAAGGGATATCGGTATAAACTAAGGTTCCACACCAACGTAGCTACTGCTTCATCCGTATCGGTCTACGCCGTACAGATCCCTCACAGTTTATTGCTACTTACCTAAAGGGTATCCCCATATCCGAGTTAGGATCTATAGAACTCTGATACAAGCCCACAAAATTAAAGCAAACAAAGCATACAATTGAAAACATAGTGATCTAATCCTAAGGTACACCTCACTAAAATATCCCCAGCAGAGTCGCCAGTTCTGTGATACGGTGGGAATGAGAACTGACTGTTTTGGAATGCTGGTTCGCGTTTTGCGTTTGTTTTCGCAAAAATGTCGCGGTAAGCAAAAGTCGCCACCGTCTTTTATTTTATCCAACAAGGAAAGGACAAAATCACAGAAAAATTCCTTTTTGAGATGTTTCTCGGGTTCGGGAGGTAGATTATAGAAAGGGAAGGTGTTAGCACCATTTCTATCTGTGGTTATCCACGGGCTCTTAGGTACTTGCTCATTATGTTTTCAAAATTTGCTTTTCTTTGTGTTTGTGGGTTTGAAAAGAGTTTTTGTTTGAAAGGGGTGTAAGTGTGAAAAGTTTTGTTTTGTTTTTAAAAGGAGCAAGTACTTAAGAACCATCTACCTACTCAAAAAGGAATTAATCTGTACAAATGTCCTTTAGACAATGCTATCCCACTATTGAGGAGTAGGTAGCATCGTCGTTGGAGTTTTCGGGTCAATTCGATTAAGGGACATGTGGTCACTAAAGCAATGTTAGGACGCCTTAGCGGTAACCCTAATGTCTTATATCATTTTATCCGAGGCAACTGTTTCGAGGCAACTTTGATCTTTGGACAAGAGGGCGACCTCTAAAACTTCTTATACTCAATAACCACGTTCGAGGCAACCAAGTGAGGTGTACCCTAAGAGTGACATGTGCAAGTGTGTCAATTCGGTTAATTCTTATCTGTACATGTCAATGGTGAGCTATTGTTGATTTTAAGTTAAAGATTGATCTTGTCATGCATTGCCTATTATCAAACATCTAACAGTTAATATTGAGCAGAAATTAAATTGCAGGAAATTAATCTAAGCTATTACAAGGCGTCGGGTATTTACACCGCCAAAGACAAACCCTTTAAAATTAAATTGCGAAAAGTAAATAAAAGCGATAAATAAATAAATAAAATCCTAAGTTAAAAACTATTACATTCCCGAAGCAGTTACAATATTGAAATATGGATCAAAAATAATACGCGCACGAGAAAATTAAATCGGAGTATCTTAGGGTTTTGACCCTTTTTATTAAATAAAGCATATTTTGTTATTTTTTGAATTAAACATTAGCCTAAGTTAATAATTGAATTAATTAATTAAATGAAAATATTTTTGGTTTTTTATTTTAATTAAGGAAATAAAATAAGAATGGTTAAAAATGTTAAAACCCTAATATTCTAATTTGATTTTAATTTATTGCAAAATATATTATTGTTAAACCTATTTAAACTAAATAAATTAATTAATGTTTACTTACAAAAATAAATAATGAAATTAATGGAATTAATAAAAATATTATTTTTGTTGTTTCTGATTTTTTATGAGAAAAGTTAATGGGTTAGTAATTAGTTAAATAAATAATAATAATAATAATAAAACAAAAATAGGAAAATAATGAAAAGAAAATAAATAAAAAAAGAACAAACTCAGGGGGTACTGGGCCCAAAGAGGGGGTTTGAATTGCAATTTTTGAGGCCCATTAACGTTCCAGCCTGTTTGACTTTTGGAATCCAATGCGTGTCTTTGACTTTAGTCCATGGTGGATCTGCAATTCTGGCCTTTGGATCTGGCTTGAAGGCCACTTGGCATTTGACGGGACGAAGAACATGATGGTCCACCTTTTGAGCCTTGCATAGGAATATCTAAAATAAAATTATAACAAAGTTTTGGGGGACCTGGGATTCGAACCCAGGTCCCAAGGGGTTTTTCCATAGCGTGCTTGCCAACTCATCCACGCTGCTTCTTTGTTATTGGAATAGAAAACAAATATTATAAGATAAGCAAATAATTATGCCTGGCAAAAATAAAAAATGCACTAACAATTTAAATTGGCCAGTAAGGAGAAGACGCGTGGTCTTCTTCTTCACAAAGCCCCCTGGTTATTTACCTGCGGATTTTAATCCGCAGGAAAGTTCGTAGCTTGCTTCCAAAACTCACTCTAGGCCATGGAAACGAATTCTAGGAATACCATTGTACTCGTCTCCTTCACCTGATCATCCCTGTAACCATTATTTGGCCCAATTTCCCCTGTAATTCAAACGCCTAAAAACAACACAAGAAAACCCTAGGTTCGGGTACATGATTATAGGCCATGAAAACGAAATTAAATGATGCAGACATGTTAGAAATTTGTTATTAAGCATGATTATACAAAAGATTTGGTAAAAGGACGCAAGAGAATGGTTTCACGATGTCATGTTCAGAGTCGTGTTCAAGAGCGCTTACAGTGCGTTTGAGGCTGCTTCAAGGTTGGATTTTGATTGGTATGGCTTCACTGGATGTTAGGGAAGAGAGTTATGTCAAGCTTTTGGACTGAATCGTGCTCCAATGTTGATTTTGATCTCCAAGTTTTCAAGCTTTTTTAAAAACTTCTTCTGGCCGTTTCAGCAGTTCTTTGTGCGTGTTTTTGCTTTGTGTGGCTTGTACAAGTATTATAGGATGAATTAGGTTTAATCTTTTGGCCTGAATCCAAGTGTATTGAAGATTCATGATTTAATTTTGATCACCATTATCAAACTTCCAAAAATAACTCAAATCTGATTTTTTGTGCATGAATAAGCCTTGATACAAATTGATTTGATGAATCATGACAATTGAAAGTTATACCAATCACAAAGATATGATTTCATCAATTTTTAGATTTTATTTGATTTAATATTGATTAAAAATGAATTAAATCAATAAAAATTAAATAAAATAGAAAAATAAATGAATGGTCATGAAATCAAATATGGGACACGTGTGTGGCATGACAAGACCATATCAAGTGGAAAAAAGTGGGCCCTTTTGTCAAAAATTGGAGTTTTGAGGATGGTTGACATTAGGCAAATTTGGAAAAATGCCCAACTTCAACAATGCATAACTTCCTCAATTTTGAACTTTTGGAGGTGTTCTTTGACTTTTTAGAAACCTTGAGATGTTCTCTAATCAACCCTTTTGGTCGCATCGCATTTTGATGTTCCATGCTCATGTTATAGGCTTTGGAAAAAAAGGTGTTTTTGTTGACTTTCAAAAATGACCTATAATGTCCAAATTTGTAACTTTTTGTGAGAGCATTTCTTGATCTGTGGGTGTGAATATGGATTGTATTAAATTGCATCCTCTTCAAAATGAGCTTTGGATGGGTCATTTCTCATAAAGTATGAGAAAGTTATGCTTGGTCAAAGTTGAGTTGACTTTTCCTCCAAAACCCTAATTTAGCAACTTTTGAATCTTGATGAATCTTGAGCAATCCTTGATGAATCATGATCAACCCTTGATCAAATGATGAATTATACTTCAAAATGATAATTTTGACAAAAAATCTTGAGGTTTGACTGTATTTAGGTCACAGTTGACTTTTGCCCTAACACAGTCGATTTTTGGGCCTCTTGAGCAATTGACTGACCAAACTTCCTCTGCAAGGCTTGAAATTTGACATGGATGAACTTAAGAATATATTAATACATTGGGAAGAACTTGAGGCAATTTTGATATGAGGACCTTAATGCAACACAAAACCCTAATTTTGACTTGACTGCCTTAGGAGGTGATTTGACTGTCCAACTCTTGAGCTAACTTGAGCAACTTGAAGATTATTCTTGACATGTCTTGAGGAATATGGGAGGGAAAATTTTGGGGTACAACAATATGAATATCCATTTATAATCACTTTAAGCTTATCCTTTTGTTTAGGTGATATAACCACATATATTAGCCTATTGACTTGAAAGATTAAATCTTTCCACCCTCTCTTTGGAGTTAGGTAAAAAGTTTTAGTTTTCCTGTCGTAAGCAAAAGAACAAGTTTGGGGGTTGCTCTTGGAAGGAGCAACATTTAAGTTTGGGATTGGGGTACTAGAGACATTAGTCAAAAATTCAAAAATTTTGAGAAAAAAATAAGAAGTCAAAGCAACTTCTTCAAATAAAAAAAAGAAAAATAATGCAAAATGCATAACAAAGACCACAAAAAGCATAAATCTCTAGTTGCAATAAGAAGGAAAAAAGTTGGTATAATAACAAAATGAGAACTAGGAACCTAACTCCAAAGCTTTAAACCTACTTTCTCAAAATTATCTTACTTGAACCTAAGCCACGTTACATCTGAAAAAGCCCTAAAGTGTGTGTGCTTTGATTACTTTGATCAATTTTGTTAAAACATGATCAAACTCAGTATAAGAAGTTTATATGTTGATTGAGAGAATACCCTGTAAATTGAGTGAATTATAGTGAGATGAGAGACACATTGAGTACTTGACAAGGTTGAAGATATTTTCTGATTTTTTTTCAAATTGAAGCTAGAAGCTAGAACGGGGATTAGGTAAAACAAATAATATATGGTGATGTTCAAATGTTACTGTTGTAGTTTGTGTTTCTATTTAGAATTTTTAGTTGCAGACAAGTTACTTGAGGACAAGCAACAAATTAAGTTTGGGGTTGTGATGACACTTTGTCATTGCATTTTTTTGTCGAAGAAATGGAGAAAAACAAGTCAAAGATCACCAAATTTGATGAAAAATGACCAAAGCATGAAGTAAAAAAGACCAAGTATGAAGAAATAGGGACTTAGGGAAAATTGACTGAAAAGAGAGCAAAAGCGAGCAATTTACTGGATTTATCGTGCCAGCCATCGTGCGACATTGCGTGCATGATGGACCTGTTATAGTTGCATGGCACTCGCGATGCTATTTATGACGCGCGCGACAAGCCCTTTTTCTGGGCAGTTTCCGTCGCGATCTAATTGTTTACTGAAGGCTTTAAAAGGGGATTTTTAATTTTTTTTTTCAAGGGTTCTGCGATTTTACACTGCAAGTGACGATTTACAACATCGGAAGTCAAAATTGGAGCGCATTTGAAACCGTTGGATGCCAGTTCTTCAAGGATTATCTTATGCAAACCTCTTATTATTATTTGATATTGTAATTTAATCATTATGAGTAGCTAAGTCACTCTAGGTTATGTTCCGTATGAATTGACGCGGTAAAATTTCAATTCAGAGTCGATTTAGCAAAAAAATGAGTTTTTATGTTAGGTCGCGTAAGGGTCAGAAATGCAAGAAGGCGGTGATATAATTTATATGACTCTAATACTGGTTAAAATCGACAAAGAGATTCTGACAACGATGCAAATTTCAATAAAAATGCGTAGTAAATGGGTTCAAATAACAAAATGAATTGTATATGGTGGTAATTTTAAAATGAGAAAAATTCGAAGACACATCTCCGAATTTTTTTGAGGTTAATTTGAAGATATATCTTCGAACTACATTTTGGAAAAAATGAGATTCGGTGCGTCCAAAGATATATCTCCGAAACACCCAAAAGTATATTGGGAGTATGTTAGAATTTCAAAGGTGCACCCCGATGCATAAAGGTGTAATGAGAAATTGTCATTTATTTTGAGAATTTCTTAAGACACTCTATAACATTTTAGCACACCGCATGAATTTCTGAAAAAACTCCTAGATTTCGAAAATATATTTTTAGAAACATCAGATACACATACATTTCATTTGTTTTTGAGTTAGGCTACAATTTTACGATTTAATTTATTCCAAGAAAAAACATTTTTAGAATATATCTAGAAATGTATTTGCGGAAGTTAGTGAAATCCATGTTTCTTTGCGATTTTTTTTTGTTGGAATAATCAGGTATTAAAAAAAAATCGCAAATAACCATATTTCAGATGACTCTCCAAAGGAGGAGCCATCTCACTTGGCGCATCCACTAGGTATTTAGCCCTAGGAGCCATCCCACTTGGCGCCTCCTCTCTCTTTTAGCCAAGTGAGATGACGCCTACACTTTAAAAGTGAGAGGAGGCGCCATCTCACTTGGCTCCTAGGGCAAAATGTTGTTTTTATAAATAATTCATCCGTTTCTCTGTCATTTCTCACACTTTCTCGCACTGTTATTATTTTTTACTCTGTGATTTGAATCATGACATCACCCATGATTTTTACCAGAGATGGTTACGTTATCTTCTCCGCCACAAAACCTCCGATAAAAATGAAATTCTGGCACATTCACTCCATGGAGCGTCTGAAGCGGGAGTTGATGCGATGGCTAGATGGAGACATCGTGGAGGGGGGAAAATTATAAGGATTCAGCAAAGACGAACAACAACCTCACATACGACAGGAAGACCTAATGTTTGGTTGGAGGAAGTCAAAACAGACAGCAACGTAATGTTGATGATGCATGGGTCAGATGATATTATTTTAACAGTTGTAATTTCGTAGACGAAATATCGTGTTTTTTTCTTGTTCGCGCAATGTTTATTGTAACAAATACTGTTAACGAAAAACCCTAATGTTTACAACATAATAAAGGAAAGATTTTATGTAATACAATTTTTATGTGGTTGAGGCAGTAGCCCGATTCGGACAATTTTTGCGATTATGTCCGACCTGACGACATAAACTACACTTTCTTTCCAGCTTGTCAAGGGAGTCCATTTCAGTTGTGATGCGCTTACTTTTGGGACGACCCTTTTTATTCCTTCGCATTTGGTCATTATGCCATACTATTTCGCCGTCGTATGCAGGCCAATAATCTGGTTTTGCTACCAAAGGGAAGCTGTTGTTGTAAACATTGAGCAACGTTTCAGATTTGTAAATGTGTGATAGAAGTTGTAGCGCGTCTTGATGAGTATAGGTACACGCGATAATGACATGAGAGAAAGGCATATGAAAGGCTTGAAACTTGCCACAATCGCACCAACGAGAAGGTAGTACAACCCTATATTCTTGTCTTGGCAGGCCCTCGTTGTGGTCGATTGTCTCTTTCACAATGAAGTTGTGGCTGTGTCGGTCAAACCGTATAACCATATGGGTGTTGGCTTTGGCACTTTCTTCCTCAATGTACTTCATGCAGCTTTCACTCCATAGTTGTCTAGATTGCAACACCGCATTCCATATTTCACCTCTTTTGGCAAACAACGAAGCCATCCTAAAATATGTTGATTTTACCAAAGCAGTGACTGGGAGGTTTCGTATGCCTTTGAATACCCCATTCATCGATTCAATTAGATTTGTTGTCATGTGGCCCCATCTTTGGCCATTGTCATATGACCTAGTCCATTTTTCTACCAGAATATTGTCGATCCACCTACCGGCTTTCGGATTTGACAAATGGATCTCGTTGCAATAATATTTGAACGTAGGTTGTGTCAATGCATATCCTGCATTCATAACCGCTTTCCTTAGTGTTTTGTCTTTGATCTCCCTCGTGAAATTTTGGATGATATGTCTAACGCAATAGACATGCGTAGAAGGAGGGTCATGCCAACCGTTTGCAGGATTATTGTATGCACTTTTAATGGATGCATGTCTATCCGAGATCAAACAGAGATCTGGTTGAGGAGCCACGTGTGTTTGCATATTTTTCAGAAAAAAGCTCCAAGCACCACCAGTCTCCCCCTCGACTATGGCAAAGGCAATTGGGAAAATGTTGTTGTTGCCATCTTGTGCAACTGCCATCAGTAGCATGCCTTTGTATTTCCCATACAACCAAGTCCCATCAATTTGTATAATTGGTTTGCATGACGCAAACCCTGTGATGCAAGGTTGAAAAGCCCAAAACACTCGACTGAATATTCCATTTCCGTTGAGTTGACTACCATCCGGGGCGTATGCTGGCACTGTTTCCAGAATGTAAATAGTACCTGAAGAATAAGTATGGAGTGCATTCAGGTAGCGAGGAAGTTCTTGGTATGAATCTGTTTACAGTGATTTCTGGTAAACAACCGCTAGTCCTCCAAACTATCGAATAAACTTACTGACTGTTATTCAATTTCTCTGGTAAATCGCAGGATCGACTAGATTGATCCTAGGACGTGTTGGTCATTAGGGTAACTCTCATGATCGAACTAGTATTCATGGTTGTATTTAGAATGTTGTGTAGGTGTTTAACTTATTTCGATTTCTCTCTTAAAGATCTAAAGGTGTGATCAAAATAAATGTGCGCGAAACTAGATTGCATGAATAAAGGTCAATTGTAAAGACATGTAAAAACTGCATAAAAGACAAGTAAATGACTTCGAAACGTAAAAGACAGTTAATGTAAAAGATTCGAAATATGAAGAAAGCGTTTAATGCAAGAAAACTGTAAAATGGCTTTGAATGAAAAAGGTGTTCGAAGGATAAAAACTTGAAGATAAAGGCATGAAATGTATAACAGTTTCTGAAATGTAAAGTATTTGAAATGGAAAGCAAGCATTTAAATGTAAGGCATCAGTGAAAAGATTTTGAATAAAAAGACTTTAGATGCAAAAACTTGTAAATGGTATTGAAATAAAGATAAAGGAAAGTACTGGAAATGATAAAGAGTTTTCATTAAATCATAAACATGTGGTGTTATCATACGTACATTGCTCTTGCATTCGTTTCCCTAGCCATGTGGTAATTTGAATGTTTACTGAGTTTTTTGTACAATAGATATGACACACGAAATCCTAATGCTAAGACTTCTATTTATACTACTTTAACCATAACGGTCTTGCTATAAGGTTCTGCCACATTCAAAACATGCAGAGCAATGCCTCTCTCTTGCTTCCACGCGTCTTCGAATGCTCCAGCGCATATATTTCAAATTTCGAACATCCCGCTTGCATTTGAATTTCAAATGTTTTGGCACTTCTTCGCTTCGAACGCATTTCCAAGACACAGCCTTGTTATCATTTCGAGACTTCTTTGGATATACTCTCATAACTGTCACTCGAAGCTCCAAGCTTTGATATGCCCATTCGAAGCACTGCTTCTGCTATTTCGAAACATGACGTTTTGTTTCATTTCAATCGAAATGTCCAATTTACTTACTTCTAATAACATCATCAAAATCTTCAGCCAACAAAATTCCCCTTTAAAATATGTATTTCGATTCCTTTGAGAAATACTTATTTTAAACATATACACAAGATTTTGATGCGACCTTCGAATCATCGTAACATTTATTGCACATGACTCCAGTCACGTCAATCACAACGCTTTTCAGATTCCTTAACCGTCTTGAACCATTTCACAGTATGGTGCAGTTACAAAACAATGATTATCTTTAATCACGCCTATTACCAATGTTAACTTTACGCCACCTCTTCATCAAACCAACCCATGATTACCACGTATCACAACCTTACTCAGTGGATGCTTAAACTTCCACATTATAAAAACTCATCAACTTAGTCTTTTTCTTTTCTTCCCATATTCTGAATCTTTTCTCCTTCTTTTCTCACCGAAACCCTAAGCTTTCAACATTCTTCCAACAATGTCCTCTTCAACCTCATCTCAACTAAAAAAGGTTTCCAAAAAGAAAGGAAAGACCGCAGGAAACATAATGGAAAGCAAGGTTTTCACCTACCAAGGTCAATCTGTTCTTGTTCCCCAGACGATCTCAAAAGAGAAAGAAATGCTTTATGCATCCCAGGTACTTATTCCTACCACCGTTGCTGGCAAGAGGTTAGCTTTAATGGGCCCTCTTACAGTTTTTGAAATTTTAAAAGACACCAGAAAAATTTTCCCAGTTTGCTATAATTTCAAACCCCTGTTTAATAAAATGGACGCCCCTAAGGCAATAGAGTCTTCTGGTTCACACACCGTGGAAAATCCAATTGTTCCTCCTAAGGACCCTTTTGTATTAGACTATGTAAAGAGTAAATTCAAACCGTTTCGATCTTGCCCCACCTCCGACACTGCTTATCATAACTGGTTCAATAAGGTAGAAGCTAAGAAATCCCAGTAATGGGAAGAATTAGGTATCTACAACTTGATTAAGCTGTCGAAGCCAGGTTTTACTTACAGCCACCCATTGTTATTCGCATCCCTATATTTCTGGGACAGTACTTATAATACTTTCCATCTCCCTGGTGGAATGATTACCCCTACCTTCTTTGACATAGCAGCCATTACTGGGCTATCACCAATAGGAGAAACATATATCCCTGACAACGAAGAGCATTCGAGTATTATCGACTTCGAAGTCAAACTAGCAAGCTTCTCAAAGTTTATCAGCCACTATCATACTGAAGGAGATAGTGTGTCGAATGTAGAACACATTGCTTTCCTTACCTTATGGCTGTCAAGGTATGTCTTTTGTAGCAGATCCCTACAAGTAGCCAGTAGGTTTATTCCTCTAGCTAGAGATTTGCACGAGAATCGGAGGGTATGCTTAAGCGAATTGCTACTAGTTGATCTCTATGAAAGCCTGAGGTCAGCTGTTTCGAGTCTAAAATCTCACACCCCCAAGAATATCCTGCTAGTTGGCCCTTTCTGGTTGCTTCAGTTATGGCTAAATGCCATGTTCGAACCTTCATTGTCAACTGCCAACACCATTGCTGAACAAGACCCTGAAATAACGGATAGAATAATCGAAGGCACCAGGCTGCAAAGACTAACTCCAAATGATGATAAGGATGACTTCAAAGTCCTATTCTCAAAATATATCATGATATTCTCAAAAAGGCATAAGTTCGAAGAGACCATGGCGCCTTTTGCTTAAAGGGCTCATGGACCTTCATGGTTCACCATGGCTCTCTCAGAAGCTGTCAAGAGCAAAGAGATTCAAGATGTATGGAGAGCCTTTTTGCTACCCAGACTAATTTCTTCAAGAATAACTCTTGCCAAGAATCAGATTTTCCTTTTCGCTTATCAGCCCAACTTTGTTTCGAGACAGTTTGGCTTGTGCCAACTCATTCCTGAACCCTTATTTCAAACGGAAAGTGCCATCACCTCTGGGCGAACCTTCAAGGCACGAGAAGCCAAACTACAGCAGGAACAATACCAAGGCTTCGCCCAGTTTGAACTAATAACCTTTGAACCTACACACCTTATAGCAAAAGGGTTTCTGGATTGGTGGACAAAGTTTTATCAGACTTATATGTTTGATACTCTTACTATTTAGAAGAAACTAACTGATGCATTCGATGTGCAGGTACCATGCAAGAAAGGTATGTTCACTCATGCCAAAGAGATTAAAGCTTTTCAAAACTATTTTGAAACTACTTATGATCTCACACATTTGGAATCCACTGTGCATCAAGCGGCTGAGACCCTGAAGGAAAAATTCAAAGAAAGAGTTTCTAAGTTAAAACTTCCTTCAGGGTTGTCACCTGAGGATAGGTATAGGTTGGCATTCGAAATGCATCCACCTAAATTTCCTAGATTACCTACCTCAGAACTGGCTCTGGCTTGGTTTCCTCCATACCCTTGGTGGTTCACTTGCAAAGAAATGTTCAAATATCTTCAAAAGAAACCAAAGCCATCTGAGACTGTGACAAGGGCTCGACACTGGCTCCACGATTTCCCAGGACATCTTCGCTATGACCTTTCTGCCATGTCGATTAAATCTGATCAAGGCACAGGTGCGAATGCTTGGGAAAATCCCAAACGTTTTTCATTTTCCATATCTTTAACTTTTGCCTTAATTGTTTCGATTTTCAGCCATCAGGATAAAGACTGCTGCTTCAAAGTCAAAAGAAGGGAGCGCCTCTCAAGCCTCTATCGAAACCACTGACAATGTGAATCCATCCGAAACAACAACCATTGCTGCAACAACAACAACAACAACAAACCCAATAATAACCAGTGTTCCAACTCCACAGGTAATTACTTAGCCTTGATGTTTCAAATACACTAATGCTTCATGATTTGCATCTAACTCTTTGTTTAACTCTTTTCAGACCAACAAACTTCCGCCTACCACTCCAAAGAAGCGAAAATCAAACACCACTGGGGAAGACCCCAAGGCTGGAGGAAACCTACCAACTGCTTCGAAGAAGAAGCAGAAGAAGGATATTTCGAAAAGTATCGTACCAACTAGTGTCTCTGGACTCGATTCCAGGGATGCTGCTCCCTCACCTAAATCCAAAATTCCATCTTCGACCTCCAATGTAATGTTGGAACGCATAGCTAGCAACCTCTCTTCCGAGAGTCCACAGGTAAATTGAACTTTAAACCTTTGACAAAATTTATTTATTACCTTGGTGCATGCTTTTAATATTCTTTCGCTCCTTGCAGAATATATTAAATCCAGCTTCTACCACTTCGACCTCACCATCAAAAGCTGCTGCTCCACTCAACTCCTCTCCTCAAGGAGACTCCAGCAACCTTGTACAGAACAAAGGTTCCTCCAATATGGCGGTTCTGGCTGGGGCTTCTGAGCAGCAAGATGATCAGAGTACTTCCCCTCCTCTAAAAGAGACAAACGAAGCAACGCTTCATGAATCTGCAGAGGCTTTACAAAGAACTTCTCTTCAAAAGTCCCCTCTTGAAACCCTTCAAGAGGATCCAAAGGACACTCATGCTGAAGGAGAGAAAGCTGATTCTGGCTAAAGAAACGAAGAATCTGCAGAAGAAGAGTCTGAGGAGGAGGATGCCAACGATGGTTCGACTGCTGGGATAGAGTCCAATGCAAATAGCAGCGAAAAAGAAGACATCGAAGTGGTGGATTTGGATGACGATGAAGAAGATAATGAGCACGAAACGAATGAAGGGGATGGTGACACAACCAATAAACCCATGGAAGTCGAAATGGACGTGACTCCCCTGCGTGTGGAACTCCCTCAACCGTCTTTGTCTCGAATGACTGACGAGGAGCTTGCACTCCTTAGACGAAATGACCCTATTGGGTACATGAAGGCGAAGCTGGCTCAAAGGGACATTCCACTCGCTAGGGCTGGCACAAGTTCGACTAGCCATCCTCTGCCCACAGATGAAAGAATTGTACTTCTCAATAGGATCAGGAGAACAATTCTTAATGTGGATATATTCGAAGTGCTCAAACAAGATAGCACTGCTTGTTACACTATGAAGGAGTTGCTTACAAAAGTCATCCTTGCTACCTGCTCCTTGCCAGTTAGTACTATCTTGTTCGATGTTCAATCTTTGCTGGACAACGTGACTGGGTACCTTCTCCAAGATGAATTTTCTGCCAAGAAGGTTCAAGAAAAACGCACTGCAATGGATGCTGCTTATGAACAAGCTTCGAAACTCTCTCAAGAAGCTGAGGATCAAGCTATGCATCTAAAGCAAGCAAAAACTGATTATGAGGCTCGAGCTGAGTCCATCCTTCTCTGGGAAAGGCAAATTCAGGAACTTCAACAGAAGGTTAAAGAGGCTAAAGAACAACAAATAGCCTACGAAACCAACACTGTTGGTAACCAATTCGAAGAGCTTCTCAACCAGGGGCTTGCAGAAATGGAAACTGCAGAACAACTCAAGGGAGAAGTGGCCACCTTGGAGGGAACCAGACGTTTTGCTCAACAGAGACTTGAATCTTTTCGAAGTACCTTCAACAGACTGAAGAATAATTCTTATTTCTAAATTTCAGTTCATTTGATTACAATTTGGTTTTTTATATGTAATATTCGAACAACGCCATTTTGACATCTCATATTGCCATTTTGGCATTTTTATAATATTTTGGTTACGTTGTTACTATTCGAATCTCCTGCAGGCGTGGCTTATATTTCTTTAAATATTTCCCATTAACCTTTAGGATACGTTTATCATCCGTCAATTCTTCGATTTCATATGTATTGTTTGAGAACACCTTTAGTATTCGAAAAGGCCCTTCCCAATGAGGTGACCATTTACCTAATGTTTTATTTTTCTTGTCCATGGGCAATATGACTTTCCAGACTAAGTCATTAATAATGAATGCTTTTCTCTTCACCCTTTTGTTATATGTCCTGGCCACTCTTTATTTTTGTCTCATCAAGATTTCCAATGCATGTAATCTAACTTCGTCCAACTCAACTAATTCATTCATCATCATCTCCCAATATAATGCAGCTGGGATTTCGTTTTGTCTTTGAATTCGAACTGATTGTAGATGAATTTCTACTGGCAGTACTGCATCATGACCAAATGTGAGTTGGAAAGGCGTAGTGTTAGTAGCTTCCTTAGGAGATGTTCTACAGGCCCATAGTATTTGGTCCAAAGTTTTGTGCCAGTTTCTTGGCTTTTTACCAATATGTTTCTTGATTAACCCTATTATCACCTTATTGGCTGCTTCGACTTGACCATTTGCTTGAGCATAATATGGCGTTGATGTTAGTAATCTAAACCCCATTTCTTGGGCAAATTCTTGCATCTTTCTACCAGTAAACACAGAGCCTTGGTCTGTGGTTATGCTCTCTGGCAATCCGAACCTATAGATAATGTGCTTCTGTATAAACTCAATAATAGCCTCTTGATTAGCAACTATTAATGGTATAGCTTCGATCCACTTGGTAAAATAATCTATTCCCACCAAGATATATTTCTGTCCTTTAGACGAAGCAGGATTTATTTCTCCTATTAAATCCAATGCCCATCCTCTAAATGGCCATGGTTTGATGATAGAATGCAACTCACTTGCAGGGGCATTTTGAATCCCTGCATGTTTCTGACATTCCTCACATCCTTTAGCAAAGTCTATACAATCTTTGAGCATGCTAGGCCAATACATGCCATATCGAAATAACAGCCATTTCATTTTATGACCTGCTTGATGTGCCCCACATGCCCCATTGTGGACTTCTGACAATGCTAAGTATGCCTCACTTTCTCCTAGGCATTTCAATAATACGCCTTACCAATATGTTTCTTGATTAACCCTATTATCACCTTATTAGCTGCTTCGACTTGACCATTTGCTTGAGCATAATATGGCATTGATGTTAGTAATCTAAACCCCATTTCTTGGGCAAATTCTTGCATCTTTCTACCAGTAAACACAGAGCCTTGGTCTGTAGTTATGCTCTCTGGCAATCCGAACCTATAGATAATGTGCTTCTGTATAAACTCAATAATAGCCTCTTGATCAGCAACTATTAATGGTATAGCTTCGATCCACTTGGTAAAATAATCTATTCCCACCAAGATATATTTATGTCCTTTAGACAAAGCAGGATTTATTTCTCCTATTAAATCCAATGCCCATCCTCTAAATGGCCATGGTTTGATGATTGAATGCAACTCACTTGCAGGGGCATTTTGAATCCCTGCATGTTTCTGACATTCCTCACATCCTTTAGCAAAGTCTATACAATCTTTGAGCATGCTAGGCCAATACATGCCATATCGAAATAACAGCCATTTCATTTTATGACCTGCTTGATGTGCCCCACATGCCCCATTGTGGACTTCTGACAATGCTAAGTATGCCTCACTTTCTCCTAGGCATTTCAATAATACGCCCTCTTGGGTCTTTTTGAACAATTCGTTCCCCATGAGGAGATATGATAATGCTCTGTATTTTGTCTTCCTATCAACATTCAGAGTTGGGTTTGTTAAATAACTCACCAATGGACTTCGCCAATCTGCATCTGATAAAGTGTTTATGGCTAATATTTCAAATCCCTGTTTCTCAGCATATCCCAATTTCATACTTTCTAGATCTGATGGTGTGAATCTAGTAGCCATAACTCTACCCCTTAATTCAACTAAATCCTCAAAGTTCCTGGTAGAAACTTTATAGCCCGAAGCCAACTGTGCTAAGTCATTTGCTTCTTGGTTCTCTATTCTTGGTATGTGTTGAATATCCATGTATTCAAATTTCCTAAGCAGCCTGTTGACTATGACGAAGTATATCATCAAGTTTTCCTTTATGCATTTATACTCCTTTGTTATTTGCTTGACCATTAATTCTGAGTCTCCTTTAATTTCGACTCTAGTTGCCCCCAATTCCAACAAAGCTTCAAGTCCAACAATGAGCGCTTCATACTCAACTTCATTGTTCGAGCAACGAGGACCATCTAATTTATACTTGAATTTTGTTGGAATTCCTTCAGGAGAAATTAGAAGGACTCCAACACCACTTCAATTCCTGTGGGTTGAACCATCAAAGTATAATTTCCATGGTTGCATTTCGACGTAACTCATGACAGTCTGCTCAACCAATGAATGGTCCACAATAAAATCAGAAATCACTTGGCCTTTCATAGCTTTTAAAGGCATGAAAGTCAAAGAATATTTTGGTAAGGCTAAAGCCCATTTACCAACTCTGCTATGCATTATTGGTTTTGAGAGCATGTGTTTAATGACATCGAAATGAGATGAAACGTAAACATCAACAGGCTTTATATAATACTTGAGTTTCATACAAGAGAAATACAAACAGAGACATAGCTTTTCTAAATTGCTATATCTGGTCTCTGCATCATTCAATACTCTACTTAAATAGTATATGGCTCTTTCGATACCATTGTTATCTTCTTGTGCTAACATACTACCTGTACTAACTTCAGAGGCAGATATGTACAATCTCATGGGCTTCCCCCATGAAGGTGGAGACAAGATAGGAGGCTGAGAGAGGTATCTTTTTATCCTGTCAAATGCCTCCTGATGGGCTTCGTTCCATTCGAAGGCTTGGCCTTGCTTTAGACGAAGCAACGGAGAGAAAGCTTGGGTTCTTCCACTCAGATTCGAAATGAACCTTCTGAGGAAGTTAATCTTCCCTAGCAGAGATTGCAGCTCCCTTTTTGACGTAGGTGCTTTCGTCTCCATTATGGCTTTGGTTTTGTTCTGGTTGATCTCAATCCCTTTCTTGTGAACCACAAAACCAAGGAAATCTCCAGCCTGCACAAAAAATGCACATTTAAGGGGATTCATCTTTAAGCCATGTCTTCTCATTCGTTCGAATGATTGGCTCAGATGATGCAAATGTGTTTATGCAGATATAGATTTGATGACTATATCATCAATATACACCTGCATAAAGGTTTCAATGAAATCATGAAAAATCAAATTCATTGCCCTTTGATAAGTTGCCCCAACATTCTTTAAACCAAAAGGCATCACCACCCATTCGTAGGTGCCTAAGGCTCCTGGGCAACAAAATGTTGTCTTGGCAACATCTTCTTCAGCAATAAAAATCTGATTATACCCAGAGTATCCATCTAACATACTCAAGTATTCGAACCCTGCAGCAGAGTCTACTAGCATTTCTGCCACAGGCATGGAGTACTCATCCTTAGGGGTTGCAGTGTTTAAATCCCTAAAATCTATGCAAATTCTTAAAGAACCATTTTTCTTAATAACATGTACTATATTTGCTAACCATTCGACGTACCTTGTGGTTCTGATGAATTTGCAACGCATCAATCTTTCGATCTCAGCTTTAATCTTTGTGAGAACCGCTGGTGCGAATCTTCTGGGAGTTTGTTTGATGGGCTTCTAGCCATCTTTGCTTGGCAGTCTGTGTTCGACTAACTCCCTCTTTAAACCAGGCATTTCTTCATAATCCCATGCGAAGCAATCTTTATTTTTCTTGAGGATCTCAATCACTTCCTGCTTGAGGCCTGGGCTAAGTTTTGCACTTATGTAGGTTATTCTTTTCGTGTTTTCATCCCCTAAGTTGACTTCTTCGAGTGGATCCTGCGCCAACATTTTGGCACCTGAGTCTATGGGATCCCTTTCGAAGCCTAAGGGCTCTTTATCATAGATGGCGTCCAGCCTTTGATCTATCTCAAGTTCTTCAAAGGGTGAGCATTTCGAGCAATCCCCACTTATTTCGTTCATCTTCACAGCTAATTTATTTATTTCAGCCTCTAAGGCCGCCTTTGATTCGTTCTCAGCCATATAGGCCGAAATCCTTTCAATAAAGGTGGACTCAGTCATGGATAAGGTTGTCGAAGTCCCAGCCTGTTGGCCGTCTTTGTATAGTACTTTCGACTCCCTCTTCTTCATTGATTATTCTTCTATCCCAGTATAGGCCATCATGGCGAAGGGTCATGTAGTAGTGGGCGTTTCTGGTTTCGTTGATTTCATCATTTGGGACACACGGGGCAATCTTTGCCAGATGTTTGTCATAATCCCTCTTGTCAACTAAATTGACTGTTGACATGAAGTAACTCTGGTCTGCTTCAATGTTTTCCACGATCCCATCTTCTCTCCATAGAACTAAACGCTGATGCATTGACGAATGGACTGCCCCTACGCCATGGATCCACTCCCTTCCCAGCAGTAAGTTGTAGTTGGCATTGGCTTCGATCACCATGAACATGGTGGGCCTACAGCTTGAGCCTATTGTCAAGTCCAACTGAACCACTCCCAGTGTTTTGCCCACTTTTCCTTCATAATTGGATAGAACCATATTGTGGGGCTTAATGTCTCCTTCGCGTATTTCTAATCTTTTCAGCATGAAGTGGGGTATCAAATTGACTGCAGCACCCCCATCCACTAGAACTTTATTCACGCCATGGGCACCAACTTTTGCCCGAATAAATAGTGGCTTAAGATGGTTCTTCATAGCTGGTTCTGGACGTTCGAAGAACGCACTTTGCTCCTTAACAGCCCCATTATCCATCACATAGTAGCACACAGGCCTATGCTTCATCAAGTCTATGGTATCTTCTTCCTCGTATTCATCAATTTCAGTTTCCTGTCCAAATTCACAGGGAAGCACAGATACCACGTTGCAGTTTAGGTTGAACGAAGACTCCCCCTCCGATTCGAAGTTATCAGTTATCATATCTTTGTCTCCTTCTGGACCTGGAGTGTATTCCTTTGGTTCATCTAGTTGTACTTCAGAGAAAAGCCTCCTATTAACTAGGGGTTTGTCTTTAGTTTGATTTTTTGGTGTGGGTTTGTTGGTGCTAGATTCACCTTGGTTCTTTGTTGAAGTTACCCCTTTATTTTCCACAGTCTCCCTCTCAGCCTTTCGAATCCTCTGTTGCCTTCGCCACTGGGATCTCGACATGGGGTTCCTTCCTTTTTATTTCTCTAATCTTACCTCTTCTCTTTTTGCTACGTTGAATTGCCTCATGTATGTCATAGCATGGCGTGCATTTCGTTCAGTGTTTCTCCACCTGTCTTTGCCTTTGTCATTTCTGACTTGCAACCATCTGTCGGTTGACACTTCAGCAGGGAGTTTGAACGTCACTCTTCGAGCACCCTTGGGATGAGGGCTATCAGGCCTCCGTTGTTTGTATTTGCTATTGAAACGTGGGCCCATCTGAACAGTTTCTTGATGGTTCCAGCAAGGGGCAAAGGGAATCGTTTCAAAGGCTCTGGCCATGCTTTGATCATACACAGCAGAACACCTTGGGCATATCAAGCACTTGGTTGCCCCTTTGTAGCAGCGAAACACAAATTCCAGCAAACTTTCTCCAGCCTTAGGATAACACCTGAATAGCTGGTTATCCTGGCGCCAATTGTTTCCAGTTCGAGCCCTCTGTACCCTCTCGAAGTTCGCAGCGATTCTCTGATTGCAGAGGATGCTGCACCTAGGGCACAGTATCATTCATGTATCTCCCTTGTGGCACGTCATGAGGTAATCCTTGAGACTAGCATCTCCAGCATGATTATCCTCCATTTTATACTTCTCTTTTTCTAAGTATCTTTCTACCTCCTCCATCTCAGAGCGAGGTCTCTCCATATCCACCATGTTCACCTCAACATCCTCCCCCTTAGCTTCATCATCTCCCCATCCTGTGGGTTTTATATCTTCAATGTGGACTTTTGAACTCTCTGGGGCAGAATATTTGACCAAATAGTCAAATTTTCCACTGGGTTCCCCTAAAGTGTCCCATATTTCTTTCTGAGGGGAAGTTGGCTTCGTGATTTGGACTTTCTCCAATTCCAGCCTCAGGCCTTCAGTGACCTGTGTCAACTCTTGGTTTTGATTTTCCTGGCCTTCAGTAGCCTGGATTTCTTTTTCAAAAGCTAAAGGTGCTGCTTCAATCGAAGTCTCTGGTAGCTTCTGGACGTCTTCAGTGACCTCTTTATCAGCTTCGACTATCACCCAGCTTTCGTTTTCAGTACCTTTCTCTCCTATTGGGGCATCACTTTGGTCAGCTTCCACCATGTTAATCTCTCCAATGCATGCAGGCTCGGAGTAATTGGTGTCTGCCACGTCCAAAGGATCTTCGTCCACTTTCATTTTTGCTTTATCAGCAAACTTCAGTCTGCCATCTTTGATTGCATTCTGAATTAGGTCCCTGAAAATAAAACACTGTGAGGTTTTGTGGCCTAGGAAACTATGATATTTGCAAAATCCTCTCTTCTTTCTTTGATCTAAAGGAGGTATTTTGACATTTGATGGCACAATGAGTTGGCCATCTTTGACAAGTAAATCAAAAATCTCGTCACATTTAGTGACATCGAAGGTATAAACCTTCTTTGGTAATTTGTCACTTTTCTCGTTTTCAACAATCTCTTTCCCTTTTGTGGGAACTAATAATTTGTAGGAGTAAGGTGGTGCCTGTTTTAATTCAGCGAGGTCGATTTTGACCTCTTCGAATTCGAATTCAGGATAATCTTCTGCTTCCTCAGTTCCAACATAGGAGATCCTTTCCTTCTTGTTATTTTTAAAGACTCTGGCCTTTTCGGCCTTTAGCCTTTCGACCTGTCGAACCCTGTCGGCTAACTGAGCCATGTCCCTCAAATATTGAGTGTCTAGTTTCTTTCGAATAGAGTAATCCAAGCCACCAGCGGCCATTTTGACTAACTCATGTTCAGGCACCACTGTGTAACATCTGGATTTCAAAAGCCTGAATCTATTCAGATAATCATCTATGGGTTCAGTGAACTTTCTCTTGACACTGGCTAATTCCTTCAAGCTTATTTTTGACTGTCCCATGTAAAACTGCTCATGGAATAATCTCTCCAAAAAAGCCCAAGTATCAATGGACCCAGGAGGCAAAGTGGTGAACCATGTGAAGGCGTTTTTAGTCAGGGAACTTGGGAAGTATTTGATCTTGAGGTCTTCATTATTGGCTATATCTCCCGCTTCAGTTAGATATCTGGCTATATGTTCGACTGTTGACTCATTGGTATCCCCAGCGAACTTCGTAAACTTAGGGACTTTATATCCCCTTGGTAAATCAGTATGCATTATGCAATCTAATATAAGATAAGCATAATTTGGCCTTCTAATTCCTGTGTTGAGGCCATTCTGGGCCATGACTCTCTCTATCATGGTGGTCAAATTGTTTTCTGCCAAGATGTTATCGTTTCGAATTCTATGAACGACTGCATCAGCATCTTGATTTCGACCCACCATGACAACCCCCCTAGGTTGTTCTTCTCGAAACTCTGGGACTTCCAGCCTTTCGACCCTTGCCCCTGGTTCCATAATTTCTCTTTGTGGGCCTGGGATCATTGTGACTTCTAGCCTTTGTGCCCTTGCCCCCAAGTTAACTTCTTCTCTAGGTGATCTATAGGTTGGGTCATTAGCAACTTGTTCCATAATAGGTATGTTTGCTCGAACCCCCGCCTGATTCTGCCTACGCCTCTTTGGGGGAGCAAAGAAATCTGCTATTCGACTCATGTTATCTGCGTTTTCTCTGTTTGTCACAATCACATTTTGTACTATTGGGGCAAATATTTCCTGCATAGTTTATGCTAATACCCCTATCATATTATGGTTACTGTCATCCATCAATTGTCTAAAAGCCAACTGGTTTTCTGTGGTTAAAATAGGCATTGCGCTATAACCCACTGACCCTTGGTTATTTGTCATAAACTGATTCGCCCCAGACCCAGACCCTAATTGTGGTGATGAATTCGATGTGGAATTGTGTAAACCTGCCATAAAAGATGTTGGCATTCCATAAGAGGAATTTCTGGTTCTATTACCATCGAAACCGGGTGGTCTAGTTAGTGGGGTGGCGAAATGGGTTTGTGTCCCTGATGGTGGAACGAATCCCCCAGGATAACCAATGGTTCCAGTATTTCCTAAGATCGAACTATTAGTTGATATGCCACTTACTCCATTAGTGGCTATATTACTGGTGGAGGATGCAACAGACTGTGCATTCGAAGGGATCACATTAGATGTTCCCATCGAAGCGGACACATTAGTGCCTGTTGTATGTGGGGCATTTTGCTCCCCTTGTTGATTGTCAGAATTAGACATCTTGTTCAAATGTTTTCTTCTGGATAAGGGTTGGTTGATGTTGGTTATTTTACCACTTCTTAGGTTCATAAAACAACACACTTATCACTCAAAGGGTCTTTTTATAATGGTTACGTCTCAACAATCTTTATTTTTGTTCTAAATTCCGTAATGTCCAACGATTTGTCCCACCGGGTGTGCCAATTTGTTTATAGTGATTTCTGTTAAACAACCGCTAGTCCTCCAAACTATCGAATAAACTTACTGACTGTTATTCAATTTCTCTGGTAACTCGCAGGATCGACTAGATTGATCCTAGGACGTGTTGGTCATTAGGGTTACTCTCATGATCGAACTAGTATTCATGGTTGGTATTTAGAATGTTGTGTAGGTGTTTAACTTATTTCGGTTTCTCTCTTAAAGATCTAAAGGTATGATCAAAATAAATGTGCGCGAAACTAGATTGCATGAATAAAGGTCAATTGTAAAGACATGTAAAAACTGCATAAAAGACAAGTAAATGACTTCGAAACGTAAAAGACAGTTAATGTAAAAGATTCAAAATATGAAGAAAGTGTTTAATGCAAGAAAACTGTAAAATGGCTTTGAATGAAAAGGGTGTTCGAAGGATAAAAACTTGAAGATAAAGGCATGAAATGTATAACAGTTTCTGAAATGTAAAGTATTTGAGATGGAAAGCAAGCATTTAAATGTAAGGCATCAGTGAAAAGATTTCGAATAAAAAGACTTTAGATGCAAAAACTTGTAAATGGTATTGAAATAAAGATAAAGGAAAGTACTGGAAATGATAAAGAGTTTTCATTAAATCATAAACATGTGGTGTTATCATACGTACATTGCTCTTGCATTCGTTTCCCTAGCCATGTGGTAATTTGAATGTTTACTGAGTTTTTTGTACAATAGATATGACACACGAAATCCTAATGCTAAGACTTCTATTTATACTACTTCGACCATAACGGTCTTGCTATAAGGTTCTGCCACGTTCAAAACATGCAGAGCAATGCCTCTCTCTTGCTTCCACGCGTCTTCGAATGCTCCAGCGCATATATTTCAAATTTCGAACATCCCGCTTGCATTTGAATTTCAAATGTTTTGGCACTTCTTCGCTTCGAACGCATTTCCTAGACACAACCTTGTTATCATTTCGAGACTTCTTTGGATATACTCTCATAACTGTCACTCGAAGCTCCAAGCTTTGATATGCCCATTCGAAGCACTGCTTCTGCTATTTCAAAACATGACGTTTTGTTTCATTTCAATCGAAACTTCCAATTTACTTACTTCTAATAACATCATTAAAATCTTCAGCCAACAGACTCCTCCCAGTTTCAATATACCTTTTCAATCGCCTTGGTCTTTGCTAATCACGCCTTTCGGTAAGACGGAGTATAGTTAAAAACCATAGTGATGTGGGAGATTATGGTTTTCACCTTCAAAGATGGATCATTGCTGACAAGTGGTAGGATTTCTTGACAAATGAGATCATAATTAAGTTTTCGATGATCCTGTGATTGAGTAGAACTGACACAAGTGTGGGTAGACATGGAACCTATGACCCAACAATCACCTCTTAATTTGTATGATGCAGTGAGCTTGAACATACAATCAGAGTGGACACACTTGATCTTGTACCTTTCTGGATTTACACAGTCCACCTTAAAATCGACCGAGTTGAGCATGTGGAATTTTTTGATGGCTCTGATACATTCTTCTCTGTTACGAAATTTGTCTTTCTCTTTTAAGTTTGCATCCGACTGCATATACGGATTGAAAAATAAATCAGAAGACGGTTCATCTCCGCCCATGTTGAAGTTTGTCATGTACGAAGGTGGGGTGTAGATCTCGTTTGCAGGAATACCAGATATCCCTTCGTCTTCGGAATCATCATTGACCATTTCATCAAACTCCAACTCGTCATCTTCTTCTTCTTCATCAACTGCATCTACTTCTACTTGTTCCGTCTCCAAAGGATCAACAACTTATGACAGCTGAGGCTCTCGCAGCATAATGTACAACTCAATAGAGTCGTACCCAGAATACTCATGACTGGAAAATATATTCTAAAGATCTTCGTCATATTGAACCTCAACCTTATAAAATATTATTTGGTTGTTACCAAAAAAAACTGGATTCTGATAAAACATTTGTGTCACGGGGCCTCGTCCAAGTTTGGCCTCCAATCATTTTTTGAAGTACAAGAAATTGGCTTTCCTGTTTAAACAAAATCGGATGTTGTCTGTGTCTCTAAACAGAAACCCAGAGGTGGGACAAATGTATGTATCACCGTTGAAATGTGAACTGATGACATATTGGGGTGCAGAGGCCATTGTGTATGACTGTTTGAAGGTTGGAAGGTTTGAAGTTTATGAGTTATTTGCAAGACTTTTTGAATGTTCTAGTGTTTGAGAGATTAAGTAATTCTCTCGCATCCACAATCGTCTCACTCTCTGCTACAAACTCTTTCATAATCTCTTACAATTTCAAACTCTTTCATAATCTCAGGCATTTTCAACAATGGCTCTTCTCACAATGGGCGATTCTCACAGAGGCACAAGGGAAAACATTGCAGCATTTGTAAGTTTCTTTTATAGTTATACATTTTTCATACTTCTAGTAATGCTTTGTTCATTTTACTTACTCTTACACCTTTTACATTATTAACTTAGGATACCAAAAGATTTAGAATCCGGTCACACAACTACCTTGCTCTAGACCCATTGATTGTACTATATCTGGAATATGCAGGTTTTGGAAATGTTATAAAGATCTCCAACTACACAATTTATTCAAAGTCCATACTTGCAATGTTGGAAAGGTGGAGACCAGAGACTCATACATTTCACCTACCAATAGGTGAATGTACCGTCACGCTAGAGGACGTGTACATGTTATTGGGTCTCCCTGTCGACGGTAAGGCCGTTAACGGGTCGGTTCAACAATCCAATTCTCTGTGTGAAGAATTGTTGGGCAAGGATATGGTTGACGGTGGTGGTGCGAGAGGTCAGGGTATACTACTAACTGAGCTAAAAAATCATTATGCGACTCTGGAATTAAACGAAAATTCCTCCGAGCTAGACAAGGTAATAAAAGCTAGAACTTATATAATGATACTATTTGGAACCTTTTTATTCCCCAAAAGTACGAGAAATAGTGTAAATTTTATGTATTTAAATTTACTTAGAGACATCGAACAAACTAGAAAGTATAGTTGGAGTTCTGTTGTTTTAGCCCACCTATACAGTTTCTTGTGTAAAAATGCAATCAAATAAAAATGTACATTTTATGGCTGCGCTTTTTTACTTCGAGCCTGGGGTTGGTGGAGGATGGAGTCCCTAAACCCCGTCAACAACAACACATTCGTTTTCCCATACGCAACAAAGTAAGTCATCAAGTTATATCATTTATTACTATTCATCCCTTCACCAAATATATGATAAAAATAAAATACTTTTCATTTCCTTTAGGTATTGCGTGAGGG
The DNA here is from genome assembly GCA_948472305.1 of Vicia faba. NCBI lineage: Eukaryota > Viridiplantae > Streptophyta > Magnoliopsida > Fabales > Fabaceae > Vicia > Vicia faba. The sequence goes on along the minus strand of OX451735.1, from coordinate 847,561,250 downwards.
GTATGGATTACGGCAAGAATCCAAGATTCAATGTCGCACTATACTGCAATCTATTGGATCACCTTGGCCTGAATGATGTACATCGTACCTTTCAACTTTTCTACTTTTAAATTATTTATATATTACATTTTCATTAACCTGATTTAATTTTATCTGCAGTTTGACTGGAGACCATATTTGGGTATGGGCCATGAACCAAACCCCGAGGATGCAGCAATTTGGAGCGTAAAGACTACAATCATACGGTTCAATGTTGTTGAGATGCACCACAACGACCATGTGAAGATGCAGTTTGGAATGCATCAAGAGATACCCAGCGATCCGACTTGTTTGTCCCTGTGGCATCTCAAAAGGGTCGATGCCCAATGGGGTCTTACCAACTAGAAAGACTTTGCTCCAGAATGGTGTAAGATGTGGCTGAGGCGTCATCGACATGTCTTGCAATTCCCAGTTTTCCTCAACCATGGTAATATGCGACACACAAATCAATATTTATCTTGGTACAGATCGGTTAGTACCCCTGAAATGCACGTGTCTCATCCAAGGTATTTGGTTGACCCACGAACACAATAGGCACAATCCTCATTTCCCCAACAACAAACCCAACACACACCAACCTCCCACCAACCCCCCAGACGAAACAGAATCACAAACACCCAACCATAGTCACCACCACAATACAATTACACCCACATGCCCCACAACCAACCACAATCACCACCTCAGTACCAATACCCCCAAATGCCTCACACTCAACCGCAATTTCAATCACAATACCAACAACACACCCGCATACCCCACACACAATTTCAGTCTTCTGCATATCCCAATATGGGCCCCTTAACATCCAACCTTAGCCCTGATCTGGGAATGTCGGAAGATTATGAACCAACCGACCCAACTTACCATCAACCACAATATCACCAACCCACCCAACATTCTCAATACGAAACACCCCAAGATCCATTTCCTTTCTACCCCCCGTACTTAGACGACCAATGCTACAAACCAACCATGGAACCCCACCCACCGACAACACGACCAAACTTTGAGGGTATGGGTAACCGACTGTACCAAAGCGGATCTTCTAGATATGGAAATCTGACTGATTTCATGGATCCGGAACGCATTGACTTTGCTGGGCCATCAATCCTGCCACAGCAGAAAACGCAACGAAACCCAGCACGGGAAAGGCGAGGACGGGGATGCAGAACCGGGGGTCATTACCGGGTTCCGGGGGACCACTGATTAATCTGTTTTTTTTTACGTAATACTTATGTGTGTAATCATATTTTATAAATAAAAAGTCAATTTTGTTGATCCTATTGTTTCCAGTGATTTTTGGTAAACAACCGCTAGTCTTCCAAACTATCGAATAAACTTACTGACTGTTATTCAATTTCTCTGGTAACTCACAGGATCGACTAGATTGATCCTAGGATTCCTTGGTCATTAGGGTAACTCTCATGATCGAACAGATATTCATGGTTGGTATTTGAGTATTGTGTAGGTGTTTGACTTATTTCGATTTCTCCCTTACAGATCTAAAGGTGTAATCAAAATGTATGTGCGCGAAACTAACTTGCATGAATAAATGTTAGTTGTAAAGACATGTAAAATTGCATAAAAGGCAAGTAAATGGCTTCGAATTATAAAAACAGTTAATGTAAAAGATGCTCTGGAACGTAAAAGATTCGAAATATGAAGAAAGCGTTTGATGCAAGAAATCTGTAAATGACTTTAAGTAAAAATAGGCTTTCGAAAGACAAAACTTGAAGATAAAGGCATGAAAAGTATGACAGTTTTCTGAAATGTAAAGTGTTTGAAATGTAAAGAAAGCATTAAAATGTAAGGCTTCAATGAAAAGATTTCGAAATAAAAAGACTTTAAATGAGAAAACTTGTAAATGGTATTTGGCAGAAAGATAAAGGAAAGTACTGGAAATGATAAAAGGTTTTCATTAAATCATAAACATGTGGTGCTATCATATGTACATTGCTCTTGCATTCGTTTCCCTAGCCATGCGGTAATTTGAATGTTTACTGAGTATTTAGTACAATAGATATGACACACGAAATCCTAATACTAAGACTTCTATTTATACTACTTCGACCATAACGGTCTTGCTATAAGATCATGCCACGTTCAGAACATGCAGAACAATGCCTCTCTCTTGTTTCCACGTGTCTCCAAATGCTCCAGCACATAAATTTCAAACTTCGAATGTCCCGCTTCCATTTGAATTTCAAATGTTTTGGTATTTCTCCGCTTCGAACTCACTTCTCAGACACAGCCTTGTTGTCATTTCGAGACTTCTTTAGATATGTTCCCACAATTGCCACTCGAAGCTCCAAGCTTTGATATGCTTATCCGAAACACTGCTTCTGCTACTTCGAAACATGACGCTTTGTTTCATTTCGATCGAAACGTTCAACTTACTTGGCTTTTAATAATATTATCAAAATCTTCAGCCAACAAAATGCCCCTTTAAAATATGTATTCCGATCTCTCTGAGAAATACTTATTTTAAACATCTACACAAGATTTTGATGCGACCTTCGAATCATCGTAACATTTAATGCATTTGACTCCAGTCACGTCAATCGTAGCACTTTTTGGATTCCTTAACCGCCTGGAGCCACTTCACAGCATGGTGCAGTTACAAACAATGATTATCTTTAATCACGCCTATTTCCCATGTTAACTTTACGCCACCTCTTCATCAAACCAACCCATGATTTCCACGTATCACACCCTTATTCAGTGGATGCTTAAACTTCCACATTATAAAACATCATCAACTTAGTCTTTTTCTTTTCTTTCCACATTCTGAATCTTTTATCCTTCTTCTCTCGCCAAAAAACCCTAAGCTTTCAACATCCTTCAAAAATGTCTTCTTCTACTTCATCCCAACTCAAAAAGGTTTCCAAGAAAAAAGGAAAGACCGCAAGAACTTCAATGGAAAGTAAGGTTATTACTCACCAAGGTCAATCCGTTCTTGCTCCCTAGATGATCTCAAAGGAAAAAGAAATGCTTTATGCATCACAGGTACTCATTCCTACCACCGTTGCTGGTAAGAGGTTAGCCTTAATGGGCCCTCTTACGGTTTTTGAAATATTAAAAGATACCAGGACAATTTTCCCGGTTTGCTATAGTTTCAAACCCTTGTTTAACAAAATGGACGCCCCTAAGGCAATAGAATCTTCTGGCTCAGACACCATAGAAAATCCAATTGTTCCTCCTAAGGACCCTTTTGTATTAGAATATGTAAAAAGTAATTTTAAACCGTTTCGATCTTGCCCCACCTCCGACACTGCTTATCAAAACTGGTTCAATAAGGTAGAAGCTAAGAAATCCCAGCAATGGGAAGAATTAGGTATCTACAACTTGATTAAGCTGTCGAAGCCTAGTTTCACTTACAGCCACCCTTTGTTATTCGCGTCCCTCTATTTCTGGGACAGTACCTATAATACTTTCCATCTCCCTGGTGGAATGATCACCCCTACCTTCTTCGACATAGCCGCCATCACTGGGCTATCACCAGTAGGAGAAACATATATCCCTGACAACGAAGAACATTCAAGTATAATCGACTTCAAAGTCAAACTAGCATGTTTTTCCAAGTTTATCAGTCACTACCATGCTGAGGGAGACAGTGTGTCTGATATAGAACACATTGCTTTCCTTACCCTATGGCTGTCAAGATACGTCTTCTGCAGTAGATCCCTACAGGTAGCCAGTAGGTTTATTCCTCTAGCTAGGGATTTGCATGAAAATCGAAGAGTGTGCTTAAGTGAATTGCTCTTAGTTGACCTTTATGAAAGCCTAAGGTCAGCTGTTTCGAGCCTAAAATCCCATATCTCCAAGAATATCCTGTTGGCTGGCCCTTTTTGGTTACTTCAGCTATGGCTAAATGCCATGTTCGAACCCTCCTTGTCAACTGCCAACACCATTGATGAACAAGACCCTGAGATAACTGATAGAATAGTCGAAGGCACTAGGCTGCGAAGATTAACTCCAAATGACGATAAAGATGACTTCAAAGTCCTATTCTCGAAGTACATCATGATATTCTCCAAAAGGCATAAGTTCGAAGAGAGCATGACGCCTTTTGCTTCGAGGGCTCATGGACCTTTCTGGTTCACCGTGGCTCTCTCAGAAGCTGTCAAGAGCAAGGAGATTCAGGATGTATGGAGATCTTTTTTGATGCCTAGACTCATTTCTTCAAGAATAACTCCTGCCAAGAATCAGATTTTTCTTTTCGCTTACCAGCCAAATTTTGTTTCGAGACAGTTTGGCTTATGCCAACTAATTCTTGAACCCTTATTTCAAATTGAGAGTGTCATTACCTCTGGGCGAACTTTCAAGGCACGGGAAGCCAAAATACAGCAAGAACAATACCAAGGCTTTGCCCAGTTTGAGCTAATAACCTTCGAACCTACTCATCTCACAGCTAAGGGGTTTCTGGAATGGTGGACCAAGTTTTATCAAACTTATATGTTCGATACACTTACAATTCAACAGAAACTAATTGATGCCTTCGATGTGCAGGTACCAGCCAAGAAAGGTATGTTTACTCATGCCAAAGAGATTAAAGCTTTTCAAAATTATTTTGAAACTACTTATGACCCCACGCGCTTGGAATCCACTGTGCATCAAGCGGCTGAGACCTTGAAGGAAAAATTCAAACAAAAAGTTTCTAAGTTAAAACTTCCTTCAGGGTTGTCACCTGAGGATAGGTATAGGTTGGCATTCGAAATGCATCCACCTAAATTTCCCAGATTACCTACCTCAGAACTGGCTCTGGCTTGGTTTCCCCCATACCCTTGGTGGTTCACTTGCAAAGAGATGTTCAAACATCTTCAAAGGAAACCAAAGCCATCTGAGACTGTGACATGGGCTCGACACTGGCTTCATGATTTCCCAGGACACCTTCGATACGACCTTTCTGCCATGTCAATTAAATCTGATCAAGGCACAGGTGCGAATGCTTGGGAAAATCCAAAACGTTTTTTATTTTCCATATCTTTAACCTTTGCTTTAATTGTTTCGATTTTCAGCCATCAGGATAAAGATAGCCGCCTCGAAGTCGAAAGAAGGGAGCGCCTCTCAAGCCTCTATCGAAACTACTGACAAAGTGACTCCACCCGAAATAACAACCATTGCTGCAACCACAACAACAACAACAATACCAACAACAACTAGTGTTCCAACTCCAACGGTAATCACTTAGCCTTAATGTTTCGAATTCACTCATGTTTTATGGTTTGCATCTAACTCTTTGTTTAAATCTTTTCAGACCAACAAACTTCCTCCTAATACTCCCAAGAAGCGGAAATCAAACACCACTGGGGAAGACCCCAAGGCTGGAGGAAACTTACCAACTGCTTCGAAGAAGAAGCAGAAGAAGGACATTTCGAAAAGTACCGTTCCAACTAGTGTCTCTGGACTCGATTCCAGGGATGCTGCTCCCTCACCCAAATCCAAAATTCCACCTTCGACCTCCAACGTAATGTTGGAATGCATAGCTAGTAACCTCTCCTCCGAGAGTCCACAGGTAAATTGAACTTTAAATCTCTTTGAAAATAACAATTGCTTATTACCTTGGTGCATGTTTTTAACATTCTTTTGCTCCTTGCAGACCATCTTGAATCCAACTTCCACTACTTCGAACTCACCATCCAAAGCTGCTGCTCCACTCAACTCCTCTCCTCAAGGAGATTCCAGCAACCTTGTACAGAACAAAGGTTCGTCCAATATGGCGATTCTGGCTGGAACTTCTGAACAGCAGGATGATCAAGGCACCTCTATTCCTCTGAAAGAGACAAATGAAATTCCACTTCAAACATCTGCAGAGGATTTGCAAAGAGCTTCTCTTCAAAAGTCCCCTCTTGAAACTCTTCAAGAGGACCCAAAGGACACTCAAACTGAAGGAGAGAAAGCTGATTCTGGCCAAAGAGACAAAGAATCCGCAGACGAAGAGTCTGAGGAGGAGGATGCTAATGATGGTTCGACTGCTGGGACGGAGTCCAATGCAAATAGCAGTGAAAAGGAAGACATCGAAGTGGTGGACTTGGATGATGATGAAGAAGATCACGAGCACGAAACGAATGAAGGGGATGGTGATGCAACCAACAAACCCATGGAGGTTGAAATGGACGTGACTCCCCTACGTGTGGAACTCCCTCAATCCTCTTTGTCTCGAATGACTGACGAGGAGCTTGCAATCCTGAAACGAAATGACCCTATTGGGTATATGAAGGCAAAGCTGGCTCAAAGGGACGTCCCACTTGCTAGGGCTGGCACCAGTTCGACTAGCTATCCTCTTCCCACAGATGAAAGAATTGTACTTCTTAATAAGATCAGGAAAACAATTCTCAATGTGGATATATTCGAAGTGCTCAAACAAGATAGCACTGCTTGCTATACTATGAAGGAGTTGCTTACAAAGGTTAATCTTGCTACCTGCTCCTTGCCAGTTAGTACTCTCTTGTTCGATCTTCAGTCTTTGCTGGACAACGTAACTGGTTACCTTCTCCAAGATGAATCTGCTGCCAAGAAGGTTCAGGAAAAACGCATTGCAATGGATGCTGCTTATGAACAAGCTTCGAAACTCTCTCAAGAAGCTGAGGATCAAGCTATGCATCTAAAGCAGGCGAAAACTGATTATGAGGCTCGAGCTGAGTCCATACTTCTTTGGGAAAGGCAAATTCTGGAACTTCAACAGAAGGTTAAGGAGGCTAAAGAACAACAAATAGCCTTCGAAACCAATACTGCTGGTAACCAATTCGAAGAGCTTCTCAACCAGGGGCTTGCAGAAATGGAAACTGCAGAACAACTTAAAGGAGAAGTGGCAACCTTGGAAGGAGCCAGGCGTTTCGCTCAGCAGAGACTTGAATCATTTCGAAGCACTTTCAACAGATTGAAAAATAATTCTTATTTCTAAATTTCAGTGTTTATTTGACTACAATTTGGTTTTTTTATATGTAATATTCGAACAACGCCATTTTGGCATCTCATCTTGCCATTTTGGCCTTTTTATAATATCTTGATTACGTTGTTACTATTCGAATCTCCTGCAGGCGTGGCTTATATTTATTTAAATATTTCCCATTAACCTTTAGGATACGCTTATCATCCATCAGTTCTTTGATTTCGTATGCATTGTTTGAGAATACTTTTAATATTCGAAAAGGTCCTTCCCAATGAGGTGACCATTTACCTAGTGCTTTATTTTTTTTGTCCATGGGCAATATGACTTTCCAAACTAAGTCATTAATAATGAATACTTTTTTCTTCACCCTTTTGTTGTATGTTCTGGCCACTCTTTCTTTTTGTCTCATCAAAATTTCCAATGCATATAATCTAATTTCGTTCAACTCAACCAATTCATTCATCATCATTTCCCAATATAATGCAACTGGGATTTCGTTTTGTCTCTGAATTCGAACTGATTGTAGATGAATTTCTACTGGCAACACTGCATCATGACCAAATGTGAGTTGGAAAGGCGTAGTGTTAGTGGCTTCCTTAAGAGATGTTCTACAGGCCCATAATATTTGGTCCAAAGTTTTGTGCCAGTTTCTTGGCTTTTTACCAATATGTTTCTTGATTTATCCTATTATCACTTTATTGGCTGCTTCGACTTGACCGTTTGCTTGAGCATAATATGGCGTTGACGTTAGCAATCTAAACCCCATTTCTTGGGCAAATTCTTGCATCTTTCTACCAGTAAACACAGAGCCTTGGTCTGTGGTTATGCTCTCTGGAAATCCGAACCTATAGATAATGTGCTTCTGTATAAACTCAATAATAGCCTCTTGATCAGCAACTATTAGTGGTATAGCTTCGATCCACTTGGTAAAATAATATATTCCTACCAAGATATATTTCTGTCCTTTGGACGAAGCAGGATTTATTTCTCCTATCAAATCCAATGCCCATCCTCTAAATGGCCATGGTTTGATGATCGAATGCAACTCACTTGCAGGGGCATGTTGAATCCCTGCATGTTTCTGACATTCCTCACATCCTTTAGCAAAGTCTATGCAATCTTTGAGCATGCTAGGCCAATACAAGCCGTATCGAAATAACAACCATTTCATTTTATGGCCTGCTTGATGTGCCCCACATGCCCCATTGTGGACTTCTGACAATGCTAAGTATGGCTCACTTTCTCCCAGGCATTTCAATAATACGCCCTCTTGGGTCTTTTTAAACAATTCGTTCCCCATGAGGAGATATGACAATGCTCTGTATTTTGTCTTTCTATCCACGTTCAGAGTTGGGTCTGCTAAATAACTCATCAGTGGACTTCGCCAATCTGCATCTGACAAAGTATTTATGGCTAATATTTCGAATCCCTGTTTCTCAGCATATCCCAATTTCATACTTTCCAGATCCGATGGTGTGAATCTAGTAGTCATAACTCTACCCCTTAACTCAACTAAATCCTTAAAGTTCCTGGTAGAAACTTTATAACCCGAAGCCAACTGTGCTAAGTCATTTGCTTCTTGGTTCTCTATTCTTGGTATGTGTTGAATATCCATGTATTCAAATTTCCTTAGTAGCCTATTGACTATGACGAAGTATATCATCAAGTTTTCCTTTATGCACTTATATTCCTTTGTAATTTGTTTGACCACTAATTCTGAGTCTCCTTTAATTTCGACTCTAGTTGCCCCCAATTCCAACAAAGCTTCAAGTCCAACAATGAGCGCTTCATACTCAGCTTCGTTGTTCGAGCAACGAGGACCAGCTAATTTATACTTGAATTTTGTTGGAATTCCTTCAGGAGAAATTAGAAGGACTCTAACACCACTTCCATTCCTGTGGGTTGAACCATCAAAGTACAATTTCCAAGGTTGTATTTCGCCGTAACCCATGACAGTCTGCTCAACCAAAGAATGGTCCACAATGAAGTCAGAAATCACTTGACCTTTCACAGCTTTTAAAGGCATGAAAGTCAAAGAATATTCTGTTAAGGCTAAAGCCCATTTACCAACTCTGCTATGTGTTATTGGTTTTGAAAGCATATGTTTAATGACATCGAAATGAGATGAAACATAAACATCAACATGCTTTATATAATACTTGAGTTTCATACAAGAGAAATAAAAACAGAGACATAGCTTTTCTAAATTGTTATATCTGGTCTCTGCATCATTTAGTACTCTACTTAAATAGTATATGGCTCTTTCGATACCATTGCTATCTTCTTGTGCTAACATACTACCTATACTAACTTCAGAGGCAGATATGTACAATCTCATGGGCTTCCCCCATGAAGGTGGAGACAAAATAGGAGGCTGAGAGAGGTATCTTTTTATCCTATCAAATGCCTTTTGGTGGGCTTCATTCCATTCGAAGGCTTGGCCTTGCTTTAGACGAAGTAACGGAGAGAAAGCTTGGGTTCTTCCACTCAGGTTCGAAATGAATCTTCTGAGGAAGTTAATTTTCCCTAGCAGGGATTGCAACTCCCTTTTTGACGTAGGTGCTTTCGTCTCCATTATGGCTTTGGTTTTGTTCTGGTTGATTTCAATCCCTTTCTTGTGAACCACAAAACCAAGAAAATCTCCAGCCTGCATAAAAAATGCACATTTAAGGGGATTCATCTTTAAGCCATGTTTTCTCATTCGCTCGAATGATTGGCTCAAATGATGCAAATGTGTTTCTGCAGATATAGATTTGATGACTATATCATCAATATACACCTGCATGAAGGTTTCAATGAAATCATGAAAAATTGAATTCATTGCCCTTTGATAAGTTTCCCCAGCGTTCTTTAAACCAAAAGGCATCACCACCCATTCGTAGGTGCCTAAGGCTCCTGGGCAACGAAATGCTGTCTTTGCAACAACTTCTTCAGCAATGAAAATCTGATTATACCCAGAGTATCTATCTAACATACTCAAGTATTCGAACCCTGCAGCAGAATCTACTAGCATTTCTGCCACAGGCATGGAATATTCATCTTTAGGGGTTGCAGTATTTAAATCCCTAAAATCTATGCAAATTCTTAAAGAACTATTTTTCTTAATAACAGGTACTATGTTTGCTAACCATTCGACGTACCTTGTTGTTCTAATGAATTTGCAATGCAGCAACCTTTCGATCTCAGCTTTAATCTTTGTGAGAACCGCTGGTGCGAATCTTCTGGGAGTTTGTTTGATGGGCTTCTTGCCATCTTTGATTGGCAGTCTGTGTTCGACCAACTCCCTCTTTAAACCAGCCATTTCGTCATAATCCCATACGAAGCAATCTTTGTTTTTCTTGAGGACTTCGATTACTTCCTTCTTGAGGCCTGGGCTAAGTTTTGCACTTATGTAGTGATTTATTTTCGTTTTTTCATCCCCTAAGTTGACTTCTTCGAGTGGGTCTTGTGCCAACATTTTGGCACCTGAATTTATGGGGTCCCTTTCGAAGCCTAAGGGTTCTTTATCGTAGATGGCATCCAACCTTTGATCCATCTCAAATTCTTTGAAGGGTGAGCATTTCGAGCCATCCCCACTTACTTCGTTCATCTTTACAGTTGATTTATTTATTTCAGCCCCTAAGGCCGCTTTTGAATCGTTCTCAGCCATATAGGCCGAAATCCTTTCGAAAAAGGTGGACTCAGTCATGGATAAGGTTGTCGAAGTCCCAGCCTGCTGGCCGTTTTTGTATAGTGCTTTCGACTCCCTCTTCTTCACTGATTATTGTTCTATCCCAGTAAAGTCCATCATGGCGAAGGGTCATGTAGTAGTGGGCGTTTCTGGTTTCGTTAATCTCATCATTTGGAACACACGGAGCAATCTTTGCCAGATTTTTATCATAATCCCTCTTGTCAACTAAATTGACTGTTGACATAAAGTAACTCTGGTCTGCTTCGATGTTTCCACGATTCCATCATCTCTCCACAGAACTAGTCGCTGATGCATTGACGAAGGAACTGCCCCTACGCCATGAATCCACTCCCTTCCCAGCAATAAGTTATAGTTGGCCTTGGCTTCGATCACCATAAACATGGTGGGCCTACAGCTTGAGCCTATTGTCAATTCCAACTGGACCACTCCCAGTGTTTTGCCCACTTTTCCCTCATAATTGGACAGAACCATATTATGGAGCTTGATATCTCCTTCGCGGATCTCTAATCTTTTCAGCATGAAATGGGGTATCAAATTGACTGCAGCACCCCCATCCACTAGAACCTTGTTCACACCATGGGCACCAACTTTTGCCCGAATAAATAGTGGCTTAAGATGGTTCTTCATAGCAGGTTATGGACGTTCGAAGAACGCATTTTGCTCCTCAACAGCCCCATTATCCATCACATAGTGGCACACAGGCCTATGCTTCATCAAATCTGTGGTATCTTCTTCCTCATATTCATCAATTTCGGTTTCCTGCCCAAATTCACAGGGAAGCACAGATACCACGTTACAGTTTAGGTTGAATGAAGACTCCCCCTCCGATTCGAAGTTATCTGTTATCATATCTTCGTCTTCTTCTGGGCCTGGAGTGTATTCCTTTGGTTCATCCCGTTTTATTTCAGAGAAAAGCCTCCTATTAACTGGAGGTTTGTCTTCAGTTTGATTTTTTGGTTTGTTGGTGCTAGATTCACCTTGGTTCTTTGTTGCAGTGACCCCTTTGTTTGCCACTGCTTCCCTCTCAGCCTTTCGAATCCTTTGTTGCCTGCGCCACTGGGATCTTGACATGGGGTTCCTTCCTTTGTAATTTTCTAATCTTACCTCTTCCCTTTTTGCTATGTTGAATTGCCTTCTGTACGTCATAGCATGGCATGCATTTCGTTCGGTGTTTCTCCATCTGTCTTTGCCTTTGTCATTTCTGACTTGCAACCATCTGTCGATTGGCACTTCAGCAGGGAGTTTAAAAGTCACTCTTCGAGCAGCCTTGGGGTGAGGGCTATCAGGCCTTCGTTGTTTGTGTCTGCTGTCGAAACATGGGCCCATCTGGACAGTTTCTTGATGGTTCCAGTAAGGGGCGAAGGGAATCATTTCGAAGGCTCTGGCCATGCTTTGGTCATACACAGCAGAACACCTTGGGCAAATCAAGCACTTGGTTGCCCCTTTGTAGCAGCGAAACACAAATTCCAGCAAACTTTCTCCAGCCTTAGGATAACACCTGAACAGCTGGTTATCCTGGCGCCAATTGTTGCCAGTTCAAGTCCTCTGTACCCTCTCGAAATTCGCAGCGATTCTCTGATTGCAGAGGATGCTGCACCTAGGGCATAATATCATGCTTGTATCTCCTTTGTGGCATGTCATGAGGTAATCCTTGAGACTAGCATCTCCAGCGTGATTATCCTCCATTCTATACTTCTCTTTTTCTAAGTATTTTTCTACTTCCTCCATCTCAGAGCGAGGCCTCTCCATATCCACCATATTTATCTCAACATCTTCCCCCTTAGCTTTATCATCTCCCCATCCCGTGGGCTTTATATCCTCAATGTGAACCTTCGAACTCTCTGGGGCAGAATATTTGACCAAATAGTCAAATTTTCCACTGGGTTCCCCTAGAGTGTCCCATATTTCCTTCTGAGGGGAAGTTGGCTCCGTGATTTGGACTTTCTCCAATTCCAGCCTCAGGCCTTCAGTGACCTGTGTTAGTTCTTGGTTTTGATTTTCCTGGCCTTCAGTATCCTGGGTTTCTTTTGCAACAGCTACAGGTGCTACTTCAATCGAAGTCTCTGGTATCTTCTGGATGTCTTCAGTGACCTCCTTATCGACTTCGACCATCACCCAGTTTTCAGTTTCAGTACCTTTCTCTCCTGTTGGGGAATCACTTTGGTCAGTTTCCACCATGTTAATCTCTCCAATGCACGCAGGCTCGGAGTAGTTGGTGTCTGCGACGTCCAAGGAATCTTCATCCACTTTCATCTTTGCTTTATCAGCAAACTTTAGTCTGCCATCTTTGATTGCATTTTGAATTAGGTCCCTGAAAAGAAAAGATTGTGAGGTTTTGTGGCCTAGGAAACTATGATATTTGCAAAATCCTCTCTTCTTTCTCTGATCTAAAGGAGGTATTTTGACATTTGATGGCACAATGAGTTGTCCATCTTTGACAAGTAAATCAAAAATCTCGTCACATTTAGTGACATCGAAGGTATAAACCTTCTTTGGGACTTTGTCACTTTTCTCATTTTCAACAATCTCTTTCCCTTTTGTGGGAACCAATAATTTGCAGGAGTAAGGTGGAGCCTGTTTTAATTCAGCGAGGTCGATTTCGACCTCTTCGAATTCGAATTCAGGATATTCTTCTACTTCCTCAGTTCCAACATAGGAGATCCTTTCTTTCTTGCTATTCTTAAAGACTCTGGCCTTTTCGGCCTTTAGCCTTTCGACCTGTCGAACCCTATCGGCTAACTGAGCCATGTCCCTCAAATATTGAGTGTCTAGTTTCTTTCGAATAGGGTAATCCAAACCACCAGCGGCCATTTCGACTAACTCATGTTCAGGCACTACTGTGTAACATCTGGATTTCAAGAGCCTAAATCTATTCAGATAATCATCTATGGGTTCGGTGAATTTTCTCTTGACACTGGCTAATTCCTTCAAGCTTATTTTCGACTGTCCCATGTAAAATTGTTCATGGAATAATCTCTCCAAAAGAGCTCAAGTATCAATGGACCCAGGAGGCAAAGTGGTAAACCATGTGAAGGCATTTTTAGTCAAGGAACTTGGAAAATATTTGATCCTGAGATCTTCATTATTGGCTATATCTCCCGCTTCGGTTAGATATCTGGCTATGTGTTCGACTGTTGACTCATTGGTATCCCCAGCGAACTTTGTAAATTTAGGGACTTTGTATCCCCTTGGTAAATCAGTATGCATTATGCAATCTAATATAGGAGAAGCATAATTTGGCCTTCTCATTCCTGTGTTGAGGCCATTCTGGGCCATGACTCTCTCTATCATGGTGGTCAGATTGTTTTCTGCCAAGATATTATCGTTTCGAATTCTATGAACGACAGCATCAGCATCTTGATTTCGACCAACCATGACAATCCCCCTAGGTTGTTCTTCTCGAAACTCTGGGGCTTCTAGCCTTTCGACCCTTGCTCCTGGTTCCATAATTTCTCTTTGTGGGCCTGGGATTATTGGGGCTTCTAACTTTGGTGCCCTGGCCCCCAAGTTAACTTCTTCCCTAGGTGGTCTATAAATTAGGTCGTTAGCAACTTGTTCCATAACAGGCATGTTTGCTCGAAATCCCGCCTGATTCTGCCTACGCCTTTCTGGGGGAGCAAAGAAATCTGCTATTCGACTCATGTTGTCAGCATTTTCCCTGTTTGTCACAGTCACATTTTGTACTATTGGGGCAAATATTTCCTGCATAGTTTGTGCTAACACCCCTATCATATTATGGTTACTGTCATCCATCAATTGCCTAAAAGCCAACTGGTTTTCTATGGTTAAAATAGGCATTGTGCTATAACCCACTGACCCTTGGTTATTTGTCATAAACTGATTCACCCCAGACCCAGACCCTAATTGTGGTGATGAATTCGATGTGGAATTGTGTAAACCTGCCATAAAGGAAGTTGGCATTCCATAAGAGGAATTTCTGGTTCTATTACCATCGAAACCGGGTGGTCTAGTTAGTGGAGTGGAGAAATGGGATTGTGTCCCTGATGGTGGAACGAATCCCCCAGGGTAACCAATGGTTCCAGTATTTCCTAAGATCGAACTATTAGTTGATATGCCACTTACTCCATTGGTGGCTATATTACTGGTTGAAGATGCAACAGACTGTGCATTCGAAGGGATCACATTAGATGTTCCCATCGAAGTGGACACGTTAGTGCCTGTTGTATGTGGGGCATTTTGTTCCCCTTGTTGATTGTCAGAACTAGACATCTTGTTCAAACGTTTTCTTCTGGATAAGGTTTGGTTGCTGTTGGTTATCTTACCACTTCTTAGGTTCATAAAACAGCAAACTTCTTATGTCCCAACGTTTTTATAATGGTTATGTCTCAACAATCTTTATTTCTAATGTCCAATTATTGGTCCCACCAGGTGTGCCAATTTGTTTTCAGTGATTTCTGGTAAACAACCGCTAGTCTTCCAAACTATCGAATAAACTTACTGACTGTTATTCAATTTCTCTGGTAACTCACGGGATCGACTAGATTGATCCTAGGATTCCTTGGTCATTAGGGTAACTCTCATGATCGAACAGATATTCATGGTTGGTATTTGAGTGTTGTGTAGGTGTTTGACTTATTTCGATTTCTCCCTTACAGATCTAAAGGTGTAATCAAAATGTACGTGCGCGAAACTAACTTGTATGAATAAATGTTAGTTGTAAAGACATGTAAAATTGCATAAAAGGCAAGTAAATGGCTTCGAATTATAAAAACGGTTAATGTAAAAGATGCTCTGGAACGTAAAAGATTCGAAATATGAAGAAAGCGTTTGATGCAAGAAATCTGTAAATGACTTTAAGTAAAAATAGGCTTTCGAAAGACAAAACTTGAAGATAAAGGCATGAAAAGTATGACAGTTTTCTGAAATGTAAAGTGTTTGAAATGTAAAGAAAGCATTAAAATGTAAGGCTTCAATGAAAAGATTTCGAAATAAAAAGACTTTAAATGAGAAAACTTGTAAATGGTATTTGGCAGAAAGATAAAGGAAAGTACTGGAAATGATAAAATATTTTCATTAAATCATAAACATGTGGTGCTATCATACATACATTGCTCTTGCATTCGTTTCCCTAGCCATGCGGTAATTTGAATGTTTACTGAGTATTTAGTACAATAGATATGACACACGAAATCCTAATACTAAGACTTCTATTTATACTACTTCGACCATAACGGTCTTGCTATAAGATCATGCCACGTTCAGAACATGCAGAACAATGCCTCTCTCTTGTTTCCACGTGTCTCCAAATGCTCCAGCACATAAATTTCAAACTTCGAATGTCCCGCTTCCATTTGAATTTCAAATGTTTTGGTATTTCTCCGCTTCGAACGCACTTCTCAGACACAGCCTTGTTGTCATTTCGAGACTTCTTTAGATATGTTCCCACAATTGTCACTCGAAGCTCCAAGCTTTGATATGCTTATTCGAAACACTGCTTCTGCTACTTCGAAACATGACGCTTTGTTTCATTTCGATCGAAACGTTCAACTTACTTGGCTTTTAATAATATTATCAAAATCTTCAGCCAACATCTATATAGAATACGTAACGCACCGCATTGAAAAAAAAAATGCAAAAATTGCCCTACAAAATGCACTAAGACGGCATCTCACTTGGCTTAGGGCAAGTCCTAAGCACCTAGGCGCCAAGTGAGATGGAACCTCCCCTTAAAAAATAGATGTAGGCGCCAAGTGGGATGGCTCCTCCTTTGAGGAGCCATCTGAAACATGGTTATTTGCGTAATTTTTTCCGAAACATAATTATTTGCGAAAAAAATTTTAATACATTGTTATTTAAAAAAAAAATTCTTTCTGTTACATTATAGATAAAAGCTTAGAAACACATAAGAACACAATGCTCCATATATGATTAAAAACGAAAACGACATACTAGACACGTCGTTTTATCTTCTTTTTTCTCCACTTTGTTCCGTGAAGTGAAACAATGAACAAGAGACAAGTTCGAAGTTCCAATTTCTAATAAGGTGATTTTCACTTCCAACATGTCTCTTGTAACTAATCTTCCATACAGAATAATCTAAAACAGCCTCAATAACATTGAAGTTTCGTTTCAACCAACAACACGGTTTTGCTTTGTCTCTCTCTTCTTGCAGTTTCAATCTTGTGAATTTCATTGCTCACCTTATGAATATACTCCATGAACCAGTTTTCTTAAACATTTCATGTTTCTATCACTCCACCAAGTTGCTTAAACATAAACCATGTTCTTATCTTCCAAAACTTGCCAAATTTCAGAAATATTGTGCCATTCAAGGTTATTTTTTATTTACTTATGGTTTTTTTCATTATCCATATGTTCTGTATTTCTGTGTTTTAATTGATGTTTTAATTGACAGGTAATGGAGAGTTAGCAGGTCATGTTTTCAACTCATTCAACCATAAGGTAATACAATTTATAGTTTTTTTTCTTCTTCTTATATTTCATCATTTTGTATGATTAAGTGTTTTATCATGAATGCACAAACTCTCTGAGCACCAATACTTTTGATCCGACACATAACAAGTCTATGTGTTATGTCTGGTGTTTGTGTCTGTGTCATGGTTCATAGCACAAACTTGATTTTTGCGACTATAGTTTTGTAGCGTAGCAGAATTTGAACAAACTGTTATTTTTTTGTGATCAAAGATAGCCTATACTGCCTGGCCTTCGTGTCATCTCAGCTCGGATACAAAGGCTTATGTTTCCTTATAGATTAGAATGGTAGATATGTATCTAGCCCAAACCCTTGTATGCAAACCCTTTGGTCTTAGGCATGAATTCTGGACAAATCACAATCCAACATACCTCGTACTAAAACTATATTAATCACGCATGTAAACTGCGTTAACCATTTAAAATGTTGTCGAATTAGGTGTCTTAAATTGATGTTAAATGGCTGTTGTTGTTGGCTGTGGCTCTAAATATTATGGTTTTACTGTTAGGTTTACACTAGTAATGGAGGAGAGTTAAATGGTATTCCTCATATACAAACTCTTAGAGAATTTCCTAGAGAGGAGCTTTTCGGAAAAGTCGTCATGGTTAGATTTGATTCTAACATATTGCTCAAGCAAGAGCATAACCAGAAGAATCAATCAGATTCTAATGCACTGTTTACAATTAAATATTTACATGAAGCCGAAGCAAAAGTCATCCTAGTCAGTGATTGGAAAACAAATACTTCAGAACTTCACTCGGAACATGTTGCAGGTACTTTCTTAAAGCCTTTCTTGCAATCCTTGTGTTTATTTTCCACTTGAAGTTTGGCTATTTTGGTAAATGGTTATAGCTATTGTAGTTTATTGAAGAGAAATGATTATCTCTATTCTGTAGATTTCTTATCAGGAATTCTCCAATTACAAGTTGTTCTTCTACAAGACATTTCTTGTAACAAGTTATCAGAGATTAAAGATCTCCAGAAAGATAATATCTATCTTAATGAGAATCTTTATAATATCAAAGACGAAGTTGCTAATTGTTTGAAGTTTGCTAGAGTATTATCGACAGGAGTTGATATCTTTGTCAACGATTCCTTCTCGAACTCTCATAAAGTTCTAGCATCAACTGTTGGTGTTACTCGTTTCTGCTATGCTTGTTTAGCTGGTTTTCACTTTGAGGAGAATCTTCGTCTCGTGAAAAACTTAGCAGAAACCAACAAGAAACCGTATGTAGCAATTGTATGCCTCTTCTATTGCTATAGCAAGGAATAACTCTTCAAGACAAACTCTAATTCTAGTATTGATAAAGTTATTCACCGTTTGTTTCTCATAAAATTCAGATTGGAGGTGGTAATCTTGCCAAGAAAGCAGCTTCCTTTCGGTTTTTAGCCTCCAGATGCCAAGGTTTTGTTTTTGTTGGAATTATGTCATTTCAAATAATGCATGCATTAGGAGTACATGTTCCCATTGATTTTGTTGATCATAAAGCATTAAGGGAGGCTCTAGATATATTGAGACTCGCTTGCGATAACAACGTGAAGATATTGTATCCGAAAGATTTTTGGTGCATGAATAAATATGATCCAAAGCAATTGCATGTTTTTCCTTCTCATGGAATTTTGGATGGTGAGATATTTTTCAAATTGATAAATTCATTGTTTAATTCAGCAAATAAATTTGATCTGTATTAAACCTTGATCTAGGTTGGGTGCCTATTGACCTTGGACCTATAACATTGGATGAAATTGGTTCCTTTCTTACAGATTGTAAGGTAATATAGTAATTTACTTCTGAGTTGTGCGATTTGGAACCTTTTGCGATATGATGTTTAGTACAAAGTGTTGTAAAATAGTGACTATAGCTTAGCAGAATTTGAAAAATGCACTATTTTTTGATATCCGCCGTTGACAGCACTGCTATTTGTAATTGATAGTAATATTTTCATTTTAATATAATGGTTTATGCTTCAATTTTAAAATGTCACGAGGAACCGTCTCACTTTTTTCTTTGAATCAATTACAGAAAATAACTTGGATTGGTCCAGTGAAATTTGCTGATGGAAGTGAACAAACAAATGGAGGATCTAAATTGGCGAAAATTCTTGATCAACTAAGCAAAGGAAACTGTGAAACAACTGTTGTTGGGACTACAGCATGCAATCTTGTGACACAAGAAACAGGTTCACTATCATCTATAAACATGGTTGAGAATGCTTCAGTAGTATGGCAATTTCTCAAAGGAAGAAAACTCCCTGGTGTTATGGCTGTTGATAGAGTACGTTTATGTTTACTCCTCTCCTCCAAATTTCAAGATAATAATCCAATCTTACGGTAGTCGCATTTTGCAGGCATACCCTTTTGAAATCAAGTGGAACAACGTTTACGCTGACCCAACTCAATCTCTTGTGGTTGATATCGGAAGTGGTAGTTTGGTTTTTTTATATGTAATAATATTTATTATGTGCATATCTATAAATTCTGAAACACTAACATTTGATCTCTTAATGACAGGCAATGGACTTTTTCTTTTCGAAATGGCTAGAAAGAGGAAAGATTTGAACTTTCTCGGTTTGGAAATGAATGAAAAGGTTCCGTACTTGTTCCTAACCTTTTTTGCTATTCTTGTTGCTTATCTTGTTTTTTTGCTTTTAACAATTAATATATTTTGTAGCTTGTTTCGCGCTGTCTTGATTCTATTCAACAGTTTGGCATACAGAATGGGTAATGTTTTTGCTTTAAGTTCCTTCATACTTCAAATTTCATTATTTTGTTTACCTTTCAAGCATTGATTTACTGATTTATCTATTTTAGGCACTTCATTGCTGCTAATGCAACATCAACATTTCGTTCAATTGTTTCTTCTTATGCTGGAGAGTTGGTTCTTGTATCAATGCAGGTACTTAAAATTCATAACTTTCGCCGGTATGTCATTAGTTCAGCCATGTATACGTATGTCTTCATTGATGCTGCTGCCACCATTGTGCCAGTAGTATACAGCTTGTTAGTCCCGTGATAGAGCTGGATCAAATTTTTAGATTTAATGCTATCACATATTTTCCTGTATCTGTTTTTCTTTCTCCATCAGCCACTAAAGCCTAATCTTCATTTGCCTTCATGATGTTTGCAGTGTCCAAACCCTGATTTCAATAAACCTGAACATAGATGGAGAATGCTGCAAAGATCTTTAATCGAAGCAGTGGTGGATCTTCTATCATCTGGTGGAAAGGTAATTAGACTCTAAAGAAGTTCTTCACCTGTATTTCCTTACTCTTCTTCCATTAGTCTTATAAAAACATTGCTCCTCACATTTTTAAGGAAAGTATTTCTTTTCAGCGGTGTTGTCAAATAAAGGCTATAGCGGCATTATAGCATAGTTGAATTATATAACTTGCTATTATTTTGTGATATGCTATTATACCAAGTATTGTCAAATAGTGGTTATGACGTCGTAATAGCACTATAATGTAGCAGAATGTAAACAGACAATATTTTCTGTGATTCACGATTGACAACACTGATTCAGTATTATATTAACTTTGCGTTGCTCCGTGTTTAGTGATACTTGTTGTGTTGAGCGATGACTTACTCCAACTTGTGTTCGTTGATCAGGTGTTTTTGCAATCTGATGTAGAAGAAGTAGCAATGAGAATGAAAGAACAATTTTCAAGATATAGCAAGAATAAGCTTGTTATGGAGCATGGCCAAAATGATTGGCTTGATGAAAATCCATTTGGAGTTAAGTCAGAATGGGAAAAACATGTTTTAGAGCGTGGAGCGCCTATGTATCGAATGTTGTTTTCTAAGTCATCTGAGATAAGTGAAGTTTCAATTTCAAATGATGTAATTCAGAAAGTTTGTTAATTCATGAAGCAATTGAATTATACATGATCGAGGTTGATTATCTTATTTATCAAGCTTAATTTTCATCTCATTAGTTCATGATTTAAGTTCAACTAGTTAATCCTCGTATAGTGACAGACTAATTTTGAGTTGATATTGTTTATTGTAGCCTTCAAATTACTTTTTTTTTTTAAAAGCTTTAAGAATTCTGCCTTTGTTAGCCGGTCTTAATTTCGGGATAAAAGGAATGAATTGTGTTAGGCAGTCGATAATCAACGTAGACCTTTATCGAGCCATTATGATACAGATCAACTGCTAAATAATGTGAATGTTAGGTTGTTGCCTGTAAGCAATGTGTTGTATGGCTCGAATACAATGTAAAAAGAGTAAGGACCATTGCATCGCTGCATGGATGTGATAGAAACTGATATCAAACGATAAAATTTAATAGTAAGTACAATGAGTTTTCAAAAAATTCGAGAGTCTTGGTTCTCTCCCTTTCAAAAATTCAAGAACTTGGTCTCTCCTTCCCAAATATAACCTCTTTCTAATTTTCAGCCTCCCCAGATCATGGTCCTGTTTCAATATTTATTATGCCAAAGTTTTATAACGGTTCTAATAACAATAATAATTATCATTCTAATAATACTAATGGTTGCTCTTAGACTCTATAGTTGCTACAAATATCATTTATAATGGTTGTTCATATGCATGCAACTGCTACTTGACATAATAGAGCACTCACATTCATTTTTAGTTTCTAGTAATTATTAAGGTCTAACAGGATGCAGTTAAAAATAAGCAATGATTCTCACATTATTGTGAACGGGTGTGAGTAAATAAGTTAGTTCATAAGACTATGATTTGTTTTTGGATCATGGAATATAGCCATGTTTGCTAGAAAGTTTATGGAAATAATTGACACTTTAGTTAAAAGGAAGATCAATTTTATGTGCCTACAAGAAATTGGGTGAGAATTCTTAGAAACAAGGAGCTGAAGATGGATATTGTGGATGTGAAAAAATCAGGCAATCTAATCATAGCCTGAAATGTGTAGTGTAATAACACTTCTTTAATGTTTTTAGTGCTTACACACCTAAGATTGGGTTAGCAGAATACCTTAAGATAAAATTTTGGAAAAACTTAGAAGGCTTAATTCAAGATAAACTCCAAGGAATTTTTTTCTTCTAGGAGGAGATCTAAATGGACACGTAAGAAGCGTATCAAGAGGTTTTGAGAGCGTGCATGAGAGTAGGTGTGAGTGGCAAAACAGGTTCGACCTGTCGACCATGTTCATTTTGCCCGCACTTTTTTGCGAGGCGGACCAAGATTTTAGGCATGCACCATCTAATATACATGTCCCGTTTTTTACAGGCTTTTGTAGACATGAGTATTAACATGAAAAGTTGTAATTTTTAGCCTTAAAAGTGTGAGTGCAATATCTTCTCTTAGATATTTTGAATGATGTTTGTTGTACCCTAAAATTTGTCCTCTCTTTTTCAAGACATTCCTCACGAAGGATCTCCAATGCTCAAGGATTCTCAAGGAATTGATCAGACAAAATCATCTCTGAAACACTGAGACTCCAAATTAGGGTTTTGACTGAGAGTGACCAATCTTTGACTTTTGACCCAGTACATGATTGATTGGTTCGAAACATGATCTCATGGGTTCAAGTACATCATTTTGACTTAATTGCATATTTCAACTCATCTTCCGAGATCAGTGGATTGATAGATGAAATTTGGTCAACTGATGAAAAAGTCAATTGCACACTGAAAAGTCAAACTTTGACTTTTTGATCAAATTTGAGTAAGATCACATTTCATCAAGACATTCAAAATATGAAATTTTATCATCAAGAAATCAAGAAAATCAAAAATCAAATTTTGCAAGACTTGAAAATTTTTCTAAGTGTTTTTTTATACATGTTAATTTCATTCTTTCATGACATCTTTTCACCACAATTCAAGACAATTCAAGTTGTTACAAGCTTTCAAGTAAACAACAAGGCTGCATTTTTAAGTTAAAAATTGCAAGTTACAAATCCTAAACTTTATCTTGTTTGAACTTTTCCCTTTGACTCAATCTTCAAACTTTGCCACTATGCTATCCACAAATATGCCTTGTCTTTGTTACAAGCTGTATAAATCAGTCCACGAAACCAGACTTGTATCATGCTACAAATGTTGCTGTTCAGAAAAGCCCAAAAATAGATATGCTGTCAAGTCCAAGCCTGTTGCTACTAGCCCAAAACCATGATTAAAAAACAGTTTGCTTTCCTGTACAAAGCCAGCCCTGCACCAAGCTGCCACTCCACTCCAAAACTGCTACAAAACAGTCATGTTATGCTGCCTCTAACCCAGTCAAAGCCTACATTATATCAGTCCCATATTTGCACAAAATTAGCACATAAGAGCTGCTTCTAAAAAGCAATGAAACAATATATACCCAAACAGTTCAAAAAACCTATCTATTTCCCTCCCAAATTTCACTCTATTTCATCTATAAATAAGTTGTTTCACAATACACAAAAAGAGAGTTTTTGGAGGAAAGGAGATGTTTTTGTTGAAAGAGAAAGAGAAAGAAATCTGAAAAATCCAACAAATTTTTTTGTAACCTCTGCTCATATTCAGCTATATCTTCATTCATAAAAACAAAACCTTAACTCATTGTTCCACCTTGCAAGCTTTCCCATAAACCAATTATCCAAACACTTCACATCACATAGAGATTGTTCAAACAAAAGAATAGTTTATGTAGTGCCCTTATCATCACCTTCCAAACACAAACAAAAAATAGTATTGTACAACTTGACTGGGTTGGAGTGATTCAGCAGCTTTCAATACAAAGTAAGGGTTGAATCAACTTCCTGGAGGTTCACTGAAGTCATTCTGATCATCACAGCATCTTGAAAGCAACTCAAATTCAAAACACAAATTTCAGTTTCAAGGTAAGTCTTCTTGACTTTGAGCTCTTCATTTCAAACATCATTAGTGATTCATTTTTGAAGATAAATGTAGATATCATATCCTTGAAGCAAATCATATGCTTGCTTTTCATTTTCATCAATTATATGTTGAGAACTGACTTGTACATGTAGCAGAACAATGTTAGAAGTGAAAAAGCAGGTTATGAGTTGATGCATATCTCTATGTTTTGACACATATATGGTGCAAAACAGGTTATGGGTCGACACGAAACACGCATGAGTCGACTCAATTTAGTTGCAGAACAGGGCATGAGTCGATACAAGGTCTTATGCATCGATGCATACTGTTATCCAAGCACAATACAGAGAGACAAAAGGTGCATGAGTCGACACAAAATATGAATGTGTCGACACAATCAAGAAATGAGTCGATACATACCATTATGTATCGACTCATACTGAGTTGATTTTCTTTTTTCAGAAACAAGCAGTGGCATGTATCGATGCATGAAGATATGTGTCAATACATAAAGTTTGTCTTTCTTTCTATGTACACTATTTTCCTTTTTATATTTTTTATTGCTATTCATTTATTCAATATGGTTGTAATAATTTAATTAGACTTGTACTTCATCCTCATTTATAAATTATATCCCCATCCCCCAAGTGATGTAATAGCGTAGGATTTTAACTTCCGCAATTTATCGCTTTAATATAATTGTTAGTAATTAGGGTGTGTATGGCAAGATAAAATTAACCGTTAGAAAACCCTAATCTCAAAGACAAAAATGCATGCAATCAAACACTTTTTTCACACGCGCACCTCTAGGGTAAACTCACTTGTTGCCTACGAATAAATAGTCATGTCCCTTGAATGTGGGACTCTTTGGCAAAAGATCCTCGATAAAAAAAGACTGTAGTCCCTCGATGAACCTTCGATGTTGCCTTCGGTAAAACGATCTTAGTCCCTCACGACAATTGCTAAAGCGTCTCATAAGTTGCCTTCTATGACTATACCACGACCCACGCCCGTCCTTTCACATCCAATGATAGGACTTCTTATCAATCAATGGTAAGATAACAACATCTAAAGGAGGAGGAAAAGAACTAAGACCCTTTTGAGTAGGTAGAACGTTCATAGTTGCTTGCTCACAATATTTTCAAAACAACATCTTTCAAAATACACCAACACTTTCAAAATGAAATATTTTCAAAAGTCACTTTGTATACATTCTTATAGAGACGAGAATCATTACAAAGTTCGCCTAAACGAAGGCGCTTTTCAAAAATACTTTCAAAACCCATCACAAACACATTTCAAACAAAACATTTTCAAAGTGAGCTAGCAACTAAGAGCCCGTAGATAACTACAGATGAAAAGGGTGCTAACATATTTCCTTTTCATAACCTACCCCCCGAACTCAAGAAAATATCTCAAAAGGCCTTTTCTGTTCTTTTCACCCTTTCCTTTATTGGATAAAAGAAAAGTCGATGACGACTCTTGCTATCCGCAACAATTGCGATAAAACGCAAAATACCCAAGTCAGTTCTCCCACCGTATTACAATGTCAAAACTAAGTATTTAATATTTGTACGTTGGATTTTGTCTTTCTATGTCTAGGTATGCATTTTTCATCTTAGGACACTTATAGAACAAGTCAAAAGTATTTGGACAAGCCAAAATTATGATTTTTCATGAAAAACGATGTTAGGAGTCGACACATCTATGTTAGGAGTCGATATATCTATGTTAGGAGTCGACTCCCAGTGAAGATAAATGAAAACAAAATTCTCTTCTACGTATGGGTCGATATACAAGCATTGAGAGTCAACACACGGCACGAATGAGTTGATTCCCTCGAGTTGTAGGTTGACTCCCACTAAAAGATTCATTTTCCAAAATTCTTTGTCCACTTAGAGGTTATGGATGCCATCATGGCGGAGACTCAAGGGGCTCTGCAGTATAGGAGGCAGCAGAGGAATGCTGAGAGGGTGACAGACCGACTCAGAGTCTGCCATACCCGATAGTCTTTGATGTTGTATATGTATTTTGATTATCGTTTTTTGATTGTATTTGAATAATATTTTGGGTTACCACCTATATTGACTACGAACACCTTTTGTACTGTTTATTGATATCTATTTATATATGTCATTGTTCTACATATTTTTGTTGTATACGTCTTTGTATTCAATACGAAATAACACACAAAAAGAATCACTGTCAATATAAATCTTTTTAGTACTATCTGCACAGAAATCATAAATACATTTTCGATTCTCTTTACAAATATATTTTCAATTTCTATACAAAATTTAACAGGAAAATATACGAATTAAAAAAATATTTATGATTTTAAGAAGTATTTTGAAAAATTGTCTAAAATTTTTATTTTCCCTATAGCTGAAAAAGAGAAATTCTCTAAAAGCAAAGGTGAGGTGATTAGAAAACTTAGCTGGCAAATGGCAATATAGCAGCAAGTAGAGTAAAAAGTTCCTCGAGCTACAATTTAGCTTCTTGGGTTTCTCAAAGTACAATTCATGCACTATTCTTTTTCCATATGCTTCTCCTATTTCCAATACTTCCATTTAGGATCTACTACATTCCGTATGTATTGTCCTTCTTTCTCATCATAAAAAATTCTTTCACATTACTGATTAGTATGCTTATGTTTTTAAATAAAAATCTTACTATTAACTTATAGTATGAAACTACTTTTTAAAGAATACAAGATTGAAGAATTTGTATCTTAATTTTTTTTTAAATAATTGAATCCACGATTTTTTTGTCATATTATACGGAAAAGTTATAGTTTTGAACTTGAAGTTGTATGACTTCTCTAAAGTCATAAAACTAACCATTCATTCAAAAATTATACTCTCTCCTTTTAAATCTTCAATTTAATCTCCCAACCCAAATCTTCAATTTAATCTCCCAACCCAAATCGGAGACGCAAGGGATGACTCTATTAAAGAGAATTTCATTCCGATAATACCAAAGACTCCACAAAACCGTCAACTATATAACACTCATTTTTGTTGCCTTCACTCCATTCTTACGACGTTCTATTATCTAAATACTTAACTTATCTGACACACTTCCACCAAAATTCACCCAAAATCTCAACCATACGAAAATTTCTCTCCATACGATATCATTTTGGAAAAAAAAACATTTCATAAATAAGTGAAACAACTATTCATCTTGTTTCTTACGCAATACACAATTAAGTTAATTAGATAAAAGAGATGATTATCTACCGTATAACAAATCCTTAGATGGAAGTTTGTTAATTAAACTTGTATACCCAAAAACTTTGATTCTTCCGAACTTCAAATTGCTCCTACTAGCCTCCAAAATCGGACAAACATATCACATTTAACTTTAAAACAATAAAATAAACAAAAAATGTCTTTTATCCTAAAAGAAAAGTAATAGGTGAATATTTTATATTAAAATAATTAAACTACCCCCTTCCTCCTATAATAATCTTTGTATTTAATTTTTTACACAAAAAAATCATAATGAATAAAAAATAAAAAATAAATATAATAACTTGAGAATAATGTAAATTAGTTAATTAAGTTATATAACTTAAAAAATAATTATAAAAATAAGCATACTATATTCAAATTTGCTTTATCATCTTTTTCAGTTCTTCTGCTCTTCTACTGCTCCTCTCCTATTTTCTGTCGTTTTTCTCCTCAAGCGTCCTTTTCTTCTTTGGTCCATCAAGGTGTTTTTGCAGGACTCTCCATTCAATGTGTCGTTTTATGATTGGCCTTATTCCATGTAGAAAGTTCTTTCTTCTTGGTTGCTTCACTTTGGAGGGAAAACAATCATATCTTTTGGATTCTAACTAAAAAATATGAAAAATATGTGTTCCTTTTGTTAGTGAAGAAGATAACTCAAAAAAACAATCATGGGTTTTGGATTTTGAGTTAGAACATGTTTGGAAGACAAGTTTTGAGGGAAAAAAAAAAGAGTTTTTTATGTTTTTGTTTATAGTGAAACTGTGAAGTTGATTTTGTTGCTTTTTTGTGTGTTTTGTGTTAGTCTTGTAGAAATGAGTGATGATGTTAGTGTGAATGGTTCTTCATGTTTAGCAATAACAGATAAAAAGAAGAACAATGAAAAACAAAATGGTGGTTGTGTTGGTATTTTCTTTCAACTATTTGATTGGAATAGAAGATTCGCCAAAAAGAGATTTTTCTCCAAGAAACTTCTTCCTCCTGGTTAGTTTCATCTAACAAGTTTTTCGCTTTTTACTTTTTACTTCATTTTATTTATTTGTATGTGTCTATTTCTATACACATGCATTTTGAGGTGACATTGTCAAATAAAAGTTTTTTTTTATGTGAAGTTTTGTTAAGATTCTTGTTGTGGTTTGTGGAAACTAATGAGTGTGTTTGGTTTTTGTTGTAAAATGTGACAGCTAGTGCAAAACAAGATTCTATGAACAAGTTTAAAGGAGATGAGAAAATGCCGAATTCAAAGCTTCATTTTGTAAGAATATGATGATAGTTGTGTTGGTTTAAATATAGTTTTCTATGTGTTGAACTTGAAAAGCTTTGGATTTGGAATTGTTGTAATCATGAATTACATGTTCAATCAAGATCAGACAGTTCAAAAAGAAAGTTAATTCAGTTTGGTCTTGATCGAATGTCAACTGATTGCAGCGAATCCAAATCCTTGTTTAGGTGGTTGGTTATTGTGAGTTTGTGATTGTTATATTTGTTTTAATTGTAGATTGCTAATGGGAACAACGGAGGTTTCTCGAATACCATGGAAGGAGGAAATTGTGTTATCGAGGTAGAACGAAAGCATGAAATGAAAGCTCCGAGTATTGTAGCTAGGTTGATGGGTCTAGAATCAATTCCAGCTTCAAAGAGAGATCATAAGTCCAAGAAATCTTCATTTTTTGATAGTGATGTTGGTGAGGAGTCTTTGGAAATCGGAGTTGCGAATGCAAGTCATGATTCAAGGCCTCAGAAGGTAAGGAAAACGGAAGGAAATGAAAGAAGAGCAATGACTAGGTTTGGTGCCGAGGCATTGCAAATCAAGAGTGTTTTGTCACAAGTGAGAAAGTCTAGTCATCATCACAATCACCATGGCGCTAAATTTGTTTCCCCTTTGAAGAGTCCGAGAGTTTCTTCGGGAAAGAGTGCATCTCGAAGCTCAAGGTTGATAGAAGCAGCTACTAAGATCTTGGAACCTGGCTTGCAGGCTACAAGCAGATCCAAATATTCTCTTGCATCTTCTATTTCTAAGTGTTCTCGTAAGAACGGCGTTGTCACCGATATGGTTGGAACTCGGACGGAAGCTATAAACAACCGATCGTGTTATAATGCCGGCATAGACAAGTTGTTGGTGGAGCATACTTGTGAAAATTGTGGTAATTTGCTTGACGTTGAGATCAGCAAACCTATTGTTTCAGATGTTTTCACCGGCTTCTCTTCTGAATCGGCGCAAAAAGGAAGATCATTCAATCCTTCTCACGAAAACGACGTAGTACTTCTCAGAAGTCAAGAGAAGATCATAACTCTTGTTGATGAAGATGTTAAAAAGAATGCTTATTCTTGTAATGAAGATGTTAAAAAGAATGCTTATTCTTGTAATGAATCTACTTCGAGAAGAATCCACGTTCATGCTAAATGTGATTCATCACGTCAACCGCGTGGAGGCTTAGAGGGTGACGACTACACATCTTCTTTTAACTTCGGAAGCAAAACTCAAACACGAGAACGTATGCTAAACGGTGAAAGAATGGCTTTTAGATTTGAAGCTAGAAATAGTAATATGCAAGTGAAGAGAGCTTCATCAGCTGCAACTGCAAGCACTGTGAGTAGAAATAAAGACTTTGATGGTTTGAATCGAAGCCTGAGTGGTCGAACTCGTATGAGGTCTCCTACCAAGTTGGATAGTTGCAAATTTGATCTCGAGAGGAAAAAAAGGGCCTTAAATGTCTCACAAGTTGAACGTATAGCTTCTGTCAATTTGGTTGCATCGAGACATAGAAATGTTGGTTCAAATGCACAAGGAGGAAAAAGGAGAAACTTCGATGCTTTCTCTCCAAAAAATTCTAATGTCAAATGTAGAAAAAGTGGTTATCAAAAAACCGATAAGATTAACGATAATAAGATCGATAAGGTCGAGACAAGAAGTGCTAGTAAGGTTAAGACTTGTTTCCAAAGACATCATTCACCCTTGAGAGAGGATGTTTTAGGCGCTTTTCTAGAACAGAAGTTGAAAGAATTGAAATCTAGGGAAAACGAGCTGGCTAATGGCGATCAACCTAGAAGATCAACTGTGTTGATTCTTCAAGAATTGATATCTGTTCTGAATGCAGGCACAGGTAAATGCAATTAAGAAAACATGATTTCTAATTTTGATTTGTTTAATCCTATTGTTAATGCCTTCGAATTTTTGACTTTACTCCAGGGTATGGTTTTCACACCGGCTCTATAAATTGTTCATACGATCAACCAAAACGGTTTGAACCTGACATCAAACTTTTAGATTCCGCAACATTATTTAACACAGGGAAGATAGGTTGTAAGATATTGACAGAACTTGTTAACCGAATTCATACAACATTGCAAAGTTTAAATTCATTTTGGCCAAGATTTACAAAAAACAAGCTCGATCATATGAAAGATGTCATCTTCATTGCTGAATTGGTTCTTGGAAATGTCACTAGGCAATGTGAGGATCTGCCACAGCTTCTCATTTCTTGTATTCTTGTCGATGAACTTGACAACATGGCAACCGATGATATGTGGAGAAATTTCAATCAAAGCCAAGTTAAGGGATTTCTATTTGATTGTGTAATTGAATATCTAGAATCAAATTGCTGCCATAATTATTACAATGTATTTAGTTTAAGGTGTGCATGGACAAAGGTTCCTTTATGCATGAAAGGTGAGATTTTGGTTGAAGAGGTTAAGAGTGAGATTAAGAAGTGGGAATTTATAGCTGGAAAGGAACCAGAAGAAATAATTGATTGGGAGATGAGTCACTCATTGGGAAAATGGACTGATTTCAATCTTGAAGCTTTTGAGTTTGGTGTTGATATTGAGGATTATGTGCTTCAAATTTTGGTTGATGAAATTGTTGAAGACTTTGTAGGTTTTAGGCTGTACACTTTTTGAACTTACCAAGATCATGTTGTTATAAGTCCCCTCTTAAGATGTTCATTGGAATATTTCACCACTATTTTGTGTGATATTTTTTTGTTCTGATGCAAGAATCATGGTATACATTGTTTGTACAAATAGATTGATAATGGTGTTTCTAATAGAGGTCTCTTATGATCTTTTAGATAATGATCCTTAATTTTGTTTTTGTTTGTGTACTTTGCCCGAAATTCCAACCAATATTAGAATTCTAACTTTTTTATATGACCAGTGATGCACGAGCACGATACAAATATCAGACACGATATGTTTCTGACACGGTGATGCGTCGCTAATTGAATAATATAGGATACGATACGTATGGTCATATCAGACATGATTCGGCAGAGATTTTGGCGTATCCATGCTTCATTGTAGTAGACGGATACTTCGTATCAGAACAGAATTAACAAATTCATCCCTACTTAAGAAGAATGATAAAACTATGTATTTTTTTTTGTATAATATTTGTGTTATAACAATCAACACTCTTGTTACTTACATCAAAGCTTTACATAGTATAGTAGTAAAACACTCGAAAGCAATTCAAAAAATCAAATAGAATGAATATTGAAAAACAAAAGAGAAACAGAAGAACAATCACCCCAACATCTCTTATTCAACAAACAACTTTAAAAAATCCAAACTTTAAGGACCTCGCATTCAAAACTGTTTGTGAAACGAAGAAACTGTCTTCCTCGAAACTCTACCATTCCTTCCTCCTCTACCTTCACCATTGATGGCAATGGCAGTAGCAGAAGACAAACTCTTAAGCTCATCCAAGCTAGCATAACTCTTCCTTGCCATCAAAACACCGCCGCCACCGCCAATCGTTTTCTTCTTCTCCTTTGCACTCTCTGTCTTACTTCCTCTTGAACTTGATCCCGCCATGTTATTATCCTTATAGAAACTACTCTTGGAAGAAGGCGGTGTCTTCGTCTCCATCACTGACGGCAGAAAATTCGACGGTTTCCTATTTTCTTTCCTCAATACTGCAGAGAAATCAGGCACAGATTGAGCAACAGCATAAGACCCTTTTCTCCCCTCACTAGCTACTCCACCTTGAAACTTAACCTCTTTCCTTGTTGGGGCTACAAGTTTCGGTTGTTCAATCTCAAATTTTACTTCTTTTTCAAGAGACCCTCTTCTCCCATAAGCTAATCCACTGTGAAACTTAACATTTTTCCTTGTTGGGGCTACAAGTTTTTGTGATTCAATCTCAAAATTTTCTTCTTGAAACCTAACCTGTTTCGTTATTGTAGTAGCAACTTTTGCTGGTTCAACTTCAATCTCCAAATTCTCTTCTTGAACTTCCATCAAACACCTTAAACGCAACCTCTTTTCCCTAAATTCAGCATAGGCATTATAATTGGGTCCTCTCTC
This sequence comes from Vicia faba, assembly GCA_948472305.1. Taxonomy (NCBI): domain Eukaryota; kingdom Viridiplantae; phylum Streptophyta; class Magnoliopsida; order Fabales; family Fabaceae; genus Vicia; species Vicia faba. The sequence continues at coordinate 847,528,840 of OX451735.1, read as the reverse complement.
CATAATGAAGCTATCTTCTATAGAGGTGAACCTAAGAGGACAGGGTTGGTCGGAATTTGAATTATGATTAAGGATCAATGAAATGGGATCAAGGACATGAAGAAGAGGTTCCAGAATGGTGTCTCTATTTGACATGATAGTAATTGGTTTTGAATCTGACGATGAAATGTTGAAATTGAAATTTGAGGTTGTTGGGGATGTGTTTAAGTGTTTGTTATCACTGTGATTGATTGAATAAGTGCTTTTGTTAATAAGTTGTTTTTGGGATTTTTTGAGTTTTCATCATTGTTGAAGTTAATAAAGTGAAAAAGGTTTAATTTTTGTAACGGTCTAATTTTGGGTGATGAGAGAGAGAACAGAATCTTTGTTTTTTTGTCAAACCTTATTTAACGTTAACTTCTTTTTTTAATAAAACTGAATTTTGTACGTGTTTGGATTCTACATTACTGCTAAATTGTTTTTTTACAAGTAATAAATATTTATTTATTAATATTTTTTTCAAATATATTAATTATTCAATGAATTTAAAAAGGTGAAATGTATCTTATAAAAAGGATCAGAAAAATATTAATGAAGACCTTCTTTGAACAGTCTCATGAATTGGATTTTTTTAAACTCTCTCTAAGATTATGGAGTAAGTTAAAAATATTTACTCTTGGAGTAAGTTAAAAACATTTACTTTTGGAGTAAATTGAGCATCTCTCTCTCTCTCTCTCTCTCTCTCTCTCTCTCTCTCTCTCTCTCTCTCTCTCTCTCTCTCTCTCTCTCTCTCTCTCTCTCTCTCTCTCTCTCTCTCTCTCTCTCTCTCTCTCTCTCTCTCGGGATCGTCGATGGCTCACAAGCTTAAACTGAGCGGCAGTCGAAAGTGAAGTGGGGAGAAATCTGTTAGACACTCTAGTGAAAGAGAGTATTTATAGCCCTCAGCGCTGGGCCAAGGTCCCCATGTTGGACCGACTGGACATATCCACAATGGAGATTGCCAAGATCTATGTGTGTAGTGGAGACCAACATATGGTCTCTTTTTTAGGTGAATTATCCCGAAATACTTGGAAGAAACGGTTTGTTCGGGAGCAAGAGGACTCGGTGACATTCAGAGTGACGTTGACGGTGAATCCTACGAGGAGACAACGTCCTCGTCGGGCACGTTGACGTGATACTCCCATCGGGCACGTTGAGAGGAGGTCCTCGACAGGTACGCTCAGGAAGGACTCGACGTGTGTATGTGTCGGGAAGGATGTCCTTGACAGGGCGCGGGGGAAGAGTCCTCAAACGGTCATAATTGTGTGGGTTGTTGTATTGAGCCTTCTTCCTAGCAGAAGTGGATTGAGCCTTGTCCTGAACGCAGGTCCAGTCCAGAAAAAAAAAACACACACACACACACACACACACACATATATATATATATATATATATATATATATATATATATATATATATATATATATATATATATATATATATATATATATATATATATATATATATATATATATATATATATATATATATATATATATATATATATATATATATATATATATATATATATATATATATATATATATATATATATGATATTTGGTATTAATTTTATCATTTAAATGTTTTTCCCTAATTATTAAAACATTAAAATAAATAAATTAGTGAAATTATTTAACCAAAAGAAATCATTTAATTTTGTTTCGGGTGTTGTCAATTCCAGTGGAAGAAAAACTCAGTTTTATGGATACGAGATTCTAATGAAAATTCACATTTCTAGATCAAGCGCAAATCCAAGAAGAAGATATTGGAAGTAAAAATTCAGGAGGATTTGTTAAATTTCTTCATCACATTTGTTCATATTTCTTTGTTGTTCGTATTTCTATGAGTTGTTATCTAATTCGTATTTCTATCTGAATGCAAATCCCAGAACAATGATGATTGTCACTTCTTTCACTGGGATGATGAATTGGGTTACGGAAAACAAGTGGATTTAAGGTCTGATATAGGTTGCTATCAATATGAAAAGCTGAAAGTGGATACGAAGAAATATGATGTAGAGTTTGGCAAAGAATTTGTTCATGAGTTTGGGAAGGCAATTTAATAACAAGAAGATTGAGAAACTCAAGTCAAAGACTTCAAAAGATCTGAAGAAAATTAATGCACTCACTTACCTTCTTGTTGCATCTTGGATTTTGTTTGTTGTAATGTACAAGTATATGTAATGTAATTAATGAAATAGATTGTAATATGTAGAATGAAAATAAAGCCTTGTAACCTTTTAATTAAGAATGAAATGAACTCGAAATTTTCATCTACATATATGTTGTATCTGATATGCAATAACTGTTTTATATGCTCATCCTTGTAACCTTTTGATTATGTAGTATGTTATTTTCTGTTGTGCAGTTTGATAAAAAAAACATAAGCACAATATATGTAGTCCGATAAAAAAACATAAACAAATAATGTAGCAGTTTGATATACAACAATCAAATAGAGAATTTACATTTGTTTAAACATGGAGTTTGCATATAATTTAGCATCAATTGTGCATTACATATACTAGTTCAAAATGAGCACATTTAGTTTATTACATTCAACATTATCAAAATACCAAATGAGCACATTAAGTGCATTACATTCAACAATAACACATTTTATTATTTTTAAAACTAGCATATCTTTTATCTCGGTATATCAAAATAACTGAGGGATATGATTATTTTTTTTTATAAAAATTATTACATTGTTTACTCAGAATATTACATTGTTTACCCAGAAAATAAAAATAAAAATAAAAATAAAAATAAAATTCCCTAGGAATCTAGATAAAACATTATATTCCCTCAAGATTTAGATTTTAGATCTTTGAATTATTGAACCTAGGTGAAGATCAAATGTTGGATGCAAGAATATTCTCTTCGAATCTTGCATGCATTTGTTTCTGGTGAAAAAAAGAGTAAGATAATTAATATCAATAATAAAAAAATGATACAAATAAAAATTTAATAAAATAAACCTTGAATCGAGATGATTTTCTGCTATTGCAATCCATCGTAGATAATTTTTCCAAGCGTCCTTAATATTGAAGCGCTTCATATGTTTTATTTAGGTTATATTTCCAATATTGTAAGAGAACTTATATAATGGATGTCCCTTAGGTTTCACATGGATCACTAATGGCTGATTCTTGAGCGTTGATAACCTTTAAATAGACGACAATGATTTGTTTAAGACCGTTGAAAATAGTGAAAAATAACACTTAACTATCCTCTCAGTTTTGCAATAAAACAAAGGGGTTAGATTAATTTTTTTTACATAAATGGTTACATTGTTTCCAAAAATATTAAAAATACATTATATGCAACAAATCTTCACAGAATATCAAGATTATTTATCCAACATATTAAAAATACAACACATCCAGGTCTCATATAAGATGCTAGAGATCTGTTTTCCCATAAGAATTTTTATTTTTTGTTGATATCCATCTCCTGAAAAGTTAAAATCCCATATTTATTTAACCTTTCAAAGGTTAAGCTCCGTACTTTGTGTAACTTAAAGAAATAATGATTTTCCGCACTTTCAATCTATCAAATGAGCAAAAATGCAACAACAACATTTTTCCACATAAAAAAAAATATATATACAACACCATTTTGTGAGATAAATTACAAGGGTAGAAAAAATATTTTGTTCTAGATAGAAGAATATTGAATATTATTTATGTCTTGCAATCTATCCTAAATAATGATACAACTTTCGGACAACTTCATATTAGCACAAATTACGGTAAAATCTAACAATTGCTTTTGTAGTAAAATTTGACTATTATACCATTCGATTTATTTATAAAACCGACGTAATGTTATTATTATCTTTTTTTAACTATCACATGGTTAAGATTAAAAACCGAGGTGATAATTATTATTATAATTCTTTTAATATTACATTGCCTACACATAATACTAAAATAAAATGTTTACAACAAATCTCTTCAATGGTTTTTTTACACTTACAATCCATCATAAAAGTGTTGATACTTGAATGTCAGAAATTTGCATTCAAGATTGATTGTTGATGTTATCATTATCATTGTCTTCACTAGCGTATACAATGTGTAAGCTTTGAATTCCTCCAACTTCTAATAAGGTATTTGTTTCAAAAATTGAAAATTGTTTTTCTGCACTTGCAATCCACCACTAATGACTTTTAGGAATAAATTATAGTTGTTCAAAACCTTCAACAACAACGATAACAAAATCAACACCATTGTTTGAGATGGATTTCAAAAGCTGAAAAAATGTTTTGTTCAAGGTAGAAGAATATTTTTTCCAGTTTTGTAATCCATTCCAAAAAAATGGTGCATTTGATAATCAACAGAAAGAATTTCAATAGAAGTTAGATGGGGAGCGAGAAACTCGCAAGAGAGATATGAAACACATTAAAGAAATATATGCGGTACGTGAGAATATTATGATAATTTTGTTTTATGCATGTGAGCATGTTGTGTTAATTTTGTTATATGTTCCTATATTTTTTATAATATAGAGAATAAGTGGTACCGTCTAACTGTGTACGAATGAAGATGATGATGAGGACGATCAATTTCTTGCTAGAAATGTTGTATATGGAGCAAGCACAAAAGAGAATTGTTCAGCCTCCCCCACCGGTCACGAGATTGATAACGAGTTGTTGACTCCCTTTATAGGATCATATGCCAAAATGTCAAGTATCGTTATGTGCCACGAAAACAACTTCTTTACTCTTCATCTAGAACATGATCCAGATATGGAAGGGTTAGTGGAATTCGTAATTGAAGCGAAAGATATAAATGATTTGGTTGTTGGACAAAAGTGGTTGGACGTAGGGGTAATACAAGTTTGGTGCATGGAAGTATATCTCATTATGGTACATTCCTTCTTTTTTGTAATGATGTAATTCCTCACGTATTTTTTGTAATTTTTTAACCATTTAGGTACATTCATTGTGTTTGTATGGAGTTAAATAAATCAGATACTTATGGATTGTTGAATCTAGTTAGAGTACAATTTACAGGTAATACTGCAAAAAAAATTAAAGACTTCTTACAGATAACGGGGGAGAAAGAATGTTACTTAGCACCATTCCTCCATAAGTGAGTAATTTTACAATAATGGTTTATCTATTATAGTTATTTTTCATTTTTTACAAATACTAACTATATATGCTTGTATTATTCACTCAAAAATCATTTTCAATTGATTATCATATCTCTTCATACGAATATGGTAACTACATTGTACGTTACACAAACCACTCGAACCTAAGATGACAAGTATCATTAATAGGTAACTTTATGTTTATGATGCATTTTTTCATTTTTTTCCTTTGAATTTGTAATTATCTTACCGTGTAATAACTTATAATTATCTTTGAATTTTCTACACAGTGTTGAGGAGAAAGAATTATAGAACGTAAAACTCTAGAAAAAAACTTCAATTTTGTGAGCCCAAGGTAAGTGGATAACTTATGATATTAACTTTTATAGACTAGGTAACAACTAGAGGGATTAGAGTGTGAGTACTATGTGACGAAATACATGTATATGTTTACCGTGAAATTTGGTAAACAACTGCTGGTCTTCCAAATCAAAGAAAAATATTGGTGACTTGCAGGATCGACCAGATTGATCCTAAGGACATGTGTTTAGTTTAATTTCTTATCTTTTTGTTTATCAATTTCTTCGATAGAGATTTTTATTTCAAAGGTAGTAATATAATGCTTTGAAGAAAAGACTGGTATGTGAAAGGCTTTTGATTTAAACTTAAAAAGAAAGTATACAACTTCAATTGAAAATGTGTAAGTGTTTGTTGGCAACAATTTCGGTAAAGCAATGACTTGATAATGTTTTGCTAAATGTCTTGACATTTGTAGCAAACTGTTTTGAATGATGTCAAAGTTGATGTCTTGACATCTTCCTCCTGAACTAAACTCAGCCCAATATCAGTTTAGGTTTTTTGTTTTCCATTTTCATGCGCGCCATAATTTAGGATTTGTGACTCATAGGCTACGAAAGATATGGAGGAATATTTTTCTATTTGAATTTATCATTATGGATTATATCTTGGTCTGTTTTCATGGAAATATTCAAAAGATTTGAATATTTGTTTTTTAGCCCAAGCCCACTGTTGCTCATATATAAGGACCTGCTTTCTTATTCAAAACACGTACAACTTTTGAAGAAGAATGCTTTCTATCTTTTTTAGAAGTTTAAGACTTTTTAATTGTAATACACTCTAAGTATTGGTTTAATACTTGAGTTGTAATTTGAGTTCTTAATTGTGTATTGTGATCAGTGGGAATAAGAACTGACTGTTTTGGAATGCTGGTTCACGTTTTGCGTTTGTTTTCGCAAAATGTCGTGGTAAGCAAGAGTCGCCACTGTCTTTTATTTTATCCAACAAGGAAAGGACAAAAGCACAGAAAAATTCCTTTTTGAGATATTTCTCGGGTTCGGGAGGTAGATTATAGAAAGGGAAGGTGTTATCACCCTTTCTATCCGTGGTTATCCACGGGCTCTTAGGTACTTGCTCATTGTGTTTTCAAAAGTTTGCTTTTCTTTGTGTTTGTGGGTTTGAAAAGAGTTTTTTGTTTGAAAGAGAGTGTAAGTGCGGAAAGTTTTGTTTTAAAAGGAGCAAGTACTTAAGAACCATCTACCTACTCAAAAAGGAATTAAGCTGTACAAATGTCCTTTAGACAATGCTATCCCACTATTGAGGAGTAGGTAGCATCGTCGTTGGAGTTTTCGGGTCAATTTGATTAAGGGACGTGTGGTCACTAAAGCAATGTTAGGACGCCTTAGCGGTAACCCTAATTTCTTAGATCATTTTTTCCGAGGCAACTGTTTCGAGGCAACTTATGATCTTTGGACAAGAGGGCGACCTCTAAAACTTCCTATACTCAATGGCCACGTTCGAGGCAACCAAGTGAGGTGTACCCTAAGAGTGGCATGTGCGAGTGTATTGTTTTTCAATTATATTATCTTTGTACATGTTATGGTGAGCTACTGTTGATTTTAAGTTAAAAATTTGATCTTGTCATGCATTCCCTATTTATCAAACATCTAACAGTTAATATGGTACGGAAATTAAATTGCGGGAAATTAATCTAAGCTATTACAAGGCGTCGGGTATTTACATCGCCAAAGACAAACCCTTTAAAATTAAATTGCTAAAAGTAAATAAAAGCGATAAATAAAGTCCTAATTTAAAAACTATTACATTCCTGAAGCAATTACAATATTGAAATATGGATCAAAAAATAATACGCGCGCGAGAAAATTAAATCGGAGTGTCTTAGGGTTTTGACCCTTTTTTATTTAAAGAAAAGATTTTTGTTATTATTTTGAATTAATTGGAATTAAACCTAAACTAAAAATTAATTAATTAATGAAAGGAGATATATTTTTGGGTTTTTATATTTTAAGAAATAAAATAAAAATGATTGAAATTATTAAAACCTAATATTCTAATTAATTTTAATTTATTGCAAAAAATATTAAAATTATACCTAATTAAAAAAAACTAAGTCAATTAAATTATTTATTTACAAAAATAATGAAATTAATGAAAATAATATTTTTTATGTTTTATGATTTTATTAGGAAAAATAAATTAGTTAGTAATAATAAAAATAATTAATAAAACTATTAACTAAAAAAGAAATATGAAAGAGAAAAGAAATAAACCCAGGGGGTTTGGGCCTGATTTGAGTGTGGAGATAGCAATTCTGAAGCCCAATCCAAACCAACCTTGTTGACTTTCCAGGATCTCACGCGCATGCATTGACTAAGGAGTATGATGAGCTTGCAATCTAGACCCTTGGATTTGGCCTAGAGGCCATTTGGCGCCTGGATTCATGAGACATATGGTGAACTGCATCTTGGGCGTTGCACATAATTTCCTGAAGAAAAAATTGAATAAATTTTTGGGGGACCTGGGATTCGAACCCAGGTCCCATTGCTCACATGCCAGCGTGCTCAACCACCCAACCAAATTGCTCATTCGTTATAAGAATACAAAACAAATAATATATGGAAAAACATTTCCTATGCCTGGAAAATAAAAAAATTTGGCGCGCTGTTTAAACCGGCCAATGGGAAGAGGACGCGTAGTCGTCTTCTTCGTTGAAATAACTAGGTTTTTACCTGCGGATTTTGTCCGCAGCTAAATTCCTAGGTGTGTCCTAGAATTCACCCTAGGCCATAGAAATGCAATCCAAAGCCATGGCTGACTTCGTCTCTCCTTCCTGAGTATCCCTGTAACCATTATTTGGTCCAATTTTCCCTATAATTCAAATGCCTAAAAACAACACATGTAAACCCTAGATTCGCGCATCGTTATACAGGCTGTGAAAATCAAATTGGATAATGCCAAAACGTTCTAAATCAAATAACAAACACAAATATGCCAAGATTTTAAAGAAAAGATGCAAGAATTGGAGATTTAGATTCCATGTTCAGAGCTTAGTTCGTGATGACTTACAGTGCAATTTAAGCAATGAGAAGGCTTGGTTTTGATTGGTATCACTTCATGGGATGTCAGGGAAGAGAGCTATGTCCAGCTTTTTGTTTGAATCGAGCTCTAATGTTGTTTTCGATCTCACACTTTTTCACACTTTTTCAAAACTTGGTATGGCCGTTTCTGCAATGCTTTTTGCGTATTCTTGCTTTGTGCGACTTGTGTGTACATAAGGGAATGAGTTTAGGTCAAAACTTGGGCCATAATCCTTATGCATTGAAGATGGAAGATTTGATTTTGATCACCATTATCAAGTTTCCAAACATAGGCCAAATCTGATTTTTTATGCATGAATGAGCCTTGATACAAATTGATTTGATGAATCATGCCAATTGAAAGTTGTACCAATCACAAAGATATGATTTCATCAATTTTTAGATTTTATTTGATTTAATATTGATTAAAAATGCATTAAATCAATACAAATTAAATAAAATAGAAAAATAAATGAATGACCATGAAATCAAATATGGGTCACGTGTGTGGCATGACAAGACCACATCAAGTGGAAAAAGTGGGCCCTTTTGTCAAAAATTGGAGTTTTGAGGATAGTTGACTTTTGGCAAATTTGGAAAAATGCCCAACTTCAACAATGCATAACTTCCTCAATTTTGAACTTTCGGAGGTGTTCTTTGACTTTTTAGAAACCTTGAAATGTCCTCTAATTAACCCTTTTGGTCTCATATTATTTTGATGTTCCATGCTCAAGTTATAAGCTTTGGAAAAAAGGTGTTTTTGTTGACTTTCAAAAATGACCTATAATGTCCAAATTTGTAACTTTTTGTGAGAGTATTTCTTGATCTTGGGGTGTGAAGATGGACTGTAGGAAATTGCATCCTATTCAAAATGAGCTTTGGATGGGTCATTTCTCATAAAGTATGAGAAAGTTATGCTTGGTCAAAGTTGAGTTGACTTTTCCTACAAAACCCTAATTTAGCAACTTTTGAATCTTGATGAATCTTGAGCAATCCTTGATGAATAATGATCAACCCTTGATCAAATGATGAATTATACTTAAAAATGAGAATGTTGACAAAAAATCTTGAGGTTTGACTGTATTTGGGACACAATTGACTTTTGACCTAGCACAGTCGATTTTTGGACCTCTTGAGCAATTGACTGACCAAACTTCCTCTGCAAGGCTTGAAATTTGACATGGATGAACTTAAGAACATATTAAGACATTGGGAAGAACTTGAGGCCATTTGGATATGAGGACCTTAATGCAACACAAAACCCTAATTTGAGGTTGACTGCCTTAGGAGGTGATTTGACTGTCCAACTCTTTAGTCATCTTGAGCAACTTGAAGATCATTCTTGACAAATCTTGAGGAATATGGGAGGGCAAATTTTGGGGTACAACAATTTCCCCTGTTCAATTTTCTTAAACCTGAGGATATAGATTGGCTTTCGAGCCTTTCGTGATCCGAACGTGGAAGATAATTGAACACTAGAGTGCCCATAAATTTGCACTCACATGGTGTAGTATCAGCATTGTGATGTCGGGAATGGGCTTACAAATGCCATTTGGAGGTTATTGGTAGGAGGATGGGCTTACAAATGCCATCTGCAGGAGTGTCGATTGCATAAGAGATTCCTTAGCGAGAACTTGCACACTTGTTGTTGTAAAAGATTCCACTGGGGGAATCTAACCTTTGTTGAGATTTAGGAACTTGCTTGTACTTCAACTGAGAGAACACCTCGGCTAAGTCTTAAGAACCTGTCCATAATTCAACTGGGGGGAAACATCTTCATCAAGATCTAGGAACTGTCTCGTGCCTAACGTAGTATACCGCTGAGGTTATAGAACTTGTCCACACTATGACGGAGGAAAACATCAAGATCTAGGAACTGACTCGTGCTCAATGGAGTATACCGTTGAGGTTATAGTACTCGTCCACACTATGACGTAGGGAAACATCTTCATCAAGATCTAGGAACTGTCTCATGCTCAACGTAGTATACCGCTGAGGTTATAGAACTTGTCCACACTATGACGGAGGAAAACATCAAGATCTAGGAACTGACTCGTGCTCAATGGAGTATACCGTTAAGGTTATAGTACTCATCCACACTATGATGTAGGGAAACATCTTCATCAAGATCTAGGAACTGTCTGGTCTTCAACGTAGTATAGGGTTGAAATTAGAGAACTCGTCCACACTATGACGGAGGAAAACATCAAGATCTAGGAACTGACTCGTGCTCAATGGAGTATACCGTTGTGGTTATAGTACTCGTCCACACTATGACGTAGGGAAACATATTCCTCAAGATCTAGGAACTGTCTCGTGCTCAACGTAGTATACCGCTGAGGTTATAGAACTTGTCCACACTATGACGGAGGAAAACATCAAGATCTAGGAACTGACTCGTGCTCAACGGAGTATACCGTTGAGGTTATAGTACTCGTCCACACTATGACGTAGGGAAACTGTCGAGATTGAGAACCTTATCTGAAATTCAACCGAGGATAATTCAATTGAGATTTAAGAACCGGTCAGGTCTTCGACGTAATTGAGAACTTTAACTGTATCTTTCCTGAAAGGTAAAGGTCAGTCATATGCAATGCATGATATGGATCAGGCAATGATGTTCTCAAAATAAATGAGATTGTATTCGTATGATGCGTATATGCATGTATCATGATGTATGGGGATATAATGTTTTAGCTGGGGAAAATAAATCCCGGAGCTGCTGGAGAATAGAGTTGAGTTCTTCATTTCCGCTGGGGATGATGAACGAAGATGATAAACCTGTAGGAGAGAAAAACTCCGTTGGTGGAATAAACTGATGAAGAGATTACTCCTAGGGGAATTACTCTATGGGGAAGAGACGTTCTGCTGAAGATTTTAACGATAACTCTGCTGGGGATTCTGTTGATAAGCTCTGTTGGGGATTTTAATGATGAACTCCGTTGGGGATAGAAAGAACTTCGCTGGGGATGATCTTTCAGTTGCAACTTGCTGAGGATAACCCAGTTAGACTCTTGTGAGGATAACCTTCTGAATTTGGATGGGGAGATTTATTTGTGCTCTGCAGGGGATAAGCTTCCAGAATCTACTGGGTAAGATGATTCAACTCTGGCGGGGAAGCCTTTTTTAGACTGCGCTGGGGAAATGACTCCACTGGGGTATCTTGTATTCCGCCGGAGAACATTCTTATACTCCGTTAAGGAATGTTAAGACTGCCGGGGGTATTCTTATACTTGTTGGGGAATGTCTTTATACTCCGCTGAGGAATATTAAGACCTTCTGGGGATACCTAACCTTTTCAGGGCTGATGGTAGATTAACTCTTCTTGGGGAGAGTATTACTAATTTGTACATAGCTGCAAGTCTCAGCTGGGAAATCTACCCTTACTGTTTTACTCCGCGGGAGTAATGGTATATTGGTCATATTCTTCGACTGAACCTACCTTGGTACCTTGGTGGACAGAGCAACTAGACAGTTCAGACGATTCTTATTGCCACTGCTTCTGTTATTACCCGTAATTCGTCCTTTGTTTCGCATGTAAATTTTATGAGCGGCAATTAGTGTCAAATACATATATCAAAAATGAACATTGGACGTTCTTTGCAAAACAAAACAGATAAAGGAAAAACAATTTGAAATTTGTCTGAAAATGAATTTGTATTGATTTTGAAGTTTGCCTGAAAATAGGCGTTTTTATATAAGAGGCTGACGTCTTAGTAAGAGAAACGCCACCGAACAGATAGAATTTACAATTTGTGAAAAGAAAACAAAAAACAGCTAATGTGAATAATCCCACTGGGTTCCAATTCTGCTATTGCCTTTATATCTTCAAGCATCTCATCACTTTGCTGCTTAGTTGAAGATGAACCTGTTTGATTGGTGCCGCCCGAGCTTGATAGTTGATACTGAAGTCTGGATGCGAGGTGATCCAATGAGACATAGTATTACTCTTTGATCCCTAACTTTTTCCTGGACCGCCCTTTCGGGTTTTCAGTCCACCGGGATACCCTTTTTTGCCCAAGCCGCCTTTTTAGGTTTTCGACTTGCCGGGTGTACAGATTTTTCATTTTCATCCCTTATTTTTGCTCGAACCCTTTTGGTTCGCCGGGAAGCCCTTATTTTTGCCTAGGCCAGTCAACCTAGCGGGTCTTTGATCATGCGTAGTATCTTTTCACTATGTCTGCATTGACGGGGTGAGGAAAGTCGTCACCATCCATGGTGGTTAGAATCATAGCTCCTCTTGAGAAGATGTTCTTAACCACAAATGGCCCTTCGTAAGTAGGGGTCCATTTTCCCCTGGGATCACCTTGAGGTAAGATAATGCGCTTGATTACAAGGTCCCCAACTTGATACTCCTGTCGTCTGACTTTTTTGTTAAATGCCTTGATCATTCGTTTTTGGTATGTCTGACCATGACAAACAGCAGTAAGTCTTTTTTCGTTGATTAGATTCAGTTGATCAAGTCGGGTCTGGATCCAGTTATCTTCGCTCAAACCTGCATCCTTCATGATCCTGAGAGAGGGTATCTGAACTTCGATGGGCAAGACTGCCTCCATGCCATATACCAAGGAATAGGGTGTTGCCCCTGTTGACGTCCGAGCTGAAGTACGGTACCCATGAAGAGAAAATGGTAACATCTCGTGCCAGTCTTTGTATGTCACTGTCATCTTCTGCACAATCTTCTTAATGTTCTTATTTGCTGCTTCGACAACCCCATTCATCTTCGGCCGGTAGGGAGAAGAGTTATGATGTTGTATCTTGAATTGCTCGCAGAGCTCAGTGATCATCTTGTTGTTGAGATTGGTACCATTGTCCGTAATGATCCTCTCTGTACACCGTATCGACAGATCAGATTGTGCCGAATGAACCGTGCCACGACATTCTTGGTTACAGTAGCAAAGGAAGCTGCCTCAACCCACTTTGTAAAGTAATCAATCGCTACCAGGATAAAACGATGCCCGTTGGATGCCGTAGGTCTGATCTCGCCGATCATATCAATGCCCCACATTGCAAAAGGCCAAGGTGCTGTCAAAACATTCAGAGGAACTGGAGGAATGTGCACCTTATCAGCATAGACCTGGCACTTGTGACATGTCTGAGAATGCTGATAACAGTCAGCTTCCGTTGTGGACCAGTAATATCCTTCCCGAAGGATTTTCTTTGCCATGGTATGTCCACTGGAATGAGTTCCGAAAGTACCTTCATGAAGCTCTGTCATGATTCTTTCTGCTTCGATCTTATCCACACAACGTGGTAAGGTCGAATCATGGTTACGTTTGTAAAGAATGCCATTGCTGATGAAGAACTTGGCTGCAAACCTCCTCAGAAACTTCTTGTCGTTAACAGATGCACCCTCGGGGTATTCTTGAGCTTCAAGGTACCTCTTCACCTCATGATACCAGGGCTTTTCTGTTACCTCTTCAGTCTCAAGATCACAACAATGTGCAGGTTCGTCCAATTTTTCAATAATGATCCGGGGAGCCTCGTTGTCCCAATTGAATTTGAACATAGAAGACATCGTAGCTAACACGTCCGCCAACTGATTCTCCTCTCTTGGGAAGTGTTCAAAGGTTATCTCCTCGAAATAGGGAAGCAACGTCAATACATACTCCTTGTAAGGAATAAGATTAGGGTGTTTCGTATCCCACTCACCCTTGACTTGACTGATCACGAGAGCGGAATCTCCGAAGACACTTAGAAACTTAATCCTTAGGTCAATTGCAGCTCGAAGACCCATGATGCACGCTTCATACTCCGCCATGTTGTTGGTGCAGTTGAAACATAATCGGGCGGTGAACGGAGTATGGGAGCCTTTAGGAGATATGATCACGGCGCCAATGCCATTACCCAAAGCATTTGAAGCTCCATCAAAGTACATAGACCATCGGGATCCTTCCTCAGGTCCTTCATCCGGCCCAGGTGTTTCACAATCAGTTATCAACATGATATTCTCGTCCGGAAATTCAAAGTTCATGGACTGGTAATCATCCACTGCCTGGTGTGCTAGATGGTCCGCCAATACATTTACCTTGATTGCTTTTTGAGTTGTGTACTGGATGTCATACTCAGTCAGGATCATCTGCCATCTTGCTATTCTTCTGGACAAGGCAGGCTTTTTGAAGATATACTTGATTGGATCCATCTTTGAAATCAACAAAGTAGTGTGAGTCAGCATATACTGTCTCAGCCGGCGAGCAGCCCATGCCAAAGTGCAACAAGTTTTCTCGAGCAGTGAGTATCGGGTCTCACAGTCGGTAAACTTTTTGCTAAGGTAATAAATAGCATGCTCTTTTCGGCCAGAATCATCATGCTGCCCCAACACACACCCCATTGAGTTGTCAAGTACTGTCAAGTATAAGATCAGAGGTCTCCCTTCAACTGGTGGCATCAGAATAGGTGGCTCTTGGAGATACTCTTTGATTCTTTCAAAAGAGGCCTGACATTCATCATTCCAACGTACCACTTGATCTTTCTTCAGTAACTTGAAGATTAGATCACAAGTAGCAGTTAGGTGTGAGATGAATCGAGCAATGTAGTTCAGACGTCCCAAAAAGCCTCTGACTTCTTTCTCGGTTCTAGGAACTGGCATTTCCTGTATGGCTTTTACCTTTGTCGGGTCCACTTGAATACCTTTGTCGCTTACAACGAAACCTAGTAGTTTGCCAGATCTCACCCCGAAGGTGCACTTGTTCGGGTTCAACCTCAACTTGTACAACTTCAACCTGTCGAACAGCTTTTGTAGATGGTCAAGGTGTTCTTCCTCAGTCTGGGACCTTGCAATCATATTGTCGATGTATACTTCAATCTCATGATGGATCATGTCATGAAACAAAGCAACCATGGCACGCTGATATGTTGCCCCAGCATTCTTCAATCCAAAAGGCATGACCTTGTAGCAAAAGGTACCCCACTGAGTAACAAAGGTTGTCTTCTCCATGTCTTCGGGAGCCATCTTTATCTGATTATAACCGGAGAAACCGTTCATAAAGGAGAATACCTTGTGCTGAGCAGTATTGTCAACCAGTACGTCGATGTGAGGTAGAGGGAAGTCATCCTTGGGGCTTGCCCTGTTCAAATCCCTGTAGTCAACAAACATTCGGACCTTACCATCCTTCTTTGGTACTGGAACCACATTGGCCACCCACTGAGGGTAAGAAGTCACTGTTAGAAAACCAGCGTCAAACTGTTTCATAACTTCGGCCTTGATTTTCTCAGACATCTTTGGGCGCATACGGCGAACCTTATGCTTTACTGGAGGGTAGTCTTCCTCGGTAGGCAGGCGATGAACCACAATGTCAGTATCCAACCCAGGCATATCTTCGTAAGACCAGGCAAAGATCTCAACATAGTTATGCAGCATCTGAATCAACCGCTGCTTCACACTAAGCTCCAGATTTGCACCGATCTTGACTTCCTTCTTGTCTATTTCAGTACCCAGGTTCACCGTTTCCACCGACTCTTCATGTGGCTGAATGGCCCTCTCTTCTTGGAGTAGCAGTCTTGCAAGTTCACCTGGAACTTCACAATCATCTTCACCTTCGTCTTCGGCTAAGTTGATCGGATTTTTGAAGTTATAACTAGCAGTAGCAGAGTCGTTACCAGTGAGATCCAGAGTGGATTGAGACCTGTATATGTGAGTGTGTGTAAAATAGCTGTTTTTTGCAATATATAATAAAGAAAAACAAGGAGCGGAAAATTTGAAATGCAAGAAACGTCCAATGCTTTTATTAATGATATATGAAAATGGCACACAAAATCCCTCACAAATGAAGCCACGGTGCCCCAGGTATGACACCGGGCCATAAAGTTTCAAAACATTGTCTGTTACAAGTTCAAAACAAAGAGTTCATTACTGGGTAACAAAAGTAATAGGGATGAAGTCCTTTGCTGTCCAGTTGCTTGGTCCACCATTGGTCGTAGAATAGATCCAGCTGTCGAATTCAGACTCCTCCACATCATCTTCAATGGCATTTACTCCCGAGTTGCTGATGAGCACGGGAGGTCTTCCGATCCTTGTACTTCGAACAGCCCTTTGAGCTTCTATAGTGAAACCCAAACCAAAGTTGTTAGTCTTCTGAGTGAAATCAGGAAGTCGGCCCCAATTTGCACACTCACCCTTCTCAATAACAGCCCATGCATCCTTTAAGGAAGCCATCTTCATAGGAGAATCTTCAACCACAGTCTCAGCTGATGCCAATGTCTGAGGAACCTCTTCAAAATGCTGAAATGGGGTCTCAATGAACTCCCCATCCATCTCTACATATATGAACGAGTTGAGGTGGCTGACCATGTACTCTTCCTCCCCTTGAACTGTCACAATCTTCCCTATGACCGGGTATTTCAGCTTCTGGTGGAGTGTTGAGGTTACAGCTCCAGCTTTGTGGATCCATGGACGACCCAACAAACAAGAATAGGATGGCCGAATATCCATCACGTAGAATGTAGAATTGAAGACCTGAGAACCAAATTTAATTGGAATATCAACTTCACCGTGCACCATCCTTTTAGACCCATCAAAGGCCCTGACAATGATGTTACTTGGCTTTAGCTCCAACCCTTCACAATCCAACCGGTCTAGAGCCTTCTTAGGTAAGACGTTCAATGAGGAACCAGTATCAACCAATACATGTGCAAGAGTAGTGCCACTGCATTCAATGGAGACATGCAGGGCATCGTTGTGGTTCTTCCCTTTAACAGTCAAATCAGCGTCGGAGAAACCCAAACCATTATCAACAGTTAAATTGGCCACACAGTCGGTAAACTGATCAACTGATGTCTCTTGTGGCACATGGGCAGTTTTCAGGAAGGTAATCAGAGCCTTAGCATGGGCCTATGAGCACAACAATAGTGACAACATAGAAATCTTGGATGGGGTTTGCCCCAGCTGCTCAACTACATTATAATCACTCTTCTTAATAATCTTCAAAATCTCTTCCATCTCCTGCTTGGAAGCTTCAACAGTAATGGTCTTCGGTGCCTCCGTTTGGGAAGGCACAACAGTGGTGATCCCTTTGCCCCGAGTGTTAGATGACTTGGCGACAGGGGTAGGACTAAGAACTTGATCAGGAATGGCAGTAGGTACCCTTGCAGGTGTAATGACAATAGGTCTTCGGACAGTCGGTGGAGCAATATCAGGTGAGAAAAGTATACCACTGCGGGTGACTTTAGCAGACTCAGTAATGTTGCTGACGCCGACATCAGCATCCAACTCTTGCTTAACTCCTAGAACATAAACATCTGCCCCATAGTGCCAAGGGACAACTTTGTCAGAGGTGTAGGGGATGGGCCCCGGAACAGTGATAATCACAAGTGCGATCTTCGGAGTAGATGTAATTCTAACAAACTTCCTTGAGAGAGCCTTGGAAGAATTGTCGAAAATGGTAATGATGGCAACTTCTTCAGAATGAACGGATGGAACAACATCCTTTTCAAACAGGATCTCTTTACTATCCATCAGGTTTTAGATACCTGACTTCAGGAATGGGCAACCAGTAGGTAAAGCGAAACACATGTGACAACCTTCGTCGCAGCCTGGAAACAAACCGGCTAGCAACAGGTTCTTCTTGACAGTCATCAGAGGGGTAACAATATCATCCACAGAAACTACAAACAAGTCTTCCTCTACAACATTTACTCCATGTTTGGGCATTGGAGCAGTCACAACATTAGGCTTCTCGGGCGCCTCAAACTCAATCTGCTTCGCATCAATTAGGTCTTGCACCCTGTTCCTCAAAACCCAACAATCATCTGTATTATGCCCCGGGCTATCAGAGTGAAAAGCGCAGCGAGCATTAGGGTTGTACTTTGGTGACGTGGTACTTGGATTCTTCGGAGCTTCTTTTAGAATCACCAGATTGGTCTTCAGCAACTGTGGCAGAATCTGAGACAAAGTCATGTTGAGACGAGTGAACTGCCTTCGAGGTCTCTCGTCCTTTTGTTGATTGTGATGCTGAGGAGCACCAGTAGGTTTTGAAATAACAACCGCATTGACATCTTGGCGGTGTTCAGGTCTATTCTGTCTTCTCGAACTGTAGTCGGCACTGGACTCTTTCTTAAACGGCTTCTTCTCGGTGCTTGATGAGGCACCCTTCTGTATCTTCCCAGCCTTAATACCAGCTTCAATCCTTTCACCAGTCAAAATAAGATCTGTAAACCCAGCTGAAGAGCTTCCAATCAGATGATTAAAGAATGGACCAGACAGGGTCCCCAGAAACATGTCCACAAGCTCACGATCAGCCAAAGGTGGTTGCACCCTTCCAGCAAGGTCTTTCCATTTTTGAGCATACTCTTTGAATCCATCACCCGTTCCTATTGACATACCCTGGAGTTGGGTACGCGTAGGAGCGAGGTCGGAGTTATACTGATACTGCCTATAGAATGCAGTAG
This sequence comes from Vicia faba, assembly GCA_948472305.1. Lineage (NCBI taxonomy): Eukaryota > Viridiplantae > Streptophyta > Magnoliopsida > Fabales > Fabaceae > Vicia > Vicia faba. The sequence goes on along the minus strand of OX451735.1, from coordinate 847,509,936 downwards.
CCAAATCTTACCAGCTACGAATACTAGCTCCGTCCAACTGATAGAACCACTCGAGCTGAGTCCCTGAGAGACTGTATTGAAAGAAATGGATCCATAAGTTCTTATCAGCAGTGTAAGGTTGGATCTTCCTCACATATGACCGGAGGTGCAGCTTCAGACAGGAAACTCCGTCATATTTGGCAAAGGAAGGTGCCTTGAACTTATGGGGAATCACCACCCCAGATGATAGACCTAGATCTCCGAAGTCCATACCGGGCACCTTCTGAATTTCCGTAGCGCTTAAACGGTCTTCCAGCTGTCTGTACTTATCCTCAGCAGGAGGATACTATTCTTCATCATAGTCCGTCTCGTTGTCGGAGACCATAGGGCTAGGAGCCCTCCTTTCTTGTGGACTATCCTTCCCTCCAGATGAGGTGGTCAGATCAACTTCATTCTGCAGCCCGTTTCCAAACCTGCGTCCAGTATTGAACATGATGGTCCTCTTCTTCTTCTTCTTCTTCTTCTTCTTCTCTTTCATAATCAAAGTCTTCAGGTCCTGCTGACCCTTAGCTAGATTCATGAACAACTCTTGAAACTGGGCATTCTGGGCCTGGAGGGCCTTGATAGCTTGCTCAGTTGAAGGTTCAGTAGACATGATGATTGCTGAAATAAACAATGAAGAAGATAAGAGACTTGTAAAGGGTACCTATTTATGAAGTGCATGGGATGAAATGCGTATGATTATGATTTTAAAGACAATCGAGATTCAAATTTGTAAACAAGAAAGAAAACAAACTTTATTAGATTTAAACTTCAAAATTTAAATTGTTCAACCAATTGCCCTTAGGCGTTACAAGAATGGAAATACTAAAGAGTAAATAAAAACTGTAAAAGAAATCAACAAAGGTCCATCAATGCTCCCATGGTCTCTTCTTCTCAGTGCAGATATAATCATTCAAGATCCGCTCGTTCTCCAGTTGCCTAGTCAGCTTCTGGATCTTTTGCTCTTGTTCATTGAACTTCTCCCGGTACGAATCCCGTTCATCCCTCAACTGCATCCAAGACCTCTTCAGTGTCCCAATATCAGTGGGCATATAAGGGTGGAGAATGGTTGGAAGAACCCCTTCCTCATTAGCAACTTCAAGAGTAACAGGCCTGACAGCTTCATATGGAATACCTAGCTTCTGGGCAAGGATGCGGACCCATCTGAGATATGGCTCCATTGGCAGAGAAGTCTTTGGTCCCAACTCATGTGGGTCAGATTGGTGAACTCTGTCCCAAGCCCTTATGAATCTACGACGCAGCTCGTCGCTATCTCCCTAAAAATCAAAGATGATATGAGGCATCAACATCTCATGAGGCCCTTCTCTTCTGGCTCTTCCAAACTGACGGAGAGCTAAACATGGGTTGTAAGAAATCCCTCCATGGGTTCCGATCAATGGAACATTAGGATACTCTCCACAGCAATCAATGACAGTCACCTCATCCATACCTTTGAGAGTCCAGATAATGTCATTATTAGAAAGAGACATCACCCTATAAGCCCAGTCCATTCCTTCTTTGTTCTTCAGTACGGACTTAGGGAGGTGCGAAATAAACCACCTTGACAATAAAGGAGCACAACACATCAAAGTTCCCCGCTTTCGGGCAGTACGAGCATAAAGCTGATGAAGGATATCACTCAAGAGAGTGGGTACCGGATTCTGAAAGATGAAGATCTTTATGGCATTAATATCAACAAAAGTGTCAGGATTCGGAAACAATACCAAACCATAAATCAAGAGAGCCAGAATATCCTCGTACGCCTTGAAGTCTAAGCTGTCCCAGAAGTAATTAGCTTTGTCAACCAAAAACTTAGTCAGAAAACCCTTAGCTCCACTTCTAGTCTCCCAGTTAGCCATTACCTCCTCCTTGGTCAAGTGAAGGGCTGCAAAAATTTCTTCGGGCTTAAGAGTCTTTTCCCAACCAGTAAATGGAGTCTGTTCCAGGACGGAGATACCGAGCAACTCAGAGAACTCTTCTAGGGTAGGAACCAGCTGGAAGTCCTGGAAAGTAAAACAATGGTACAACGGATTATAGAATTGGACCAGAACACTCATCATTTGTTCGTCCAATTTTGAGGTGACCAAACTGAGGAGAGAACCATGCCTTCTGATGAAGGAAGTAGTGTCTGGAATCTTGACAACTAAATCTTTAAGCAGGGAGGTACTTGGACAAAGTTGATCCGGATAGTATTCCTACGCATGGGCATCATGATGACCTATAAAACAGAATAAAGGTGAAACCCTCTTGTCTTTGAAATAGGTTAGTCCTTATGCAAAATGTATGCAATGTTATGATGTCATGATGTCATGGTAAAGGCACACCACAAGTATCCACAAAAGGAAAACATGGTAAAGGCACACAAGTCACACAAAAGAGCCCTTAGATTTCAGGCTGGCATGGAGCTTAGGTACTACCCTCTTTCAGTTCAGTTGGTTAAGACATGTCCTAAAAATAGTAACCGGGTTCTAGAGGATATCAATATCACTGACTACCCTCAATCGGTCATAATTGCAGTTTAGCAACCTTTTCTTGCGACCAGAATCATCGCGAGAGTTTAGTCTCAATGAGTGTAGCATACTGCTACTGTTCTATGGCCAAGTTGGTCAATTTAAGGTTCTAAGGTCAGTTGGTGCTTAATGACTCCTTAGAAGACCCATATTCTCCTCGTTCCAACACAAGGGATATCGGTACAGACCAAGGTGCCACACCAATGTAGCTACTGCTTCATCTGTATCGGTCTACGCCGTACATATCCCTCACAGTTTATTGCTACTTACCTAAAGGGTATCCCCAGATCCGGGTTAGGATCTATAGAACTCCGATACAAGCCCACAAAATTAAATCATACAAAGCATACAATTGAAAACATAGTGATCTAATCCTAAGGTACACCTCACTTATATAATATCCCCAACAGAGTCTCCAGTTCTGTGATCGGTGGGAATGAGAACTGACTTTTGGAATACTGGTTTGCATTTTGCGTTTGTTTTCGCAAAATGTCGCGGTAAGCAAGAGTCGCCACCGTCTTTTATTTTATCCAACAAGGAAAGGACAAAAGCACAGAAAAATTCCTTTTTAAGATATTTCTCGGGTTCGCGAGGTAGATTATAGAAAGGGAAGGTGTTAGCACCCTTTCTATCCGTGGTTATCCACAGGCTCTTAGGTACTTGCTCATTGTGTTTTCAAAAGTTTGCTTTTCTTTGTGTTTGTGGGTTTGAAAAGAGTTTTTTGTTTGAAAGAGAGTGTAAGTTCGAAAAGTTTTGTTTTAAAAGGGGCAAGTACTTAAGAACCATCTACCTACTCAAAAAGGAATTAAGCTGTACAAATGTCCTTTAGACAATGCTATCCCACTATTGAGGAGTAGGTAGCATCGTCGTTGGAGTTTTCGGGTCAATTCGATTAAGGGACGTGTGGTCACTAAAGCAATGTTAGGACGCCTTAGCGGTAACTCTAATGTCTTAGATCATTTTTTTCCGAGGCAACTGTTTCGAGGCAACTTATGATCTTTGGACAAGATGGCGACCTCTAAAACTTCCTATACTCAATGACCACGTTCGAGGCAACCAAGTGAGGTGTACCCTAAGAGTGGCATGTGCGAGTGTATTGTTTTTCAGTTATATTATCTTTGTACATGTTATGCTGAGCTACTGTTGATTTTAAGTTAAAAATTTGATCTTGTCATGCATTCCATATTTATCAAACATCTAACAGTTAATGTGGTACGAAAATTAAATTGCGGGAAATTAATCTAAGCTATTACAAGGCGTCGGGTATTTACATCGCCAAAGACAACCCCTTTAAAATTAAATTGCGAAAAGTAAATAAAAGCGATAAATAAAGTCCTAATTTAAAAACTATTACATTCCCGAAGCAATTACAATATTGAAATATGGATCAAAAAATAATACGCGCGCTAGAAAATTAAATCGGAGTGTCTTAGGGTTTTGACCCTTTTTTATTTAAAGAAAAGATTTTTGTTATTATTTTGAATTAATTGGAATTAAACCTAAACTAAAAATTAATTAATTAATGAAAGGAGATATATTTTTGGGTTTTTATATTTTAAGAAATAAAATAAAAATGATTGAAATTATTAAAACCTAATATTCTAATTAATTTTAATTTATTGCAAAAAATGTTAAAATTATACCTAATTAAAAAAAACTAAGTCAATTAAATTATTTATTTACAAAAATAATGAAATTAATGAAAAAAATATTTTTTATGTTTTATGATTTTATTAGGAAAAATAAATTAGTTAGTAATAATAAAAATAATTAATAAAACTATTAATTAAAAAAGAAATATGAAAGAGAAAAGAAATAAACCCAGGGGGTTTGGGCCTGATTTGAGTGTGGAGATAGCAATTCTGAAGCCCAATCCAAACCAGCCTTGTTGACTTTCTAGGATCTCACGCGCATGCATTGACTAAGGAGTATGATGAGCTTGCAATCTGGACCCTTCGATTTGGCCTAGAGGCCATCTGGCGCCTGGATTCATGAGACATATGGTGAACTGCATCTTGGGCGTTGCATATAATTTCCTGAAGAAAAAATTGAATAAAGTTTTGGGGGACCTGGAATTCGAACCCATGTCCCATTGCTCACATGCCAGCGTGCTCAACCACCCAACCAAACTGCTCATTCGTTATAAGAATAAAAAACAAATAATATATGGAAAAACATTTACTATGCCTGGAAAATAAAAAAATTTGGCGCGCTGTTTAAACCGGCCAATGGGAAGAGGACGCATAGTCGTCTTCTTCGTTGAAATAACCAGGTTTTTACCTGCGGATTTTGTCCGCAGCTAAATTCCTAGGTGTGTCCTAGAATTCACCCTAGGCCATAGAAATGCAATCCAAAGCCATGGCTGACTTCGTCTCTCCTTCCTGAGTATTCCTGTAACCATTATTTGGTCCAATTTTCCCTGTAATTCAAATGCCTAAAAACAACACATGTAAACCCTAGATTCGGGCATCGTTATACAGGCTGTGAACATCAAATTGGATAATGCCAAAACGTTCTAAATGAAATAACAAACACAAATATGCCAAGATTTTAAAGAAAAGATGCAAGAATTAGAGATTTGGATTCCATGTTCAGAGCTTGGTTCGTGATGACTTACAGTGCAATTTAGGCAATGAGAAGGCTTGGTCTTGATTGGTATCGCTTCAGGGGATGTCAGGGAAGAGAGCTATGTCCAGCTTTTTGTTTGAATCGAGCTCTAATGTTGTTTTCGATCTCACACTTTTTCACACTTTTTCAAAACTTGGTATGGCTGTTTCTGCAATGCTTTTTGCATATTCTTGCTTTGTGTGGCTTGTGTGTACATAAGGGAATGAGTTTAGGTCAAAACATGGGCCATAATCCTTATGCATTGAAGATGGAAGATTTGATTTTGATCACCATTATCAAGTTTCCAAACATAGGCCAAATCTGATTTTTTATGCATGAATGAGCCTTGATACGAATTGATTTGATGAATCATGCCAATTGAAAGTTGTACCAATCACAAAGATATGATTTCATCAATTTTTAGATTTTATTTGATTTAATATTGATTAAAAATGCATTAAATCAATAAAAATTAAATAAAATAGAAAAATAAATGAATGGCCATGAAATCAAATACGGGACACGTGTGTGGCATGACAGGACCACATCAAGTGGAAAAAAGTGGGCCCTTTTGTCAAAAATTGGAGTTTTGAGGATAGTTGACTTTTGGCAAATTTGGAAAAATGCCCAACTTCAACAATGCATAACTTCCTCAATTTTGAACTTTTGGAGGTATTCCTGGACTTTTTAGAAACCTTGAGATGTCCTCTAATCAAAACTTTTGGTCTCATCTCATTTTGATGTTCCATGCTCAAGTTATAAGCTTTGGAAAAAAGGTGTTTTTTTTGACTTTCAAAAATGACCTATAATGTCCAAATTTGTAACTTTTTGTGAGAGCATTTCTTGATATTGGGGTGTGAATATGGATTGTAGGAAATTGCATCCTCTTCAAAATGAGTTTTGGATGGGTCATTTATCATAAAGTATGAGAAAGTTATGCTTGGTCAAAGTTGAGTTGACTTTTCCTACAAAACCCTAATTTAGCAACTTTTGAATCTCGATGAATCTTGAGCAATCCTTGATGAATCATGATCAACCCTTGATCAAATGATGAATTATCCTTAAAAATTAGAATATTGACAAAAAATCTTGAGGTTTGACTGTATTTGGGACACAATTGACTTTTGACCTAGCACAGTCGATTTTTGGACCTCTTGAGCAATTGACTGACCAAACTTCCTCTGCAAGGCTTGAAATTTGACATGGATGAACTTAAGAACATATTAAGACATTGGGAAGCACTTGATGCCATTTGGATATGATGACCTTAATGCAACACAAAACCCTAATTGGAGGTTGACTGCCTTAGGAGGTGATTTGACTGTCCAACTCTTGAGTCATCTTGAGCAACTTGAAGATCATTCTTGACAAATCTCGAGGAATATGGGAGGGCAAATTTTGGGGTACAACATGTATCATTCATAAGCTTTTAAGCGTTGAATGATTGAAGTCTTTAAAAACTTATTATTTCTGTTGTTTATTCACTTTAAGTGATTGAAGGGATTTGAGGAGGGCCTCATACCTAGGAGTGTCTTAGGTAGAAGTATAACACGGGTAATGATTAAGTGATTAGATTGTAAACTGGTTGTTTACTGAGGATCTATGAATTAATACTATTTAGTGGACTTTTCCCTGGCTTGGTAGCCCATAGAGTAGGTGTTGTTGTACACTGAACTGGGTTAGCAATCCCTTGTGTTTTTACTGCTTTTATTATTGTTTCACTTTACTTTGTTCTTAGATATTTGGGTCGTGACATCTCCTTCGACATCACATATCTGATACCAGAATTTCAATTAGTATCAGAGCCGGCATCCTGCTCTTTATTTGGGTGAGATCCAGGGAAGATACTTTCTGGTACTATGGACAAGGGAGGAGGATTTGTGAACAGACCATCCATTCTGGATGGAAGTAATTATGACTACTTGAAACCACGTATGGTGGCCTTTCTAAAGTCTCTGGATAGTAGAGCTTGGAAAGCTATTTTAAAAGGGTGGAAACACCCTGTCAAATTGGGAGAAAATGGAGAAACTACCTCTGAATTAAAACCATACAAAGATTGGTCTAAAGAAGAAGATGAAATTGCTCTTGGAAATTCTAAATCCTTGAATGCAATATTCAATGGAATTTACAAGAACATTTTCAGATTAGTGAACACTTGTAAAGTAGCTAAAGATGCATGGGGAATTCTTCAATCTACCCATGAAGGCACTTCCAAAGTTAAGATCGCAAGACTTCAGTTGCTCACCACGAAATTTGAGAATTTGAGAATGAAAGATGATGAAATTATAAATGACTTCCATATGAACATTCTTGAAATTGCTAATGCCTCAAGTGCTTTAGGAGAGAAAATACCTGAAGATAAATTGGTGAGAAAGATGCTCAGGTCTCTTCCCAAGAGAATTGATATGAAAGTGACTGCTATAGAAGAAGCTCAAGTCATTGACAAAATGAAAGTGGATGAACTTGTTGGATCCCTTCTGACATTTGAATTAAGCATCAATGAAAGATCTGAAAATAAGAACAAAAGCATAGCCTTTGTATCAAATACTGAAGATGAAGTGGGGGATTGTGATCTAGATACAGATATAGGAATATCAAATGCCTTAGCTATGCTTGGAAGACAGTTTAACAAAGTGATAAAAGGAATGGATAGGAACTAAAGATCAAATGTCAAGAACATCTCACCTGACATCCATAAGTCAAATGAGTTTGGAAGAAAAAGGGCTGAAGAAAAATCCACTCAAGGGAAGGGAATGCAATGGCATGAATGTGAAGGCTTTGGTCACATTAGAGATGAATGTCCTACATATCTTAAGAAACAGAAGAATTTATCTGTTACTTGGTCTAAAGAGGACTCAGAGAGTGATCCTGAAGAATCTGCCAAGTATGTTAAAGCATTGATAGGAAAATATGTATCTAATGAAGAGTCTAGTTATGGGTAACTAACCTTTGATGAGTTAGCTACTTCATACAAATAATTATGTCTCAAAAGTGCATAAGTGTTCCTTGAAGGGGAGATACAGAAAGCCATCATAACTCAGCTGAAGCCAGAAAGGGAAGAGCATCTAAAAACTATTTCTAATCTGGAAAGTGAAGTGACTTTTATGAATTCAAATCTTGATATAATGGTCAAATCTCTCAAGATGCTGAATAATGGATCTGACACATTAGATGAAATTCTTCAACTGGGGAGAGTGACAGGAGACAAGAGTGGTCTAGGGTTTAATGAGAAAAAGAAACCTGATTCAGAAGAACCTCCATTAGATTCCACTCATGCCAATTCTAAACCAAGGATGTCAAATCAAATGTCTAAACATCATGGCAAGAAAAGACATCATAGCAAACATCATGGCAAGAAAAAGTCTAATCACACCAGAGAAAATTCCCAGCCCTGGAGATGTCATCACTGTGGAAGGCTTGGACATATAAGGCCTTTCTATTTCAAATTGTATGGGTATCCTAAAAATACTCCTCTTTCCAAAACTGATCAGATTCCCCAAAATAGAAAAAAGAAGAAACAGTGGGTTCCCAAGTCTAATGTTGCTAGTTTCATAGCTCATACCTCTTTTAGAGTATCAACCAAATATGACTGGTACTTTAACAGTGGCTATTCTAGACACATGACAGGTGTCAAAAATCTGTTGGTAGATATCAAATCTCATTCCACCAGTTATGTGACTTTTGGTGATGGAGTAAAAGGTGAAATCAAAGGTGTTGGCAAGCTGGAATGTTCAGGAGTCCCTAAGCCTGGTGATGTGTTACTTGTTAAAGGGTTAACAACTAACCTGATAAGTATAAGCCAATTGTGTGATCAAGGATTCAAAGTTAACTTCACCAAGGAAGAATGTCTTGGTTGCAATGAAAAGAATGAAGTTATTATGAAAGGAATCAGATCTAAAGACAACTGTTATTTATGGGTTCCTCAAGAGTTAAACTTCTCCTCAATATGTGTTTTAGCCAAAGAAAATGAAGTTAAACTATGACATAAAAAATTGGGACACTTGCATCTGAAAGGTATGAAAAGAATTATATCTGAAGAAGCCGTGAGAGGGATTCCTAAGCTCAAGATAGAAGAAGGAAGAGTATGTGGTGACTGCCAGATTGGAAAACAAACTAAGATGTCACATCAGAAGATCCAACATCTCGCTACATTAAAAGTTTTTGAACTTCTTCACATGGACTTGATGAGACCTATACATGTTGAAAGTCTTGGTGGAAAGAAGTATGCCTATGTTGTTGTAGATGACTTCTCTAGATACACATGGATAAGTTTTATTAGAGAAAAATCAGAAACTTTTGAAGTGTTTAAAGATCTTTGTCAAAAACTTCAAAGGGAAAAAATAGTCATGACATCAGAATCAGAAGTGATCATAGAAAGGAAATTGAGAACAACAAATTTGCTGACTTTTTCTCTTCTGAAGGAATCAACCATGAATTCTCTTCTCCCATTACTCCTCAACAAAATGGGATTGTGGAACGCAAGAACATAACCCTTCAAGAATCTTCCAGAGCCATGATTCATGCTAAGAAGTTACTCTACCATTTTTGGGTCGAAGCTATGAATACTGCGTGCTATATCCACAATAGAGTGCCTCTAAGGAAAGGCACTTTAGCCACCTTGTATGAAATATGGAGGGGAAGAAAACCAACTGTTAAATACTTTCATGTTTTTGGAAGAAATGTTACATCTTAGTTGATTGTGAACAAAAGAGGAAGATGGATCCCAAGAGCGATGAAGAAATATTCCCGGGGTACTCTACAAATAGCAGAGCTTACAGAGTTTTTAACTCCATAACCAAAGTTATGATGGAGTCAATAAATGTTATTATTGATGATAGAGGATGGAATGTTAAAGAGGATGTCTCAGAAGATGTTGGAACATATTTGTATGATATTCCAACAGAATCAAATGACAGAAGTATTGATTCTAATCCACATCAAGAAGATCTCCAGCCCAATCATCTCAATAAATGACCTTCAATTAGAACCCAGAGAGATCATCCTAAGGAGCTTATCATAGGAGATATGAATAAAGGAGTAACTACCCGATCAAGAGATGGGATATCAAACTCTTGTTTTGTGTAAAAAATTGAGCCTAAGAATGTCAAAGAGGCCCTAACTGATGAGTTCTGGATTAATGCTATGCAGGAAGAGCTAGAACAATTCAGTAGAAATGAAGTTTGGGATCTAGTTCCAAGACCTGAAGGGACAAATGTGATTGGCACTAAGTGGGTATACAAGAATAAATCTAATAAAGAAGGGGTGGTCACTAGAAATAAGGCAAGGTTAGTTTCACAAGGATACACTCAAATTGAAGGAGTTGACTTTGATGAAACCTTTGCTCTTGTGGCCAGACTTGAATCAATCAAACTACTCTTGGGAGTTTCATGCATATTGAAATTTAAATTGTTTCAAATGGATGTAAATAGTGCCTTCTTAAATGACTATCTAAATGAAGAAGTTTATGTGGAACAACCAAAGGGATTTGTTGATCCAAGTTTTCCTAAACATGTCTATAAACTGAAGAAAGCTCTGTATGGATTAAAGCAAGCTCCAAGAGCTTGGTATGAGAGATTGACATAATTTCTTGGTGAGAATGGATATAGGAAAGGTGTCATAGAAAAAAAATCTTTTTGTAAAAGAAGAAGAAGGTAATATTATGATTGCATAAATTTATGTTGATGATATTGTGTTTGGTGGGATGTCAAATGAGATGGTTCAACATTTTGTCAAGCAAATGCAGTCAAAATTTGAGATGAGTCTTATTGGTGAATTAACCTATTTTCTTGGTCTGCAAGTTAAACAAATGGAATATTCCATATTTTTATCTCAGAGCAAGTATGCCAAGAATATAGTGAAGAAATTTGGGATGGAAAATTCCAGTCACAAAAGAACTCCTTCTCCCACACATATGAAGTTGACTAAAGATGAAAAAGGAGTAAGTGTGGATAAAAGTCTCTACAGAAGTATGATAGGCAGTCTTCTATATCTCACAGCTAGTAGACCTGACATTTCCTTTGTTGTAGGGGTGTGTTCTAGATATCAAGATGATCCTAAAGTTAGCCATGCCAACCATGTGAAGAGAATCCTTAAATATGTGAATGGGACAAGTGACTATGGCATGTTATACTCTCATGGATCCAGTTCTGCCTTAATTGGTTATTGTGATGCTGATTGGGCAGGAGGTTCTGATGATAGAAAAAGTACATCAAGAGGATGCTTCTTTCTGGGAAGTAATCTCATATATTGGTTCAGTAAGAAGCAAAATTGTGTTTCTCTGTCCACTGTTGAGGCTGAGTATATTGCTGTTGGAAGCAGTTGTTCTCAATTAGTTTGGATGAAACAAATGTTAATAGAATACAATGTCAAACAAGATGTCATGACATTATTCTATGACAATCTAAGTGCCATAAACATATCAAAAAACCCCATTCAACACAACATGACCAAACATATTGATATCCTTCATCACTTCATAAGAGAGCTTATTGAAGAAAAGATTGTTGCCTTAGAGCATGTAGCCACTGAATTGCAACTGGCTGACATCTTCATGAAGGCTTTGGATGCTAATCAGTTTGAGAACTTAAGAGGAAAATTAGGGATCTGCCTATATGAGGGTTTGTAGCAATTAAGGGCGTGTGGGAATATCATTAAAGAGATATTATATTATTTGTGTTTCCAACAAATAAAATTTAGAAAGCAATCATTACAAGACTGCCTAAAAGTGTTTCCCACACGCTACGAAATTTCATCTTTCTACTTTCACAAACTCTTCATTCTCCTCTACAGAAAAAGAACCCTTGCCATTCTTCAACTTTTTGCTCAAAAATCTTCAAAGATGTCTCAACATTATACACCGTCTTCCTCAAAATCTGCCAACCTCCCTAAGAATCTCTCTCTTGACAGAGTACTTGATGTTACTCCTCTATCAACTATCCCTCCGCTTGAGAAGAAGATCAAGAAACCCGGATCATCACCTGCTAAGAAATCCAAAGATGATAAAGGTAACTCTTCTATTGTTACTGATAGTAGGACAAAAGAACAAATTATTAATGTTGATAGAATCATTAGAAGGTTAGTAGATAGAGTGCTAAATGAAGGTTTTGCTGTGCCTGGGATTTCAACTCCTCTTTCTCGTATGCTTCCTTCAGATGACAAAGGAAATGACCCTAAAAGTGCTGCTATTGAATTATCTACCTTCAATAAAGATGCTGCTGAAAGCAAACTTGAGAAGCCCGCTACCTCTGCTCTAAAGGAAGTGGAAGAAGAAAATGTTGAACAAGATGTTGAAGAGAACTCTCCTTCTAAGGAAGATGTTGCTGCCTCCAAGGTTGCAGAAGGTCAAAGTGCTGAGAATGTGGTTAATGTAGAAGAGCTGTCTGACAATGAGCTCATTACTAATGTAGTGCCTGGAATTGTAAAAAGGCTAAAATCCAGGAAAGTGAAGGATGTAAGTGTCACACCTCCTGCCAAGACTGCCAAGAAGAAAATCATGTATGGTCCCCCAAAGGCCGGAAGTAAAGTGGTCCCTCCCTCTAGCAAAAGAAAAGCTAGACCTGATAGCTCCACAGATGATGATGAGGATGCTATAAAGATATCTAAGAGTAAGAAGAAAGTTGTACTAGTTGAAGAAACTGACTCTGAGTATGATGTCGAGTAAGATGTCTAGGACATCTCTCCTATCAAAAAATCTGCAAGCAATAAACTGTCTGTTAGGGTACCTGAAGCCCCTCTTGACAACATTTCCTTTCATTCTATTGGGAATGCTGAAAAGTGGAAGTATGTGTTTCAAAGAAGAATTGCCCTGGAAAGAGAATTGGGAGTTGGTGCTCTGGAATGAAAAGAAATCATGGAGCTGATATCTTATGTTAGATTGATGAAAATTGTTACCTAGTTTGCCAAATGCTATGAGACTCTTGTTAAGGAATTTATTGTTAATATTCCTGTTGACTGTGCTGACCATAAACGTTAAGAGTATAGAAAGGTGTATGTTAGGGGCAAGTGTGTAGAATTTCCCCCTGCTATCATAAATATATTTCTAGATAGGTCTGAAGATGACTATTGTGAGCTCAAAGTTACAAATAATTAAGTGTGCAGAGCCATCACTACTAATCAAGTGAGTGAGTGGCCCATGAAGAATAAACTTCCTGTTAGCAAGCTAAGTGTGAAATATGCTATTTTGCATAGAATTGGAGCTGCTAACTGGGTTCCTACTAATGATACTTCAACCATCATTATTGGCTTAGGAAAGTTTATTTATGTTGTTGGAAACAAGAAACCTTTTGATTACGGTACTTACATCTTTGATCAGACTATTAAGCATGCATGAACTTGTGCCATTAAGATGCCAATTGCTTTTCCTTCCCTCATATGTGGAATTATTCTTAATCAGCATCCTAGAATTCTAAGTGGTAATGATGTAGTGTGCAAGAGGGAGTCTTCTTTAACCCTTCACTTCAAGCTTTTTTCAGGAAAACATGTCCCAGACATTGTTTTGACATCTGCACCTGCTGAAAACAAGACCTCTACCAAGGATGACATGATCAATGAATTAAGGGAAGCATGCAAAGAAATAGATGATGGGATCAGAGTTAGTTCAACAAGAAAGCTAACTTTTGAAAATATGATCAAGGATCTACAAAAGGACAACAACTTTTATGGTAAAGTGAGCTCTGGAGGAGGAGTCTCTAGTGAGTAAGGAAGTTCTGGCTCAGCCAAGCCTACTGGTCTTTAAGACAGTTAGACTATTTGATGTTTATTTATCTGAACCCTTTGTTTCTTTTTGGCACTTGCATGTTCTTGACATTTAGATTCTATGGTATGTACCTATATTACTGATACTCTGTTGAATGCATCATTTTATTTGGCATATTATGACTAAAAAGAGGGAGAGAAACTGATTGACTGACCACTAATTAAGGGGAAGCTTAATACTTGAGGGGGAGCCTCATGTCTCAGAAGATGTTTTGACATCTTCCTATGCTAATAGCTAACTGCTAACTGAGTTTTTGTTTTACTTTCTTTTCTTATGTTGCTGCTCTGATAATGCTCTGATAATGTTTTAGCCAAAAGTTTCCAAAGGGGGAGTTTGTAAGTGTTTGTTAGCAGCAATTTTGGTAAAACAATGACTTGATACTGTTTTGCTAAATGTCTTGACATTTGTAGCAAACTGTTTTGAATGATGTCAAAGCTGGTGTCTTGACATCTTCCTCTTGAACTGAACTCATCCCAATATCAGTTTAGGTTTTCTGTTTCCTGTTTTCATGCGCACCATAATTCAGGATTTGTGACTCATAGGCTGCGAAAAATATGGAGGAATATTTTTCTATTTGAATTATCATTATGGATTATATATTGGCCTGTTTTCATGGAAATATTCAAAAGATTTGAATATTTATTTTTCAGCCCAAGCCCACTGCTGCACATATATAAGGACCTGCTTTTTTATTCAAAACACGTGCAACTTTTAAAGAAGAATACTTTCTTTCTGTTTTAGAAGTTTAAGGATTTTTAATTGTAATACAGTCTAAGTATTGGTTTAATACTTGAGTTATAATTTGAGTTGTTAATTGTGTATCATTCATAAGCTTTTAAGCATTGAATGATTGAAGTCTTTAAAAACTTATTATTTCTGTTGTTTCTTCATTGTAAGTAATTGAAGGGATTTGAGGAGGGACTCATACCTAGAAGTGTCTTAGGTAGAAGTATAGCACGGGTAGTGATTAAGTGATTAAATCGTAAACTAGTTGTTTATCGAGGGTCTATGAATTGATACTATTTAGTGGACTTGTCCCTGACTTGGTAGCCCCTAGAGTAGGTGTTGTTGTACACTGAACTGGGTTAGCAATCCCTTGTGTTTTTACTACTTTTATTATGGTTGCACTTTACTTTGTTCTCATATATTTGTGTCATGACATCTTCTTCGACATCACATATCTGATACCAGAATTTCAAAATGAATGACAATAAATATAAATCTGGTGCATCATACGTACATTCTCACAACTCGTTTCTCGAACACTGGTACTTTGAGTAGTTTAGAGTAATTTGTACAAAGATGTGAACACACTGAATCCTAACGCTAAGATCCTAATTTATACTAATTCGACCATAACGGTCTCCTTGTAAGATACTGCCAACTTGTGCTTTCAAACCTTATGCTTCCATGCGTCCTTTTCGGATAAGGATGCACATTTGGATTTCAAATCTTTCTCTATTTCGAAGCCCCAAATCTGCCTAACGTGTCATAACGAACTGATTTTCAAAAATCAAACCTCTAAACCTTTATACATCAAATTATTTAAACAAGTTTGAACCATCCATAATCTTGATCAGTCGAACCTTATAAAGAAAATATCTTTATTCCTCTAATTCAACTACCGTCGAAATTCCAGCTAACAAATTGCCCCCAATAAATATGTATTTCGATATACTTGGAGAAATATAAATTTTTGCAAGACATCTATATTTCGACAAACAAACATCCTTCATGATAAAAATTTACTGTTATGACGTCAAAAATAATCATGATTCCCCTTTTCCAAAACGTCTAATCAAGACGTGTGTGATATAATTTATTCATTGCTACTAAAATTAGGTTCCTAATGTGGCATTTCAATAAGAAAACTTCTTCATTAACTTATTAAAAACCACCACGTGTCCCACTAACTTCAGAATTTAAAAATATAAACCGAACCAATTCTAGCTATAAATGTCTTCTTCTTCCTTCAATTTTTTTCCATCTTCTTGACTTCTGACTATCCATAAAAGCTTACACAACTTTCAGCTTTCTTTCTCAAAAACTTCAATCTTCGAACAATCTGAACTCTTAACAATGGCACCTACCAATAAAAGTAGAAAATCCAGCAAGAATGTGAAGAATATGGAAGCGAAGAACACCGATGATGATGCATTCCAACCAATCCATCATATCACCAAACCGCTTCTTGTTGGAAATCAAGAACTTTTTCCAACACATCATGTTTCTACAAAACAATAAGCTATTTATGCTTCCCAGGTAATTATCCCTTTCACCCTTGCTGAGAAAACCCTAGGGAATATGGGTCCTATGTTATCCTTTAAATGTTTAGAACATATTAAGGAAAATTTCCCAATTTATCATGATACTAAACCCATTGTTAATAAAGCTGGACTTCCTAAAAAGAAGGATAACAATCGTGATAAATATCTAGCAAAATCGTATGTAGAAAATATCCAAAAAGAAATTTCCTCGGTTCCCGTAACTGAAAACAAACCCTTTCAATTCGATTATGTGGCTGAGAAATTTAGACCTTTTAGGTCTTGTCCTGTAGCAGATAAACAATATCTTTCTTGGCTAGCCAAAGTCGAAAAGAAAAAATCCCAAGCCTGGAAAGACTTAGGTGTTTTTTGACTTGATTCAAATGTCGAAAATAGGTTTTAGTTACTTCCAACCTATGTTGATGGCCTTATTATATTTTTGGGATAATACTTATAATACCTTCCATCTCCCTTGCAAAATGATAACTCCCGCTCTCTTTAACGTGGCTGCCATCACTGGACTTCCACCAACTAGAGAAACCTTCGACCCTTACCAACAAGAATATAACAACATTGACTTTGTAGTCGAAAACGCCACCTTCACCAAGTACATGAATCTTTACCATATTCAAGGAGACTAAGTATATGATGTCGAGTGTAACACGATGGGAGAACTGACTTTGGTGTTTTGCGTTTGATCGCAATTGTTGCAGATAGCAAGAGTCGCCACCAACTTTTCTTTTATCCAATAAGGAAAGGTTGAAAAGAACAGGAAAGACCTTTCGAGATTTTCTTGAGTTCAGAGGGTAGTGTGATACGGTGGGAGAACTGACTTGAGGTTTTGCGTTTGTGTTCGCAAATGTTTCGGTTTAGCAAGATTCGCCAACAACTTTTTATTTTATCCAAAGGAAAGGTCAAAAAGCACAGGAAAGACCTTTGAGATGTTTTCTTGGGTTCGGGGGGTAGATTATGAAAAGGGAAGATGCTAGCACCCTTTTCATCCATGGTTTTCCATGGGCTCTTAGTTACTTGTTTAGATCACTTGCTTTGCTTTTCCAATTGTTTGAAATGGTGCTTTGTATGGTTTTGAAAGTATTTTGAAAAGAGGCCTTTATTTAGGCAACCTTTGTAATGATTCTTGTTTGAATATATACAAAGGTGTTTGTATTTTGAAAAATGTTTCAATGTTTGAAAGTTTTGTTTTGGGAAATGTTTTGAATTTGTGTGTGTGTGTTTTTGAAATTAGCAAGGATGTTTGCAAATTGATCAAGAAACTAGGAGTTGTCTACCCTACTCAAAGATCTTTCCTACACATTTTTAACCCTTTGACATTGTTGTTTTACCATTGTATTTGGTAAACAACCTTGTGTTTGGATGTTAAACGGGACGGGCGTGGGTCATCGTATGACCATGATAACAATATTGCCAAGTATCTTTAGCAAGTTTTTGAGGGACTAGATCATTTTTGTTTAGGCAACCAAGATAGCGTCATCGAGGGACTATGATCTTTTCTTTTGATTTTGTTTTGCCAAGATATCTAGCATGCATACTGTGATCGGTGGATCTGGAACTGACTGTTTAACGCTGGTTCGCGAAATGTCGCGGAAGCAAGAGTCGCCACCGTCTTTTATTTTCTCCAAATGGAAAGGACAAAAGCACAGAAAAATTCCTTAAAGAGATTGCTCTCGGTTCGGGAGGTAGGTTATAGAAAGGGAAGGTGTTAGCACCCTTTCTATCCATGGTTATCCATGGGCTCTTAGATACTTGCTCATTGTGTTTTCAAAAATGTTTGTTTGCTTTTCAATGTGGGTTTTAAAAAGTTTCTTTGAAAAATCTCAGTTCGACTTCGTACGTCAGAGTGTTTGAAAAATTTGCTTCGAAAGCTTTTGAAAAGTGTTGGTGTGAAAAGATTTCAGTTTGTTTTGAAGTGAGCAAGTATCCATGAGTCGTCTACCTACCCTAAGGAATTCGTCTGTGTAAATGTCCTTTAAAGTAGTGCCATCCCACCATTGAGAGGTAGGTAGCACCACCGTTGGAGGTGTTCGGGTCAATTCGAGGTTCGGGACATGGTGATCACCAGAGCAATAGGAAGATACCTTAGAAGCTACCCTCATGCCAGGTTCCCGGATCATGAGGACTTACTAAGACATCCTCTACTCGACGATCACCTTTCGAAAGGCAACAGTGAGGCGTACCCTAGGGGTGGTGTGTGATTTGTGTGTCGTTTTCATTTGCATTTATCTTGTCATGTTCATTGTGATCTACGCTTGATTTTATTTAAGGCCATACATTCTTTCATGTTTTTTAACAGTTAAAAGTTTTGCGGGAAAAGTAAATCTAAGCTATTACAAATGGCGCGGGTCCACATCGCCAAAATTAAACCGGACCCGATTTGACGGAAAGTAAAGAAAGCAAATAAAAGTGCGAAAAGTAAATTGTCCGAATTACACAGCTTTGGGAGAGATACATAATTATTTAAGCAACAAAATAAATATGCGAATTAAATAAATTACGAACGAGGGCGTTGGACCCTTTTGCAAAAAATTAATATTAATGAGGAATTAAAATTAAAATTAAATGTTTTTTTTGGTATTTTTATGTTTTTTAAGATTTAAAAGAAAAAAGAATTAATTGAAAATAACTAACCCTAATTCTAATGGTTTTTAAGCTTGTTATGAAAATATTAAAATATGACCTAAATTAAACCTAAGCTAATTTATGTACAATTTAATTGTGAAAATAAAATAAGTAATATAAAAAAGAAAAATTGAAAGGAATAAAATTTATTAAACCTAAATTCTATATTTTTTATATTTTTATGAAAAGAATTAAAGTTGCAACCTAAATTAATACTAAGTTAATTTACATGTTAATTTATTTATGAAAATAATTAAGTTAAATATTTATTATATTTGTCATCTTTTCTGATTTTTTGTGATATTTTTATATATATGGTAAAAATAATTTATTAATTAAAACAATAAAAGAAATAAAATAAGAATTGAAAACAAAATAAAAAAGGAAATTGCAAACCAGGGGGGGGGGGGGGGGTTCAGGCCCTAAAGTGGAGGTGTGGATCCAGTAAATTGAGCCCAATAGCATTCAGAGTCGTTGACCCTCCCAGACATCATGTGGCAACGTTGACTAGGGTTTATTGTGCCCTTTGAATCTCTGCCTTTGATTTGACTTCATGAGACGCGTGTATGCTTAGATTATGGGGATGTATGGTGCACTCCAATGATGAACCTGCATGTGAATGTGAACAAGAAAATAATATTGAAATTATTGAAGACCTGGGGATCGAACCCAGGTCTTGTGCATTGCCCATACGTTCGCTTGCCATCTGTGCCACTTAACCACTTTGTTATATAATAAGCAAAGAAATATTATAAAAGAAAAACAAGATTAGTGCTGGAAAACGCGCGAGATTTTAAATGAGCCAGTCAGCGTGTGACATGTAATCGTCTTCTCCACCTTCCCTGAAAACAAAACCATATGGCAACGGTTTCTTAAGCGTGGTTCAAGGTTGCTTTAGAGAAAATAGCGACTAGCGCTATACAACTCATAAATTAATCGCGACCATGGCTTCTTCTTCGTCTAAGTCTGCTGATTGCAATGGTGGTGGTCTGGAGTCCTGATTTTTCCTAATTTGAGAAACCCCAATTTCAAGCTTCTGTAAACCCTAACAGTTGTCAATGGCAAATCTCCAAATATGGCATGAAAACAAAATTAAACTACATGATTAGCTTCAGAATACGTTAGTGAACATGAATGCATAGAAAAAACATAATGAAAATATCTGAATGTGAAGATACGATTATGCATTTTGTTTGACACAGCTTGAATCCATGGTACCAATTCTGGGCGTTTTGATGGATGTTAATGATTGGAATACGTTCAGGAATTGTCAAGGAAGCTTTTGGAATAGGTTTTGTGCCTTCAATCGCCCTCTAGCAATGATTTCAGTTTTTGAGTTTTATGACAATTTTTCAAGTTTTCAATGGTGTCTCCTGCGCAGCATTCAGTGTGTGGGCATTAGGTTTTGACTCAGCACTTATGAAGGAAGGGAATTAGGTCATTAGCTGGCCTTGATCCATGCCCATGAGAGAATTAGTCTTAGGTCTTTCACCATTAACAAACTTTCCCTTTTTTTAAGCAAAACCAAGACTTGGTGTACAACCTAACCCTAGCATGAGTTTGTGAGCTGGCACATGATATATGGAAGCTATTCCAATTCAAATGACACTATTCCATTGATTTTTAAATTTTATTTGAATTTTTAAAGATTTAAAATGAATTAAATTATCAAAAATTAAATAAAATAGAAAAATCAATATTTGATCTTGAAATTAATCATGGGACACGTGTGTGGCACGACAAGGCTGAATCAAGTGGAAGAAAGTGGGCCCTTTTGTCAAAAATTGAAGTTTCAAGGATAGTTGACTTTTGCCATTTCACAAACATTTCCCAACTTCTCCAATGCATAACTTGCTCAATTTTTAATCTTTTCTCATGTTCTTGGACATTTTGGAAAGGTCTTTGAGTCCTTTAACCAATGCCTTTGGTCCCATGTCATTTTGATTTTCCAATCTCAAGTTATGGCCTTTGACTTAAAGTCCCTTTTTGTTGACTTTTGAAAATGACCTATAATGTTGAAATTGATAACTTTTTGTGAGAGCATTTCTTGGACTTGAAGTATGAAGATGAGTTGTAGGAAATGTCTTTCTCTTCAAAATGAGCTTTGGATGGAATTTTTCTGATAATCCATGTGAAAGTTATGCCCTGGTCAATTTCAGTTGACTTTTTCAGCTGTCCAAATAAGGAAACTTTTGCATCTTGATGATTTTCTGAGCCAAATTTTGAGAATCATGATCAAGCCTTGATCAAATGATGTTTGTGGCTTCAAAATGATATGTTGACCAAAAATTTGAACTTTTGACTGTCAAATGACCATTTTGCCCCTACAGTTGACTGTAGTGCAATTTAGGGTTTTGACTGTGCAATTTTGAGCTGAATGCCTTGAAACTTGATATGAGGATGCTTGACCATGTTTGTAAGTATATGAGACTTGACTGGGCCTTTGGAAACTTCCTTTTCTTGATCAGAACACAAACCCTAGTTTTGACTGTATAGGAGACAGTTGCACTGCACAACCCTTGGGGGAATTTTGTGGCTTGGCTTGGCAATTTCTTGAAGAATATGGGAGGGAAAATTTTGGGGTGCAACAGTTGCCCCTGTTCAATCTTCTTAGACCTGAGGATGCAGATTGGCTGGCGTGCCTTTCGTAATCCGAGGGTAGAAGATGATTGGACACTAGAGTGCCCAAAAATTTGCGCTCACATAGTAACAGTGATGGTGGAATGGGCTTATAGATGCCATCTGGATGTTTGATTGCGTAAGAGATTCCTTGGCGAGAACCTGTATACCTGCAAAACAGAAAATGAGTACCTGACACGTTGCAGGAGCTGATTTTTAGATGCCTGGTATAGATGTGTCCTGACTGGTTACAGGAGCTGAGTCTGGAGCTTCAAACGGCGATGAAAGAACCAGGGACGGTTACTACCTTAGCATGAATGGTAAGAGAACCTTGGGCGACTTTAACTTCAACAACGCTCGTTGAGAAAAAATCTTGGGTGACTTTAACTTCAACAACGCTCGTTGAGAAAAAATCTTGGATGTCTTCTACTGGGATAAGAATCAGGGAGATCTTAGGGTCGATCTGACTGAACCAGAGAGGCCTTTGACTGGGTAAGAATCAGGAAAATCTTAGGGTCGACTTAACTGAACCGGACAAGGTCTTGAAATATCTTCAACTGGATAAGCATCAGGGAGATCTTAGGGTCGATCTGACTGAACCAGAGAAGGCCTTTGACTGGATAAGCATCAGGAAAATCTTAGGGTCGATTTAACTGAACCGGACAAGGTCTTGAAATATCTTCAACTGGATAAGCATCAGGGAGATCTTAGGGTCGATCTGACTGAACCAGAGAAGGCCTTTGACTGGATAAGCATCAGGAAAATCTTAGGGTCGATTTAACTGAACAGGTCTAGGTCTTGAAATATCTTCAACTGGATAAGCATCAGGGAGATCTTAGGGTCGATATGACTGAACCAGAGAAGGCCTTTGACTGGATAAGCATCAGGAAAATCTTAGGGTCGATTTAACTGAACCGGACAAGGTCTTGGAATATCTTCAACTGGATAAGCATCAGGGAGATCTTAGGGTCGATCTGACTGAACCAGAGAAGGCCTTTGACTGGATAAGCATCAGGAAAATCTTAGGGTCGATTTAACTGAACCGGACAAGGTCTTGGAATATCTTCAACTGGATAAGCATCAGGGAGATCTTAGGGTCGATCTGACTGAACCAGAGAAGGCCTTTGACTAGATAAGCATCAGAAAAATCTTAGGGTCGATTTAACTGAACCGGACAAGGTCTTGGAATATCTTCAACTGGATAAGCATCAGGGAGATCTTAGGGTCGATCTGACTGAACCAGAGAAGGCCTTTGACTGGATAAGCATCAGGAAAATCTTAGGGTCGATTTAACTGAACCGGACAAAGTCTTGAAATATAGCTAAGAATTTAACTGGATCTTTCCTGAAAGGTAAATGTCAGTCGTATGCAATGCATGATATGGATCAAGCAATGATGTTCTCAATATAAATGAGACTTGTATGATATGATGTGTCTATGCATATTATAATGATGTATGTGAAGTTTTATGTATGTTTTTGTCTAGGAAAGTGAATCCTTGACGGGTGCCGGGAAGTCGTATCCTGGGCTGATGTTGAAGAATAGATTTTGCTTCCGCTGGGGATGATAACTGCAAGAATACTGGTAGGAGAAGATGACTCCGTTGCGGAATAAACTTTGCAAATGAAGGATTCTGCGGGGAGAAAAGATACTCTAGCGACCATGCTGGGAAGCAATACTCTGTGGGAAGAGGGATGCCTTGCTGAGTGTTGATAATAATTTGCTGGGGATAGGAAGACTTTGTCGACGACGCTCTTTCCGTGGCTTTTGGCTGAGGATAACCCAGTTATATCCTGTTAAGGAAATAACTCTTTAAATAAAGCCGGACGACGCGTTCGTGCTCTGCGAGGGATAAGCTTCCAGGATCTACTGGGGATAAGCTTACTGCTTGGGGGAGATGAATTCCATTTCTCCTGGGGAAACTGGATTGGACTCTTCTGGGAAGTTTTGAACTGCGGGGGAAGTGATTCCTTTGAATGTTGATATACCGCCGGGGAACAATCTTTAGGCCAAGACTGCCGGGGATGCTTGTTAAGAATACATATGCTGCTGGGGAAGGTTGAGATCTGCTGGAGGACACCCAACTTCCTTAAGGTTGATAACTGTTTTGCTTGAGGAGAGTATACTGCTTGCTGTCTCACTCTCTGGGGAATTTAAGATGCCTGGTTATGTTCTTTAGCTGAACCTACCTTGGTACTTTGGAGGATAGAACAATTAGATTGCCTAGACAACTCCTTATTGCCCCTGTTTCTAATGTCCCCTGTAATTAATTCTTTGTTTCGTATGCAAATATTTATGAGCTAGCAAATTATTGTCAATGCATATATCACAAGTTGAACCTTGGACGTTCTTCGCAAAACAAAACAGAAAAGGAAAAAACAAAAGGCACATTTTAACTGAAAAGTATATTTGTATTGATTTTTGAGTGGCCTGTGAATAGGCATTTTGTATACAAAAGGCTGACGTCCTAATAAGAGAACGCCACCAAGCAAAAAGGGTTTATACAAATTTTGTACAAAAGAAAATAAAACAGCTGTGTGAAATGAATGATCCACTGGGTTTCAACTCTGCTATTGCCTTTATAACTCCGAGCGTCTCATCACTTGATGACCTTGGTTGAAGGTGAAGCTGACTGATCGATGCCGTCTGATCTTGATGTAGATACCAGATTCTGGATGCAAAGTGATCAATGAGACATAGTATTACGCTTTTATCCCTAATTTTTGCCTGGACCGCCCTTTCGGGTTTTCAGTCCACCGGGATATCCATTTTTGCCCAAGCCGCCCTTTCAGGTTTTCGACTTGCCGGGTGTACAGATTTTTTCCATTTTCATCCCTTCATTTTGCCCGAACCCTTTTGGTTCGACAGGAAGCCCTAATTTTTGCCTAGGCATGTCAGCCTAGCGGGTCTTTTTTTTCATGCGTAATATTTTTTTACTATGTCTGCATTGGCGGGGTGAGGAAGGTCATCACCATCCATATTGGTTAATATCATTGCTCCTCCTGAGAACACATGCTTAACCACAAATGGCCCTTCGTACGTAGGGGTCCATTTGCCCCTTGGATCACTCTGAGGAAGGATGATTCGCTTGATTACCAGATCCCCGACTCGATATTCTTGTGGTCTGACCTTTTTGTTAAATGCCCTGATCATCCGTTTCTGATACGTCTGACCATGACAGATAGCAGCAAGTCTCTTTTCGTCAATAAGGTTGAGCTGATCAAGTCGTGTCTGGATCCACTCATCTTCGTTCAGATTTGCATCCCTCATTATCCGGAGAGAGGGTATTTGCACTTCGATTGGCAAGACTGCCTCCATACCATAAACCAGAGAGAAAGGAGTTGCCCCGGTTGACGTCCTGGCTGAGGTACGGTACCCATGTAGAGCGAACGGTAACATCTCGTGCCAATCTTTATAAGTCACTGTCATCTTCTGCACGATCTTCTTGATGTTCTTATTTGCTGCTTCTACAGCCCCATTCATCTTCGGTCTATAAGGAGAAGAGTTGTGGTGCTGTATCTTGAACTGTTCGCAGAGCTCAGCGATCATCTTATTGTTCAGATTGGTACCGTTGTCTGTAATAATTCTCTCAGGGACGCCGTACCGACAGATCAGGTTATGCCGAATGAACCGTGCTACAACAGTCTTGGTTACCGTAGCATAGGATGCTGCCTCAACCCACTTCGTGAAGTAATCAATTGCCACTAGGATGAAGCGATGTCCATTAGATGCCGTAGGTTTAATCTCGCCGATCATGTCTATGCCCCACATTGCAAACGGCCAAGGCGCAGTCAGAACATTCAGGGGGACCGGAGGAACATGCACCTTGTCTGCATAAATCTGGCACTTGTGGCATGTCCTGGAATGTTGGTAACAGTCAGCTTCCATTGTGGACCAGTAATATCCTGCCCGTAGGATCTTCTTAGCCATGGTGTGTCCACTGGAGTGTGTACCAAAGGTCCCTTCATGTAGCTCTTCCATGATTCTTTCTGCTTCAGTTTTGTCCACACAACGCAGTAAGGTTGAATCATGGTTTCGCTTGTACAAGATGCCGTTGCTTAGGAAGAACTTGGCTGCAAACCTCCTCAGGAACTTCTTATCATTGATAGATGCACCCTCAGGGTATTCCTGAGTTTCCAGATATCTCTTCACTTCATGGTACCAAGGCTTCTCAGACACCAATTCAGTTTCGAGATCACAACAGTATGCCGGTTCGTCCAGTTTCCAGATGATGATCCGGGGAGCTTCATTATCCCATTTGACCTTAACCATTGAAGACATTGTAGCTAACGCGTCCGCCAACTGATTCTCTTCTCTTGGAAAGTGCTCAAATGTTATCTCTGTGAAGTGGGGGATCAGGGTCAACACACATTCTCTGTAAGGAATCAAGTTTGGATGTTTCGTATCCCACTCTCCTTTGATCTGATTGATCACAAGAGCGGAATCTCCGAAGACACTCAGAAATTTGATCCTCAGGTCGATCGCAGCTTGAAGACCCATGATACACGCCTCATACTCCGCCATGTTGTTGGTACAGTTGAAACACAGCCGGGCAGTGAGTGGAGTATGAGTACCTTGAGGGGATATGATGATGGCGCCGATACCGTTTCCCAAAGCATTGGAAGCTCCGTCAAAATGCATAGACCATCGGGATCCTGGTTCAGGTCCTTCATCCGGTCCAGGTACTTCACAGTCAGTTACTATCATAATGCTTTCATCCGGAAACTCGAAGTTCATTGATTGGTAGTCATCTACAGCTTGATGTGCTAAGTGGTCTGCCAATACACTTCCCTTGATGGCTTTTTGGGTCGTGTACTGAATGTCGTATTCCGTCAAGATCATCTGCCATCTTGCAATTCTCTCAGACAGAGCAGGCTTTTCGAATATGTACTTTATAGGATCCATTTTTGAGATCAACAAGGTAGTGTGAGTCAGCATATACTGTCTCAGCCGGCGAGCAGCCCATACCAAAGTGCAGCAAGTTTTCTCAAGCAGTGAGTATCGGGTCTCACAGTCGGTAAACTTTTTGCTAAGGTAATAAATGGCATTCTCTTTTCGGCCAGACTCGTCATGCTGCCCCAGCACACACCCCATTGAATTATCAAGCACTGTCAAGTAAAGTATCAAAGGTCTCCCTTCAACTGGTGGCATAAGGATGGGTGGTTCTTGGAGATATTCTTTGATTCTGTCAAAAGCAGCCTGACATTCATCATTCCAACGTACTACCTGATCTTTCTTCAGCAGCTTGAAGATTGGTTCACAGGTAGCAGTTAGGTGTGAGATGAACCGAGCAATGTAATTCAGACGTCCTAGAAAGCCTCTGACTTCCTTCTCTGTCTTAGGAACTGGCATCTCTTGAATGGCTTTGACCTTAGCAGGGTCCACTTGAATTCCCTTGTCACTTACCACGAAGCCTAGCAACTTTCCAGATCTTACCCCGAAGGTGCACTTGTTCGGGTTTAACCTCAGCTTGTACAGTTTCAAACGGTCAAACAGTTTCTGCAGATGATCAAGATGTTCTTCCTCAGTCTGGGACCTAGCGATCATGTCGTCAACATACACTTCTATCTCATGATGGATCATGTCATGAAATAAAGCAACCATGGCACGTTGGTAGGTTGCCCCAGCATTCTTTAGTCCAAAAGGCATGACTTTGTAGCAGAAGGTGCCCCACTGAGTAACAAATGTAGTCTTTTCCATGTCTTCAGGAGCCATCTTGATCTGATTGTAGCCTGAAAAACCATCCATAAAAGAGAACACTTTATGCTGAGCTGTATTATCAACAAGGACATCAATGTGAGGTAGAGGGAAGTCATCCTTGGGACTGGCCCTGTTCATATCCCTGTAATCGACACACATTCTGACCTTGCCGTCCTTCTTAGGTACCGGCACCACATTAGCAACCCACTGAGGGTAAGAAGTCACTGCAAGAAACCCGACATCAAACTGCTTCATAACCTCGGCTTTAATCTTCTCAGACATCTCTGGACGCATACGACGGACCTTTTGCTTAACCGGAGGGCAATCTTCTTTAGTTGGTAAGTGATGGACCACAATGTCGGTATCTAATCCGGGCATATCTTCGTAGGACCAGGCAAAGATCTCCATATAGTCATGCAGCATCTGAGTCAACCGTTGCTTCACGCTGAGCTCTAGGTTGGCACCAATCTTTACCCCTTTCTTGTCTTCTTCAGTACCCAAGTTTATTATTTCCACTGGCTCTTCATGGGGTTGAATTGCCCTCTCTTCCTGTTGTAACAGTCTTGCAAGTTCACCAGGCACTTCGCAATCATCTTCACCTTCGTCTTCGGCTAAGTTGATCGGATTTTCGAAGTCATAACTGGCAGTAGCAGAGTCGTTACCAGTGAGATCCAGAGTGGATTGAAACCTGTATGAGTGAGTGTGTGTGTAAATACAGCTGTTTTGCAATATGTAAAGAAAGGAAAGAAAAGGAGCGCAAAATTTGAAATGTGAAAAACGTCCAAGATTTTCATTCATGATATATGAAATGACAGTTTGTATGCCCTCACAAATGATACCACGGTGTCTCGGGTAAGACACCGGGCCAAAGAGTTTATTATTGTTTATTACAAATACCAAAAACATAGGAATTCATTACTTAGTAACAAGAGAAACAGATAAGTTGTCCTTTGCGCTCCAATTGTTAGGTCCACTGTCGGTTGCCGGGTAGATCCAGCTATCAAACTCAGCATCGTCCACTTCGTCTTCGTCCCCAATAGCATTCACTCCATGAGCAGGTAGGGGAGCTGTTACCACATTAGGCTTGTCAGATGCCTCAAACTGTACCTCCTTGGCGTCAATGAGGTCCTGCAGCTTGTTCTTTAGTGCCCAACAGTCATCGGTAGAGTGCCCCGGGCTATCTGAATGGTAAGCACAGTGAGCATTTGGATTAAACTTGGGGGATGCAGTATTGGGAAACTTTGGAGCCTCCCTGACAGTCACTAAATTGGTGGATAGCAACTGTGGCAGGATCTGTGATAAGGTCATGCTTAACCGGGTAAACTCTCTCCGGGGTCTTTCAAACTTTTGAGGATTAGTTGGCCGAGGAGCAGCGGCAGGTTTGGCAATCATTACCGCACTGACAGATTGGCGGCGTTCAGGTTGCTCTGGTCTCCGGGAGCTATATACAGCACTAGCCTCCTTTTTGAAGGGTTTCTTTTCAGTACTGGAGGAGGCAACCTTCTGTATCTTTCCCGATTTTATACCGGCCTCGATCCTTTCACCAGTCAGGATCAGATCAGTAAACCCAGCAGAGGAATTACCAATGAGATGATTGAAAAATGGACCAGATAGGGTCCCTAAAAACATATCTACCAGCTCCCGGTCCGTCAATGGTGGCTGCACCCTGCCAGCCAGGTCTCTCCATTTCTGGGCGTACTCCTTAAAACCTTCACCCGACCCTAGCGACATACCCTGGAGCTGGGTACGCGTAGGAGCGAAGTCGGAATTATATTGATACTGCTTGTAAAAAGCAGTGGCCAGATCCTCCCAGTTACGAATGCTGGTTCCATCCAGCTGATAGAACCATTCGAGGTGAGTCCCTGAAAGACTCTCCTGGAAGAAGTGGATCCAAAGGTTCTTGTCTGCTGTGTAAGGCTGGATCTTCCATACATAAGAACGGAGGTGCATCTTGGGACAGGAAGCCCCGTCATACTTCACAAAGGCAGGTGCCTTGAACTTGTGTGGAATCACCACCCCAGTAGATAACCCCAAGTCTCCGAAATCCAGTCCAGGCACCTGCTGAACTTCCATAGCCTTTAATCTGTCCTCCAGCTGCTTGTACCGGTCTTCAGCAGGAGGGTACTGTTCGTCGTTGAAGTCTGTTTCAGTATCAGAGCCCACAGGAGTAGGGACCTCCCTTTCTTGGTGACTACCTTCCCCCACAAATGGAGTAGTCCTTTCAGCCTCAACCTGTAAGGTGTTCCCGAGTCTGCGCCCAGTGTTAAATAGCACAGTCCTCCTCTTCTTCTTAGTCTTCTTCAGAAGCATGGTCTTCAACTCTTGTTGACCCTGAGCCAAGCCCTTGATCAGCTCTTGAAATTGGGCGTTCTGCGCCTGAAGAGCCTTGATAGATGCCTCGGTTGATGATTCAGGGTTCATGATGCTGAAATAAACAGCGAAGAACAGTAAACAACCTGAAAAGAAGAGTACCTGTGATGCACATGATGAATGATATGTGTTTATGCAATGCATTCAAGAGCTCGAAAATTCAAATTTGTTGTAGACCAAAAGGAACACACGTTATTATTAAGAAAATCATTGTTTAATACATCAAAGCCTCATGGGCAAAAGTACAAAAAATCAAATCAATCCCAAAATATGCTGCGCATCCTCTTTGGAGCTATGTAAGTGTTGAGGTTCCTCTCCTCATGCAACAGGCGGGTGAGCTCCAAGACCTTCTTTTCACTGGCACGCAGACTAGTCTCAAGAGAATTCCGCTCTTCCTTAAGCTGGATCCAGCTCTTCTGCATCTCTTCCCAGGATGTGGGCATATCAGGATGCTGGATAGTGTAGGACACTTCCCCTTCCAAGACAGGCTCTTTGATTACTGGAAGCATGTGAGGATAAGGCATTACTAACTTCTGAGAGCGGGCTCGTACCCACTTGAGGTAAGGCTCCAAAGGGATGGAGTTCCTGTGCCCCAGTGTCTTGCTGTCTATCCTACTGGGCATCCTCCAAGCTTTGATGAATCTCTGGCGAAGTCCTTGAGTATCGCTGTCGAAGTCAAAAACTATGTCAGGAATTAACATGTCATGAGGACCATCCCTCCGAGCATAACCAAACTGTCTCCAAGCCAGGCATGGGCTATAAGTAATACCTCCTCTGATTCCAAGTAAAGGAACATTAGGGTACTCCCCGCAACGATCAATGATAGTGACATCTTCTCTGGACCTAGGGCACCAATGTATATCTGCATGGGTAAGAGTCATCAACCGTTGTGACCATCTCAAACCCCGCTCATTCTTCAGGACTGATTGTGGAAGGTGTGAAATAAACCACCTTCCCAGGAGAGGAGTGCAACACATAAGGACACCTCTTTTTCTCATGGTTCGAGTGTAACATGAGTGAAGGATGTCCCCCAGCAATGTAGGTATAGGATTCCTGGACATAAAGATCTGAACAGCACTGACATCAATAAGCTGATCTGGGTTAGGGAACAACACCAAACCATAAACAAGGAGGGCTACCACTTCTTCAAAAGCTTGCAAGTCAAGGGAGTTCCAACATTCATGAGCCTTTTCAAACAGAAACCTGGCTAAGAACCCTTTAATACCACTTCTAACTTCCCAATGTCCCTTGAGGTCAGATGACTGTAGGTGCAAGGCTTTAGCAATCTCTTCAAGCTTAGGTTCCTTTTCTGTACCGTTGAAGGGTAGCTGGTCAAGGATAGGGATCTTCAGGAGCCGGGAGAACTCCTCCAATGTAGGTACCAACTGATAGTCCAAGAAGGCGAAACAGTGATGCAGAGGGTCAAAGAATTGGAACAGGACCTTTATCATATCTTCCTCAATGTTGGTGTTGACCAAGCTGATGAGGCTTCCATGCCTTTCACTGAATGAAGAGTTCTCGGGAATCCTGGATATAAGTTCCTTAAGCTGAGGAGGGATCCTTACAAGACTGATTTGAATTGTCTTTCTACGAACAATTTCCATGTCCTACAAAACAAGAACAAAGATGAAAATTCGAACCCCTGAAATGGTTAGTTAATGCATATGATGCTGGATGATGTCATGATGCTATGATTAAACACACCACAGATATGTACAAAGACAAACATGTAAGGCACACAAGGCACACAAGACAAGCCCTTAAGGTTTAAGGCCAACATGGGGTCTGGGTAGTACCCTCTTGAAGTTGGTGAGTTCAACCTGTCCTAATCAAAGTAACCGTGTTCTAAGGTTCCCAATATCACGGGATTGCTTTCATTGTTCACCGTTTCGATTTAGCCACTGAACTGGCGACCGAAATATTCCAGGAAAGCAACCCTCAATTGAGTGTAGTATCGAGTATCAACCAACCTCGGACTGCACCAAAGTCAGTTATCTCACTACCCTAAAGAGGCCAAGATAGTTCAATTAAGGTTCCTAAGGTCTGTTGATGCTTCATGACACCACGCGGAGGCCCCGTACTCTCCTTGACTGAACTCAAGGGTTACCGGTACACACCAAAGTGCCACATCAACGTAGCAGACTGTTTCAACCATGTCGGTATACCCCGCACAGCTCCCTCACAGCCTTGTTGCTACTTTCTAAGAAAGGTATCCCCAGATCCGGGTTAGGATCTATAGAACTCCCAAGACAGTACCCACAATTTAAAGCAAACAATTCAGCCAATTGAAAACACAAGTGATCTTAGTCCTAAGGTACACCTCACTTTAAAATAATTCCCCAGCAGAGTCGCCAGTTCTGTGATCGGTGGATCTGGAACTGACTGTTTAACGCTGGTTCGCGAAATGTCGCGGAAGCAAGAGTCGCCACCGTCTTTTATTTTCTCCAAATGGAAAGGACAAAAGCACAGAAAAATTCCTTAAAGAGATTGCTCTCGGTTCGGGAGGTAGGTTATAGAAAGGGAAGGTGTTAGCACCCTTTCTATCCATGGTTATCCATGGGCTCTTAGATACTTGCTCATTGTGTTTTCAAAAATGTTTGTTTGCTTTTCAATGTGGGTTTTAAAAAGTTTCTTTGAAAAATCTCAGTTCGACTTCGTACGTCAGAGTGTTTGAAAAATTTGCTTCGAAAGCTTTTGAAAAGTGTTGGTGTGAAAAGATTTCAGTTTGTTTTGAAGTGAGCAAGTATCCATGAGTCGTCTACCTACCCTAAGGAATTCGTCTGTGTAAATGTCCTTTAAAGTAGTGCCATCCCACCATTGAGAGGTAGGTAGCACCACCGTTGGAGGTGTTCGGGTCAATTCGAGGTTCGGGACATGGTGATCACCAGAGCAATAGGAAGATACCTTAGAAGCTACCCTCATGCCAGGTTCCCGGATCATGAGGACTTACTAAGACATCCTCTACTCGACGATCACCTTTCGAAAGGCAACAGTGAGGCGTACCCTAGGGGTGGTGTGTGATTTGTGTGTCGTTTTCATTTGCATTTATCTTGTCATGTTCATTGTGATCTACGCTTGATTTTATTTAAGGCCATACATTCTTTCATGTTTTTTAACAGTTAAAAGTTTTGCGGGAAAAGTAAATCTAAGCTATTACAAATGGCGCGGGTCCACATCGCCAAAATTAAACCGGACCCGATTTGACGGAAAGTAAAGAAAGCAAATAAAAGTGCGAAAAGTAAATTGTCCGAATTACACAGCTTTGGGAGAGATACATAATTATTTAAGCAACAAAATAAATATGCGAATTAAATAAATTACGAACGAGGGCGTTGGACCCTTTTGCAAAAAATTAATATTAATGAGGAATTAAAATTAAAATTAAATGTTTTTTTTGTTTTTTTTGGTATTTTTATGTTTTTTAAGATTTAAAAGAAAAAAGAATTAATTGAAAATAACTAACCCTAATTCTAATGGTTTTTAAGCTTGTTATGAAAATATTAAAATATGACCTAAATTAAACCTAAGCTAATTTATGTACAATTTAATTGTGAAAATAAAATAAGTAATATAAAAAAGAAAAATTGAAAGGAATAAAATTTATTAAACCTAAATTCTATATTTTTTATATTTTTATGAAAAGAATTAAAGTTGCAACCTAAATTAATACTAAGTTAATTTACATGTTAATTTATTTATGAAAATAATTAAGTTAAATATTTATTATATTTGTCATCTTTTCTGATTTTTTGTGATATTTTTATATATATGGTAAAAATAATTTATTAATTAAAACAATAAAAGAAATAAAATAAGAATTGAAAACAAAATACAAAAGGAAATTGCAAACCAGGGGGGGGGGGGGGTTCAGGCCCTAAAGTGGAGGTGTGGATCCAGTAAATTGAGCCCAATAGCATTCAGAGTCGTTGACCCTCCCAGACATCATGTGGCAACGTTGACTAGGGTTTATTGTGCCCTTTGAATCTCTGCCTTTGATTTGACTTCATGAGACGCGTGTATGCTTAGATTATGGGGATGTATGGTGCACTCCAATGATGAACCTGCATGTGAATGTGAACAAGAAAATAATATTGAAATTATTGAAGACCTGGGGATCGAACCCAGGTCTTGTGCATTGCCCATACGTTCGCTTGCCATCTGTGCCACTTAACCACTTTGTTATATAATAAGCAAAGAAATATTATAAAAGAAAAACAAGATTAGTGCTGGAAAACGCGCGAGATTTTAAATGAGCCAGTCAGCGTGTGACATGTAATCGTCTTCTCCACCTTCCCTGAAAACAAAACCATATGGCAACGGTTTCTTAAGCGTGGTTCAAGGTTGCTTTAGAGAAAATAGCGACTAGCGCTATACAACTCATAAATTAATCGCGACCATGGCTTCTTCTTCGTCTAAGTCTGCTGATTGCAATGGTGGTGGTCTGGAGTCCTGATTTTTCCTAATTTGAGAAACCCCAATTTCAAGCTTCTGTAAACCCTAACAGTTGTCAATGGCAAATCTCCAAATATGGCATGAAAACAAAATTAAACTACATGATTAGCTTCAGAATACGTTAGTGAACATGAATGCATAGAAAAAACATAATGAAAATGTCTGAATGTGAAGATACGATTATGCATTTTGTTTGACACAACTTGAATCCATGGTACCAATTCTGGGCGTTTTGATGGATGTTAATGATTGGAATACGTTCAGGAATTGTCAAGGAAGCTTTTGGAATAGGTTTTGTGCCTTCAATCGCCCTCTAGCAATGATTTCAGTTTTTGAGTTTTATGACAATTTTTCAAGTTTTCAATGGTGTCTCCTGCGCAGCATTCAGTGTGTGGGCATTAGGTTTTGACTCAGCACTTATGAAGGAAGGGAATTAGGTCATTAGCTGGCCTTGATCCATGCCCATGAGAGAATTAGTCTTAGGTCTTTCACCATTAACAAACTTTCCCTTTTTTTAAGCAAAACCAAGACTTGGTGTACAACCTAACCCTAGCATGAGTTTGTGAGCTGGCACATGATATATGGAAGCTATTCCAATTCAAATGACACTATTCCATTGATTTTTAAATTTTATTTGAATTTTTAAAGATTTAAAATGAATTAAATTATCAAAAATTAAATAAAATAGAAAAATCAATATTTGATCTTGAAATTAATCATGGGACACGTGTGTGGCACGACAAGGCTGAATCAAGTGGAAGAAAGTGGGCCCTTTTGTCAAAAATTGAAGTTTCAAGGATAGTTGACTTTTGCCATTTCACAAAAATTTCCCAACTTCTCCAATGCATAACTTGCTCAATTTTTAATCTTTTCTCATGTTCTTGGACATTTTGGAAAGGTCTTTGAGTCCTTTAACCAATGCCTTTGGTCCCATGTCATTTTGATTTTCCAATCTCAAGTTATGGCCTTTGACTTAAAGTCCCTTTTTGTTGACATTTGAAAATGACCTATAATGTTGAAATTGATAACTTTTTGTGAGAGCATTTCTTGGACTTGAAGTATGAAGATGAGTTGTAGGAAATGTCTTTCTCTTCAAAATGAGCTTTGGATGGAATTTTTATAATAATCCATGTGAAAGTTATGCCCTGGTCAATTTCAGTTGACTTTTTCAGCTGTCCAAATAAGGAAACTTTTGCATCTTGATGATTTTCTGAGCCAAATTTTGAGAATCATGATCAAGCCTTGATCAAATGATGTTTGTGGCTTCAAAATGATATGTTGACCAAAAATTTGAACTTTTGACTGTCAAATGACCACTTTGCCCCTACAGTTGACTGTAGTGCAATTTAGGGTTTTGACTGTGCAATTTTGAGCTGAATGCCTTGAAACTTGATATGAGGATGCTTGACCATGTTTGTAAGTATATGAGACTTGACTGGGCCTTTGGAAACTTCCTTTTCTTGATCAGAACACAAACCCTAGTTTTGACTGTATAGGAGACAGTTGCACTGCACAACCCTTGGGGGAATTTTGTGGCTTGGCTTGGCAATTTCTTGAAGAATATGGGAGGGAAAATTTTGGGGTGCAACACATACCATAGCCATTTTAAAGGCAACAAATTGGACGAAACCCTAGGGGTGCTTGTATGCATTGTGTTTTCATTTTTTCATGCATTTTGTCTTGTGTTTAGTCATGCTATTTGTTTGATTTTGGTTATCATACAAACCCTAGTTTTTACTATCATGGTATATGAAAGCGATAAATGCGTAAAATAAATCTAAGCTATTACAACATTATTATGGGAAAGGGGGTACAAAGTTTGAATAGGGGGATATTGCTCAAAATAAAACCCTAAAACTATTACAACCATATTAAATTTATTTGTACAAATAAATAAATAAGCAAATATTAAATATGCAAATAAATGTAAATATGCAAAAAATGTTTTTGTATTATTTTTATGTATGTAAAAATAAGTTTATTTATGTCCTAAAAAATAAGAAAAATAATATGATTATTTTTAGAAAGGGTGAAAACCCTAATTTTTGTTTTAAGAAAATATATTCTATATTATTTATTTATTTCATTTATGTACAAGAAAATAAATAAAAATAAATATAAAAATTTTAAAAAATAATAATGTGAGAAAATATTATTTTAAGTGTACAAATGATAAAAATAAAAATAAATAATATTTTTGTATTATTTGCAAATTTTATTTAGAAAAATAAAAGTATTTAACCTAATAAACTATTTTTTTGTCATAAAAAATAATAAAAATAATAAAATAAAAATGTAAAAATTAAGAAAATATTTTTGGTGATTTTTAATATTTAGAAAAAAAATAATAAAGTCAGAAATCACAAAAGAAATGAAAAATAATACAAAATATAATAAATGGGCCAAGGGGGTGCAGAAAGCAAGCAGGGGGGTATCAAAAGTCAGACAAAGCCAGGCCCAGCCTAATGTCCCTTCATCCCTGTCCTTGAGACAGAAAAAACGCGCGCTTCTTATTCAAACTGGTAACTCCTGCATACGTGCTCAAAAATAAAATCTTGCAACATGAAAGTTATAGCTCATGATCACACGATTCTAACCATGTAAAAAACTTGATCTAACTCTCAAAGACCAGAGAGAATTTCATTGGCCCTAATTTCGGACCTAAAAAATTCAGCATGTTCATCATCTAAATTCTCCTAGCTCAGTTAATATAAATACAAGCTATGCATATGTACAGTTCAAGGACATTAAGGGCTACATTTTTGCTTCACAAACCTAAGTCTAATGATGTCTAAATAAGGAGATAGAAAGTTGGAAAATACCTATTTCAGTCAAGTTCGAGTATGGCAATGTAGCAACTTTTAGTGAGGTCTGAAGGACTTTTGAGCTTGCTTGATGTTCCCTTGACCTTTCCCAATGCTTAACTTGCTTTGAAATGACTTGAATCTCTCTATAGAACTCAACCTACAAACTCAGAAATTGAAAATGGTGAAGCTTGAAAATGGAGTTACATTTGCTTGAGAAGGGTTTGGATAGTTCAGATGGGATGTATGTGATGTGTGTGAAGTGGTTTGGGACAAAACGCACGAGTGAAATTCAAAATGGCTAAGGTTCTGCAGGGGTTGCCCTGTTTTAGGCAGAAGTTGGTGTTTTGGTGTATTTGGGTGTTTTTGAGGCTTGGAGCTCGTGTTTCTGGCTTGGTATAATGTGCTGAACTTGTTTTAAATGTTCTCAAGTCTTGGTTTTAACAGATGCACAAGATATGGAGTTTTTGTACACTTGCTTGTTTTTGAAGTAAAAGGTGAGTTGACAAAGGCACAACCTGTACAGGCTAGCTCAAGGCAAGGGGAGAGTTGGTAAACCTTTTCTGATGTTTGTGGATGTGGTTTGCTGCAAAAGATTAAGTTCAATGCTCAAGATAAACAAAAGGACATAAAGCATACTTTATCAAAGTAGCAATGTTATCTTTTTGCCAAAAATGGATTAATTCAACGTGTAATGTTCTAAAGCTCAGAACAAAGCCTCTAACCAATGTATTTGCATTTAATTTATGAGTGTAGAAAGTATTAGAACCTGTAAACCAAGTACAAGCATGCTTTGGACAGATTTGCAAGTTGTAGCAATGTGCAAAATGCCTTGGACAAAAGTGATAATTTGTCATTTTCAAACTTTCGATTCTCCCTAACCATGAATTATATTGGAGAGTTATTGGACATTTTGGAAAGCTTGTAACATTCTCTACAATCCATTTTGAAATGTATTTTGAGATTCCACTTGGAACTACGTGAAAAGTTTCCATGAAGATAGGTCAAAATCCTGCCTAAACTAGGGAAAAATTTTACTAAGTTAAAAGTTTCATGGACCCTTATTCACAAAATCATAACTTGAGATCCACGCATCTTTTAGTAAAACTTTATGAATAAAAGTTGTAGATTTTGTGGAGTACTACAACTTTCATGTTGGAAGTTTTCTTTGAATCCAATTGCATCATGGTGAAAAAGTTGGGAAAAAATGAGAAATTTTCATAACTTAGAAAATTTCTAAGTTATGAAAATTTTCAATCTTAAACCCTAATTTTCAAAATTAGGTTTCTTGATGAACAAGTTTCATGTTTTGACACATCTTGATGAAAAATGACCCTTGACACTTGATTTTGACCAAAAAGTCAAAGTTTGACTTTTCAATGTACAGTTGATTTTTGATCAGTTGACTAGAAAATTCATCTGTCAATCAAATGCATTTGAGATCTTTTGAACCTTGTGATTAGGTCAAGATGATGCCATTGAATCCTTGAAATTATGCTTGAACCCAATTTGCCATTGGCTAGGTGAAAAACCAGAAATTGCCCTTCTACAGTCAAAACCCTAAAAATGACCATTTTGCCCTTTTGATAATCTGATCAAATTTCTTGAGGAGTTGTGGTCCAAACTTGATCAAATGGTTCATATGAGTCTATAATGTTGATGTGGATAAAAAATTATGAGGTTTGACTGTAAATTGGCCACAATTGACTTTTTCCCAATACAAATGATTTTTAGGTCAACAGTCCAATTGACTGGGCAAAAATTTGATTCAAGGCTTGAAACTTGATATGGGCAATCTTATAAGTCAAACATGAAGTATGAAAGTCACATTGAGCATTAAAAGTCCAAAAATCCCTGTGCAAACTCAAACCCTAACTTCAGGTTATCAGTGCAAGGAGATGTCTTGAGCTGAACAAACCCTAATCTGGTCTTGAGTCCAAAGAGTCTTGTGGGGAAAATCTTGATAAAATGAGAGGGCAAATTTTGGAGTACAACAGCTGCCCCTGTTCCATCTTCTTGAACCTGGAGAGTTAGATTGGCGAGTTTGCCGTTCGTGACTCGAAGGTAAAAGATGATTGGACACTAGAGCGCCCGTAAATTTGCACTCGTCAAAGTATAGTTGACGGAATGGGATTAAAGATGCCATTTGGAGAGGTGACAAAATCTTGTCAGAGATGGGCTTAAAGATGCCATCTAAGAATGTTTGTTGAAAATCAGGAGAATGAACATCAGAATGGTATCCGTATCTGGAACGTATCTGAACCGTAACTGTATTTGAATCTTGAATGAATATCAGAATGACTTCCGTGTTTGGAGTGTATCTGTATTGGATCTGAATCTGAAATCTGAATAGGCGACAGAATAGCATCCGTGTCTGGAGCATCTCTGAGCTGGGAAAAAGTCATAATAAGTGACAACATGGCTACCGTGTCTGGAGCGTATCTGGACTGTATATGTACTTGAAATTTGAATAAGCAATAGAATAGAATCCGTGTCTGGAGCATCTCTGAGTTGTATCTGAGTTTTGAATCTGAATAAGTAATAGATTAGCATCCGTGTCTGGAGCATCTCTAAGTTGTTTCCGAATTCTGTATTTGAATAAGCAATAGAATAGCATCTGTGTCTGGAGCATCTCTGAGCTTTGAATTTGAATAAGAAATAGAATAGCATCCGTGTCTGGAGCATCTCTAAGCTGTTTCCGAATTCTGTATTTGAATAAGCAATAGAATAGCATCTGTGTCTGGAGCATCTCTGAGCTTTGAATTTGAATAAGCAAAATAATAACATCAGTGTCTGGAGCATCTCTAGGCTGTTTCCGAATTCTGTATTTGAATAAGAAATAAAATATCATCCGTGTCTGGAGCATCTCTGAGCTTTGAATTTGAATAAGCAATAGAATATCATCCGTGTCTGGAGCATCTCTAAGCTGTTTCCGAATTCTGTATTTGAATAAGCAATAGAATAACACCTATGTCTGGAGCATCTTTAAGCTGTATCATGATTGTATATTGGTAGCTTGTTAATCTTATCCTGAAAAAGGTAGAATGTTAGCTGAAACACAAAGTTATGTTGCATGAAATGTATGATGCAATATATGTGTTTTATCAATGTTTATGATATATGAATGTAATGCAAGCGCATATAAGCTGATTAGCTGTCTTGCTGAGGAAAATAAATCCTTGATAGCCGGAGATAATAAAATCTTTGACTGCTGCCGGGGAAAATAAATCCCTGGACACTGCTGGAGATTCAAAACCTTTGATTACTGAGGATGAGAAATCCTTGCTGACTACTGTTGGGGATAGAGAATCCTTGGCAACTCGTGGGGATTATAAAAAATGTTGACAACTTCTGTGGCGATGTGAGAATCCTTCACGACTTTCCTGGGGATATAGAGATCCTTCAAGTCTTTGGAGTTGGAGGATGATAAACATTCTGTTGTGAGAATAATGCCAAGTGTTGTTTGAGAAACCTGCTTGGGGAATCTGAGAACTTTGATGACTATGGCTGGGGATTACACAATGGGAATTCTTACTCGGCTGGGGAATAAGGAAAACTCTGGTGATCTCTACCGGGGATCAGACAAAGGAAAAAAACTTGATCTGCTAGAGAAAAAGGAAGACTCTGATGGCTTCTGCGGGGAACTAAGAATGAGAATCTTCGATCTCCTGGGGAATTTGAATCCTTGGGGACTTCATGCTGGGAAGTCAAGAATGAGAATCTTCGATCTGCAGGGGATTAAAAATTCTGACAGATTCATGCTGAGGAGTAATGAAGACTCTGGCAACTTCACTGGGGAAACAAAAATGAGAATCTTCATTCTGTTGGGGAATAAAAAACTCTGTGGGGAGTAGTTATACTGTTGGGGAGTAGTTATTCTACTGGAGAGTAAGTTCAGGACTCTGGGGGAAAAAGCTTATTCCTGTTTGGAAGACGTTCAGGAGTTTGGGTTGTATGCCAATCTATTGGGGAATTATCCTAGGTTGGGGATAAGACAAAAGTTAATTGTTATCTGGTTGATTCTCAGACTTTAAGACAACTTGCTGGGGAATCTGGGGAAAACTGAATGGTTTCCACTGTAGATTGATAGTTGGAAATTTGACTCCGTTGGGGAAGAAGGTTTCATCTTCACTGAGGGTCTGTAGTTCAAAGTTTTGGTCCGCTGGGGATTGGGAGTTTGAAAACTTAACTCTGATGGGAATCAAGGGATTTGAAATTATAACTCCGCTGGGGATATGTATTTCAAGGTTTTAGCTCCACTGGGGGATCTAGATGATATACTGCAGGGGATTTCTCTTGGAATAGCCTAAAGACGTCTTCCTATACTTTCAATCTATCAGTAATTATTCTTTCCCATTTCGTTTATTTGTAAACAGTGATTGTATTCAAATGCATATGCTCATTTAATAAATCATTGGACGTTTTCAAATAAAACACAAGTGTAAAAAAGAAAGAAAAGGCAAATAGTTTTCTGCACTTTGAAGTATCTTTGTATTAACTTTGTGTAAGTATTTTGTACATAGGGGACAGACATCCTAGTAAGAGAATGTTGTCATAAAAATGAGAAAAATGTATACACAGAAAGATGGCTATGTGTAAAAAATTCCATGGGATTCCCATTCTGCTATAGCCTTCGTAACTATGAATATCCTGTCCATTCGTTGCTTCGTCTGAAGATGATTGAGTTGATCAGAAGCCCAGAGCTTGTCTGTGAAGAGATTGTCCTTAAAGTGATCCGACAAGACATAGTCATACGCTTTAATTCCCTAACTTTTGCCTGGACCGCCCTTTCGGGTTTTCGATCCACCAGGAAACCCTTTTTTGCCCAAGTCGCCCTTTCGGGTTTTCAACTTGCCGGGTGTACATATTTTTTTATTTATCCCTAACTTTTGCCTGAACCGCCCTTTCGGGTTTTCGATTCACCGGGATGCCCTTTTTTTGCCTAGGTGTGTCAACCTAACGGGTCGTTTATGCGTAGTATCTTTTGACTATGTCTGCGTTCGCAGGGTGCGGCAGATCATCGCCGTCCATGGTGGTTAATATCATTGCCCCACCAGAAAAGATGTTTTTGATCACAAATGGTCCTTCGTAGGTAGGACTCCATTTGCCCCTAGGATCACTTTGCGGCAAGATGATCCGCTTGATTACAAGATCTCCGACTTGATATACCTGATGCATGCCTTTCTTATTGAAAGCCTTGATCATCCGTTTTTGGTACGTCTGACCGTGGCAAACAGTAGTAAGTCACTTTTCATCAATCAAGTTAAGTTGATCAAGCCGGGTTTGAATCCAATCGTCTTCACTCAAACCAGCATCCTTCATGATTCTAAAGGAGGGAATCTAAACCTCGATAGGCAAAACAACTTCCATGCCATATACCAAAGAATAGGGTGTTGCCCCAGTTGATGTATGCGCCGTGGTACGGTACCCATGGAGAGAAAATGGTAACATCTCATGCCAGTCCTTGTAGGTGACTGTCATCTTTTGTATGATTTTCTTGATATTTTTGTTCGCAGCTTCGACAACACTGTTCATCTTTGGCCGATAGGGAGATGAATTGTGATGTTGAATTTGGAACTGCTCGCACAAAGCGGTGATCATAGTATTGTTCAGGTTTGTACCATTATTAGTGATGATCCTTTCGGGGATGCCGTACCGACAAATGAGATTCTGCTTGATAAAGCGGGCAACCACATTCTTTGTAACGGACGCGAAGGAAGCTGCTTCGACCCACTTGGTAAAGTAATCAATAGCCACCAGAATGAAACGGTGTCCATTGGATGCTGTAGGCTTGATCTCTCCAATCATGTCGATTCCCCACATAGCGAATGACCAGGGAGCTGTTAAGACATTGAGAGGAACTGGAGGTATATGTACCTTGTCCGCATAGATTTGACATTTGTGACAAGTCCTGGAATGTTGATGACAGTCAGCTTCCATGGTAGACCAGTAATAGCCTGCCCGTAGAATCTTCTTGGTCATCGTATGCCCGCTTGAGTGGGTGCCAAAGGTACCATTGTGCAGTTCAGCCATGATCTGCTCAGCTTCAACCTTGTCCACACAACGGAGCAGAATGCAATCATGTGTGCGCTTGTACAGGATACCGTTGCTCAAGAAGAACTTGGTAGAGAATCTCCTCAAGAACCTTTTGTCATTGACTGAAGCTCCTTCAGGATACTCTTGGGCCTCGAGATACCTTTTGAATTCGTGAAACCAAGGTCGGTCCACTACTTCTTCGGTATTAGTCTCGTGACAATGTGCAGGTTCGTCCATCCGCTCAATGGTGATTTGGGGAGCCTCATTATCCCAGTTAAGTTTAAACATGGATGACATCGTAGCTAGAGCATCCGCTAGCTGATTTTCTTCTCGCGGAAAGTGCTCGAAGGTGATCTGCTCGAAATGAGGTAACAATGTCAAGACATGTTCTTTGTAAGGGATGAGGTTGGGATGTTTAGTGTCCCACTCTCCTTTGATCTGACTGATGACCAAAGCTGAGTCTCCAAACACAACCAAAGATTTGATTCCCAGGTCTATTGAAGCCTTGAGACCAAAGATACAAGCTTCATACTCGGCCATGTTGTTGGTACAGTTAAAGCAAAGTCTGGTGGTGAAAGGTGTATGGAAACCTTCTGGAGAGATGAGCACAACACCGATACCGTTCCCAATTGCATTGGAGGCACCATCAATGTACAGGGTCCATCGGGATCCTTGTTCAGGTCCGTCATACGGTCTGAAATCTTCAATGTTGTCCAATGTCATAATGTCCTCGTCGGGGAAGTCAAACTTCATTGATTGGTAATCTTCAACAGCCTGATGAGCCAGATGGTCAGCTAGTACACTTCCCTTTATAGCTTTTTGGGTTGTGTACTGGATATCGTATTCTGTCAGGATCATTTGCCATATGGCTATCCTTCCAGACAAAGAAGGCTTTTCAAAGATGTACTTGATCGAATCCATATTAGATATCAGTAGAGTAGTATGAGTCAACATATACTGCATTAGCCGGCGAGCAGCCTATACCAAAGCGCAACAAGTTTTCTCGAGCAGTGAGTATCAGGTCTCACAGTCGGTAAACTTTTTGCTAAGGTAATAAATGGCATGCTCTTTTCGGCCAGACTCATCATGTTGGCCCAGTACGCACCCCATTGAATTATCCAAAACAGTCAGATACATGATTTGCGGTCTTCCTTCGACGGGAGGCATCAAGATAGGAGGTTCTAGCAAATACTCCTTGATTTTATCGAAAGCAACTTGACAGTCATTATTCCATTTAACCACCTGATCTTTCTTCAACAGCTTGAAGATTGGCTCACAGGTAGATGTTAGGTGAGAAATGAACCTAGCAATGTAGTTTAGGCGTCCCAAGAAACCTCTGATCTCCTTCTCAGTGCGAGGGGCAGGCATTTCTTGTATAGCTTTG
This sequence comes from Vicia faba, assembly GCA_948472305.1. NCBI lineage: Eukaryota > Viridiplantae > Streptophyta > Magnoliopsida > Fabales > Fabaceae > Vicia > Vicia faba. The sequence continues at coordinate 847,465,777 of OX451735.1, read as the reverse complement.
ACTTTGGCAGGATCAACCTCGATGCATTTGTTGCTGACAATGAAACCCAAGAGTTTACCAGACCTGACTTCGAAGGTGCACTTGTTAGGGTTCAGTCTGAGCTTGTACTCCTTCAACCTGACAAACAACTTTTACAAATGGTCGAGGTGTTCTTCTTCCGTCTGTGATCGGGCTATCATGTCGTCTACATAGACTTCAATTTCATGATGTATCATGTCATGAAACAAAGCTACCATGGCACGTTGATAGGTTTCCCCGACATTCTTCAGTCCGAATGGCATCACTTTATAGAAGAACGTACCCCACTGTGTAACAAAAGTAGTTTTCTCCATGTCTTCAGGGGCCATTTTGATCTGGTTATAACCTGAAAATCCATCCATGAAAGAAAATACCTTGTGCTGAGCTGTGTTATCAACCAAGATATCAATGTGCGGTAGTGGAAAGTCATCTTTAGGGCTAGCCGTGTTTAAGTCTCTGTAATCCACGCATATTCTCACTTTGCCGTCCTTCTTAGGCACGGGCACAATGTTAGCAACCCATTGTGGATAGGAAGTAACAGTAAGAAATCCAGCATTGAACTGCTTTATAACTTTTGATTTGATCTTTTCAGACATGTTGGGCCTCATTCGGCAGACTTTCTGTTTAATTGGTGGACAATCTTCTCTTGTAGGGAGACGGTGAACCATAATATCTGTATCGAGTCCCGGCATGTCTTCATATGACCAGGCAAAGATCTCAACATATTCATTCAACAGCTGAACTAAGCGCTCTTTGACACTTGGCTCTAGGTTGGCACCCACTCTGACTTCTTTTCTGTCTTCAACAGTACCCAAGTTGATTGTCTCTAACAACTCCTCATAAGGTAGGATAGCCCTTTCTTCCTGTTGCAACAGTATAGCCAATTCTCCCGGCACCTCACAGTCTTCATCACCTTCGTATTCGGCATGGTAGACCAGATCTTTAGAGTCACTGAAGTCCGTAGCAGAATTGTTACCCATGTAATCCGGAATGGAAGGGTACCTGCATTTGTGAGTGAGTGTGTGTAAGGGATAGCCACCTTTAAACAAATAAAATGTAAAAAGAAAGAAAATGAACACAAAAGTTTATATGTGGAAACGTCCATGATTCATTAAAATGGCATATGAAGATGAAAAATCAAACCCTTACAAACGGACCTATGTACCTTGGGTAAGGCACATATGTTAAAAGTGTACGAATTGTTCAAGAATTATTACAAACCAACAGAAATGTTTGAAAGATAAATTACTGATTTATGAAAGTAATGGGAACAAAGTCCTTTTCCTCCCAGTTGTTCAGTCCTCCGTCAACAGTAGGGAAAATCCAGTCTTCCAGGTTGCTCTCCTCTTCACTATCCTCCAAAGCATTGACTCCATGATGGGTGATCTTCACTGGTGGCCCTCCGGCACGGGAGCGACGCACAACCTTCTGACTAGCCGAAGTAAAACCCAAGTTGAATTTATCAGATTTGAAAGGAAAATCGGGAAGCTGCCCCCAGATTATGCTTCCTTCTTCTTCAATCACAGCCTTTGCATCTTTGAGGGATGACATCCGAGGCACAGGTTTGGTAATCATGGGTACAGAAGTCACTGTCTTGGTTGTGAAATCTTCTGAGCTACCTCCTCAAAGTGTTGGAAAGGGGTCTCGATGAATTCACCATCCAATTCAACATAACGGAAAGAATTTAGATGGCTTATCATGTACTCCTCTTCACCATGAACTATTATGATTTTCCCCTGGACAGGGTACTTGAGCATTTGATGCAAAGAAGAAGTGACGGCTCCAGCATTGTGAATCTAGGGTCTTCCCAACAAGCAAGAATAGGAAGGATGAATGTCCATCACATAGAATGTGGAGTTGAAGGTTTCGGTTCCCACTTTAATCGGGATGTCCACCTCCCCGTGGACCATCCTTTTAGAACCATCAAAGGCTCTGATAATGATATTGCTGGGCTTCAGGGTTAGGCCTTCACAGTCCAACCTATCCAAGGCTTTCTTTGGCAAGACATTTAAAGACGACCCAGTGTCAACCAAGACGTGAGCTAGAGTAGTCCCTCTGCATTCCACTGAGACATACAAAGCGCCATTATGCTTTCTCCCTTTAGATGTTAAATCGGCATCAGAGAATCCTAGACCGTTATCTGCTGTTAGGCTAGCTACACATTCCTGGAACTGGTCAGTGGAGGTTTCTTGGGGCACGTGGGCAGTCTTCAAGAATCTGATCAGAGCTTTAGCATGAGCTTCTGAACAAAGTAGCAGGGCCAACATTGAGATCTTTGAGGGGGTTTGCCCTAGTTGTTCCACAACATCATAATCGCTTTTCTTGATTATTTTCAAAATCTCTTCCATTTCTTTTTGAGAGGTCTCAGGGATGACCAATGGCTGAGCCCTCGTCCTGACGGGCGCTTCTTGGATCCCTTTCCCTCTATCATCATCAGCAGCAGAGGGGACAACCACAGGAGTAACAACTTCTTTAATAAGCCGAGTTCTCGCAGATATGTTGACCGGTACAGGAGTAATCTTAGGTGCATTTGAGGGTCCGAAGATTGCCTTTGGAGGGGCAATCTCCGGAGAGAAAATCCTTGTTAGAACAAAGTTTGAATCTACTACCCTAAGTTTAAGTTTTGATGATAACAAAATGCAAAGATATATTAATTGTATGATTCATGTAAGAACTATTTGCTACCTAAAAATTACATTCTGTTTTACAGAAACTCTGATGGGTATCAGCATGAGAACATCCTCATCAGCATCAGAAAATTGGATATCCTCATCAGCATCAGAAGATGCTATATCAGATACCAGAATCAGAAGATCAACTTGCGCTTATGCTGAAGCTTGATGAACAGATCTGCGCTCAACACTCTGAACTCTGATAAAGACAACAACAGTTCATCAACACCTAAGCAGCGTCAGAATGAGCCAAAGCCAGAACACGCTTAAGTGGAAACGGTACTGTGCATTCAAGATGAGTTATTACCAACGACATCATTCCAGACAAGATCTACTTAATAAGGAAAGATTGTTATTGGCATTGAAACAGAATTATTCTCCAACGTATACTATTTCCAATGCTATATAAACAAGTCAATGAAGATTGAATTGGCTAATGCTCTACACTAATCTACACGCCTAAAAGCTAATCATCATCTTCCTCACTCTCAGTTTGCTAAAAGCTCCAAAATTCCTTACTCAATTATTTTAGCAATCTAGTTTCCATAAGCTTAAGTTGTGTAGTATCACAGTTGTGATAAACAGTTTTGTAGAAAACATTCACACACCTAGATTTCAATTCTTTGTAAGAAAGTAATTCCTTGAGAAACCGGTTTGTGGTTTACATTAAGAAGGCTTTAGCAGTTGTTAAAGCAGATTGTAATTTTCAGTTGAATATAATGGATTAAGACCTCGTTGGAGAGAGGCGAAATCACCTTGACGGGTGGACTGGAGTAGTTTGAGATCAAACGAACCAGGATAAAAATACTGTGTTGATTGCAATTGATTTCCAATTTTTACAATTCAACCCCCCTTCTTGTGTTTTTCACTTCTTCAATTGGCATCAGAGCGCCTGGTTCTGAGCTAAAACACTTAACCGTATCAGTACAAGATCCAACGTCAGAAAAACACAAATGGCAGGAATTTATCAACACACCAGCAATGACTACAATGAAGACAAAGACAGATTCAACGGAAAACCTCTAGTATTTGATGGAGAAAATTTTGATTACTGGAAAGACAGAATTGAAAGCTTCTTTCTGGCACATGATGCTGATCTGTGGGACATGGTGACAGATGGATACACGTACCCTGTGAATGCAAGTGGTCAGAAGATTGATAGGAAAGCAATGTCTGACCAACAAAAGCGTGACTTCAAAAATCACCACAAGGCCAGAACCATCCTTCTCAGCGCCATCTCTTATGCCGAATATGAAAAGATCTCTAACAGAGACACAACAAAGAACATGTTTGACTCACTCAGAATGACGCATGAGGGCAACGTTCAGGTCAAAGAAACTAAAGCTCTTGTGCTCATTCAGAAGTATGAGGCATTCAAAATGGAAGAAAGTGAATCCATTGAAACAATGTTCTCAAGATTCCAGATTCTGGTAGCTGGTCTCAAGGTTCTGGACAAAGGATACTCTACTGCTGATCACGTCAAGAAGATCATCAGAAGCTTACCAAAGCAGTGGAGGCCAATGGTTACAGCTCTGAAGCTAGCAAAAGATCTCAACAAAATTTCTATGGAGGAACTTATCAGCTCCCTCAGAAGTCATGAGATAGAGATAGAAGCTGATGAACCCCAGAAGCAAGGTAAGCCTTTAGCATTAAAATCTAACAAAAAATCTGAGTCTAAAGTTTTGCAGGCAGTTGAAGAAACATCTGATGGATCCTCATCAGAAGAAGACGAACTTTCTCTCCTCTCCAGAAGAGTGAATCAACTGTGGAAGCAGAGGCAAAGGAAGTTTAGGAATCCCAGAAGATCTGATCAGAATGAGTCTTCTTCCAGATACAGAAGGACAGATTCTTCCTCTGGATACAGAAGATCTGAAGGTTCCTCAAGAAGCAGAAAGCAAAACACCAAGGACATCATCTGCTATGAGTGCAATGAGCAAGGACACTACAAGAGTGACTGCCCAAAGCTTCAGAGGGAAAAGCCCAAAAAGAAGTTTGGAAGAGAAAAGAAGAAAAGTCTCATGGCTACATGGGATGACTCTGACTCGTCTGAAGCTGACTCAGAATCAGATGATGAGAGAGCAAACATAGCTCTCATGGCCAACATTTCAGAAGATAGTGAAGCTTCTGAATCAGAATCAGAATCAGATACTGAAGAGGTATTTCTTGACTTTGCAGTTAATTTTACCAAGGCTGAACTTGCTGAAAGCCTTAACGAAATTCTGGAAAGGTACCAGCAGATTAGAGTTAAATTCAGAAACCTGAAAAGGAATATTGAATCTGACTCTGATAAGACTGAGATTCTTAAATTGGAAAATTCTGAGCTGAGAAATAAAATTTCAAAATTAGAAAATACTTTACAAAACTCTCAGAAGGAACCAATTTCTGAAACTCCCAGCAGCGCTGATGAGATCATCAAGGAGTATGATTACAGTTTCCAGAAGTTCCTTGCTAAAAGCATAGATAGAAGCAAAATGGCTTCAATGATCTATGGAGTTAGCAGAAACGGCAGGAAGGGAATAGGATACCAAGGTAAGGTTCCTACACCAAAGAATGTCATGGATTTAACCATTAAACACACTCCTCTGAACTCACATTTTGTGTATGGTCACACACATGATATTAAATACACTAGAAGTAAGTATTCTGTGAAACCAAAATTCAACCAGAGTTTTGGTAAATCTAACAAATCAGGACCCAAGAAAATCTGGGTACCTAAGGATAAAATAATACATGTTGCAGATATCTTTAGCAGCAAATCTGAAACACCAGTCATGGTACCTGGACTCTGGCTGCTCGCGACACATGACTGGAAGAAGGCATATGTTCCAAAGCCTGGAACTTAAGCCTGGAGGCCACGTTGGCTTTGGAGGCAATCAGAGGGGAAAGATCATTGGCTCTGGAACTGTAGGTAATGGAAATCTTCCCTCTATAAATAATGTTCTGCTAGTAGATGGATTAATGCATAATCTGTTATCCATAAGTCAATTAAGTGATAACGATTATGATATAATCTTTAATAAAAAATCATGTAAAGCTGTTAGTCATAAAGATGGGACTATCCTGTTTAATGGAAAGAGGAAAAACAACATCTATAAAATCAAACTTTCTGAACTGAAAAGTCAGAATGTAAAGTGTCTTCTGTCTATTAACAATGAGCAGTGGATCTGGCACAGAAGATTGGGGCATGTTAGTATGAGAAGAATATCTCAGATTAACAAACTCAATCTGGTCAGAGGACTTCCTAATTTGAAGTTCAATTCAGATGCTCTGTGTGAAGCATGTCAGAAAGGCAAGTTTGCAAAACCTTCTTTCAAATCTAAAAATGTTGTTTCTACCTCTAAGCCGTTAGAACTTCTGCACATTGACTTATTTGGACCAGTTAAAACCGCTTCAGTCAGTGGCAAGAAGTATGGGTTAGTAATCGTAGATGACTATAGCAGATGGACATGGGTAAAGTTCTTAAGACACAAGGACGAGTCACACTCTGTGTTTGTTACCTTCTGTAACCAAGTTCAGAATGAAAAAGATCTTAGAATCGTTAAAGTCAGAAGTGATCATGGTGGAGAGTTTGAAAACAAAGATTTTGAGTCATTCTTTAATGACAGAGGCATTCTGCATGATTTCCCTTGTCCTAGAACTCCCCAACAAAATGGAGTTGTAGAACGAAAGAACAGAACATTGCAAGAAATGACCAGAACCATGATCAATGAGACAAACGTTGCTAAGATCTTCTGGGCAGAGGCAATAAACACAGCGTGCTACATTCAGAATAGAATCTCAATAAGACCTATTCCGGAAAAGACTCCATATGAATTGTGGAAGAACAGAAAGCCCAACATTTCATATTTTCATCCATTTGGATGTACTTGCTTTATGTTAAATACAAAAAATTATTTGAACAAGTTTGACTCTAAAGCACAGAAGTGTATTATGTTAGGATACTCTGAACGCTCAAGAGGGTACAGAGTATACAATACAGAAACGCAGATTGTGGAAGAATCAATCAGTGTTCATTTTGATGATAAGCTTGACTCTGAAAAGTCAAAGCAAAATGAAGTTTTTGCAGGTATGGAAATTGAATTTACAGGTTCTGAAGACAAGTCATCAGAAGCTCTTAACACAGACACCCCTTCAACATCTGAAAGGAGCACTGCTAGCAATCCTACAACAGCTGCTGATCAACCTCAGAAGAGACTACCCAGAAGAAGCTTGGATCACCCAGAAGAAACTATCTTAGGAAGAAAGGAAGATCCAATCAGAACAAGAGCAAGCTTCAGAAACTCTGAAGAAACTCTCATGGGACTTGTGTCTCTGATTGAACCTTCTTCTATTGATGAAGCACTTCTGGACAACGACTGGATTCTAGCAATGCAAGAAGAGCTGAATCAATTCACCAGAAATGACGTATGGGATCTTGTTCCCAGACCAAAAGGATTTAACGTCATTGGAACAAGATGGGTGTTCAGAAACAAGCTAAATGAACAAGGTGAAGTCATCAGAAACAAAGCACGACTGGTAGCACAAGGTTATAGTCAGCAAGAGGGGATATACTATACAGAAACCTTTGCTCCAGTCGCCAGGTTAGAATCTATCAGACTTTTAATTTCATTTGCTGTTAATAGAGGCATCACTCTGTATTAGATGGATGTCAAGAGTGCATTCTTAAATGGTTATATAGAAGAAGAGGTTTATGTGCACCAACCCCCTGGTTTTGAAAATACAAAACATCCAGAACATGTTTTCAAACCAAAGAAGTCACTATATAGTCTGAAACAAGCTCCCAGAGCTTGGTATGAAAGACTAAGTAACTTTCTGTTAGAAAATGAATTCACCAGAGGGAAGGTGGACACTACCTTATTCTGTAAGTCAGTTAAGAATGACATCTTAGTCTGTCAAATTTATGTTGATGATATTATTTTTGGATCTACTAATCCTTCTCTTGGAAGAAAATTTGCTAAGTGTATGCAGGCAGAATTTGAGATGAGCCTCATGGGGGAACTGAAATTCTTTCTAGGAATTCAGATCAATCAAACTCCAGAGGGAACTTACATTCATCAGAGCAAATATGTCAGAGATCTTCTGAAGAAATTTGACCTCTCAGAATGTAAGCCATCAAAGATTCCAATGCATCCCACGTGCATTCTGGAAAGAGAAGAGGTAAGCAAAAAGGTAGAACAGAAGGTCTATAGAGGTATGATTGGTTCTCTCCTTTATCTGACAGCTTCAAGGCCTGATATCTTATTCAGCATATGTATTTGTGCTAGATTCCAATCAGATCCTAGAGAATCTCACTTAACAGCTGTTAAGCGAATTTTCAAGTATCTGAAAGGTACTACTAATCTGGGTTTATTTTATAGAAAATCTAGTGATTACAGCTTAGTAGGCTACTGCGATGCTGACTTTGCTGGAGACAGAGTAGAGCGTAAAAGTACTTCTGGAAGCTGCCAGTTTCTGGGAGAAAATCTGATCTCTTGGTCCAGCAAAAGGCAATCCACAATTGCGCTATCAACAACAGAAGCTGAGTACATAGCAGCAACAGGATGTAGCACACAAATGCTCTGGATGAAAAGTCAGCTTGAAGACTTCCAGATTTTTGAGAGTAACATCCCTATACTCTGTGATAATACTTCTGCTATTTGCTTAAGTAAGAATCCCATTTTACATTCTAGAGCTAAGCATATAGAAATAAAACATCACTTCATTAGGGACTACATTCAGAAAGGAATTTTGAACTTAAAATTTATTGATACAGACCATCAATGGGCTGATATCTTCACTAAACCCCTTTCTGAAGATAGGTTCAATTTCATTCTGAAACATCTCAGCATGAAAATCTGCCCAGAGTGAAAATGTTTTAATTTTATATATTAATCTTCAGAATGTATTTGTTTTACTGTGAACTTCTGATCAATCTCCTTTCAGAAAGATAGACATGCAGATTGTATCAGATTCAATTCTTAAAGATCTGAGCGTTTCAGCTAAAGGATAGACGTGCTGCTCACTAAATCAAACAAGTGTCATCCAATCATCAGCAAATCTCTGAAGCAGAATGCGTGCATGCTTCTGAGAAGGCAAAATGCTGATTGGGTGCATTGAGACACATGTCTGGTAACCGTTTCAAGTATCTTTCTCAAATCCCCCAAAATCAGCAAGCATTAAATGAAAGTAATCATGTTTTTAAAACGTAATCATGAATTATTTCTCTTTCTTGAAACCGTTTACACTTTCAAAAATTATTTTGAAATCTATTTAAGCACATTAACATCTCACATTAATCTTTTACCGTTTCTTACAATCTTACAAAATATTTTCTGCATTTTCCTTGTGTGTTCATCTCTCTCAAAAGAAACCCATTTTTCAGTTTTCTCAGAAAAACCCTAAGTGTGAACATGGCAACCTCCAACAATGTTTCTGCAGGTTCTCAGAAGGAGGCTTCTTCTGAACAATACTAAGTTCCCTTCAGAACACTCCTTACACCAGTGAAGAATTTGGAAGTGCTGTCTGAACTAATTGTTGACTTCTCCAGTCTGAAAGAAAATGGTTTTGACTTGACAGAAGAAGTTAGGGCACAGGGATGGGAGAGATATTTTGATAGGTTGGTTGGACCAACGTTCCCAGTCTTGGTCAAGGAGTTCTGGATTCATGCGTACTCATCAACGCATCAAGTCACCTCCTACATAATGGGAAAGAAGATTGTGATCACTGAGGATCACATAGCAAGATTGATTGGATACAGTGGTGGTGGTATCCGCTGTATTGACATGGCTGAAAGATGCTCTGACGTTGCTGTCATTGCAAGGCAGATTTTCACCCATGGGGTTCCCAGCAGCAAGATCAGAGACTTAAAGGATCAGGACATAATATGGGCGAAGATTATTCTGGGGTGCTTTAATCACAGGAAGCCAACAAGCTCTCCTAATTATATAAATATAGATCAGCAGTTTCTGATCTATTTTATTAATCAGAAGGTAAAAATCAATTTGGCTCATCTTCTGTTTAATCACCTCAGGACCAGCGTCAAGGAGACAAGGGAAGAAGAAAGGACAAAGAGGGATTGGATACCCTTTGGCAGGTTAATATCAGATATTCTGACTGAGAATAGGCTGATAGAGCACCTTACAGAAGCTCAAGAATTAAGTTCTATTGAACCAACTGTTGGCAAGCCTCTGAACGCCAAGAATCTGAAGAAAATGAAACTGATAGAGAATATCAGAAAGGAGCCCAGCGTTACTCCTCTTGCTGACATCACCAGAAGAAGAGTCCCTCTGGACGACTTTCCATTATTTTCTGAGATAGAATCAAAACCAGTTGTGGTTCTCAGATACTTGGACGCTTGCAAGGCTGATGGTACAGATCCCAAACTGAATATTAAAGATCTGCACCAACAACAACCAGAAGTTTCTATGAAGAAGACGAAGAAAAGAAAGGCCACTTCAGAAGGACCATCCCAGCAGACACCTAAGAAAAGAGGTAATTTATCTGCTGCTTCTGTTTTAAATTCTTCTGCTATTCCAACATCAATTCCAACCCCAGCTTCACATGAACTTCCAATCCCCATATCAACTATTGATGAAACCGAACCAGAAGATGACCCTTCTGAGTCACTGAATCTCAGGAGACCCCGCACCAAATCCCAAACTCCAAAACCCACGACATCAACAGCATCAGAACTTGACAAAGTTCTGTCTGAAATTGATGAACGTGTTTCCGCTCACCTCTCAGATAATCCAAACACTGAACCAGAAATTGCCCACTCTCCTTAACCAAAACAACCTCTCTCACCCATACCAGAAGAACCACAAATTCCACAATAACCAGAAATTCAACCAGAAATTCCACCTCCTTCTCCACAACTAGCAATTCCTCCTCCCTCTCCTCAACCAGAAATTCATCCACCATCACCTCAACCATCACCTCCACAACCTGAGTTTCATCACTCTGAAACTCCATCACCTGAACCTCATTCTCCTCAATCCTCTGAGCCACAACCCTTGGCAATTCAGCTGCCATGTGGAACAACTGTAACCCTGGCCCAACTGCCATCCTCGCCAGAAACTACCCCTCCAAATACTCCAAAAACTCCAAACAGTCCAATTATTATTTCTGATTCACTCACTCCATCTCCCAAACAAACTATAGAAGACCACAGCAGGACCTTCATCGATTTAACAATCCTTGACCGTCTTGCTGATATCAAACACAAAATAGCCATTCCCAAACCAAAACAGCCAGATGTTGGCTCTAGCATTGTGAATTTTGAAACAGGTTTGCAGCAATGGATTTCTTCTCTAAAGCAAGTTTGTCCTAGAATGATTGATCCTGCTGCCTCAGACCAACTCTGGACACGCTTCAGAATCTGGGTACGTGCTGAAGCCCTCAAGTTGCAAGATATCAACTATGAGCAGGCACAACAGAACTTTAGCAAGCTGCTGAAGGAAGTTGAAAGTCAGCTGCCACAGGACGAAGTGCTCTTTCTGGATAGTGAGCCATGGTCTCAGAAGCGTCCAGCTTCAAAAGTTCAGCAAGCAGAAGATCAGACTATTCAAGCTGAAGAGGCCAGTCAAGCTGAAGATGTTGCAGAAAGCTCTCAGAAGCTTCCTGCTTCTGATGTTTCTCAAGCTGCCTTGGACAGGCAGACTCTGGAAGAGCTGAAGCTGAATGATATTCGTCTGCAGCAAAGAATGGATGAAAATGATCAGAAGATGAAGGAAAGGATGGATGTGCAAGACAGCAAGATAGATACAGTAGTCATCATGGTGCACAAGCAGAATGAAACTGCTGATCAGATCAAGGCAATGCTGGAGACTCTATTCACACGCTTCCCACCCCAACCTTAGTTTTTCATTCATGATATTTTCAATGTTTTCTTTGCATAATCATCTGTACTGTTTTGTCTGGCTCTGAATTTTAATATAACTAGTTTTTCTGCTCTGATCGTTTTAGCACATCACTTACACTTTTTGATTGCTGACAAAAAGGGGGAGAACAAGAATGATATTTTTCAATAACGGATTACTGAGACAAAAAGTCTCAAACATTCTAACACTCTGACATACTTGAATGTTTTCTATTTTTGCATAAGTCTACAGGTACAAGAAGGTAATCACCTCTGATACACTGAAGCTCTAAAGCTCTGATATTCTGATCTGAAGCTCTGATATTCTGATGTTCAAAGAAAGTCAATAAAGATCTGATCCTGAAGAACTCTTGGAATTAAAAAGGGAAGTAATAAATTCAGGGGGAGTATCTCCGATCTAAACTCTGATATCTCTTATCACTTATCTTTGATAACTTCCTACTTAATTCTGATACAAATTGTTATTTAGTTATCTTTGATACTTTTCGCTAATTATCAATTAAAAATATCTAGTTTTTGTCATCATCAAAAAGGGGGAGATTGTTAGAACAAAGTTTGAATCTACTACCCTAAGTTTAAGTTTTGATGATAACAAAATGCAAAGATATATTAATTGTATGATTCATGTAAGAACTATTTGCTACCTAAAAATTACATTCTGTTTTACAGAAACTCTGATGGGTATCAGCATGAGAACATCCTCATCAGCATCAGAAAATTGGATATCAACATCAGCATCAGAAGATGCTATATCAAATACCAGAATCAGAAGATCAACTTGCGCTTATGCTGAAGCTTGATGAACAGATCTGCGCTCAACACTCTGAACTCTGATAAAGACAACAACAGTTCATCAGCACCTAAGCAGCGTCAGAATGAGCCAAAGCCAGAACACGCTTAAGTGGCAACGGTACTGTGCATTCAAGATGAGTTATTACCAACAACATCATTCCAGACAAGATCTGCTTAATACGGAAAGATTTTTATTGGCATTGAAACAGAATTATTCTCCAACGTACACTATTTCCAATGCTATATAAACAAGTCAATGAAGATTGAATTGGCTAATGCTCTACACCAATCTACACGCCTAAAAGCTAATCATCATCTTCCTCACTCTCAGTTTGCTAAAAGCTCCAAAATTCCTTACTCAATTATTTTAGCAATCTAGTTTCCATAAGCTTAAGTTGTGTAGTATCACAGTTGTGATAAACAGTTTTGTAGAAAACATTCACACACCTAGATTTCAATTCTTTGTAAGAAAGTAATTCCTTGAGAAACCGGTTTGTGGTTTGCATCAAGAAGGCTTTAGCAGTTGTTAAAGCAGATTGTAATATTCAGTTGAATATAGTGGATTAAGACCTCGTTGGAGAGAGGCGAAATCACCTTGACGGGTGGACTGGAGTAGTTTGAGATCAAACGAACCAGGATAAAAATACTGTGTTGATTGCAATTGATTTCCAGTTTTTACAATTCAACCCCCCTTCTTGTGTTTTTCACTTCTTCAATCCTTCCGCTGCGGGTGATTTTACTCGTTCCAGCAATATTTCCAATGTCGGAAGTCTATTCATCAGAACTTTCTTTAGTTGATTCAATTTGTTTAATACCGTGGTAGAAGATCTCTCCATTATAGTTCCACGGTATTGATTTGTTGGACTTGTACGAGATAGGCCCCGACATAGTTATCTTCAAAGGTGCAATCTTCGGATCGAATGTAATCTTCACAGGTCTTTTGGAGACCTTGGAAAGATTGGCGGATATGGTAATTATTGAAATATCATTGACAGGAGTCGGTGTAACAGGAGTCTTCTCAAAAAGGATTTCTTGATTATCCATTAGGCGTTGGATGCCTAACTTCAACAACAGACAGTCGGATGGTAAGGATGAACAAAGGCAGCAATCTTCTTCACAACCTAGGAAAATCCCAGCCTTCAGCAAATTTAGCTTGATTATCGGTAACAGAGTCATCAAATCATCAACAGTAGCAACGAAAAGATCTTCTTCAACAACATGGGCATTGTGGCCGTGCTTTGGCATTAGAGCGGAGATCACATTCGACTTTTCAGGGGTGCCGAATTCAACTTCTTTAGCGTCTATCAAATCCTGAATCTTATTTTTGAGGGCCCAACAACTGTTGGTGTCGTGCCCCAGGCTGTCTGAATGATAAGCACACTTGGCGTTGGGATGGTAGTGTGGTGACGAAGTGTTAGGGTTTTTAGGGGCCTCTCTCAAACTGGCAAGGTTTAACTTCAAGAGATGGGGTAGAACCTGAGCGGGAGTCATGTTTATCCGGGTATATTACCGTGCAGGCCTTTCCACCCTTTGCTGGTTGGTTCTAGGTTGATTGTTTCTGGGCTAATCAGCTGCAGACTTCTGAATCATTACGGCCCCCACCGCTGGCCGGCGCTCAACTCTTCCTTGTCCTCTTTGGGAATAGACAGTTGAGACTTCTTTCTTTACTGGAAAAGGCTTTTTGATGGCAGCGGAAGCAGATGCATCTTTTTGAATTTTACCGCTCTTGATTCCGGCTTCAACTCTCTCACCAGTTAGAATCAACTCGGTGAACCCCGTAGACGAACTTCCAATCAGGTGATTGAAAAAGGGACCTGACAGTGTACCCAAAAACATATCTACAAGCTCTCTCTCAGATAGAGGTGGTTGAACTCGTCCCGCCAAGTCTCTCCATTTCTGGGCATACTCCTTAAAGCCTTCATTTGAGACCATGCCCATACTCTGTAATTGAGTACGGGTTGGTGCTAAGTCCGCATTATATTGATACTGATTGTAGAAGGCAGCAGCAAAATCTTCCCAATTATGTACGTCAAACCTCTCTAGTTGGTAGAACCAATCCAATTGCGTCCCCGACAAATTATCCTGAAAAAAGTGGACCCACAGGTCCTTGTCAGAAGAATGAGGTTGAATTTTTCTGACGTAAGACCGTAGGTGCATCTTTGGGCAAGACACCCCATCGTACTTAGCAAAAAGAGGCACTTTAAACTTGGGGGGAATGACAATCCCAGAAACCAACCCTAACTCTTCGAAATCCAGCCCCGACACCCTATGTACCTCCACAGCTGCCAGACGCTCTTCCAGATTCTTGTACTTGTCATCTGCAGAAGGGTAATGCTGTTCAGAATAGTCTTCATCCTCCTCCTCTTCAGCCTCAGATTCAGATTGCACCGCGACCCCTTTAACCTTTCCTTCACCTTCTTCAGATGTTGATGGGAAATCTAGGACCCTTCTAGCGTGACCTTCAAATCTTCTGCCCAAAGTAGCCACACAAACTCTCTTCTTTTTCTTTTTCTCTTTTTCCTTCTCTAACAGTGTTTTGATCTTCTCCTGACCCTTTGCCAAGGTCATGAGTAGCTGTTGGAACTGTGAATTCTGCGCTTGCAAATCTTTGACCGTTTGCTCTATATCCATCTTGCTGAAATAAACAACAGAGAGATAAGGAAACCTGGTGTGAATACCTGTTTATGCATATGATGAATGATATGTATTCATGTAATGCATTCAAGGATTCAGAAATTCAAATTTGTTTTAAACAAAAAAGGAACACACGTCATATTAATAAGATAGAATTTGTTAGTACATAAATGCCCCATGGGCAGAATAATACAAAATTCTAATGTAAAAAGACGTTGCGCATCCTCTTTGGTGCAATGTAGGTGTTGAGAGTCTGCTCTTCGTGAAGTTGACGAGTAAGTTCCAAAACCTTCTTCTCACTGGCATAGAATTGGGCTTCTAAAGTAGCGCGTCCTCCCTTGAGCTGTATCCAACTCCTTTGTAAATCTTCCAATGATGTTGGCATGTCAGGATGTAGGAGGGTGTATGGAACCTCTCCTTCCATAACATGCTCTTTAATCACAGGGAGAATGTAGGGGTAAGGCATCATAAGACTTTGGGCGCGGGTTTGTACCCACTTGAGGTAAGGCTCAAGGGGGATGGAATTCTTGTGTCCCAAGGTCTTACTGTCCACCTTGTTGGGCATCCTCCAGGCTCGGATGAACCTTTGTCTAAGTCCTTGATCGTCATTGTCGAAGTCAAAAACCAAGTTTGGAATGAGCATGTCATGTGGGCCATCCCTTCGGGCATACCCAAACTGTCTCAGAGCCAAGCAGGGGTTGTAGTTAATGCCTCCCCTAATTCCAAGTAGAGGTACATTATGGAATTCCCCATAATGATCAATGATGATAACATTTTCTCTGGATCGAGAACACCAATGAACATCTGAATATGTAAGAGTCATCAACCGTTGTGACCACCTCAAGCCTTGATCATTCTTCAAGACTGATTGGGGAAGGTGAGAAATAAACCACCTTGCTAGAAGAGGAGTATAACACATGAGGACACCTCTTTTCCTCATTGTTCGAGTGTGAAATGAGTGGAGGATGTCCCCAAGTAAAGTAGGCACATGATTCCGAGATATAAAAATCTTGACAACATTCACATCTATAAGCTGGTCAGGGTTTGGGAACAAGACCAACCCATAGATGAGAAGAGCTACAATCTCCTCAAAAGCTTGCAGATCTAGAGAATTCCAGCATTCTTGAGCTTTCTCAAAACGAAACTTTGCCAAGAAACCCTTGACACCACTTCTGGTTTCCCAATGACCTATGACATCAGATGGTTGCAAGTGCAGGGCTTGAGCAACATCTTCAGGCTTTGGATCTCTTTCCATACCGTTGAAAGGTAGTTGATGGAGAATAGGAATCCTCAGGAGTTGAGAAAATTCCTCCAAAGTAGGCACTAGCTGGTAGTCAGGAAATGTGAAGCAGTGGTGTAGGGGGTCAAAGAACTGGAAGAGAACTTTCACCATGTCTTCCTCTGTGTTGGAGTTGACAAAGTTGAGAAGTCGACCATGTCTTTCAGTGAATGGAGAATACTCTGGAATCTTGGAAGCAAGCTCCTTGAGTTGAGGAGGAATTCTCATAAGGTTGACTTGGATTGTTTTCTTGCGAAGTGATTCCATAACCTACAAAACAGGAACAAAGATGAAGATCCAAAATCCTTGAAATGGTTAGTGGATGCAAATGACGCTTCATGGTGTTCATGATGTTATGCACAAGTATATATGTACAAACATATCACACAGGTTCCTGGTTTCAGGCTTGCATGGGGTTTCATAGGTAAGTACCCTCTTGAAGTTTAGTTGGCTCAACCTGTCCTATAAATAGTAATCGGGTTCTAAGGAACTCAATATGACTGGATTATTTTCTGTGTTCATTGTTTCAGTTTAGCCACTTTACTGGCGACCGAAATATTCCAAGAAAACAACCCTCAATGAGTGTAGTATCGAGTATCTACCAACTTCGGACTGCACCAAAGCCGGTCATCTCACTACCCCTAAAAAGGCCAAGTTGGTCAAGTAAAGGTTCTAAAGGTTCATTAGTGCTTCATGACATCACTCAGCGGCCCTGTATTATCTTTGATTGACTCAAAGGCTACCGGTACCTACAAATATGTCGCACTAATATAGCTATTGCTTCAACCATGTCGGTATACCCCGCACAGTTTCCATAATGTATTGCTATTTACCTATGAATGTTTCCCAAATCTGGGTAGAGGATTTCAAACCCAAACAAAAGAACCAAATGTAAAGCAATCAAAGCAAACAAGGTAAGCATGTAAAGGTGATCTAAACCCTAAGGTAACCCCACTTTTAGAATTATTTCCCCAGTAGAGTCGCCGGTTCTGTGATACGGTGGGAGAACTGACTTGAGGTTTTGCGTTTATGTTCGCAAATGTTTCGGTTTAGCAAGAGTCGCCACCGACTTTTTATATTATCCAAAGGAAAGGTCAAAAAGCACAGGAAAGACCTTTGAGATGTTTTCTTGGGTTCGGGGGGTAGATTATGAAAAGGGAAGGTGCTAGCACCCTTTTCATCCATGGTTTTCCATGGGTTATTAGTTACTTGTTTAGATCACTTGCTTTGCTTTTCCAATTGTTTGAAATTGTGCTTTGTGTGGTTTTGAAAGTATTTTGAAAAGAGGCCTTTATTTAGGCAACCTTTGTAATGATTCTTGTTTGAATATATACAAAGGTGTTTGTCTTTTGAAAAATGTTTCAATGTTTGAAAGTTTAGTTTTGGGAAATGTTTTGAGATTGTGTGTGTGTGTGTTTTTTTGAAATTAGCAAGGATGTTTGCAAATTGATCAAGTAACTAGGAGTTGTCTACCCTACTCAAAGATCTTTCCTACACATTTTTAACCCTTTGACATTGTTGTTTTACCATTGTATTTTGTAAACAACCTTGTGTTTGGATGTTAAACGGGACGGGCGTGGGTCATCGTATGACCATGATAACAATATTGCCAAGTATCTTTAGCAAGTTTTTGAGGACTAGATCATTTTTGTTTAGGCAACCAAGATAGTGTCATCGAGGGACTATGATCTTTTCTTTTGATTTTGTTTTGCCAAGATACCTAGCATGCATACCATGTCCATTTTAAAGGCAACAAAGTGGACGAAACCCTGGGGGTGCTTGTGTGCATTGTGTTGTCATTTTTTCATGCATTTTGTCTTGTGTTTAGTCATGCTATTTGTTTGATTTTGGTTATCATACAAACCCTAGTTTTTACTATCATGGTATATGAAAGCGATAAATGCGTAAAATAAATCTAAGCTATTACAACATTATTATGGGAAGGGGGGGGGGGGGGGGGTACAAAGTTTGAATAAGGGGATATTGCTCAAAATAAAACCCTAAAACTATTACAACCATATTGAATTTATTTGTACAAATAAATAAATAAGCAAATATTAAATATGCAAATAAATGTAAATATGCAAAAAATGTTTTTGTATTATTTTTATGTATGTAAAAATAAGTTTATTTATGTCCTAAAAAATAAGGAAAATAATATGATTATTTTTAGAAAGGGTGAAAACCCTAATTTTTGTTTTAAGAAAATATATTCTATATTATTTATTTATTTCATTTATGTACAAGAAAACAAATAAAAATATATATAAAAATGTTAAAAAATAAAATATGTGAGAAAATATTATTTTAAGTGTACAAATGATAAAAATAAAAATATATAATATTTTTGAATTATTTACAAATTTTATTTAGAAAAATAAAAGTATTTAACCTAATAAACTATTTTTTTGTCATAAAAAATAATAAAAATAATAAAATAAAAATGTAAAAATTAAGAAAATATTTTTGGTAATTTTTAATATTTAGAAAAAAATAATAAAGTCAGAAATCACAAGAAATTAAAAATAATACAAAATATAATAAATGGGCCAAGGGGGTGCAGAAAGCAAGCAAGGGGGTGTCAAAAGTCAGACAAAGCCAGGCCTAGCCCAATGTCCCTTCATCCCTGTCCTTGAGACAGAAAAAATGCGTGCTTCTTGTTCAAACTGGTAACTCCTGCATACGTGCTCAAAAACAAAATCTTGCAACATGAAAGTTATAGCTCATGATCACACGATTCTAACCATGTAAAAAACTTGATCTAACTCTCAAAGACCAGAGAGAATTTCATTGGCCCTAATTTCTGACCTAAAAAATTCAACATGTTCATCATCTAAATTCTCCTAGCTCAGTTAATATAAATACAAGCTATGCATATGTACAGTTCAAGGACATTAAGGGCTACATTTTTGCTTCACAAACCTAAGCCTAATGATGTCTAAATAAGGAGATAGAAAGTTGGAAAATACCTATTTCAGTCAAGTTTGAGTATGGCAATGTAGCAACTTTTAGTGAGGCCTGAAGGACTTTTGAGCTTGCTTGATGTTCCCTTGACCTTTCCCAATGCTTAGCTTGCTTTGAAATGGCTTGAATCTCTCTATATAACTCAACCTGCAAACTCAGAAATTGAAAATGGTGAAGCTTGAAAATGGAGTTACAGTTGCTTGAGAAGGGCTTAGATAGTTCAGATGGGATGTATGTGATGTGTCTGAAGTGGTTTGGGACAAAACGCACGAGTGAAATTCAAAATGGCTAAGGTTCTGCAGGGGTTGCCCTATTTTGGGCAGAAGTTGGTGTTTTGGTGTATTTGGGTGTTTTTGAGGCTTGGAGCTCGTGTTTCTGGCTTGGTATAATGTGCTGAACTTGTTTTAAATGTTCTCAAGTCTTGGTTTTAACAGATGCACAAGATATGGAGTTTTTGTACACTTGCTTGTTTTTGAAGTAAAAGGTGAGTTGGCAAAGGCACAACCTGTACAGGCTAGCTCAAGGCCTGGGGAGAGTTGGTAAACCTTTTCTGATGTTTGTGGATATGGTTTTCAAGATTAAGTTCAATGCTCAAGATAAACAAAAGGACATAAAGCATGCTTTATCAAAGTAACAATGTTATCTTTTTGCCAAAAATGGATTAATTCAATGTGTAATGTTCTAAAGCTCAGAACAAATCCTCTAACCAATGTATTTGCATTTAATTTATGAGTGTAGAAAGGATTAGAACCTGTAAACCAAGTACAAGCATGCTTTGGACATATTTTCAAGTTGTAGCAATGTGCAAAATGCCTTGGACAAAAGTGATAATTTGCCATTTTCAAACTTTCGATTCTCTCTAACCATGAATGATCTTGGAGAGTTCTTGGACATTTTGGAAAGCTTCTAACATTCTCTACAATCCATCTTTGAAATGTATTTTGAGATTCAACTTGGAACTAGGTGAAAAGTTACCATGAAGATAGGTCAAAATCCTGCTAAACTAGGGCAAAATTTCACTAAGTTAAAAGTTTCATGGACCCTTATTCACAAAATCATAACTTGAGATCCAAGTATCTTTTGGGAAAACTTTGTGAATAAAAGTTGTGGATTTTGTGGAGGAATACAACTTTCACGTTGGAAGTTTTCTTTGAATCTAATTGCATCATGGTGAAAAAGTTGGTAAATGTTGGGAAAAAATGAGAAATTTTCATAAATTAGAAAATCTCTAAGTTATGAAAATTTTCAATCTTAAACCCTAATTTTCAAAATTAGGTTTCTTGATGAATAAGTTTAATGTTTTGACACATCTTGATGAAAAATGACCCTTGGCACTTGATTTTGACCAAAAAGTCAAAGTTTGACTTTTCAGTGTACAGTTGATTTTTGATCAGTTGACTGGAAAATTCATCTGTCAATCCAATGCATTTGAGATCTTTTGAACCTTGTGATTAGGTAAATATGATGCCATTGAGTCCTTGAAATCATGCTTGAACCCAATTTGCCATTGGCTAGGTGAAAAATCAGAAATCGCCCTTCTACAGTCAAAACCCTAAAAATGACCATTTTGCCCTTTTGATGATCTGATCAAATTTCTTGAGGAGTTGTGGTCCAAAATTGATCAAATGGTTCATATGAGTCTATAATTTTGATGTGGATAAAAAATTATGAGGTTTGACTGTAAATTGGCCACAGTTGACTTTTTCCCAATACAGCTGATTTTTAGGTCAACAATCCAATTGATTGGGCAAAAATTTGGTTCAAGGATTGAAACTTGATATGGGAAATCTTATAAGTCCAACATGAAGTATGAAAGTAACATTGAGCATTAAAAGTCCAAAAATCCATATGCAAACTCAAACCCTAACTTCAGGTTATCAGTGCAAGGAGATATCTTGAGCTGAGCAAACCCTAATTTGGTCTTGAGTCCAAAGAGTCTTGTGGGTAAAATCTTGATAAAATGAGAGGGAAAATTTTGGAGTACAACAGGTAGGTTATGAAAAGATAAGGTGTTAGCACCATTTTCATCCGTAGTTATCTACGGGCTCTTAGCTGCTTGCTAGATCACTTGCTTTTGTTTGAAAATGTGCTTGTGGTGTGGGTTTCGAAAGTATTTTGAAAACGTGTTTTTGTAATGGTTCTCTTCTCTATAAGAACGTGTACAAAGTTTTGGTTTTGAAAATAGTTCAAAGAAGTGTTTTTTAAAGTGATTTTGAAAAGTGTTTTTGTAATGGTTCCCGTCTCTATAATAATGCATACAAAAAGCTTTGTCTTTTGAAAATGTTTCAATTGAAAGTGTTGGTGTGAAAATTTTTTGTTGTTGTAAGCAAGCAAGCAACTATGAGCATCCTACCTACTCAAAAGGTCTATGTTCTTTTCCTCCTCCTTTAGATGTTGCTATCTTACCATTGATTTGGTAAGAAGCCCCATCATTGGATGTGAAGGGACGGGCATGGGACGTTTATATAGTCATAGAAGGTAACCTATGGGACGTTTTAGAAATTTCGTTTAAGGACTAGATCGTTTACCGAAGGCAACATTGAGGATCATCGAGGGACTACGATCTTTTATCGAGGGTCTTTGCTAAAATGCCCATATTCGAGGGACATGACTATTTTCCGAGGCAACAAGTGAGATTACCTTAAGGGTGCATGTGTGAAAGTGTTTATATTTGCATGAATTTTTGTCTTAGATTAGAGTGATCTAAGATTGATTTTTTTATCTTGCCATGCACGCCCTAATTTACTAGCATTTATATGAAAGCGGTAAATTGTGGAAAATAAATATCCTACGCTATTACAATCACTTGGGGGATGGGGTATACAAATTTACAAATAGGGATTGCAATAAATTAAATCCTAATTATCTATTACAACCATATTGAATTTGAATAAATGTACAAGGTAAAAATGGAGAAAAGGAAATGACTTGTTTTGTTTTATTTTGAAAAGATTTTTATCCTAGTAAACTAAAAAAGAAATAATTAGTTAACAAAAGAAAATTAAACTAATTTAATTTTAAATGGGAAATGTTTTTATGTCTTTTTGTATTATTAATAATAAAAAAGATATTAATGATAACAATAAAAAATACAATAAAGAAAATGAGTCAAGAGGGGAGAAAAGTTTAATTTGGAGTGTTTTTGTGTAGAAAACAGTTTTTTTTTGTGTTCAAAAATAGTTTTTATATTTGGGCCCAAGGGGGTCTGTTTGCTGGTTAATAAATAGGGGGGGGGGGGGGGGGGGGTCTGAGCATGAAAATCGAAGCCCAAACTGAAGGATATCCAAACATGTTTCATGCAAACGAAACAAAGTAAGAAAAGATGAAAAAGGGTCTGGCTGGGAGTTTCGAACCCATGGCCCTTCGATATGATAAGCCTTGGTGCGTGCTGTTTGTACCACTGGGGGAAGCCTGCTTCATCCATTCATGGGATCACTTTGATGGAATATAGAGTGAATTTGTTCCTGGATGTCAAAATATCCAACTCCGAATGCCATGATGCTTCAATTGTCAGGCTCCTAACCATTCCTTTTCTCAATCGAAACAAACAGTGAAGACATCAAAATGAAACTAACACTTAAACACAAATCGAAAGACAAAAACATAAACATTAAATCTGTCTAAGAACTTGGATGTGAATCGAAGCATACATATTTCGAAAGCTAGGGAATCGAAGGTCAGCATGGATTTTGTTCAGTATCAAAAACGAAAACTAATTGTACAGGCAATGATAATCAAAAACTATGAGCAGTATGATATCTACATTTTTGAAGGATGCTTGAATGAAGAGTTCTGAGTTTGAAGAAAACTTACCTCTTGAGGTGAAACTTTGAAGGGACTTTGATGCAACTTCTAGGAACAGTTAGATGATGAGTTAATTAAACCCGCTTCATTTGGAAGATAGTTAAAGCCTCCAACTCAAGTCAAGTTTTAAGTTTCTGTTTCTTTGAAAAAAAATGAAAGGGCGAGCAAGTTTGAAGAGTGTTTCATAATTTTGTGTTTAAGATTGTTTGATGATTTTTTGTTTGAAAGTGGAGTTAGAATTTTAGTTTCCTGTTTCTGACTCTATATTTTTTTGCAAACTTTCCTCCTCCTCCTCTTTTTTTTGATATGCAATGGACTTGCATATTTATATGAAAATGTTGAGATGTTTTACACAAAGGATCTTTCTACTGTACTGTTTTGGCTAGGTGACTTGATAAGTGAAAAACAAGTACAAGCATGGTCCTATTGCTTCTGATTTTGACTTTGCTTGTGCTCAGACAAAATAAATTTTTGGGGCTCAAGGAGCTGACTTTGTGATTAAAGTAACCTTTATGAAAATAGATAACATAACTTTTCGTTATTTCGTCCAAAAATAGTAATATCCTAATGGATAAAGCTTCGATTCTATGTGTAAGCCTCTGATTATGTAAAGATTTGGAAGCAACATATCCTGAAAAGTGAGATTTGGAAGATAAATCTATGATATTTGTTCTTGAATCAGATGCTAGAATGAAATCGAAGCAAGCTTGCTTGGAAGGAAACTTTTGCCTTAGTCGAAGCATGTTCGAAGGAAGATGCTTGAAGGGAGGCATTACCCATGTCGAAGCTTGGATCGATGCAAACACACTTCCCCTTCGAAGCTTGTGGATTGAAGAGTTCTCAGAGGGATTATTTTAACCATTCGAAACATGTAGGTCGAAGGAAGCCAGTGTCGAATTGAGAATCGAAGCAGACTGCTTCGAAGGTAGCTAGTGCCTAATCAAATTGAGAATCGAGGCAGATTTCTTCGAAGGTAGCTAGTGCCTCGATCGAAGCTGGAGAATAGAAGTAGACCTGCTCTTCTTCGACCCAATCGAAGGGCACTGTAACACGGTGGGAGAACTGACTTGGGATGTTTTGCATTTGATCATAATTGTTGCGGTTAGTAAGAGTCTCCACCGAATTTTATTTTATCCAATAAGGAAAGGTTGAAAAGAACAAGAAAGATATTTCAAGATTATTTCTTGAGTTCGGGGGGTAGGTTATAAAAAGGGAAGGTATTAGCACCCTTTTCATCCGTAGTTATCTATGGGCTCTTAGTTGCTTGCTAGATCACTTGCTTTTGAAAATGTGTTTGTGATGTGGGTTTTGAAAGTGTTTTTTAAAAGGAATGTATTTGTAATGGTTCTCGTCTCTATAAGAATGCATACAAAGTGTTTGTCTTTTGAAAAATGTTTCAAAGTGAAGTGTTAGTGTATAAAATATTTTGTTGTGAGCAAGTGAGAAATTAGGAGTAATCTACCTACTCAAAAGGTCTTAAACATTCTTTTCCTCCTCCTTTTGATGTTTCTATCTTGTCATTGATTTGGTAAGAAGCCCCATCGTTGGATGTGAAGGGACGGGCGTGAGACATCTGTATAGTCATAGAAGGCAACTTTATGGGACGTTTTAGCAATGTCTTTTAGGGACTAGATCATCTATCGAAGGCAACATTGAGGGTCATCGAGGGACTACAATCTTTTATCGAGGGTCTGTGCTAAAATGCCCATATTCGAGGGACATGACTGCTTTCCGAAAGGCAACAATGTTGGACTACCCTAAGGGTGCTAGTGTGCAAGTGTGTTTGATTTATATGCATTTAGTCTTGATTATGGTTATCTATTTGTTGATTTCATGTCTTGCCATACACACCCTAATTACTAACAATATATGAAAGCAATAAAAGTGCGAAAAAGTAAAGTCCTACGTTATTACATCATTTAGGGATGGGGGTACATAATTACAAATGGGGATTTGCAAGAATTTAAATCCTAATCATCTATTACAACCATATTGAATTGTACAATATAAGAAAAGGAAAGGATTTGTTTTAAAAATGGTTTTTGTCTTAATAAAGGAAAATAATAAGAGAAAATATTTTTGATGTTTTTGTATGTTAATAAAAATAATAGAGAAAAAGGAAAAAACAATGAAAAATAGGATCAGCATGTTGCTGAAAACAAAACAAAGGGGATTAAAAGTTCTTATGCCAAGCGCACCGTGGTTCAGAATGAAACGTCAGAGATGATCAGAAGTTCTGGGTTGATGCCATTTGGATCCTGAAAGAAGCATTAGAGGGCAAAAACAGAAGTTCTGGGTTGTGTTTAGACAGTGAGCAAAAAGTCAGAAGTTCTGTGTTGTGTTAAACAGTGAGTAAAAAGCAGAAGTTTTATGTTGTGTTAAATAGTGAGTAAAAATAAAAAGTTCTGTGTTGTGTTAAAGAGTAAGTGAAAATTAGAAGTTTTGTGCTGTGTTAAACAGTGGGAAAGAAAGAAACCAGAATTTATGTGTTACACTTCAACTCCTTCCTTACATCAATCAGCACATCAGCAACTTAATCAGTTCTTAACAACAGCCAGAATCAGAAAGATAAAAGCACAACAGTTTATAGAAGTTCTAATCCTAATTCTGAGCCTAGCTTTATTCAAGAAGTTCTGATCCACAGTTTTTTCTACTTATGCAATGATATGGGTAACATCAATACTATGATATTTACATATTTAATGATGTTCTGAATGAAAAGATTCAAAGTCAGAAGACTTACCTTGAATCTGGAACGTACGTTTGGGGCTTGAGCTATTGCCTTCAGATGTTCTGGAGTCAGCAAGGATAACATAATAAAAAATGCTATATTCTTTGATTCAAATAGAAGAACAAAGGTTTTGGTTTGGTTTGGGAATTATGTGTTTACGAATGCTTGACTGTTTTTTTTCTCTTCTCTCTTTGATAATGCTCTCTTTCCAAAATCCAGCACCCTGAATGTGTGATGGAGCAACTTATTTATAGGCGAGTTTGCTGTGGCTTTGGGAGGAAAAATAAATGGGATTTAAACCTTTTTGGAATACTGTTCCATTGCTTTTTAATCACAGCTTTTGTATGCTAATTTGGTGCAAATATGGGGTTTGAAAAAGTGCAGGCATGGACTGGATCAGCAGCTGGTTGCAGGACTGTGTTACAGCAAGGTAGCAGGTTGCTTGAACGAGGTTTTAGGATTTGGTGACGTTCTGATCGCAGAAGACCAGAAGCGTAACCTCCATATGCTGAAGACTCATGTTCTGACCGAAGAACATTGCTTCCATATGTTCTGATTGAAGCATCATGTTCTGAACCGTGTTTGCAAATTCTGGTTTCACTTGCATGAAGGCTGGCTCAAAAGTTCTGAACTATCATATTCTCCTAACACTTAGAAAATTTTCCAAATGTTTAGAAATTTGATTTTTTCAAAGTAATTTTTGACTTTTGATTTTGATGAATTAATTTCATGTCTTGATGAAATATAATTGTTGAAACTTGATTTTTGATCCCAAAAGTCAAAGTTTTGACTTTTTAGTGTACTTTTGACCATTTTGCCCTTGTGAATGACTTTCTTGGAAAATTGTAATCCAAGGCTTGAAACGTGATGGAAGCAAACCTGAGGGTCATGGATGATCCTTTGAGAAATGAGAGGTAAAATTTTGGGGTACTACAGCTGCTCCTGTTCAATCTTCTTAAACCTGAAGAGTTAGATTGGCGAATCTGCCATTCGTGATTTGAAGGTGGAAGATGAGTGAACACTAAAGTGCCCAAAAATTTGCACTCTGATGATTTTGAGGTCGAGGTGTAAGGAATGAGCTTAAAGATTCCATTTGGAGGAAAGATGGAAAGTTTGGCAGAGATGGGCTTACAGATGCCATCCAGAGGTGATTGTTGACAGAAATTAGACTAAGTCTAAACTTGACTTCAACTAGGGAAAGAATCAGAATAAACCTTTGGTCGATTTAAAACTGAACCTAGCAGAAGTCTTGAATAATCTTTAACTGGGAAGAATCAAAATAAATCTTGGAGTGACTTTTCTAGACTAGGGAAAGCGTCTATTTGGAAAGTATCAGGATAAACCATTGAGAGATTTAAACTGAACCGACAGAGGTCTGGAAAAGAATCAAAATAAATCTTGGAGCAATTTATCTGAACCAGAGAAGATGTCCGCGGGAAAGAATCAGGATAAACTGTTGAGAGATTTAAATTGAACCAGCTGAGGTCTGGAACAGAATCAGAATAAATCTTGACGCGATTTATCTGAACCAGGGAAGGTGTATGCAGGAAAGAATCAGAATAAACCATTGAGAGATTTAAACTGAATCAGTAGAGGTCTAGAAAAGAATCAGAATAAATCTTGGAGCGATTTATCTGATCCAGAGAAGATGTCTGCGGGAAAGAATCAGGATAAACCATTGAGAGATTTAAACTGAACCAGCTGAGGTCTGGAATTAAATCAGAATAAATCTTGACGCGATTTATCTGAACCAGGGAAGGTGTATGCCGGAAAGAATCAGAATAATCTGTTGAGAGATTTAAACTGAACCAGTAGAGGTCTGGAAAAGAATCAGAATAAATCTTGGAGCGATTTATCTGAACCAAAGAAGACATCTGCGGGAAAGAATTAGGATAAATCGTTGAGATTTAAACTGAACCAGCAGGGGTCTGGGGAAGAATCAGAATATATCTTGGAGCGACTTATCTGAACCAGAGAAGATGTCTACGAGAAAGAATCAGGATAAACTATTGAGAGATTTAGATTAAACCGGAAGAGGTCTGATGGAAGTATTTGTCATATAGATAGTCACCCCGTCTTGATTCGGGAATTGATCTATAGATGATTTGTTCATAGATATTTGTCTTGTCTTGTTGAAAATTTGATGATAATCTTCTGTTAATTATTCTTTCCTGAAAAGGTAAAGATTTAGTTGTATGCAATGTCATGGTGTATGAAATGCATGGTGTAACTATGTTTCTCAAAATAAATGAGATTGCGATATACGCATTCATGTTGTTGATGTTATGACGTATGAATGCAATGTATGCACATGTAAGCTGTTCTGCTGCAGTGTTGTCAGACCGGGGAAAATAAATCCCTGACTGCTGCTGGGAATGAGGAATGTACGCCTTCATGCTTTGTTGAAGTTGAAGCATTGATGGACGGGTTTCCAAAATCAGAGAAATAAACTCTTCTGGGGGAGAGACACCGTGCATTTCCTGTGGGCTTCATGAAATCCGATTGGGGAATCCTGAGAAGTTAGGCGACTTTGCTGGGGAATCTTTGAGGTGGTAATTGGAAGTTTTGCTCCGTCGGGGATATGAAAGCAAAAAGGCACCATTAGGCTACCTGCTGGGGATATTACAATGATCATGTAGCAAGATGCTCTTGCTTCTGTTCTGCTAGAGAAAGCACTTGCGGGGGGGTTTTGTGGAATGGCTCATAGATGTTGTCCTGTTTCTTAAAGTCATTAGTAATTGTCTTTTGTTTAGCTTTCCTTTTGTATGCGTTCATTTATAAACAATAATTACATTCAAATGCATATGTTCAAAAATAAACACTGGACGTTTTTTGCAAACAAAACAGGAATAGTAAAAGAGAAACAAATAGTTTTGCACTTTCAAAGGAATATCTTTGTATTAACTTGAATAAGTATTTTTGTACAAAGAGATGAATATCCTAGTAAGAGAATGTCGTCGTAAAAATGAAAACTGATATAAAGAAAAGACAGATATGTGAAATAATCCCATAGGGTTCCAATTCTGCTATAACTTTCATGTCTCTGAGTGTCTCATCCACTTGCTGCTTTGCCCGAAGCTGATTGGATTGGTTAGAACCGTTTGAGTTTGACGATTGATGCTGAAGATTGGTTGTAAGGTGATCCAACGGGACATAGTTATACGCTTTAAATCCCTAACTTTTTCCTAGACCTCCCTTTCGGGTTTTCGATCCACCGGGATACCCTTTTTTGCCCAAACTGCCTTTTCAGGTTTTCAGCTTGCCAGGTGTACAGATTTTTTTCATTTTTATCCCTAACTTTTGCCCGAACCCTTTTGGTTCACCGGGATGCCCTAATTTTTACCTAGGCCAGTCGACCTAGCGGGTCTTTGTTTATGCGTAGTATCTTTTAACTATGTCCGTGTTTATAGGATGTGGAAGGTCGTCACCGTCCATAATGATTAAGATCATTGCCCCACCAGAAAATAGGTTTTTTTTATCACAAATGGTCCTTCATATGTAGGAGTCCATTTTCCCTTGGGATCACCTTACGGCAGTATGATACGTTTGATTACCAGGTCACCAACTTGATATACCTGACGTCTGACCTTCTTGTTAAAAGCTTTAATCATACATTTTTAATATATTCATCTTAATTCAACCCCACATCCTTTATGATTCTCAAAGAAGGTATTTGGACTTCAATTGGAAATACCGCTTCCATGCCGTATACCAAAGAGAAAGGAGTTTCCCCTGTTGACGTGCGTGCCGTGGTACGGTAATTGTGGAGAGCAAATGGTAACATCTCATGCCAGTCCTTATAGGTCACTATCATTTTTTGTATGATCTTCTTGATGATTTTATTAGCGGCTTATACAACTCCATTCATCTTCGGCCGGTAAGGATAAAAGTTATGGTGCTGGATCTTGAATTGCGCGCATAGTGAAGTGATCATAGTATTGTTGAGATTTTTACCATTATCTGTGATGATTCTTTCCAGAATACCGTACCGGCATATAAGATTCTGTTTGATAAATCGGGCCACAACATTCTTGGTGACAGAAGCGAAGGAAGCTGCCTCGATCCACTTTGTGAAGTAATTAATGGCAACTAAGATGAAACGGTGTCCATTAGAGGCTGTAGGTTTGATTTCTCCAATCATGTCAATGCCCCACATCACGAATGGCCAAGGAGCGGTTAGGATATTTAGAGGAACTGGAGGCACATGTACTTTGTCATCATAGATCTGAAACTTGTGACAGGTTCGTGAACATTGATGACAATCTACCTCCATGGTGGACCAATAGTATCCTGCCTGTAGGATCTTTTTAGCCATCGTGTGCCCACTGGAATGGGTGCCAAAAGTGACTTCGTGTAGATCAACTATGGTCTTGTCTGCCTTGATCTTGTCTGCCTTGCTCTTGTCTATGCATCGAAGCAAAGTAGAGTCGTGATTGCGCTTATAGAGAACTCCATTACTGAGGAAGAACTTAGCAGCGAATCTTCTCAGGAATTTCTTGTCATTAACTGAAGCTCCCTCCGGATACTCTTGGGCCTCGAGATATCTCTTAATTTCATGGAACCAAGATTTAGCCACTACTTATTTGGTATCAATCTCGTGACAGTAATTTGGTTTATCCATCCTCTCAATGGTGATCTGAGGAGCCTCATATCCCACTTAATTTTGAACATGGATGACATAGTTGCTAGCGCGTCCGCTAGTTGATTTTCCTCTCGTGGAAAATGCTCAAAGGTAATTTCCTCAAAATGTGGGATTAATGTCAACACATGTTCTTTGTAGGGGATGCGATTAGGGTTCTTCGTGCCCCATTCTCCTTTGATCTGACTGATGACTAAGGCTGAATCTCCAAATACACTTAAGGACTTGATCCCCAAATCTATGGCAGCCTTGAGACCCATAATTCACGCTTCATATTTCGCCATATTATTGGTACAATTGAAACACAACATAGCAGTGAAGGGAGTATGGCATCCTTCAGGGGATATGATCACAATGCCTATGCCATTGTCGAGTGCGTTGGAAGCTCCATTAAAAACCAAGGTCCATCGGGATCCTTTTTCAGGTCTGTCATATGGTCTGAGTTCTTCACAATTGTTTACCACCATGATGTCCTCGTCTGGGAATTTGAATTTCATGGACTGATAGTCATCCACAGCCTGATGAGCAAGGTGATCGGCTAATACACTTCCCTTTATCACTTTCTGGGTAGTGTATTGAATGTCGTATTCAGTCAGGACCATCTGCCACCTTGCTATTCTCCCCGAGAGGGCAAGTTTCTTGAATATGTATTTAATTGGGATCATTTTGGATATCAATAAGGTAGTATGGGTCAACAAATACTGTCTTAGCCGGCGAGCAGCCCATGCCAGAGCGCAACAAGTTTTCTCGAGCAGTGAATATCTGGTTTCACAGTCGGTAAATGTTTTGCTTAGGTAGTATATTGCATTCTCTTTTCGGCCAGACTCGTCATGTTGCCCCAACACACACCCCATTGATTTTTTCAAGATAGTTAGATACATAATCAAAGGTCTTTCCTCGATTGGCAGCATCAAGATGGGAGACTCTTGAAGGTACTCTTTGATTTTGTTGAAAGCGGCTTGGTAGTCGTTGTTCCATTCCACCACTTGATCTTTTTTCAGTAATTTGAAGATTAGTTCACAAGTAGCGGTTAGGTGAGAAATGATTTTGACGATGTAGTTTAGCCGTACTAAGAATCCCCTAACTTCCTTCTTAGTGCGAAGAGCAGGAATTTATTGTAATTCTTTTACCTTTGCAGGGTCCACTTCGATACCTTTGCCACTGACGATGAAGCCTAAGAGTTTGCCGGACCTCACTCCAAAAGTGCATTTATTCGGGTTTAGCCTTAGCTTGTATTTCTTCAGTCTTTCGAACAGTTTTTGCAGATGGTCAAGGTGTTCCTCTTCAGTTTGAGATCTGGCTATCATGTCATCCACATATACCTCTATTTCGTGATGGATCATGTCGTGAAACAGAGCTACCATGGCACGCTGATAGGTTGCCCCAGCGTTCTTCAACCCGAATGGCATAACCTTGTAACAGAATGTGCCCTATTGTGTGACGAAGGTCATTTTTTTCCATGTCCTCAGGTGCCATTTTGATTTGATTGTACTCAGAGAAACCATCCATGAAGGAAAATACTTTATGTTGTGCAGTGTTGTCAACCAGAATATCGATATGGGGAAGCGGGAAGTCATCCTCGGGGCTTGCCCTATTCAAGTCTCTGTAGTCCACACACATACGTACCTTACCGTCATTTTTAGGCACTTGAACAACATTGGCGACCCATTATGGATATGAGGTGACATCTAAGAATCCGGTGTTAAACTGCTTCATGACTCCAGTCTTGATTTTCTCTGACATTTCTGGCCTCATACGATGGGCTTTCTTTTTTACCGGAGTGCAATTTTCTTTTGTAGGAAGACGATGGACTATGATGTCGGTGTCGAGTCCTAGTATGTCTTTGTATGACCAGACAAATACCTCAACATAGTCATGTAGTAACTGAGTTAAGTGCCTCTTGACACTAAGCTCCAGGTTGGCACCTATCTTGACTTCATTATTGTTCTCTTCAGTACCTAGGTTAACTGTTTCCACTGGCTCTTCGTGGGGTTGTATGGGCCTTTCTTCTTATTGTAATAACCTGGCTAGTTCTCCTGGTACCTCACAATCTTCCTCACCTTCGTCTTCAGCTTGGTAGATCGGATTTTCAAAGACATGATAGGCCATAGCAGAATCATTACCCATGGGACCCGGAGTGCATGTGGA
Source organism: Vicia faba (assembly GCA_948472305.1). Lineage (NCBI taxonomy): Eukaryota > Viridiplantae > Streptophyta > Magnoliopsida > Fabales > Fabaceae > Vicia > Vicia faba. Next base: position 847,433,239 of record OX451735.1, on the reverse strand, counting down.
TCTGCATTTTGATATGTGAGTGTGTGTAAGAGCATAGTGTGATACGGTGGGAGAACTGACTTGGGATTTTGCATTTGTGTTTGCAAATGTCTCGGTTTATCAAGAGTCGCCACCGACTTTTTATTTTATCCTAAGGAAAGGTGAAAAAGCACAGGAAAGACCTTTGGGATGTTTTCTTGGGTTCGGGGGGTAGATTATGAAAAGGGAAGGTGCTAGCACCCTTTTCATCCATGGTTATCCATGGGATCTTAGTTACTTGTTTTAGATCACTTGCCTTTGCATTTCAATTATTTGAAATGGTGCTTTGTGTGTGTGGTTTTGAAAATGCTTTGAAAAAGATGCCTTGTCTAGGCAACCTTTGTAATGATTCTTGTTTGAATATATACAAAGGTGTGTGTCTTTTTGAAAAGATAATTCAATGTTTTGAAAGTTGTTTTGAAGTTGTGTTTGAAAAATGGCAAGGATGTTTTGCAAGATTTTTGATCAAGTAACTAAGAGTTGTCTACCCTATTTTACTCAAAGATCTTTCTTATGTTTTTAACCCTTTTAACAGTGTTGTTTCACCATTGTGTTTGATGAACAACCTTGCGTTAGGATGTTGAACGGGACAGGCGCGGGTCATCGCATACAATTATTGAAGGCAACTTGTGAGACGCTCTAGAAATTTTGTAAGGGACGAGATCGTTTTAACAAAGGCAACATCGAGGGTCATCGAGGGACTACGATCTTTATTTATCAAAGGGATATTTGCTAGAGTGTCTCGTACTCGAGGGACATGATTGCATTTTCCGAGGCAACAAGCTAGGTTACCCTAGAGGTGCGAGTGTGAATGGTGTTTGTCATGTTCATGCATTTGTCTTTTTATTAGGTCATCTAGCGATCGATTTTAGATTTTCACATACAAAACCCTAATCTCTAATCATGGCATATTTAAAAAGCATAAAGTGCGAGAATTAAATCCTAAGCTATTACAAAAGAGTATCCGGGGACGGGGGTACAAATTATTTACAAATGGGGATGAGTCTTATCAGAATAATGTCCAAAGTATTATGGGTTACAACCAAATTAAATCGACACAATTCAAATATTAACAAATTATAAGATAAAGAAAATCAGAGAAATATGAGATGTATGTGTTTATTTACAAATGAACAAAAATTCTAACCTAAAAAGATTATGTATTTATTATTTTTTGTATTTTGGTTAATTATATAAACAAAGAGTTTTAAAGAAAAGAAAAATTGTTTAAGTTAAAAATTCTATTATTTATGTGTATTGATTGAACGTAATAATTGTTTAAGGAAAATTATTAAGAAAATTATTAAGAAAATTTTATATAAAATTTAGTATGTTCTCTTTGTTTAACAAAAGAAAGAAAAAAAATAAATTAGATTATAGAAAGTGAAAGCAAAGTGATAAGAAAAAGGTGTTGGTTTTTAAAACATTAAAAAAAGGGAAAAATGGGCCTAAGGAAAATGTTTTTTTGAATGGCCCAAGGGAAATAAGAAGAAGAACCAACGTAAATCAGAAAATGAAGAGAAAAAAAAGGGGGGTGGGCGCTGGAAAGCAATTGGGCTTTATGTTTTGGTTTGGGAGGAGGCCCAACTGAAGGGTTTGAACAAATTATTAGGGTTGTTTTGTTTTGGACATTAGGGTTTTACAGTTTGTTAACGGCGCCACTCCTTCTCTTGTCTTCTTCGTCTTTCTTCTCATTCTCAGCCATGAACTTCTGATTATTCCTTCAACCCTCCATCCGTCAGAGTGCCACCTTCCATCCTCTCCTCTCCACGACGGTGCAAAGCGACGGTTCGAAAGGTATACTTTTATCTTGTTCTGGGTGCATTTTTTACAGTTGAGGTTTGAGATTCTCTTGAACATTTATGTTTTGCCATGTTTGATTTTTGATATTTCATGCATGAGGTGTAGGAAAAGAAAATAATACCTTTGGGGTTTTGTTTCTGGAGAGTGGATGGTAGAGAGATAGCTTGGAACGGCGACGCTCTAGGTGGCCGGAGGAGGAGAGCCGTGATGATTGCGCGCTGGTATTTTGTATCTTTTAAATATTTGATGATGAATTTGTATTCTGAAAACCCTATATCGTTTTGCTTTTTAATCTTCTCTTCTTTGCTCTGAATGCTGACTTTGTTTTTGTTGGCTTGAGTTGATGATGAGTACTTCTGAAATGTTGTTCTGATTTGATGTTGAATATATTCTACTGATTATGTTGATGACGAATTTTTCTGAGACTATATTGTTTAGATTTTCATGGATGTTTGATGATGGTGAAACTGAAAACGCTTGCTTTGTTCTTCTTCTTCTTTTGGGTGTCCTGTTTACTTGATGATGGTGAAACTGGACTGTGTTTGTAGCTTAGGCAGTTTTTTGGCCTTGAGTTGCAATTCTTTGGCCTTTGAAACAAGTCTGTAAGTTTGTGAGTTTGTTTGGCCTTTATGCAGGCTTGTTATGTTTTGGCCTGGACTGTATGTTCATTGTGTTTGTAAGGCAGGCTTTGTTATTAGCTTTCTTTCTGAATTTGAGTAGGCTTGCAAGTTTTTTTGGTAAGTTTCAGGCAGGCTTGTTGTTGTTTGAACAGGTTCTTTGTCTTTTTGGATTTGTTTGAGTTGCAGGTTTGAGTTGGTTATGCAGGTTATGCAGGCTTGTGAGTTCTGGTGTTTTGGTAAGGCAGGTTACCGGTTTCAAAATTTTGGCTTGCAGTCTTTTGTTTTGTAAGGCCAGGCCTGGGTGTTGGGCTTGCTTCTTTTTGTTAGAAGCAGGTTTGATCCTTTTGTTGAGCTTGCTTGTTTTTGTTGGAAGCAGGTTTTAGGTTTTGTTGAGCTTGCTTGTTTTTGTGTTTGGAGTTTGATATCTATTTTGTAATGCAGGGCTATGCAGTTTAATAGCCTTTTCTTGTTACTGCAGTTTGAAGGTTTATGCAATTTTCTGCTTTGATAGCAGGTTTTCTGGTTGAGCTTCTGTGGGCTCCCCTGGGCTGCTATACAGTCTTGCTTTTTTTTATCTTTTAAGCCTGCCAAAACTGCAAACCTCCCACTTCACTCTCTTTCTCTCTCCATAAAAGCATTTTTTGCTTAATATATTTTAATCTGAAAAGCTTGTTTTGGCCAGAATATGATGAGAAGTTTTGACAAGCCTGCTTGCTTGTATCTTGGTTTATCTCTGCATTGTACTTGCTTCCAGATTTCCTGCATTGTATGCTTTTTGACAGCTTGTGTACTTGGTTTGACAGTTTTGCAACTTAGTTTGCTTTTCTGTTTTGACAGTTAGTTTGAATTTTGAAACTCAGTTTGGCAGTTCAGTTTGACATTGTCTGCAACCTTGTGCCTTGTATCTTTGCATTTAATTGATTGTATGCTTGCAAAATTATTTTTACTTTCCTCTTTGTGAACCAAGAAGAGAAATCTTCTTGTGATTTGCAAAGAGGACAAGTAAAACATGATGAACCCAAAAACAATCTGATTCCGGCCAACAAGCTTTAATGATGATCCTTCTTTATTTATCTGCTTAAAAATGCTTTTCAATTTAACTGCACTGATTTCTTTTTCTGTCTTTGCAGGTAAATACCAGTTGGATAATGGAAGAAGCAGTAGAAGATAGAAGATTTTAAGAGACTTAGGCTTTAGATTTATTTTCTTTTCATTTATTGTAATAAATATTATTGTAAACACTGTAAATTATAAATTTACAATATTCGAATAATATTTGTAACAATATTTGAAATAAATAAATAAAAGTCTTTGTCAAATAAGAATTCTTTACTGTCAAATATTTCATTCTTTCTTTTGCACTGTCTATTTAATTATTTAAATCTCTTGAATTAAAATAACTGGAAATGTATCCCAATAACTTTAATCCAGATGAAATAAATAAATCAACAAACTTTGCCGTCTCGCAACCTTGCATTAACCATAATACGCCCGGCATTCCAATTAATCATATGCTTTGTACAGTTAAAAAAACAAGCATTCCATACACTTCTCGCTTTATTGATCAAACTAATGCCTTAAAGTTTCAATAAAAGTCTCAGCTCCTATCCTAGATATTTAGGTTTTGAGAAGCAACCGGTAATCTGGAACAAGCGTAAAAATAATGTAACAGTCAATTGAATTATTGTGGATTCAATTTCTGCTGAGAAATACGAGTGAAAACCCTAATTCCAGATTTGTCGTCAAAGAAAAGTCTGCTTGATCAATTCTTGAGCGAATCTTAATAAAATCAATGGAAACCCTAATTCTGGATTGACTGATAAAGAAAACGTCTATTTGACCGATTCTTGAGCCAATCTTGAAAGATCAGGGAAAACTCTGAAGTTGTGATTTCTTGTGAAAACGGGAGGGAAAATTTTGGGGTACAGCAGTTGCCCCTGTTCAATCTTCTTGAACCTGAAGAGTTAGATTGGAAATTTTGCCGTTCGTAACTCGAAGGTAAAAGATGATTGGACACTAGAGTGCCCAAAAAATTTGCACTCGTCAAAGCATAGTTTAGGGAATGGGCTTAAAGATGCCATTTGGAGATGTGACAGAATCTTGTCGGAGATGGGCTTAAAGATGCCATCAAAGAATATTTGTTGAACTGTATGTTATAGGTGAAAGAATGAGTATCAAAAAAGTATCCCTGTTTGGAACATCTCTGAGCTGGGGGTCTGAATAAGCAATAGATTGACATCCATGTTGGGAAGCATCTGTAAACTGTTTTCAAAAGTTGAGTCTGAACAAACGATAGATTAACATCCGTGTTTGGAGAATCCGTAAACTATTTTCAGAAGTCTTGAAGTTGAATAAGCAATAGATCAGCATCCATGTTGGGAAGCATTCGTAAACTGTTTTCAAAAGTTGAATCTGAACAAGCGATAGATTAACATCCGTATTTGGAGAATCCGTAAACTGTTTTCAGAAATCTTGAAGTTGAATAAGCAATAGATCAGCATCCATGTTGGGAAGCATCCGTAAACTGTTTTCAAAAGTTGAATCTGAACAAGCGATAGATTAACATCCGTATTTGGAGAATCCGTAAACTGTTTTCAGAAATCTTGAAGTTGAATAAGCAATAGATCATCATCCATGTTGGGAAGCATCCGTAAACTGTTTTCAAAAGTTGAATCTGAATAAGCGATAGATTAACATCCGTATTTGGAGAATCCATAAACTATTTTCAGAAGTCTTGAAGTTGAATAAGCAATAGATCAACATCCATGTTGGGAAGCATCCGTAAACTGTTTTCAAAAGTTGAATCTGAACAAGCGATAGATTAACATCCGTATTTGGAGAATCCGTAAACTATTTTCAGAAGTCTTGAAGTTGAATAAGCAATAGATCAGCATCCATGTTGGGAAGCATCCGTAAACTGTTTTCAAAAGTTGAATCTGAACAAGCGATAGATTAACATCCGTATTTGGAGAATCCGTAAACTATTTTTAGAATTCTTAAAGTTGAATAAGCAATAGATCAGCATCCATGTTGGGAAGCATCCGTAAACTGTTTTCAAAAGTTGAATCTGAACAAGTGATGGATTAACATCCGTATTTGGAGAATCCGTAAACTGTTTTCAGAAGTATTGAAGTTGAATAAGCAATAGATCAGCATCCATGTTGGGAAGCATCTGTAAACTGTTTTCAAAAGTTGAATCTGAACAAGCGATAGATTAACATCCGTATTTGGAGAATCCGTAAACTGTTTTCAGAAGTCTTGAAGTTGAATAAGCAATAGATCAACATCCATGTTGGGAAGCATCCATAAAATATTTTCAAAAGTTGAATCTGAACAAGCGATAGATTAACATCCGTATTTGGAGAATCCGTAAACTATTTTCAGAAGTCTTAAAGTTGAATAAGCAATAGATCAACATCCATGTTGGGAAGCATCCGTAAACTGTTTTCAAAAGTTGAATCTGAACAAGGGATAGATTAACATCCATATTTGGAGAATCCGTAAACTGTTTTCAGAAGTCTTGAATTTGAATAAGCAATAGATCAACATCCATGTTGGGAAGCATCCGTAAACTGTTTTCAAAAGTAGAATCTGAACAAGCGATAGATTAGCATCCGTATTTGGAGAATCCGTAAACTGTTTTCAGAAGTCTCGAAGTTGAATAAGCAATAGATCAACATCCATGTTGAGAAGCATCTGTAAACTGTTTTCAAAAGTTGAATCTGAACAAGCGATAGATTAACATCCGTATTTGGAGAATCCGTAAACTATTTTTAGAAGTATTGATCGAAGCTTGATGACCTTATCCTTGGAAAGGGTCAAAATTAGCTGAAACATAAAGTTATGTTGCATGAAATGTATGATGCAATATATGTGTTATATCAATGTTTATGATATATGAATGTAATGGATGTGCATGTAAGCTGAGTAGCTGTCTTGCTGAGGGAGATAAATCCTGGATAGTGAAATTTTTGACTGCTGCCGGGGAAAGTAAGTCCTTGACTGCTGTTGGGGATTGAAAATCCTTTAATCTTTGAGAATGAGAAGTCCTGGGACCACTGTTGGGGAAATCAGGAGTTTGGGTTGTATGCCGATCTACTGGGGAAGCCAAAATGAGAATCTTCATTCAGGTCTTGGGTCATAAGATTGGGTGTATGCCAATCTCTTGAGGTTTTAAGGATGAGAATCTTCATTTTGTTAAGGGTCAGGAGGTTGGGAGTATACCAATCTTCTGAGGTTTCAAGGATGAGATTCTTCATTCTGTTAAGGGTCAGGAGGTTGGGAGTATACCAATCTTCTGAGGTTTCAAGTATGAGAATCTTCATTCTGTTAAGGGTCAGGAGGTTGGGAGTATACCAATCTTCTGAGGTTTCAAGGATGAGAATCTTCATTCTGTTAAGGGTCAGGAGGTTGGGAGTATACCAATCTTCTGAGATTTCAAGGATGAGATTCTTCATTCTGTTAAGGGTCAGGAGGTTGGGAGTATACCAATCTTCTGAGGTTTCAAGGATGAGAATCTTCATTCTGTTAAGGATCAGGAGGTTAGGAGTATACCAATCTTCTGAGATTTCAAGGATGAGAATCTTCATTCTTAAGAGAAACAAATTTTTAGAAGCTTCAGTTGTCCGTTCTTCTGTTGGTGGCTGTAACTTCCAACAGGTGATGAAGGAATTTTTGATGACTGTGACTTCCAATAGGTGATGAAGGAATTTTTGTTGACGACCGTAACTTCCAGCAGGTGATGAAGGAAATTTTTAACGACCGATCAATTTGAAATGTAATTTTGTGGAGAATAAATCCTTGGTAAATGTTGGGGAAATAAACCCATGACTGCTTGTCTGCTTAGAGAGGTGATAAACTTCTCGAGGACGCTTGAACTTCTCTTCAGAAAGATTTCGGAAAGGTTCATCATTGCCCCTAGTATCAGATGTTTGTGGTATTGCCAGGAAACTTGGACTGTACGTAACCCCTTTGTTGAGATTGACGTTTAAATGCCCCAAGTGATGGTGAGGGAGACTTGCCCCAGGTTGATCTGTAGTTGAGAGATTTCTTAAAATCTTGACTGGACTGCCCCAGGTTTAATGGACTTTGAAAGATTTGTTAAAATCTTGACTGGACTGCCCCAGGTTTGTTGGACTATGCCAAACCAAGTCCCCTTCTTGTTGATAGGAGATTTTTGCAACGAGAGTGTCATCCCACTTGAAGTGATTTTATTCACTGAGAGAGCTTTCGTTCCTCCGAACATTTACTATATGAATTTCTTTGCTGTCAAACAAATAACCATGTGCAAACAACAATATTCAAATAATGCAAAGTTTATGCTTGTCTTGAAGTTTTGAGAAATGTGTTTTTTAGCAGAAAACTTTTTATAAGACAAATTCAACACAAGATTTAGAGCAAAGCCTTATAGGAGTCAGGATACCTTTTGTAACAGTATGCTTTCGAACTAAACCATGCTTCAATTAGGGCTTTTTAAAGGGTTGTAACGTGGCTCGGTTCACGGTTTAAGAAACAAAGGATAAAGGCTCAAAGTATATTTGTACCCACCCGCTCTTCATGATGTTCTTCAATCCTATACTCAGTTAATTGCACGTCGAACTCTATTCGAGTTTGGAACGACATTTTGGTGATGGTCCACACAAGTTGAATTTTATGGAAGGCAGTCATCATTTTGCAATATTTTTCATGTTGTCGAGGATTTATAATGACCTATTTTTTTTGATTTAATATCCCTAACTTTTGCCTGACTGTTCCTGTTTTTGAGATTACAGTCAGCGGGATGCCCCAGCTTTCTTAAGCCTCCTTTATAGGTTTTGGCTTAGTGGGCTTTTCTCTTTTGAGAGATTGACTGCCTATGAGATAAGGAACCGTCACTGTCTTTTTGGTTCCCAAAGGAAATGTTTTTGATGTCATTTGTTGTATTATGAACTGAGAATTTGCGACTTCAATGCGCATCTCTTGAATTAACTGAGAGACTACCCTGCCCCAGGTTTAATCAAAAGTTTCAATTTGTGTTTAAAGCGGAAAAATCCTACTTCTTTGGCTTGAAGGAGTTGACTAGGGATTATCTTCCTTATAAATCCAGTGTTTAGGGTTTGAAAGAAATGACTCTACATCGTCAGCAAGGTCTGTCCAAAAGCATACTGTATGAGATTATGGCAATGTTTCGTCATCCTCCCTCTAAAGGCTTGTAGCTTTTGCAAGAGTTAAATGTCATAAAGAAAGTAGAAAGCATAGTTCAAGAATAGTGAAAACGAATGGATGAATTCAAGACAAACGTATGCAATGCATTAATGAAACAGAGTTTGACATCAACAGATAATTGTTTGAATAACAAAAGAAATTACAACTTGAAAATTCAAATGAAACAAAAGTCTCTTAGCTCGAACTTGTCATTTCAGGTGGAGAACCTTCAACGGAAGATTTTCATCTCGCCATCCGGCATGAATTCCAACACTCCTTCGTCAATCAAGTCTTGGATCTTGTTGTTCAAAGCCCAACAGTCATTGGTGTCATGTCCAGGACTATGGGAGTGGTATACACAAAATGCATCGGGGTGGTAGCTAGAAGTAGAGGTATCGGGTTTCCGAATAGGATCCTTTGAAGCAAGCAGTTTGACCTCCAACAAGCATTTCAGTATTAGAGATGATGGTATGTCAGTCTCAGAAATGTCTTCCAGACGTATTTTTCTTACGCCGATTACCCCGTTGATGCTGGCGAGGTTGTTGTTGGGCTTGTGACCCTGAAGCAAGTTGGGGAGCCTTTCCCTTGTCTTCTCGTCTCAAAGGAGGTTGAATGATGACTCGATCTTCAACCCTATATGTTTTCCCCACTTGGTTATCTCGAAGCATTTTGTTGACGAGAACCCTGAGCTCTTCTTGTCTTTGAGCCAAGTCTTGAATGAGAGCCATCTGGCCCACCAACTGTTCTATGATCTGGATATTCATTGTTGCCAGCTCAATCTGTAGTTCTTCCAACTGATCATTCCTAACACTGCCTGAATTCCCTAGGACCATGCCCCTTGTGAGGAGATCTTTCACTTCTTCTTGCCTCTGGGACAGGTTCAAGAACATTTCTTGAAGTCGAGCAATTTGATCCTGGATATCTTTGACAGTCCTCTCTAGAGCCATCTCTACTGAAATAAATAGTAGGAGAATAAGGAAACCTGAAAAGGAAAACCTGTTATGATGCAATGCATGATATGTGGATGCATGTCTTCAAGGATCTTTCAGGATAAACACAAGAAAATGTTAGAGGTTGAACTTTGATCAACATCTTTGATTGGAGAACTTTGTATCGGTGGATGTCTTTCCACGAGAATCAAGCTCACCATGTCGAGTGGGTCATAGCCCCCGATTCAAGTTGTTGCACTTGATCTTTGACGGCATTTGTTTAGAGGCAGATGAATCCTCTTGCCCTTTGGTAGACGTCTGGTTCAATGTGACCCTGCATCACAAAACCCTCAAGATCCTTGAAATGGTTATTGAAAATGCTATGGTATGATGTTATGTACATATATGCAAAAGTAAGCAAGTGTATATACAGGTAATCATATTCACACAAAGCAAAACAAGTCCTTAGGTTTAGGCTTGCATGGGGTTTGTAGGTAAGTACCCTCTTGAAGTTAGTTGGCTTAACCTGTCCTAAAATAGAAACCGGGTTCTAAGGAGCTCAATATCACTGGATTATTTTCTATGTTCATTGTTTTGGTTTAGCCACTTAACTGGCGACCAAAATACTCCAAGAAAACAATCCTCAATGAGTGTAGTATCGAGTATCTACCAACTTCGGACTGCACCAAAGTCGGTCATCTCACTACCCCTAATAAGGCCAAGATGGTCAAGTAAGGTTCTAAGAGTTCATTAGTGCTTCATGACATCACTCAGTGGCCCCGTATTCTCTTTGATTAACTCAAAGGCTACCAATACCCATAAATATGTCACACTAACTTAGCTACTGCTTCAACCATGTCGGTATACCCTGCACAGTTCCCTCACAATTTATTGCTACTTCCCTAAAAGGTGTCCCCAAATCCGGGTGTAGGATTTAAAACAAACCCAAACAAGGAACCCAAAAAAAGTAAAGCAATTAAAGCAATCAAGGTAAGCATGTAAAGGTGATCTAAAACCCTAAGGTAACCCCACTTTTAGAAAATCCCCAGCAGAGTTGCCAGTTCTGTGATACGGTGGGAGAACTGACTTGGGATTTTGCGTTTGTGTTCGCAAATGTATCGGTTTAGCAAGAGTCGCCACCGACTTTTTATTTTATCCTAAGAAAAGGTCAAAAATCACAGGAAATACCTTTGAGATATTTTCTTGGGTTCGGGGGGTAGATTATGAAAAGGGAAGGTGCTAGCACCCTTTTCATCCATGGTTATCCATGGGCTCTTAGTTACTTGTTTTAGATCACTTGCCTTTGCTTTTCAATTGTTTGAAATGGTGCTTTGTGTGTGTGGTTTTGAAAATGCTTTGAAAAAGATGCCTTGTCTAGGCAACCTTTGTAATGATTCTTGTTTGAATATATACAAAGGTGTGTGTATTTTTGAAAAGATAATTCAATATTTTGAAAGTTGTTTTGAAGTTGTGTTGTGAAGTGTGTTTGAAAAATGGCAAGGATGTTTTGCAAGATTTTTGATCAAGTAACTAAGAGTTGTCTACCCTATTTTACTCAAAGATCTTTCTTATGTTCTTAACCCTTTTAACAGTGTTGTTTCACCATTGTGTTTGATGAACAACCTTACGCTAGGATGTTGAACGGGACAGGCGCGGGTCATCGCATACAATCATTGAAGGCAACTTGTGAGACGCTCTAGCAATTTTGTAAGGGACGAGATTCTTTTATGGAAGGCAACATCGAGGGTCATCGAGGGACTATGATCTTTGTTTATCGAAGGGACATTTGCTAGAGTATCTCGTACTCGAGGGACATGATTGCATTTTCCGAGGCAATAAGTGAGGTTACCCTAGAGGTGTGAGTGTGAATGGTGTTTGTCATGTTCATGCATTTGTCTTTGTATTAGGTCATCTAGCGATCGATTTTAGATTTTCACATACAAAACCCTAATCTCTAATCATGGCATATTTAAAAAGCATAAAGTGCGAGAATTAAATCCTAAGCTATTACAAAAGAGTATCCGGGGACGGGGGTACAAATTATTTACAAATGGGGATGAGTCTTATCAGAATAATGTCCCAAGTATTATGGGTTACAACCAAATTGAATCGACGCAATTCAAATATTAACAAATTATAAGATAAAGAAAATCAGAGAAATATGAGATGTATGTGTTTATTTACAAATGAATAAAAATTCTAAGCTAAAAAGATTATGTATTTATTATTTTTTGTATTTTGTTTAATTATATAAACAAAGAGTTTTAAAGAAAAGAAAAATTATTTAAGTTAAAAATTCTATTATTTATGTGTATTGATTGAACGTAATAATTGTTTAAGGAAAATTATTAAGAAAATTATTAAGAAAATTATTAAGAAAATTATTAAGAAAATTATTAAGAAAATTTTATATAAAATTTATTTTGTTCTCTTTGTTTAACAAAAGAAAGAAAAAAAAGAAATTAGATTATAGAAAGTGAAAGCAAAGTGATAAGAAAAAGGTGTTGGTTTTTAAAACATTAAAAAAAGGGAAAAATGGGCCTAAGGAAAATGTTTTTTTGAATGGCCTAAGGGAAATAAGAAGAAGAACCAACTTAAAATCAGAAAATGAAGAAAAAAAAAAGGGGGGGGGGGGGGGGGGGGGGGCGCTGGAAAGCAATTGGGCTTTATGTTTTAGTTTGGGAGGAGGCCCAACTGAAGGGTTTGAACAAATTGTTAGGGTTGTTTCATTTTGGACATTAGGGTTTTACAGTTTGTTAACGGCGCCGCTCCTTCTCTTGTCTTCTTCGTCTTTCTTCTTATTCTCAGCCATGAGCTTCTGATTATTCCTTCAACCCTCCAGCCGCCAGAGCGCCACCTTCCATCCTCTCCTCTCCACGACGGTGCAAAGAGACGGTTCAAAAGGTACACTTTTATCTTGTTCTGGGTGAGTTTTTTACAGTTGAGGTTTGAGATTCTCTTGAACATTTATGTTTTGCCATGTTTGATTTTTGATATTTCATGCATGAGGTGTAGGAAAAGAAAATAATACCTTTGGGGTTTTGTTTCTGGAGAGTGGATGGTAGAGAGATAGCTTGGAACGGCGACGCTCTAGGTGGTCGGAGGAGGAGAACCGTGATGATTGCGCGCTGGTATTTTGTATCTTTTAAACATTTGATGATGAATTTGTATTCTGAAAACTCTATATCGTTTTGATTTTTAATCTTCTCTTCTTTGCTCTGAATGCTGACTTTGTTTTTGTTGGCTTGAGTTGATGATGAGTACTTCTGAAATGTTGTTCTGATTTGATGTTGAATATATTCTACTAATTATGTTGATGAAGAATTTTTCTGAGACTATGTTGTTTGGATTTTCATGGATGTTTGATGATGGTGAAACTGAAAACGCTTTCTTTGTTCTTCTTCTTCTTTTGGGTATCCTGTTTACTTGATGATGGTGAAACTGGACTGTGTTTGTAGCTTAGGCAGTTTTTTGGCCTTGAGTTGCAATTCTTTGGCCTTTGAAACAGGTCTGTAAGTTTGTGAGTTTGTTTGGCCTTTATGCAGGCTTGTTATGTTTTGGCCTGGACTGTATGTTCATTGTGTTTGTAAGGCATGCTTTGTTATTAGCTTGCTTTCTGAATTTGAGTAGGCTTGCAAGTTTTTTTGGTAAGTTTCAGGCAGGCTTGTTGTTGTTTGAACAAGTTCTTTGTTTTTTTGGATTTGTTTGAGTTGCAGGTTTGAGTTGGTTATGCAGGTTATGCAGGCTTGTGAGTTCTGGTGTTTTGGTAAGGCAGGTTACCGGTTTCAAAATTTTGGCTTGCAGTCTTTTGTTTTGTAAGGCCAGGCCTGGGTGTTGGGCTTGCTTCTTTTTGTTGGAAGCAGGTTTGATCCTTTTGTTGAGCTTGCTTGTTTTTGTTGGAAGCAGGTTTTAGGTTTTTTTGAGCTTGCTTGTTTTTGTGTTTGGAGTTTGATATCTGTTTTGTAATGCAGGGCTATGCAGTTTAATAGCCTTTTCTTATTACCGCAGTTTGAAGGTTTATGCAATTTTCTGCTTTGATAGCTGGTTTTCTGGTTGAGCTTCTGTGGGCTCCCCTGGGCTGCTATACAGTCTTGCTTTTTTTAATCTTTTAAGCCTGCCAAAACTGCAAACCTCCCACTTCACTCTCTTTCTCTCTCCATAAAAGCATCTTTTGCTTAATATATTTTAATATGAAAAGCTTGTTTTGGCCAGAATATGATGAGAAGTTTTAACAAGCCTGCTTGCTTGTATCTTGGTTTATCTCTGCATTGTACTTGCTTCCAGATTTCCTGCATTGTATGCTTTTTGACAGCTTGTGTACTTGGTTTGGCAGTTTTGCAACTTAGTTTGCTTTTCCGTTTTGACAGTTAGTTTGCATTTTGAAACTCAGTTTGGCAGTTCAGTTTGACATTGTGTGCAGCCTTGTGCCTTGTATCTTTGCATTTAATTGATTGTATGCTTGCAAAATTATTTTTACTTTCCTCTTTGTGAACCAAGAAGAGAAATCTTCTTGTGATTTGCAAAGAGGACAAGTAAAACATGATGAACCCAAAAACAATCTGATTCCGGCCAACAAGCTTTAATGATGATCCTTCTTTATTTATCTGCTTAAAAATGCTTTTCAATTTAACTGCACTGATTTCTTTTTCTGTCTTTGCAGGTAAATACCAGTTGGATAATGGAAGGCAGTAGAAGATAGAAGATTTTAAGAGACTTAGACTTTAGATTTATTTTCTTTTCATTTATTGTAATAAATATTATTGTAAACACTGTAAATTATAAATTTACAATATTCGAATAATATTTGTAACAATATTTGAAATAAATAAATAAAAGTCTTTGTCAAATAAGAATTCTTTACTGTCAAATATTTCATTCTTTCTTTTGCACTGTCTATTTAATTATTTAAATCTCTTGAATTAAAATAACTGGAAATGTATCCCAATAACTTTAATCCAGATGAAATAAATAAATCAACAAACTTTGCCGTCTCGCAACCTTGCATTAACCACAATACGTCCGACATTCCAATTAATCATATGCTTTGTACAGTTAAACAAACAAGCATTCCATACACTTCTCGCTTTATTGATCAAACCAATGCCTCAAAGTTTCAATCAAAGTCTCAGCTCCTATCCCAGATATTTAGGTTTTGAGAAGCAACCGGTAATCTGGAACAAGCGTAAAAATAATGTAACAGTCAATTGAATTATTGTGGATTCAATTTCTTCTGAGAAATACGAGTGAAAACCCTAATTCCAGATTTGTCGTCAAAGAAAAGTCTGCTTGATCAATTCCTGAGACAATCTTAATAAAATCAATGGAAACCCTAATTCTGGATTGACTTATAAAGAAAACGTCTGTTTGACCGATTCTTGAGCCAATCTTGAAAGATCAGGGAAAACCCTGAAGTTGTGATTTCTTGTGAAAACGGAGGGCAAATTTTGGGGTACAACACATATCTATCTTTGAAAAAAGGTAAAAGAAAAATAAAGAGCGTAAACTTTTGCATGCAAAAACGTTCATGATTTATTGATGACATATGAAGATGAAGTAACAACCCTCACAAATGGACCGTTGTGCCTCGGGTAAGACACAAGGTTTTAAAGTCTAAATTGTTTAATTATTACAAGTCCGACAAAAAATTAAAAGACAATTACTCTTGAATAAAAGTAACAGGGAAAAAATCTTTGGCTTCCCAGTTGTTGAGTCCTCTGCTGATGGTTGGAAAGATCCACTCATCCATATCACAGCTACTATCACTGTCTTCCACTGTGTTGACTCCCTGATTGTTGATGCGTAAAAGTGGCTCCCCTGCGCGAGTTCATCGAACAACCCTTTGTGCCTCCGAGGTGAAACCCAAACCAAATTTGTTGGACTTGTAAGGAATATTCGGAAGTTGACCCCATATAGTTCATCCACCTTCTTCGATCACTGCTCTAGCATCTTTAAGAGAGGCCATTTTCAATGGCGGTCTGGTAACTTTTGGAGTCTTGGTAGTAGTCTTGGCTGCAGCAACTATTTGTGGGACTTCCTCGAAATGCTGACATGGAGTTTCAATGAACTCACCATCCATTTCCATGTACCTGAAAGAGTTCAGGTGACTGACCATATATTCCTACTCTCCATGGACAATGATGATTTTTCCCTTGATCGGGTATTTCAACATCTGATGTAATATAGAGGTGACGGCACCAGCACCATGAATCCAAGGTCGGCCCAAAAGACAGGAATAGGAAGGGAAAATATCCATCACGTAGAAATTTGAATCAAAGGTCTGAGTCCCAACCTTTATGGGGATGTCAACTTCTCCGTGCACTATCCTCTTAGAACCATCAAAGGCCCTCACTACAATGTTTCTAGGCTTTAATGTAAGTCCCTCGCAGTCTAGCCGGTCAAGAGAATTTTTGGGAAAGACATTCACCGATGATCTCGTATCCACCAGAACATGGGCTAGCGTAGTGCCCTTGCACTCAATGGAGACGTGCAAGACATCGCTGTGTTTCCTTCCTTTAGGAGTCAAGTCGGTGTCAGAAAATCCCAATCTGTTACCAGCAGTTAGACTGGCCACACAATTCTCAAATTGGTCAATGGAAGTATCTTGGGGCATATGGGCGGTCTTTAGAAACTTTACCAGGGCTTTGGTATGGGCCTCAGAACACAAGAGCAAAGCCAACATTGATGTTTTCGAGGGGGTTTACCCCAACTGCTCCATGACGTTGTAGTCACTTTTCTTGATTATTTTTAGTATCTCTTCTATCTCCTTTCTAGAAGCTTTAGGAATATCTTCTGGATGCGCCTTCGTTTGGACAGGCTCAGATAACACCTCCTTGCCCCTTGTCTTGGTCGCAATAATAACAGTAGGATTATCAACATGAGTATTACTAGGAATGCTGGTAGGAGCGGTAGCGGGAATAATTACAGGAGTAGCAATGGTCTTTGGAGAGATATTAGGTGAGAAGATCCATCCACTTCTTGTTATCTTACTGGTCCCAACGATATTGATGACGTTGGGATCAATGTCTTTCTCAATTTTTTATTGGACAACCATCAGATCTTGCTTGACGCCATAGTAATAAACATCAACCCCATAGTTCCAGAGAATAGCTTTATCCGAAGAATAGGTATTGTCCTTGGCATGGTGATGATTTGGGGAGCAGACTTTGGAACATATGTAATCCTGACGGGTCTTTTGGTGGAGACCCTAGGAGGATTGTCGGAGATGGTGATTATTGAGACATCTTCACATGAATTTCCTGATAAGAGGAACTTTTTCAAACAGGATTTCTTTGCTAGCCATTAGACGTTGGACGCCTATCTTTAGTAATGAACAACCATTGGGTAGAGACACACATAACTGACAACTTTCATCACAACCCGGAAACATGCCGACTCACAATAGATTCTATTTAATGGTCAAAAATGTTAGAACAAGATTAGTTCTGATCTATCTCAGAGTTTTGATGATAACAATAAATTATATTTTAGATAATTTATACTCTGATGAATGTATTTGAATGTTTCAGATAATGTTCTGTCAGAAGCATTTTGATGTGCTAAGCTAAAAATTACATGAAGAAGTTCTTTAAATGAAAGAACTAGTTTCTTTAAGCACAACTGCTGATGCTAACTCTGGTAAGACAATTACTTTAATGCATCTTCTAACAATTAGCAGGATTCCTTGCTCAGAATATTACTTGAAAGCAAGTGTTGTTCAAGAGTTTATTTGAAAGCAAGCGCTGATCAAGTTCTTAGCAAGCAAAGCACTGCTTAGAAGATAAGAAAAGCATGTTCTAAATACAAGACGTTGAAGCAAGTTCTGAAAGAATGTAAAAGCCAACTTGTCTTGTCAATCTTCAGGAAACATATTCCTACAAGTGTCGTTTGCTCATTTAATGCAAAGACGGATGCAAGCACTCAAGTGTCTAAGCTAGTTTCTTAGAAAATGGAATAGTGCAAGGAAACATGCAAGCATTTAATGCTCTCCACTTTTCTGAAGGAAGCAACGGTCTTTTTGTTGTTACTATATATAGAAGGACATTTATTGCAAGCCAACTAAACAATCAATTTCAAAAAAGAAGCAAGAAACTACGTGAAAAATTCTGGGCTCACAAACTCTTTGTTCATAAACTTTGTGCAATTTATTCTAAGTGAAAAATCACAGTTGTGATATAGCTTGATTAGAAGCAAACTTTATCTCACTATCTGTAAAGATTAAACTCTTGTAATTGTTCCTTGAGAGACTAAGTTTGGTCAGATTTCTCAAGTAGACTAGGACTAGATTTAAGTCTTAGTGGTGTTAGTCACTTGTAAGATTACTTGTGCATTGTTAGTCACAACAGTTGTTGTTTGTTTGTAATCAGTTGATTATAGTGGATTAAGTCCTTGTTGAGAAAGGCGAAATCACCTTGGCGGGTGGACTGGAGTAGTTTGAGTTCAAACGAACCAGGATAAAAATAACCTTGTCTTTCTTTTATTGTTGTGCCTTTAAGAAAAAAAAGAAGAGAAACTTATTCAACCCCCCTATAAGTGTTTTCTCTTCCTTCAAAAAGAGGAGTAGTTAAATCATTCACAGAGGAAACAAAACACTCATGATCAACAACATTGACACCTTGATCGTGTTTGGGCATTGGCGCTGTTATGACATTAGGTGTTTCCGGGGGATTAAACTCAATCTCTTTCGCCTAGATAAGGTCTTGTATCTTATTCTTCAAGGCCCAACAATCGTTTGTATCATGCCCCGGGCTTTCAGAATGATAGGCACATCGAGCATTCGAGTTGTAGCGACGGGAAGTTGTATTAGGATTTTTGGGAGCTCCCTTTAGGGTCACCAGGTTGGACTTCAAAAGATATGACAGAACTTAGGACAATGTCATGTTGATTCGGGTGAATCGTCTCATAGGTGCCTCTGGCCTGCGTTGATAATTTCTTAGCTTATTTGGTGCATGATTAGAAATCATAACAGCCCTACCATCGGGCGACGTTCAGTTTTGTTTTGATTCCTATGATCATATGCAACATTGGCCTCCTTCTTTCCGGTAGAGGATTTCTTCATCGTGCTCGAGGATGCATCTCTTTGAATTTTTCCACTTTTTATACCCGCTTCTACCTATTCACCAGTCATGATTAGTTCAGTAAATCCGGCATAGGAGCTTCCGACCAGGTGTTTGAAGAATGGACTCGATAGCATGCCTAAGAACATATCCACCAATTCTCTGTCAGATAGAGGGAGTTGGACTCTTCCCGCGAGATCCCTCCATTTTTGAGCATAGGTTTTAAAACCTTCACCTGAACCCATAGACATGCCTTGCAATTGTATCCGAGTAGGAGCTAAGTCAGCATTGTACTGGTATTGCTTATAAAAAGCGGCAGCAAAATCTTCCCAATTGCATATATTGGTTCCTTCCAACTGATAGAACCAATCCAACTGCGTCTCTGACAAGCTTTCTTGGAAGAAATGCACCCATAGGTTCCTATCCGCGATATGGGGTTGAATTTTTCTGACGTGTGATCTTAAATGCAGCTTTGGACAAGAGACACCGTCATATTTAGAGAAAGTGGGAACCTTGAATTTCTGCGGGATGACAACCCCTTAGACAAGCCTTAGCTCTTCAAAATCCAATCCGGGTACCCTCTGGATCTCCATAGCATTGAGGAGATCCTGCAACTGCTTGTATTTATCGTCAGCTAGAGGATACTGCTCTTCAGAGTAATCAACCTCTTCTTCTTCTTCAGACTCTAGATGGTCATTCACTTCCTTGTTTTTCCCTTCTTGATTATCCCCTTCACCCGATGATGTTGCAAAGTCTAGAGTTCGTCTGGATGGTCCTTTGAACCTTCTTCCCGGATTCAAAACACCGGTTGTTTTCTTCGCTTTCTTCTTCTTTTCTTTGACCAACAAAGTTTTCAAATCCTCTTATGCTTTTGACAGAGTCAAGAACATTTGTTGAAACTGAGCGTTTTGTGCCTGAAGATCTTTTACTGTCTGTTCAATATCCATCTCACTGAAATAAACAGTAGAAAAATAAGGAGACATGTTGTAAGAAACCTGTTTGTGTTATGATGAATGAAGATTCATATGCAAATGATTTCAAGGAAATTAGAGATTTAAGTTTGCTTTAGACCAAAAGAGGAACACACGTTGCATTAATAAATCCAAGTTTGAGTACATCATGCCTTTTTGGGCTTACAATAAAATAAATAAAGTACAAAAACTCCTAAGACAAAAAGGTTGAGCACATCCTCTTTGGCGCGATGTAGGCGTTCAGACTCCGCTCTTCATGAAGTTGCTTGGTGAGTTCCAAGACTTTCTTCTCACTGGCATAGAATCGGGCCTCGAAAGTGTCTTGTTCTTCCTTTAGATGAACCCAATCTATTTGAAAGTCTTCGAGATAGGTAGGAATGTTAGGATGAAGGACAATATACGGGACATCTCCTTCAAGAACAGGCTCTATAATAACAGGGAGGATGGAGGGGTAAGGCATTGCGAGAATCTGAGCACGAGCCCGTACTCACCTAAGGTAAGGCTCAAGGGGAATGGAATTCTTGTGTCCCAATTTCCTACTGTCCACCTTGCTTACCATCCTCCAAGCTCATATAAATCTATGACGGTAGCCTTGATCGCCATTTTCATAGTCAAACACCACTCCTTGGATGAGCGCATCACGTAGACCGTCTCTTCGTGCGTACCAAAACTGTCGCAGAGCTAAGCAAGGGTTGTAAGTGATTCCTCACCTAATGCCAAGCAGAGGGACATTAGGGAATTCACCACAATGGTCGATGATAGTAATGTCCTCCAAGGATCGAGAACACCAGTGGATATCCGAATGTCTGAGTGACATCAGCCTATTGGACCACCTCCAACCTTGCTCATTTTTCACAATGGATTGGGGAAGATGCGAAACAAACCATTTAGCCAACAGAGGAGTACAACACATGAGGGTTCCTCTTCTCTTCATGGTGTGAGAGTGGAGAGAATGTAAGATATCTCCCAACAAAGTAGGCACTGGATTGTGAGATAAAAAGATTTTGACAGCATTCACATCTATAAGTTGGTCAGGATTTGGAAATAGTACCAACCCATAGATTAGAAGAGCCAAAATTTCTTCGAAAGCTTGTAGATCTAGGTTTTTCCAATAGTCTTGATCTTTTTCTAGTAAGAACTTGGCTAAGAACCCTTTAACAACGCTTCTTGTTTCCCAATTAGCCGTGACATCGGATTGTTGCAAGTATAAAGCTCGGGCAGCCTCTTCAGGGCTTGGGTCTCTCTCGGTACCATTAAAAGGTAGTTGATCGAGAATAGGAATCCCCAAGAGTTGAGAGAACTCTTCTATAGTTGGTACAAGCTGGTAATCAGGGAAGGTGAAGCAATGGTGCAAAGGGTCAAAGAACTTGAAAAGCACCTTCATCACATCTTCATCAAAGCTTGAGGTAACCAAGTTGAGAATTCGTCCATGTCTTTTGGTGAACGGAGAATTTTCAGGAACCCCTGATGCTAACTCTTTAAGCTGAAAAGGTACTTGTACAAGGTTGACTTGGATTGTGTTCCTGCGAGTGGGAGTCATATCCTACAAAACAGAACAAAGATGAATATCAAAATCCTTGAAATGGTTAGTCTAAAATGCTATGGTATGATGTCATGATGTTATGTACAAGCATATGCACAAGTTAAATCAAACAAATCCTTAGGTTTAGGCTTGCATGAGGTTTATAGGTAAGTACCCTCTTAAAGTTTAGTTGGTTCAACCTGTCCTAGAAATAGTAACCGAGTTCTAGGGGATCTCAATATCACTGATCTTTCTTCATCGGGCATTATTTCAGCGCAAGCCTCTTTAATGGCGACCGAAATATCCCGAAAGTCCAATCTCAATGAGTGTAGTATCGATTATCAACCAACTTCGGACTGCACCAAAGTCGGATACCTCACTACTTCCTAATGGCCAAGTCGGTCAAGTAAGGTTCTAAAGTCAGTTAGTGCTTCATGACACCACACAGCGGCCCCGTATTCTCCTTGACAACTCAAGGGCTATCGGTACCAATAAATGTGTCACACTAACGTAGCTATTGCTTAGACTATGTTGGTATACCTTGCACAATTTCCATAACTTATTGCTACTTACCTAAAAAAGGTGCCCCAAATATGGGTAGAGGATCAAAACAACCCAAGCAAGGAACCATAATATAAAGAAAACAAAGCAAACAATGAAAAGAAATTAAAGGTGATCTAGCCCTAAGGTAACCCCACTGTGATACGGTGGGAGAACTGACTTGGGTCGTTTGCGTTTGATCGCAATTGTGCGGTTAGCAAGAGTCACCACCGACTTTTCTTTTCTCCAAAAGGAAAGGTAAAAAAGCACAGGAAAGACCTTTCGAGATTGCTTCTTGGGTTCGGGGGTAGATTATGAAAAGGGAAGGTGTTAGAACCCTTTTCATCCATGGTTTTCCATGGGCTCTTAGTTACTCGCTAGATCACTTGCTCTTGTGTGCTTGTGGTGTGGGCTTTGAAAGTATTTTGAAAATGTCTTTGTAATGGTTCTCGTTTCTATAAGAACGCGTACAAAGTTTTGTTTCGAAAAAATAGTTCAAAGAAGTGTTTGTGTGGGGTGTTTTTGAAAATTATTTTGAAAATGTGTTTTTGTAATGGTTCTCGTCTCTATAAGAACATATACAAAATGTTTTGTCTTTTTGAAAATGTTTTGAGATGAAAGTGTTAGTGTGAAAATGTTTTTGTCGTGAGCAAGCGAGCAATTAAGAGCGAACCTACCTACTCGAAAGGTCTTAAATGTTCTTTTCTTCCTCCTTTAGATGTTGCTATCTTATCATTGATTTGGTAAGAAGCTCCATCGTTGGATGTGAAAGGACAGGCGCGGGTCAATCGTACAGTCATCGAAAGCAACTTATGAGACGCTTTTAGCAATTTTCGTAAGGGACTAGATCGTTTTTATCGAAGGCAACATCGAGGGGCATCGAGGGACTACGATCTTTTTTATCGAAGGGTCTTTGCTAAAGTGTCCCATATTTGAGGGACATGACTGTGTTTCCGAGGCAACAAGTGAGGTTACCCTAGAGGTGCGCGTGTGAAAAAGTGTATTTGATTCAAGTTATTTTGTCTTTGAAATTAGGTTATCTAGCGATTGATTTTGAATCTTTCCATACACGCCTAATTACTATACAGTATAAGGAAAACCATAAAATTGCAGAAATTGAAATTCTACGCTATTACAGAGTTTTCGGGAATGGGGGTACATTTTTTACAAATGGGGATGAGTCGAATGTGATTAAAAGTCCAAATAGGCAATCAATACAACCAAATCGAATTTGAGCGATTAATTAAAGTTATAGCAGTCTAGGAAATAAAAAATTAATTAACATAGTATAGAAATAAAATTCTTGTTTTTGTTTTGTGAGAAATTTGAGAAGAAAAATAAAATTCTATTCTACTAAATAAAGTAATTGATTAAAATAAATTAAATAATTTGTATATGTATTTGTCTTTTAGGGTTTTTGTTATTTAGAAATTAAATGAACAAAATAAAAACTTAAAATATAAAATAATTAGTAAAATTATTAACAAAGTTTTTCCTAAACTAAATTAGAACTAAGCTAGATTGATTAAAGAAATTAATGAACAAAACAAGATTTATTAAGTTAATAGAAATATTTAAAACAAAACAAAAATGGGGAGGTGGTGTTAAAATGGAATAGGGGTATGCTTGAGTAAAATAGTGATGGAGCTGAAGTAAAAAAATGTTGGATTGAAATGTGAAGGCCCAAGAATAAACAACCAAAAAAAAAGAAAAAAAAAGGTAGGTCATGAAACGGGCCGGGTCGGGTCAGACCCAATCCAAACCCATCTAAAACAATGAAGGGTTAAGAAACCCTAGAAACAAGTTAATCTACCCCTTGTCTCAGCTCTCTCCTCTCTCGAATTCCAGCGGCGACTTCCTCTAACCCTTTCTCTTCTCCGACAAACAACAACAACGTTCCGCCATGAGTCTCTCCGATCCGCCTTCCGTCTGTGATGCATCCTCACGGTCTCAACCTCCTTGCCTCTGTCTACTTTGGTGTTTACATCTCCATCTCCAATTGATCTTTGTGTTGAATCACACAACGATTTGCCTAAACCCCTTTCCATGTTCACCTTCCAGCTCAGTTATTTCAAACAGAACAAACAAAAGAAAATAGTGCAAATGAGGAAGACTTGTGAAGCATCGAGGCTTACCTACCGGAGTTCGTCCGATGCGTTGCAGACGTAAAAGTAAATCGGATAATCGCAAAGGTGATTTCAATTTTTCATCCTCTGCTTCTTCTGGTTCTATGTCTTTGTATTTTCTGCATGATGTGTATATTGAATGATGTACTGTGGTTACTTGCAGGTTGTGCGTGTAGTTGTTGTAAGCGTTGAGGTGATGAGGATGAATGAGGGTGATATGGTTTTGAATAAGTGTGATGAAGATGAAACCGGTTGAATGGTGTAAGTAATGTAAGGTTTAAGGTTTTGTGATTACAACAGGTTTTGACTCATTTGTGATTTTGCTAGTTTTTTTAGTTACTATAAAAATGTTATGCTGTTTTTTGTTCTTCATGAAAACAAAAAAAACCTCTCCTGTTATGTGCAAATTGTTTCCCTTATAACAGTAAGATGATGAAACTTTTGGGGGGAAAAGGAATTGAGTTTGAACTGTTGGGATATGCTGATCTGTGACTTTCTTGTATAGCTTTTGTTTTTGCTATGTTTGTGCAAGTCAGGACTGTTTTGTTAACAGGTTTGGACAACAAAAAACAAGGAAATAAGTTGTTCTTGTTTTGACTGTTTTTGGTAATATTTGCATACGTTTTGGACTGTTTTTGTAGCAGAGTTTTTGCAGGATGTATTTTGGGAAATTTTGCAGCATGTATTTAGGCTGTTTGGTACAGGTTTTATGTGCTGGTTTGATGTAAGGCTTTGGACTGTTGCTTGCTAGGTGATTTCTTTCCTCTTTCCTCTTTCAATGAAAATAAACAATTTTGTTTACTTATTGAAATTCTGAAGGGTTTGTATGATTTAAGCAAAATGATGATATAGTATTTTGATCATGAGCTAGCATTATTATATTATTTTGGCAGCCTATACTGCCTTGCTTGGCAACTTTGCTGCAGGTTTTGTGTGTTTGGCAGCTTGTACTGCCTTGCTTGGCCACTTTGCTGCAGGTTTTGCTTTTGTTTAGGCTGCTATTTTGTGTAGCAGTTTGCTTGTTTTGCTTTTCTTTCTTGTGAACCAAGGCCCAACTTTTTGATTTGCAAGGAGGAGAGGGATTATGATAAAACAAACAGACTAAAATTCTGATTCCTATCTACAAACCCTAGTGATGAAGTTTTTTCTTTGAACAAATACTCTTTCCCTGAATTCTTGCTAACTTCTTTTCTTTGTTTCATGAACACGAGGCGTGGATGGCAAGCGAGGATTGGGTGGCTTGAAGATGAGACAAAGAAGACTTGAAGAAATAAAACAAGATTTCTTTCTTTGTAAACAAAATTTGTGATTCTTTGTAGACAAAAACAAAAAAATCTTGTAATTTATTTCATTTGTAATATAATAAATACAAAGTCTTGAATAAATTTGGTGTAATGAAATTTATTGCACAAAACTTGAATTTACTTAAACTTTGCAATTCTCAATTGAATATTTTGGATAAAATATCTTGGCTTGGTAACTTGTACTTTAAGCAAACACAATATGATCAGATAAATCATGTGCCTTTGTACTTCAATCAAATTCTTAAACAAAATAAATGCTTAAGAGCTTAATTCTATTTGACTAATTGAATCCACAATCATGGTTGTTTAAATGACAGTCTTAATCTTCACATCTTGTCCAAGTCAAATTTGCACTTAAAATGAACTCGTGTGCCATGCTCGATAAAAAAATGGAACTTCATTTCCAAACAAACATGCTCTGAGAATATCTGTCAATCTTTCAATAAACTGTGGTTAAGAACATTCAAAATCAACAAATGCCTTGCGACGATTTGATAATTTTAAAGTCTTCCAAACACAATTTTCCTTCGATTCTTTGAAGATAAACCCGTGAGCAGCATCACTTATGACCACATATAGAAATAATCGTCTCAAGGTCTTGTAATTTGAATAAATCACAAATCTTAGAAATCGGGCGATTGTTATTTAAAATTAAGTCAAATTCCATGATACGACTTCTAACACATTCGAATTTTGGTGATCTTCTACATGTAATCAGTTCTTGATTTGTAAGAGAAATTGGATATGGTATCAAGGAGAATCATACACATTAAAAACCGCTCAAAAATATTGAATAATGAAGAAGTTACGATCGTTTGAATTTGTTCTCGCAAAAGATCGATTTTTTGGGTCGACTTGGTCGTTTTCAGTTATCTGGACCATTGATTGAATAGACTTGCGATGCGAGGTTTGAAACTTGGCAAAAACATACTTGGGAATACATGAAGATCTGTGAGGTCCATTTGAAACCTTGAAGACTCAATTTTCTTTGAGAAATACAAAACCCTAATTGTCGATTTACTGCTTAGGAAGAGAATCTGTCTGATCAAATTCTGAGCCAAATTGAGTATTCGAGAAACCCTAGGATAGTATCTTGAATGAAAAATAGGAGGGAAATTTTGGGGTACAACACCCACTTTCAAAGTATCCCCAGCAGAGTCGCCAGTTCTGTAACACGGTGGGAGAACTGTCTTGGGATGTTTTGCGTTTGATCGCAATTGTTGCAGTTAGCAAGAATCGCCACTGACTTTTATTTTATCCAATAAGGAAAGGTTGAAAGAACATGAAAGACCTTTCGAGATTATTTCTTGAGTTAGGGGGGTAGGTTATGAAAAGGGAAGGTATTAGCACCCTTTTCATCCGTAGTTATCTACGGGCTCTTAGTTGCTTGCTAGATCACTTGCTTTTGAAAATGTGTTTGTGATGTGGGTTTTGAAAGTGTTTTTGAAAAAGAATGTCTTTGTAATGGTTCTAGTCTCTATAAGAACACATATGTTATACCCCAAAATTTTCCCTCTCACTTATCAAATATTTTCTCACAAGATCTCCTTTGGTTCAAGACTGCACAAGGATTGATCAGCTCAAGACACCTCCTTAAGTACTGATGACTAAAATTAGAGTTTGAGATTTCCCAAGGATAATTGAACTTTCAATGCCTCATATGGCTTTCATGGATCATTATGGACCCCCAAGTTTGCCCATGTCAAGTTTCAAGCCTTGGGTCACATTTTTGCTCAGTCAATTAAGCAGTTGACCTAAAAATCATTTGTATTGGGGAAAAAGTCAACTATGGCCAATTTATAGTCAAACTTCATAGTTTTTTATCCATATCAACATTATAAACTCATATGTATAATTTGATCAAGTTTGGACCACAATTCCTCAAGAAATTTGATCAAATCATCAAAAGGGAAAAATGGTCAAAATTAGGGTTTAGACTGAGAAAGGGCAATTTCTGATTTTTGACCTAGTAAATGGTTAATTGGGTTGAGACATAATCTAAAGAGTTCAATTGCATAATTTTTACCTAATGGCATGACTCAAAACATTGCTTAAAATCAATTGGATTGATAGTAAATTTTCAGTCAACTGATCAAAAGTCAACTGTACACTGAAAAGTCAAACTTTGACTTTTTGGTCAAAATCAAGTGTCAAAGATCACAATTCATCAAAACATGTCAAAATATGAAACTTATTCATCAAGAAATCAAAAAGTCAAGATTTCATTTTGAAAAGTAAAAGTTTTCAAACTTCAAATTTTTTCTAAGTGTTAAAAAGTTCATGTTTTTTCACAACTTTGAGCAACTTTTTCACAATGATGCAAGATGATTCAAAAGAAGCTTTCAACATGAAAGTTGTATATCTACATGAGATATAAAACATTTCTTTACACAACTTCTTTTGAAATTTCTTGGATCACATGTTATTAATTCATGAAGTCATAGTCTTGAAACTAAACACCTAGTGAAATTTTGAACATTTTTGGTCCGGATTTTGACCTAACTTCTGACCCAAGTTTCACCTAGTTCCATGGGGAATTTTCAAAAGTTATTCAAAGAGGGGTTATGGATAACATTACAAGCTTTCCAAAATGTCCAATAACTCCTTGAGATCATTTGTGAGCAAGGAGAATCGAAGGTCAGAAGTTGGAGTTTCAAGTTGTTTTACAAGTTAAATTTTGTGATGAACACAATTCAAATCTCAAACCTATGTTGCATAATCTTTGCTTTGCAGGCCTTAACTTTATAGGAACTCTATAATTAATTGCTTGCACAGCTGTTAGAGGTCTCAACTCAAGCATTCAATGCAATGCCATGCTTTATATCCATTTTTGGAAGAAAGTGCACAATGCCATTTTGAAAAAGTAGCTTTATGCACAAAACTTATTCTTGAGCCTTACAATTGTTTTCTTCTGATCATACACGTCCTATAACTCAAGAGAAGTTTGTCTCAAACATTACAATCACTCGACCCATGCTTGTACTTCATCTTGGAACCATACACTCACTTTTCTTCAAAATCAAGCAACCTAGCCAATACTCTATAACTTAGAAATCCTTTGTGAAAAACCTCTCCAACCTTTTGCTTATACATATACAACTCCTTAGCTAAAAAAGGGACACATGCTTAAGCCCTAAAAACACCAAGAACTCAGAACTGCATCACATACCTCCATTTTTGCATAACCTGACCAAAAGTTTGAAACTCACATCTCCCACGTGCGTTTTCAAGCCTTTTGGTTCCTAAAGTTTCTAAACATCATTTAGAACTCATCCCACACCCTGTTACAAGACTGTAACACCATTAACACCGCCCTCCATTTTCAAAAACAGAGCTTTGCACTTGGACTTCTTTAGAACTCCTCAGGCACTTTCAGCTCAAGCTAAGCATCACATTAGATTCCTGGGAACTTGAGGAAGCTAATCCAATCATTGGAACTCACTAAAAGCTGCTCAAACTCAAAACATGATATCCTCTTGCAAGGTGAGTTTTCTGACTTTTGAACTCTACATACAAGCATCATTAATGTTTAGTTTGTGAATGAAAAATGTAGACATCATTGTTCTGAAGCTAACCATGTCTTTAGATTTCATTTATATTGCTTAAGTAGTTAGAATTTTGAATCTGAACATCCTGGAAAAGTTAGGTTAGAATTTGGTATCATTCAAAATTCATGCTCATTTTTGAGAATTAGTTTAAGTTGTTTACATTTCTGGAATCGTGGTGAAATTTTACACAACTTTCATGTTTACATTTTTGCAAATGGTTGAGAAATGAATAAGTTGCAGGGCTTATGGCTGGAGGTTGAAGATGAAGCATATTTAGGGCAAGACTTATATTATATATTTATTGTTTTACATAAGTTAATGGATGTATCACCACCCCAGTGGTTAAAGCGCGCGCCTATCACCATGAGGTCCTGGGTTCAAGCCCTAGCATGACCTTTTGCAAAATTTTTTTACACTTTTCTCACATTTTCTGACTTTTTTGCAGCGCTTGGGCCTTCCTCCATTGGGCTTAGGGTTCTTGCTATACTTGTAGATTTCTGACTATTTTTTAACCCCCGTGACTTTATTTTCATTTTATTTTATTTTTACTTTTAAACTTTTATTTATTATTATTATTAATACTATTATTAATATTATTATTATTATCATTATTATTACTATTTTCATTAATAAATAAAAAATCCAAAAAATATTTATATTTTATTATTTATATTGATTTATTTTTTTTTCTTTACAATACCAAAAGAATAAAAAAAAAACATTTCTTTTACAATTAAATTTGCTTTTTTTAAATACTTAGATAATTTATTAATTTTAATTATTATTATATTATATTATTCATTTTTCTTGTAAATTAAAATCAATTTAGAATTTAGTATTTTTATTTAATTATTTTTATTTACTAACTTAATTAAATTCACCAAAACCCTAAAAAACATGTTTTCTTTAATTTACTTTATTCTACTAACTCAATATTAATTTTCTTATTTTTATTAGTTAATTATTTTATTAATTAGGTTAAAAAACCCTTTTCATAAAAACTAGACAAAAAAATCATATTTCTTTTTACATCTACATTCTTGTATTTTTATTTGTTCATTTTGTATATTTATTAAAATTTCAATATGGTTGTAATATTTATTTAGATTTAAATTCTTGCAATATTCCCCATTTGTAATATTTATTTAGATTTAAATTCTTTCAATATTCCCCATTTGTAATTTGTATACCCCCTCCCCTAAATGATGTAATAGCGTAGAATTTTAAATTCCGCAATTTATCGCTTTATATACAAATGCTAGTAATTAGGGTTTTGTATGGAAAGACTAAAATCAACAAATAGCAAACCCTAATCAAAGACAAATCAAGCATGAAAATCAATCCACTTGCACACAAGCACCCCTAGGGTAAATCCACTTGGTTTCCTTACAAAAATGGCCATATTATGCATGTGAGGTATCTTAGCAAAAACAAGCAAAAATACAAGATCATAGTCCCTCGATGACGCTATCTATGTTGCCTTTCAAAATGATCTTAGTCCCTAAAGAAAAAATGCTAAGATATCTTGCAACATTGCTAATCATGGTTATACGATGACCCACTGTTGGCTCCTAAATTCGACACCTTTGTTTTGATTGATGTCAGCCATTAAAGCTGAAGGATGTCTTCGACTGGCTAAGTCTGTCGAAATGCCCGTCGAAAGATGGCAAAGTACTTAGAAGATTTCTTCCAAGGAAGAAGGCTGATTGCCTTCGACGTCGAAGGAGTTTCTCGTCAAAGGAGACGAAAAGCTGAAAGGGAGGCTGCCAACGAACCTAAGGCAGAAACTAGTTCGAATGTTCCTCAAAGGAAACAGAGGAAGCCTCTAGAGAGAGAGCCAGTTACCAACAGGCTAGTTTGGCCTAACCAAAGTGAAGTCGAAGACGAAGATGATGCTGAGTCTGACGATACTTTGGACATAATGGTGAATATCGTTTCAGTACTGCCCAGAGAATTCAATCGACAGGTAGAAGTCGAAGCAAGTGACTGGGAAGTGGAGCAAGAAATGGCCAAACATAGGCCAGTGTGCTATTTTGTCATGGACAATGGCACTACTGAGGAACAAAATGGCTTCTTCGAGCCACCTACAGAGGCGATGAAAAATCACCTCAAGCCTTTATTCATAAGGGCTAAACTCGAAGAAACTACTGTGAATAAAATATTGGTCGATTGTGGGGCAACCATCAATATTATCCCTCACTCTATGCTAAGGAAAATTGGCAAAAGGGATGAGGAAATTAAGCCTCACAACATGGTCTTGTCGAACTATGAGGGCGGCATAGGGACCACTATGGGAGTGATCCAGTTAGACATCAAGGTAGGGTCGATCCTTCGACCAACGATGTTCATGGTCATATCGGCCAAACCTAACTACAATCTTTTGTTAGGCCGTGAATGGATTCATGGTGTTGGCAGATTTCGACAAAAACTTGGCTCACATAGGGCCATGTCCAACACCTGACTTCGACATGGCGCCAGCGCCAAACACCTTTTGTTCCCTATACCTGCATCCTGAGCATGGTTTCCAATGGGACAGAGAAGACTTGTCCCACATAGACTTCAGTGGGTTAACTGATATCCAACCAACTGGTTGGGGAAGTGAATTCAGTGATAATGACCGAGTCACAATCTTTGAAGCGAATTTCGGCTTATGTAGCCGAAACCAAGATGATAACGGCTCTCGAAGCCGAAGTAAAATACATGGTCACACAGGCCAATGATCAACAAATATCTGCTGTTGGCCCAGGAAAGGATTTCGATCCAAAACCTCCTGATATCATGCCAGAAGAAATGCAGGAACAGAGGCTCAACGCCATCTATGACGATGAGCCTTTGGGCTTCGAAAAGGACCCCTTGGCGAACAACATTAAAATGTTAGCACAAGACCCTTTAGAAGAAATCAACTTAGGCGAAAGATCAGAGAAAAGGCCAACTTACATCAGCACCAAAATCGATCCAGAACTTAGGTTGGAAGTAATCCAATTGCTGAAAGAGTTTAAAGACTGTTTTGCATGGGATTATGACGAAATGCCTGGTCTCGACAGAGGATTGGTAGAACTTCAGTTGCCAATCAAACCTGGGAAGAAGCCAATCAAGCAAAATCCAAGGCGCTTCGCCCCAGAAATATTGTCGAAGATCAAAACGGAGGTCGAAAGACTTCTGAAATGCAAATTCATCCGTGTTATAAAGTATGTCGAATGGATTGCAAATATTGTGCCAGTAATTAAGAAAAATGGTACGTTAAGGGTGTGCATAGATTTCAGAGATTTGAATGCTGCCACCCCCAAAGATGAATATCCTATGCCTGTGGCGGAAATGCTAGTCGATTCTGCCGCTGGCTATGAATACCTGAGTATGCTCGATGGTTATTCAGGATATAATCAAATATTCATTGCTGAAGAGGATGTGTCGAAAACAGCTTTTCGATGCCCTGGGGCCTTAGGCACTTACGAATGGGTAGTGATGCCTTTTGGCCTAAAAAACGCTGGTGCAACGTACCAGCGAGCAATGAATACTATCTTCCATGATTTTATTAACACTTTTATGCAAGTTTATATTGATGATATTGTTATAAAATCTGTTTCCAGGAAGAATCATATTGACCACCTTCGACAATCATTCGAAAGAATGAGAGAACATGGTCTGAAGATGAACCCTTTGAAGTGTGCATTCTGTGTGAAAGCTGGAGATTTCTTGGGCTTCGTTGTCCACAAGAAAGGAATCGAAATCAACCAGAACAAGACGAAGGCAATTCTGGAAGCGAAAGCGCCATCGAATAAGAAGGAATTGCAATCTCTCTTAGGCAAGATAAATTTCTTAAGGAGGTTTATATCTAATCTAAGTGGGAAAGCTCAGGCCTTTTCACCCTTACTTCGACTGAATAAAGAGGGGTTCGAATGGGGGCAAGAGCAACAAGAAGCCTTCGACAAAATCAAAGGGTACCTCACTAAGCCACCTATTTTGGTGCCTCCTTGTAGCAATAGGAGTATGAGATTGTACATAGCTGCATCTGACAAAACTCTGGGAAGTATGTTAGCCCAAGAGGATGAGAATGGAGTCGAAAGACCCATTTATTATCTCAGTAGAGTTTTGAATGATGCAGAAACTAGATATAGCGAAGTTGAAAAATTGTGTCTATGTCTGTATTTCTCTTGTACAAAACTCAAGCAATATATAAAACCAGTTGATGTTTATGTTTCGTCTCATTTTGATGTTTTCAAATATATGTTGTCGAAACCTATCTTGCATAGTCGAATTGGCAAGTGGGCATTAGCATTAACTGAATACTCCTTGACCTTTATGCCTCTTAAGGCAGTAAAAGGACAAGTGGTTGCAGATTTCATAGTCGACCACTCAATTCAAGTTGAGGATATTAATTATGTGGAGATAGAGCCTTGGAAATTCTACTTCGATGGTTCCAGCCATAAAGATGGAACAGGGGTAGGAGTCTTGATTATTTCTCCAGATAAAATTCCAACAACATTCAAGTACAAAATATCAGGTTCTTGTTCGAACAATGAGGCTGAGTATGAAGCTCTAATTATTGGCCTTGAGATATTGTTGGAATTGGGGGCAACTCGAGTCGAAATAATGGGAGACTCAGAGTTAGTCATTAAGCAAGTCACAAAGGAATATAAATGCATAAGAGAGAATCTCATTATGTACTTTGT
Organism: Vicia faba; assembly: GCA_948472305.1. Lineage (NCBI taxonomy): Eukaryota > Viridiplantae > Streptophyta > Magnoliopsida > Fabales > Fabaceae > Vicia > Vicia faba. The sequence goes on along the minus strand of OX451735.1, from coordinate 847,399,952 downwards.
GATAGCAAATCGTTTATTGAAAAAATTTGAAGCGGTCAATATCCGACACATACCCAGAGTCGAAAATCAAATAGCTAATGACTTGGCACAAATTGCATCTGGGTATAAGATTTCAAAAACGAAACTACAAAGAGCAATCGAAGTTCGAGAAAAGATAAAGGCAACTTGTCTATCACCATCAGACTTGGAATCGACGAGGCTAGGATATGCTGATCACAGTAACTTCGAGATTTCGTTCATTGATAATTTGTCAGAGCAAGATTGGAGGAAACCTATTGTGGACTATCTTCAAAATCCAGGAGCTTCGACAGAACGAAAAACAAAATACAGGGCGTTGAGTTTTGTACTCATGGGTAATGAGTTATTCAAGAAGACGCCTGAAGGGGTGTTGCTGAAATGTTTAAGTGAAACTGAAGCATACATAGCCCTTTCGACGACGCATGCTGGGGCATGTGGGGCTCACCAAGCAGGCCATAAGATGAAATGGTTGTTGTTTCGACAAGGACTATATTGGCCCACTATGCTGAAAGATTGTGTTGAGTTCGCCAAAGGTTGCCAAGAGTGTCAAGTTCATACAGGCATCCAACATGTACCAGCAAGCGAACTTCACTCGATAGTGAAGCCGTGGCCCTTTAGAGGATGGGCGTTGGATCTCATTGGAGAGATTCGACCAGCATCATCAAAGAGTCAGAAATACATATTGGTAGGCATTGATTATTTTACTAAATGGATCGAAGCTGTCCCTTTAGTCAATGTAGACCAAGAAAATGTCATTGAATTCATTCAAAAGAACATTATCTTTAGGTATGGAATCCCTGAGACGATAACAACTGATCAAGGGTCAGTTTTCACTGGTCGAAAGATGCAGGAATTTGCTCAGGAAACAGGTTTCAAACTCCTAACATCAACGCCTTATTATGCACAGGCGAATGGTCAAGTCGAAGCAGCTAACAAAGTGGTGATTGGCTTGATAAAGAAACATGTTGGGAAGAAACCAAAGAATTGGCATAAGACGTTAGACCAGATTCTGTAGGCTTGTCGAACGTCCCCAAAAGAAGCCACTGGTACAACACCGTATAGGCTAACTTTTGGCCATGATGTAGTGTTACCAGCAGAAATTTGTCTTCAATCTGCAAGGGTTCAGAGGCATTATGATATTCCTTCTGAAGTTTATTGGAACATGATGTTAGATGAATTGGTGGATTTAGACGAAGAGAGATTACACGCTCTCGACCTACTCAGGCTTCAGAAGAAAAGAGTAGAAGACTCTTATAATAAAAAGGTAAAACCTAAGGTATTTTTGCCTGAAGAACTAGTTTGGAAAGTAATTCTTCCCATGGATCGAAGGGATTGAAGCATGGGGAAATGGTCACCCAAATGGGAAGGACCCTTCAGAGTTATCCAAACTTTTTCTGGTGGAGCCTATGAAGTCAAAGAGTTAAGTGGAGATAAAAGGCTCTTGAGAGTAAATGGTAAATATTTGAAAAAATACAAACCTATACTTCAAGAGATAAAAATAAAATAATAAAAGAACAAGGTTAAATTAACCATAAAAATGCCAAAATGGAAATTTTATAAATTTCAGCCAAGATGGCAATTGTTGTCGAATATGCATTACAAAATATGGTTACAAAAGAGAATCAATCAAAAGGAAAGAGAGTCCTTGAATCGAAGATACTTGGCTTGCTGCAGCTCCAACCTCTTTTTGCACCAGGAGTTTTCCTGCACTAGTTTGGCAATCTGAGCGTCGAGGCTTTGAGCCCTCTCAGCGAATTCCAGGCCTTGTTTGATCTCAGTTTGGCTCTCGGTGTCTGAGATGGTCGAAAGAAGTTCCTCCTTGCGTACAGTATTGGCGTTTATCTTCGCCTCTATCTCTGCGATTTGTGCCCGGAAGGAAGCATTCTCTCGATCAATGGCATCGACTTCTTCCTGCGCAGACGCTTTTTGTTTCGACAACTATGCAATTCGAGAAGTCGAATATGAGACAGCAGTCCACGCAGAGGAGCTTTTGCCATACAACACCTCAAGCTGACTGTTAAACCCCCTTTGGCGCCTGTAATCTGCTGAGACTTGATCAATCATAGAGTGTAACTCCATGATCAAGCTTGAAACTTCTGGGGCTACAGCTTCAAAATCGACAGCATTCAAGACTTCCTTCAAGCATGATGGAGCAGTGGGGTCCCCCTCTAAAGTCTTCATCAAGTCCCTCTTGAAGAACTGGGCCTTAACCTTCGCCAAAGCATCATCAAGGGGAGAAGTTTCAGTAGACTTCCCCGACAGGGTAGGAATTTCCTGACTAACGTCAGACGAACTCTTACTCTCGATGATTGCGTTGAGATAGCTAACAGGGTCAGTTTGTTTCAAGAGTTCTAAGTCCTCTTTTGACCTGTGCTTCGAGGAGGTAACCCTTGCAACGGTATTATTTTGGGCTTGAGGCTGTTGAATGTTAAGTGCCTCGACTGGTTGCTCTTCGACTCGGACTGGGGCAGTACCAGCGTCGACTTGTGGTTCTTCGCTAGCATCACCCTGGGGCCCTTCGCCAGCGTCATCTTGGTGTTCTTCGCTAGCGTCACCCTGGTGTCCTTCGCCAGTGCCACCTTGGTTCTCTTCGTCGGCAGCATTTTGATTTTCTTCGCCATCATTGCCTTGGTCCCTTTCTTCATGATTCTCTTCTGACAGATCCACCACCTGAACCGTTTCTGGCTGTTGTTCCTCCACCAGGGGTTCCTCTGTTGGTTTCTCTACCGTTTCAGCATTGGCCTCATTCTCAGTATGGGCTTCGTCATTGCCCAAGCCTTTTTCCTGAGGCCTGCTAAGTTCAGCAGATTCCAGCGTTTCTGAAGTCTTTGGCGGAGAACTTTCAGTAGTGTCCTAAAAAAGGAAAGAAGACAAATCTTCAGAGATCGAAAGAGACACAATCGAATATGAGTATCTATACCTAAATTATAAAAGGATCTAAGAGATTACCTGTGGATTAACTTCAGCCCCAGGGCTGGAATTGTCACTTTCGACAGGCTTGTTAAGAAGAATGTTTAGTTCCTCCTCAGTTGGCTCCTCGATGATCACTGGAGGTGGCCTAGGCTTTCTCACAGCAACCTTTATTCTGAAAGTTCGACCTTCAGGAGCAGGAGCAGGAACAGAAGCATCCTTCGTCAACTTTCGCCTTTTTAAGGGGGCAGGAGGGGAATCACTTTCTTCATCACTCCCAGATTCGACCACCAGTCCTGGCCGTTTCTTGGGCGAAGGTGCCTAGAAAACCAATGGGAATTCGATTTAATAATTACATCGAAAATCAAAATCGAAAGCCAGAAGAAAAATGAAGAAAGTCTGGTTACTGATATAGAAGGCCTCTTCGAAGAGCCTTCCCCCTGTTGGTTGCCTGTGGTCTTCGCCGGCGCTGTAGTTTTCGCCGGCGGTGGAGGTTTTGTTGAAGGGCCTCCTCCCTGTTGGCCTTCTGTAGCCTTCTTGGCTACAGACTTTCGAACAACTGAAAGCAAATGAAAAAGTTAACAGGCTAGCAGTCGAAGAGAAAGACAAAAAGTAATGTGAGAGAATGAACTTACATTTCTTTATTTTGTCCAACACAAGGACAAAAGACTTCTGCAACTCATCCATGAAGTCCTTCTCGTCGAAGAAGTACTCAGCATAATAGCTTCTCCACCACTCCTCGAAGGATGGTGAGCAAAGGAAATTGAGCTGGTAGTCAAACAACGAGAGGATTGTTCGACCAGCATATCTTCCGATATGTTTAATGGCCGCTTCTTCTGTGTAATCATTGCAGAAGTACAGCATGGACTTCTCTCTTTGAAAAATCGGAGAAGGTAGGGTTTGGATAATACCAAACTGGCGAGATACCAGATTTGGTTGGTAGGCAATCAGACTCAAATGAGTCTTAGAACTCTTGAATCGAAGAGGCATGATCCTTGGTGTAAGGAACGCCTCCCACAGTATTGTATGCTCATCGACATTAGGACCACTCGACGCCTTTGGGTGTGGCCTTGTGAACCATGCTGGGCCTACCTGCCGTCGAGCAAATGGAGCCATAGTTGAAACAAACTCCTTCCTTCGAGCAAACATTAGAACGAAGTTGGTGAAGGTTTGTTGAAACTCCAGTCCATCGTCCGTAGGTGTCAGCAGAGCCAACCTGATTCCTTCGACGCGTCTATTCGCTATCGCTGGAGCCTGTTCATTTATCTGAACCTTCTTGGGCAAGAAAGATTCGAAAGTGGCATTGAGCCACAGTTGGAGTAGCCAAAAAGGCCCAGCGAGTAGCAAACTGGCCCTGTCCTCGATATGTTTCAGAAGAGTTGCCCCATTGCTGATCGAATCATAGAGGCTAGCCAGAATCAGTTCTGCCAAACAGATGTTTTGGCGGTGATGCAGTTGAGTAGCAAGAGTGACCATCTTTTTGGTCACTTGTAGAGACTTCGAGCAAAACACAAAGCGAGTCAGCCATAAGGCTAGAAACGCTATGTGTTCAACATCCGACACAGCATCTGTCGACCTGTCGTGATAATGGTTGATGAAAGTGGTGTATGTGGGTTTGGTCTCAGAGAAGCCAATTTGGTCCTCCGACATCTCCTCCGGATCGAAGTAATCCCCGGTGGGTCGAAGGCCAGTAATAGCGGCCACATCGAAGAGTGTGGGGGTTAGCATCCCACAGGGAAGATGAAAAGTAAAATGGGAGTAGTCCCAGAACAACAGTGAAGCTATCAACATCTCCGGGGAGTAGTTCAAGCCTGTCTTCGACAGCATCACTAGGTCGAAGATTCCCATATCCTTCCAGATCGGAGTTTGATGCTTCTCCATCTTTGTTAGCCAAGCAACATAATCGGAGGTAAGGTTAGGGCAAGACCTGAAGACCCTAACACCTCTGTTGAAGAAGCGGAGGTCGATTTTTTCACGTGCAGGGTCTTCATTGTCTTCTGCGTCTTTCTTGGCGCATGCTACTGGTTTGAGTTTCTCGACTATTGGGAAATAGCTCTTGATCTTCAGAGCTTCAGAGATACTTGGATTCATGGGGCCAGACATTGTAAAGATCTGGTTGGAGTATCCAACCGGGATCATCAAGTGGCGCGAGTAAGCATCGCGAACGGCGATGTCAGAGGGTTCAGGGACCCTTCGTTTGCCTGTAGAATTTACTACTGGGGCAGTGACGAAAACCTTGGGTTTAGCATGTTCAGTTGGTGCGTTAGCACTAGGAGCAGTAGAACCAGAGGCCATGGTTTGGTGTTGAGTTTGAAATGAGGTTGAAGATGAAGTGAAAGAGGCAGAGTTTCTGCAAAGATAGCAAGCTTATATGAAAACAGGGAAGTTTGAAGGCTAGATGGCGTAAAAAGTCCCACAATGGGGTACTTACTACTATTTATAGTAGTGGGAAAAATCCCCAATAACGAGGACATTAAATGCCATTTAATGCTGCAGGAGTTAGTGGGACGCGTGGCAGCCCCCTGTTGTTTTGGCCGTTTCTGCAGAAATAGAGGGACGCAGCGTGCGTCCTCGTTTTTGGGAATTGTCATAATGACAAATTCTGAAATGACGTTTGGTACTGCACGCCGTACTGAAAGTGACGTCCTAGGATCAAATCAATGATGGTTTTCTTGGGATTGCCAATAGTTGGTAAAAAGCAACAAAAAGTGCACAAGTTAATTTGTGACTAAGCGTGGAAAGACAGGTGTCGAATGGCGTTTCAAAGAATGCCTTTTTCTTTCAGAGTCGAAATAAGGCATTCTTGGGGGGCAATTTGTTGGCTCCTAAATTCGACACCTTTGTTTTGATTGATGTCAGCCATTAAAGCTGAAGGATGTCTTCGACTGGCTAAGTCTGTCGAAATGCCCGTCGAAAGATGGCAAAGTACTTAGAAGATTTCTTCCAAGGAAGAAGGCTGATTGCCTTCGACGTCGAAGGAGTTTCTCGTCGAAGATGTCTCTTGACGAAAGTGTTCGATGGTCCAGAGTGGAGCAGTTTTGAAATTCAAGCTTTTGGAGGGAAAACGGTTTCCAGCAGTTACCACGTGCAAACGTGCAAGGATCTGGAGCGTCGAGCATGGAGAACGTGCCAAGTGGATTGATCTCGAAGCAGTGTAACTGCCCGACGGTTACTTGGGATGTTTTAGTATAAATAGGAGTAGACATGTAGTTTCTCGCGTGTGTTCACAATTCTATACAAAGTCACTCATATAGATTCGAGTACCCAGCATGTGAGAAAGAATTGTTGAGAAATGTATGTGTGAAACACCAATTTTATCAATTAAAGTCATTTACTTTTCCAGAAATTTACTTGCTTTCTCCTTTATATTCTTGTCGAACCTTTTACTTTAAGCCTTGCTTATTTTACCAAGTTTTTCCTTCTTGCAATTTACTTGAAACCTTTTATTTAAAGCCTTATCCAACTTAATCAAACTTCAAAATCAACCTATGTCCTAGGATCAATCTGATCGATCCTGCGAGTAACCAAATAAGTAACCATTTGGAGGATCAGCGGTTGTTTACCAAAACCCAAGGTAAACAAATTGGCACACCCGGTGGGACTGTGTGTTGATTGTTGAAAATAATCTCATCTTTTCGAGTTGTATGTTATTGAGAAGTGGTAGAATATACACTAACGATAACAATACTGCCAGAAGAAGGGAAGAGATGGCGAATCCGCCAAACACTAACGAAATCCCACAAACGAGTGTGGGAGCAACGGTTAATATGACCGTAAGTGAAGCGACAAATGTTGGTTCGACACCAGCAGTATCGGTCACAACCACGGGGCCAATAACTTCGTTAACAGGCCCCAGGATGCCTTTGGGAACTCCCCCACCAAGGGGAAATTTAGGCACAAGGCCTTTCGTTCTCCCAGGATTCATTCCACTCTATGGTATGCCAACTTCTGAAGTGGCAAGCCTGACGAATGCTGCGTCCACTTTTTCAGACCCTTTTGTGAGTGCCTCTTCGCCACTCCAAGGCTCTGGAGTAGGCATGGGGAATAGAAATAGGACCCAACTCTTAGGAGGAACGTCCCAAGTAGCCCATGGCCTTACAAATGCCTCGACAGCAGTCTTGAGGCAACAAATGGACGAAAGCAACCATGATATGGTGCAAATGTTGGCACAAACTTTGAGTACATTGCTAAACCCTCTAATACAAAACACTACTCAATCGAATCAGCAAGTTACAGCGCAAATGACGCGTTTGGCTGACTTCTTTGGAGTACCCCCACCTATTCGACAGCCCCAAAGGGCGCAAATAAGGGGAAATCAGGGGATATTTTTAGAGGAAGAAACCACCATTAACCAGGCTCAACAGTCTGTCGAAGAAAACCTTAGGGCACGATTGGAACAACCTGTCGAAGAACCTAGGGTAATAACCCCAGAGGTAAGGTTAGTTAACAGAAACCAAAATGCTGACGAAGTAGTTCAGCATATCCAATACCAAAACATGGGTTTGGAAAACAATCTGGCAACCATGATTGAAAGGATCATGACTCAGAATGGGATGAACATGGGCTTTCGAAGGCCCAACTTTACATCTCCATTGTCAGAATACGTGTTACAAACGGACTTACCTCCTAGATGCAAAGTCCCCAAATTTACCAAGTTCTCTGGGGACACGACAGAATCTACTGTCGAGCATGTGGCGAGATACTTGATCGAAGCAGGAGACATTTCGAATAACGAAAACCTAAGGATCAAGTACTTCCCAAGTTCTTTAACCAAGAACGCTTTTACTTGGTTTACAACTCTCCCCCCCAATTCGATCCATCATTGGACCCAGTTGGAAAGATTGTTCCATGAACAATTCTACATGGGGCAAACCAAGATAAGCCTGAAAGAACTGGCCAGTGTGAAGAGACGTTTCACTGAACCTATAGACGAATATCTGAATAGGTTTAGGTTGCTCAAGGCGAGATGTTTTACACAAGTGCCAGAACATGAGTTGGTCGAAATAGCCGCAGGCGGTTTAGATTATTCCATTAGGAAGAAGCTAGACACCCAGTACCTAAGAGACATGGCCCAACTGGCCGATAGAGTTCGACAGGTCGAACGCCTCAAAGCTGAAAAAGCTAAGGCAACGAAAACTCACAAGAGAGAAAGGATAGCGTACGTTGAGATGGATGATGAAGATCTAGAATCCTTCGACGATACTTTAACTGTCGAAGAAGGAGAAGTCGATTTAGCAGAACTGAAACAAGGGCCACCATACTCTTGTAAACTGTTAGTCCCCTCAAATGGGAAAAATCCCATTGGTCTAGAAAGGACCAACGATAGGTTCCCAAAAAAGACTTATAGTTTTGACATCACAAAATGTGATGAAATATTCGACTTGCTAGTTAAAGATGGCCAAATGATAGTACCCCCAGGGGTAAAAGTGCCTTCTCTTGATCAAAGAAAGAAGAGAGGTTTTTGTAAATATCATAATTTTTTGGGCCATAAAACTTCTCAATGTTTTCTTTTCAGGAATCTTGTGCAAGACGCTATTGAGGAAGGGAGATTAAAGTTTGCTGACAAATCCCCCATGGCTGTCGACTCCAATCCATTGAAGGCTGAAGCCCACTATGCTGAACCCTCTGAGGTGAACATGATAGAGGCAACCAGGATCCAGTCGAAGAAGCCAGGAATTACCATGGTCGAAGTCTCAAAGGACCACATCAACATGCCAATCTTTGGCAGTTTTTCTGGAAATTTATCCAGGAAGACAATTGAAGCTGTCCAGAAAGCGGTCGAGAACCCGAAGTCGGAGACTGCTGAAGCACAAAAAACTGGATCAAAATCCAGTTCCCACTTGGCCACTGTTCAGGGCCAGACGGAGAATCTGGAGATACAAATGAAGCAGTTAACTCTTGCTAACAAGGATACAATGAATATCAACATGGTCGAACTCTCTGACCCAAAAGCATCAGAAGAGGCCATGAGGCAAGAACAGGCTAATAAGACGGCTTCCCCTCGGGAAAACGAAAACTTGGTAGATTTTCTACAAAGATGCCAGAAAAAGAAATCAGAGGTGATGCTGTGTCCAAGATGCAGTTCGATCTTTGATAAAAAAGCCGCTGAGCACATTCAAGGCGTGAGAGCAGCGAATAAGAGAAGGGAGAATGCTGACCTTCGACATGATCCCAGAAGGAGTTCTAACCAAGAAAAGAGGCCATTGACTTTTAGGCCTCCAACAAATGTGCCAGTAGACACTTGGTACAAAACCTCTGGCCGGAAAAGGCCAAGTGAGGAGAAATGGCATTCTTTCGATGTGCCAAGAGGTTCCTCTTTGACTCAAAAGAAAGAGCCTCAAGTTGCTGCACCTAAGGTTGCTCAAGTGTCCAGCAACTACAAGGGTAAAAATCCTATGTCTCGATCTCAATGGAGGAGATATCAAAGGAGACGAAAAGCTGAAAGGGAGGCTGCCAACGAACCTAAGGCAGAAACTAGTTCGAATGTTCCTCAAAGGAAACAGAGGAAGCCTCTAGAGAGAGAGCCAGTTACCAACAGGCTAGTTTGGCCTAACCAAAGTGAAGTCGAAGACGAAGATGATGCTGAGTCTGACGATACTTTGGACATAATGGTGAATATCGTTTCAGTACTGCCCAGAGAATTCAATCGACAGGTAGAAGTCGAAGCAAGTGACTGGGAAGTGGAGCAAGAAATGGCCAAACATAGGCCAGTGTGCTATTTTGTCATGGACAATGGCACTACTAAGGAACAAAATGGCTTCTTCGAGCCACCTACAGAGGCGATGAAAAATCACCTCAAGCCTTTATTCATAAGGGCTAAACTCGAAGAAACTACTGTGAATAAAATATTGGTCGATTGTGGGGCAACCATCAATATTATCCCTCACTCTATGCTAAGGAAAATTGGCAAAAGGGATGAGGAAATTAAGCCTCACAACATGGTCTTGTCGAACTATGAGGGCGGCATAGGGACTACCATGGGAGTGATCCAGTTAGACATCAAGGTAGGGTCGATCCTTCGACCAACGATGTTCATGGTCATATCGGCCAAACCTAACTACAATCTTTTGTTAGGCCGTGAATGGATTCATGGTGTTGGCGCTGTACCTTCATCAATGCACCAAAGGCTGCTGCTATGGCGTCCAGATGGGATGGTCGAAAACATAGAGGCAGATCAAAGCTACTACCTTGGCGAAGTGAATCACTTGGGTGTGGCAGATTTCGACAAAAACTTGGCTCACATAGGGCCATGTCCAACACCTGACTTCGACATGGCGCCAGCGCCAAACACCTTTTGTTCCCTATACCTGCATCCTGAGCATGGTTTCCAATGGGACAGAGAAGACTTGTCCCACATAGACTTCAGTGGGTTAACTGATATCCAACCAACTGGTTGGGGAAGTGAATTCAGTGATAATGACTGAGTCACAATCTTTGAAGCGAATTTCGGCTTATGTAGCCGAAACCAAGATGATAACGGCTCTCGAAGCCGAAGTAAAATACATGGTCATACAGGCCAATGATCAACAAATATCTGCTGTTGGCCCAGGAAAGGATTTCGATCCAAAACCTCCTGATATCATGCCAGAAGAAATGCAGGAACAGAGGCTTGACGCCATCTATGACGATGAGCCTTTGGGCTTCGAAAAGGACCCCTTGGCGAACAACATTAAAATGTTAGCACAAGACCCTTTAGAAGAAATCAACTTAGGCGAAAGATCAGAGAAAAGGCCAACTTACATCAGCGCCAAAATCGATCCAGAACTTAGGTTGGAAGTAATCCAATTGCTGAAAGAGTTTAAAGACTGTTTTGCATGGGATTATGACGAAATGCCTGGTCTCGACAGAGGATTGGTAGAACTTCAGTTGCCAATCAAACCTGGGAAGAAGCCAATCAAGCAAAATCCAAGGCGCTTCGCCCCAGAAATATTGTCGAAGATCAAAACGGAGGTCGAAAGACTTCTGAAATGCAAATTCATCCGTGTTATAAAGTATGTCGAATGGATTGCAAATATTGTGCCAGTAATTAAGAAAAATGGTACGTTAAGGGTGTGCATAGATTTCAGAGATTTGAATGCTGCCACCCCCAAAGATGAATATCCTATGCCTGTGGCGGAAATGCTAGTCGATTCTGCCGCTGGCTATGAATACCTGAGTATGCTCGATGGTTATTCAGGATATAATCAAATATTCATTGCTGAAGAGGATGTGTCGAAAACAGCTTTTCGATGCCCTGGGGCCTTAGGCACTTACGAATGGGTAGTGATTCCTTTTGGCCTAAAAAACGCTGGTGCAACGTACCAGCGAGCAATGAATACTATCTTCCATGATTTTATTAACACTTTTATGCAAGTTTATATTGATGATATTGTTATAAAATCTGTTTCCAGGAAGAATCATATTGACCACCTTCGACAATCATTCGAAAGAATGAGAGAACATGGTCTGAAGATGAACCCTTTGAAGTGTGCGTTCTGTGTGAAAGCTAGAGATTTCTTGGGCTTCGTTGTCCACAAGAAAGGAATCGAAATCAACCAGAACAAGACGAAGGCAATTCTGGAAGCGAAAGCGCCATCGAATAAGAAGGAATTGCAATCTCTCTTAGGCAAGATAAATTTCTTAAGGAGGTTTATATCTAATCTAAGTGGGAAAGCTCAGGCCTTTTCACCCTTACTTCGACTGAATAAAGAGGGGTTCGAATGGGGGCAAGATCAACAAGAAGCCTTCGACAAAATCAAAGGGTACCTCACTAAGCCACCTATTTTGGTGCCTCCTTGTAGCAATAGGAGTATGAGATTGTACATAGCTGCATCTGACAAAACTCTGGGAAGTATGTTAGCCCAAGAGGATGAGAATGGAGTCGAAAGACCCATTTATTATCTCAGTAGAGTTTTGAATGATGCAGAAACTAGATATAGCGAAGTTGAAAAATTGTGTCTATGTCTGTATTTCTCTTGTACAAAACTCAAGCAATATATAAAACCAGTTGATGTTTATGTTTCGTCTCATTTTGATGTTTTCAAATATATGTTGTCGAAACCTATCTTGCATAGTCGAATTGGCAAGTGGGCATTAGCATTAACTGAATACTCCTTGACCTTTATGCCTCTTAAGGCAGTAAAAGGACAAGTGGTTGCAGATTTCATAGTCGACCACTCAATTCAAGTTGAGGATATTAATTATGTGGAGATAGAGCCTTGGAAATTCTACTTCGATGGTTCCAGCCATAAAGATGGAACAGGGGTAGGAGTCTTGATTATTTCTCCAGATAAAATTCCAACAACATTCAAGTACAAAATATCAGGTTCTTGTTCGAACAATGAGGCTGAGTATGAAGCTCTAATTACTGGCCTTGAGATATTGTTGGAATTGGGGGCAACTCGAGTCGAAATAATGGGAGACTCAGAGTTAGTCATTAAGCAAGTCACAAAGGAATATAAATGCATAAGAGAGAATCTCATTATGTACTTTGTGATAGCAAATCGTTTATTGAAAAAATTTGAAGCGGTCAATATCCGACACATACCCAGAGTCGAAAATCAAATAGCTAATGACTTGGCACAAATTGCATCTGGGTATAAGATTTCAAAAACGAAACTACAAAGAGCAATCGAAGTTCGAGAAAAGATAAAGGCAACTTGTCTATCACCATCAGACTTGGAATCGACGAGGCTAGGATATGCTGATCACAGTAACTTCGAGATTTCGTTCATTGATAATTTGTCAGAGCAAGATTGGAGGAAACCTATTGTGGACTATCTTCAAAATCCAGGAGCTTCGACAGAACGAAAAACAAAATACATGGCGTTGAGTTTTGTACTCATGGGTAATGAGTTATTCAAGAAGACGCCTGAAGGGGTGTTGCTGAAATGTTTAAGTGAAACTGAAGCATACATAGCCCTTTCGACGACGCATGCTGGGGCATGTGGGGCTCACCAAGCAGGCCATAAGATGAAATGGTTGTTGTTTCGACAAGGACTATATTGGCCCACTATGCTGAAAGATTGTGTTGAGTTCGCCAAAGGTTGCCAAGAGTGTCAAGTTCATACAGGCATCCAACATGTACCAGCAAGCGAACTTCACTCGATAGTGAAGCCGTGGCCCTTTAGAGGATGGGCGTTGGATCTCATTGGAGAGATTCGACCAGCATCATCAAAGAGTCAGAAATACATATTGGTAGGCATTGATTATTTTACTAAATGGATCGAAGCTGTCCCTTTAGTCAATGTAGACCAAGAAAATGTCATTGAATTCATTCAAAAGAACATTATCTTTAGGTATGGAATCCCTGAGACGATAACAACTGATCAAGGGTCAGTTTTCACTGGTTGAAAGATGCAGGAATTTGCTCAGGAAACAGGTTTCAAACTCCTAACATCAACGCCTTATTATGCACAGGCGAATGGTCAAGTCGAAGCAGCTAACAAAGTGGTGATTGGCTTGATAAAGAAACATGTTGGGAAGAAACCAAAGAATTGGCATAAGACGTTAGACCAGATTCTGTAGGCTTGTCGAACGTCCCCAAAAGAAGCCACTGGTACAACACCGTATAGGCTAACTTTTGGCCATGATGCAGTGTTACCAGCAGAAATTTGTCTTCAATCTGCAAGGGTTCAGAGGCATTATGATATTCCTTCTGAAGTTTATTGGAACATGATGTTAGATGAATTGGTGGATTTAGACGAAGAGAGATTACACGCTCTCGACCTACTCAGGCTTCAGAAGAAAAGAGTAGAAGACTCTTATAATAAAAAGGTAAAACCTAAGGTATTTTTGCCTGAAGAACTAGTTTGGAAAGTAATTCTTCCCATGGATCGAAGGGATCGAAGCATGGGGAAATGGTCACCCAAATGGGAAGGACCCTTCAGAGTTATCCAAACTTTTTCTGGTGGAGCCTATGAAGTCGAAGAGTTAAGTGGAGATAAAAGGCTCTTGAGAGTAAATGGTAAATATTTGAAAAAATACAAACCTATACTTCAAGAGATAAAAATAAAATAATAAAAGAACAAGGTTAAATTAACCATAAAAATGCCAAAATGGAAATTTTATAAATTTCAGCCAAGATGGCAATTGTTGTCGAATATGCATTACAAAATATGGTTACAAAAGAGAATCAATCAAAAGGAAAGAGAGTCCTTGAATCGAAGATACTTGGCTTGCTGCAGCTCCAACCTCTTTTTGCACCAGGAGTTTTCCTGCACTAGTTTGGCAATCTGAGCGTCGAGGCTTTGAGCCCTCTCAGCGAATTCCAGGCCTTGTTTGATCTCAGTTTGGCTCTCGGTGTCTGAGATGGTCGAAAGAAGTTCCTCCTTGCGTACAGTATTGGCGTTTATCTTCGCCTCTATCTCTGCGATTTGTGCCCGGAAGGAAGCATTCTCTCGATCAATGGCATCGACTTCTTCCTGCGCAGACGCTTTTTGTTTCGACAACTCTGCAATTCGAGAAGTCGAATCTGAGACAGCAGTCCACGCAGAGGAGCTTTTGCCATACAACACCTCAAGCTGACTGTTAAACCCCCTTTGGCGCCTGTAATCTGCTGAGACTTGATCAATCATAGAGTGTAACTCCATGATCAAGCTTGAAACTTCTGGGGCTACAGCTTCAAAATCGACAGCATTCAAGACTTCCTTCAAGCATGATGGAGCAGTGGGGTCCCCCTCTAAAGTCTTCATCAAGTCCCTCTTGAAGAACTGGGCCTTAACCTTCGCCAAAGCATCATCAAGGGGAGAAGTTTCAGTAGACTTCCCCGACAGGGTAGGAATTTCCTGACTAACGTCAGACGAACTCTTACTCTCGATGATTGCGTTGAGATAGCTAACAGGGTCAGTTTGTTTCAAGAGTTCTAAGTCCTCTTTTGACCTGTGCTTCGAGGAGGTAACCCTTGCAACGGTATTATTTTGGGCTTGAGGCTGTTGAATGTTAAGTGCCTCGACTGGTTGCTCTTCGACTCGGACTGGGGCAGTACCAGCGTCGACTTGTGGTTCTTCGCTAGCATCACCCTGGGGCCCTTCGCCAGCGTCATCTTGGTGTTCTTCGCTAGCGTCACCCTGGTGTCCTTCGCCAGTGCCACCTTGGTTCTCTTCGTCGGCAGCATTTTGATTTTCTTCGCCATCATTGCCTTGGTCCCTTTCTTCATGATTCTCTTCTGACAGATCCACCACCTGAACCGTTTCTGGCTGTTGTTCCTCCACCAGGGGTTCCTCTGTTGGTTTCTCTACCGTTTCAGCATTGGCCTCATTCTCAGTATGGGCTTCGTCATTGCCCAAGCCTTTTTCCTGAGGCCTGCTAAGTTCAGCAGATTCCAGCGTTTCTGAAGTCCTTGGCGGAGAACTTTCAGTAGTGTCCTAAAAAAGGAAAGAAGACAAATCTTCAGAGATCGAAAGAGACACAATCGAATATGGGTATCTATACCTAAATTATAAAAGGGTCTAAGAGATTACCTGTGGATTAACTTCAGCCCCAGGGCTGGAATTGTCACTTTCGACAGGCTTGTTAAGAAGAATGTTTAGTTCCTCCTCAGTTGGCTCCTCGATGATCACTGGAGGTGGCCTAGGCTTTCTCACAGCAACCTTTATTCTGACAGTTCGACCTTCAGGAGCAGGAGCAGGAACAGAAGCATCCTTCGTCAACTTTCGCCTTTTTAAGGGGGCAGGAGGGGAATCACTTTCTTCATCACTCCCAGATTCGACCACCAGTCCTGGCCGTTTCTTGGGCGAAGGTGCCTAGAAAACCAATGGGAATTCGATTTAATAATTACATCGAAAATCAAAATCGAAAGCCAGAAGAAAAATGAAGAAAGTCTGGTTACCGATATAGAAGGCCTCTTCGAAGAGCCTTCCCCCTGTTGGTTGCCTGTGGTCTTCGCCGGTGCTGTAGTTTTCGCCGGCGGTGGAGGTTTTGTTGAAGGGCCTCCTCCCTGTTGGCCTTCTGTAGCCTTCTTGGCTACAGGCTTTCGAACAACTGAAAGCAAATGAAAAAGTTAACAGGCTAGCAGTCGAAGAGAAAGACAAAAAGTAATGTGAGAGAATGAACTTACATTTCTTTATTTTGTCCAACACAAGGACAAAAGACTTCTGCAACTCATCCATGAAGTCCTTCTCGTCGAAGAAGTACTCAGCATAATAGCTTCTCCACCACTCCTCGAAGGATGGTGAGCAAAGGAAATTGAGCTGGTAGTCAAACAGCGAGAGGATTGTTCGACCAGCATATCTTCCGATATGTTTAATGGCCGCTTCTTCTGTGTAATCATTGCAGAAGTACAACATGGACTTCTCTCTTTGAAAAATCGGAGAAGGTAGGGTTTGGATAATACCAAACTGGCGAGATATCAGATTTGGTTGGTAGGCAATCAGACTCAAATGAGTCTTAGAACTCTTGAATCGAAGAGGCATGATCCTTGGTGTAAGGAACGCCTCCCACAGTATTGTATGCTCATCGACATTAGGACCACTCGACGCCTTTGGGTGTGGCCTTGTGAACCATGCTGGGCCTACCTGCCGTCGAGCAAATGGAGCCATAGTTGAAACAAACTCCTTCCTTCGAGCAAACATTAGAACGAAGTTGGTGAAGGTTTGTTGAAACTCCAGTCCATCGTCCGTAGGTGTCAGCAGAGCCAGCCTGATTCCTTCGACGCGTCTATTCGCTATCGCTGGAGCCTGTTCATTTATCTGAACCTTCTTGGGCAAGAAAGATTCGAAAGTGGCATTGAGCCACAGTTGGAGTAGCCAAAAAGGCCCAGCGAGTAGCAAACTGGCCCTGTCCTCGATATGTTTCAGAAGAGTTGCCCCATTGCTGATCAAATCATAGAGGCTAGCCAGAATCAGTTCTGCCAAACAGATGTTTTGGCGGTGATGCAGTTGAGTAGCAAGAGTGACCATCTTTTTGGTCACTTGTAGAGACTTCGAGCAAAACACAAAGCGAGTCAGCCATAAGGCTAGAAACGCTATGTGTTCAACATCCGACACAGCATCTGTCGACCTGTCGTGATAATGGTTGATGAAAGTGGTGTATGTGGGTTTGGTCTCAGAGAAGCCAATTTGGTCCTCCGACATCTCCTCCGGATCGAAGTAATCCCCGGTGGGTCGAAGGCCAGTAATAGCGGCCACATCGAAGAGTGTGGGGGTTAGCATCCCACAGGGAAGATGAAAAGTAAAATGGGAGTAGTCCCAGAACAACAGTGAAGCTATCAACATCTCCGGGGAGTAGTTCAAGCCTGTCTTCGACAGCATCACTAGGTCGAAGATTCCCATATCCTTCCAGATCGGAGTTTGATGCTTCTCCATCTTTGTTAGCCAAGCAACATAATCGGAGGTAAGGTTAGGGCAAGACCTGAAGACCCTAACACCTCTGTTGAAGAAGCGGAGGTCGATTTTTTCACGTGCAGGGTCTTCATTGTCTTCTGCGTCTTTCTTGGCGCATGCTACTGGTTTGAGTTTCTCGACTATTGGGAAATAGCTCTTGATCTTCAGAGCTTCAGAGATACTTGGATTCATGGGGCCAGACATTGCAAAGATCTGGTTGGAGTATCCAACCGGGATCATCAAGTGGCGCGAGTAAGCATCGCGAACGGCGATGTCAGAGGGTTCAGGGACCCTTCGTTTGCCTGTAGAATTTACTACTGGGGCAGTGACGAAAACCTTGGGTTTAGCATGTTCAGTTGGTGCGTTAGCACTAGGAGCAGTAGAACCAGAGGCCATGGTTTGGTGTTGAGTTTGAAATGAGGTTGAAGATGAAGTGAAAGAGGCAGAGTTTCTGCAAAGATAGCAAGCTTATATGAAAACAGGGAAGTTTGAAGGCTAGATGGCGTAAAAAGTCCCACAATGGGGTACTTACTACTATTTATAGTAGTGGGAAAAATCCCCAATAACGAGGACATTAAATGCCATTTAATGCTGCAGGAGTTAGTGGGACGCGTGGCAGCCCCCTGTTGTTTTGACCGTTTCTGCAGAAATAGAGGGACGCAGCGTGCGTCCTCGTTTTTGGGAATTGTCATAATGACAAATTCTGAAATGACGTTTGGTACTGCACGCCGTACTGAAAGTGACGTCCTAGGATCAAATCAATGATGGTTTTCTTGGGATTGCCAATAGTTGGTAAAAAGCAACAAAAAGTGCACAAGTTAATTTGTGACTAAGCGTGGAAAGACAGGTGTCGAATGGCGTTTCAAAGAATGCCTTTTTCTTTCAGAGTCGAAATAAGGCATTCTTGGGGGGCAATTTGTTGGCTCCTAAATTCGACACCTTTGTTTTGATTGATGTCAGCCATTAAAGCTGAAGGATGTCTTCGACTGGCTAAGTCTGTCGAAATGCCCGTCGAAAGATGGCAAAGTACTTAGAAGATTTCTTCCAAGGAAGAAGGCTGATTGCCTTCGACGTCGAAGGAGTTTCTCGTCGAAGATGTCTCTTGACGAAAGTGTTCGATGGTCCAGAGTGGAGCAGTTTTGAAATTCAAGATTTTGGAGGGAAAACGGTTTCCAGCAGTTACCACGTGCAAACGTGCAAGGATCTGGAGCGTCGAGCATGGAGAACGTGCCAAGTGGATTGATCTCGAAGCAGTGTAACTGCCCGACGGTTACTTGGGATGTTTTAGATAAATAGGAGTAGACATGTAGTTTCTCGCGTGTGTTCACAATTCTATACAAAGTCACTCATATAGATTCGAGTACCCAGCGTGTGAGAAAGAATTGTTGAGAAATGTATGTGTGAAACACCAATTTTATCAATTAAAGTCATTTACTTTTCCAGAAATTTACTTGCTTTCTCCTTTATATTCTTGTCGAACCTTTTACTTTAAGCCTTGCTTATTTTACCAAGTTTTTCCTTCTTGCAATTTACTTGAAACCTTTTATTTAAAGCCTTATCCAACTTAATCAAACTTCAAAATCAACCTATGTCCTAGGATCAATCTGATCGATCCTGCGAGTAACCAAATAAGTAACCATTTGGAGGATCAGCGGTTGTTTACCAAAACCCAAGGTAAACACCCACGCCCATCCCTTTTACATCCAAAGATAGGGTTACTTACCAAATCAGTGAAAGACTTTTGAGTAGGTAGAATGTTCCTAGTTATTTGCTCAAATTAAAAAAAACATCCTTGATATTTTCAAAACAAACACCAACACTTTCCAAACATCTTTCAAACTTAAAAAGATTTTCAAAATATCAACACCTTTGTATACATTCCTATGAACGAGAATCATTACAAAGTTTGCCTAAACAATGGCCTATTTTAAAAATACTCTCAAAAAACCATACAAAGCACATTTTCAAACAAAAAGAAAGTGATCTAGCAAGTAACTAAGAGCCCATGGAAAACCATAGATGAAAAGGGTGCTAATACCTTCCCTTTTCATAATCTACCCCCCGAACTCAAGAAACAATCTCAAAGGTCTTTCCTGTGCTTTTTCACGTTTCCTTTTGGATAAAAGAAAAGTAGGTGACGACTCTTGCTAACCGCAACATTTGCAATCAAACGCAAAACACCCAAGTCAGTTCTCCCACTGTATCACAGAACTGGTGACTCTGCTGGGGAGAATTTTAAAAGTGGGGTTACCTTAGGGTTAGATCACATTTACTTACTTTCATTGTTTGACTTATAGGCTTTACATTTATGGTTCTTTGCTTGGGGTTTGAATCCTCTACCCAGATTTGGGATACCTTATAGGTAAGTAGCAATACATTGTAGAAACTGTGCGGGGTATACCGACATGATCTAAGCAATAACTACGTTAGCGTGACATATTTGTGGGTACCGGTAGCCCTTGAGTAGTCAAGGAGAATACGGGCTGCTGAGTGATGTCATGAAGCACTAATGAACTTTTAGAACCTTTACTTGACCAACTTGGCCTTTAGGACGTAGTGAGATGATCGACTTTGGTGCAGTCCGAAGTTGGTAGATACTCGATACTACACTCATTGAGGTTTGGTTTTTTGGGATATTTAAGTCGCCATTAAAGAGGCTTGCACTGAAACAATGCCCAAGGAAACAAACAAGTGATATTGAGTTCCTTAGAACCCAGTTACTATTACTAGGACAGGTTTGAGCCAACTAAACTTCAAGAGGGTACTTACCTATGAGACTCCATGCAAGCCTAAACCTAAGGACTTATTTGTTTTGTTTGTATATATTTACTTGTACATAACATCATATTCATATTCACTAACCATTTTAAGGATCTTGGGATTTATCTTTGTTCTGTTTTGTAGGACATGGATTATATTCGCGGGAAAACCATTCAAGACAATCTTGTAAGGATTCCTCCTCAACTTAAAGAGCTAGCATCAAGGATTCCTGAAAACTCTCCATTCACCAAAAGGCAGGGTCTCCTACTAAACTTGGTTACCTCCAACACTGATGAAGACATGATGAAGGTGCTCTTCCAGTTCTTTGATCCTCTACATCATTGCTTCACATTTCTCGATTATCAACTTGTGCCAACTTTGGAAGAATTCTCCCGAATCTTGAGGATTCCCATTCTCAATCAACTACCTTTCAATGGTACGGAAAGAGATCCAAAGCCAGAAGAGATTGCTCAAGCTATACACTTGCAACCATCTGATATCACAACTAATTGGGAAACAAGGAGTGGTGTCAAAGGTTTCCTAGAAAATTTCTTGTTTGAGAAAGCCCAAAGCTGTTGGAACTCTTTGGATTTTCAAGCTTTTGAGGAAATTGTGGCTCTCCTTATCTATGTGATGGTTTTGTTTCCAAATCCTGACCAACTCATAGATGTGAACACCGTCAAAATCTTCATGTCTCGTAACCCGGTGCCTACTTTGCTAACAGACATCCTACATTCTTTTCACACTCATACTATGAGGAAAAGAGGTATCCTTATGTGTTGTACTCCTCTTTTGGAAAGATGGTTTATTTCGCATCATCCCCAATCTGTATTGAAGAACGAGCAAGGTTCAAGGTGGTCACATAGGTTGATGACGCTCAAACATTCAGACATTCATTGGTGTTCCCGATCTATAGAGAATGTTACTTTGTCTATCGTTGTGGAGAATTCCCTAATGTCACTTTACTTGGCTTTAGAGGAGGTATCGCCTACAACCCCTACTTATCCTTAAGACAATTTGGTTACGCCCGAAGGGACGACCAACATGAGATGCTCATTCAAGGTTTGGTATTTGACTACGATAACAACGATCAAGGTCACCGCCAGAGATTTATCCGAGCTTGGAGGATGTTGAACAAGGTAGATATCAAGACACTGGGGCATAAGAATTCCATCCCTCTTGAGCCTTACCTCAAATGGGTACGAGCTCGTGCTCAAAGTATTATAATGCCTTACCCCTCCATTCTCTCGGTAATCATAGGGCTTGTTGTGGAAGGAGATGTTCCATACACTATCCTGCATCCTGACATGCCCACCTCTCTTGAAGACTTACAAAGGGATTGGATACAGCTTAAGAGGGAGCGAGACACTTTCAAGGCCCAATTCTACGCCAGTGAGAAGAAGGTTTTGGAACTCACTAGGAAACTTCATGAGGAGCGGAGCTTGAACGCCTACATCACACCAAATAGGATGCGTACAACTTTTTTATCTTAGAGTTTTTGTATTTCTTTGTAAGCCCAAAAGAGGAATGATGTACTCAAGCTTTGATTTATTAATATAACGTGTGATTTTTTTTTGTCTAAAGAAAATTTAAATCTCTAATTTCCTTGAAATCATTGCATATGCATTTACCATTCATCATAACATAAGCATGTTTCTTACAATAAGTCTCCTCATCTTTCTACTGTTTATTTCAGTAAGATGGATCTCGAGCAGACAGTAAAAGATCTCCAGGCGCATAATGCTCAGTTTCAACAAATGTTCTTGACTCTAGCTAAAGGACAAGAGGATTTGTAAACTTTGCTGGTTGAAGAAAAGAAGAAGAAAGCAAAGAAAATAACTAGAGTTCTGAATATGGGAAGAAGGTTCCAAGGACAAGCCAGCCGGACCCTAGACTTTGCAATGTAATCTGGTGAAAAGGATAATCAAGAAGTGAAAGGCAAGGAAGCAGTTGTCCAGCCAGAATCTGAAGAGGAAGGAGAAGAAGTTTACTCTAAAGAGCAATATCCCCTGGCCGACGACAAATACAAACATCTGGAAGAATGTCTAAGTGCAATGGAAATTCAAAAAGTGCCCGGGCTGGACTTTGAGGAGATGGGTTTAGTGTTTGGGATTATTATTCCACCAAAATTCAAGGCACCCGTATTTTTTAAGTACGACGGAGTTTCGTGTTCCAAGATGCATCTCCGATCTTATGTGAGGAAAATACAGCCTCACACTCCTGACAAAGATTTGTGGGTACACTTCTTTAAAGACAGTCTATCTGGAACTCAGCTTGATTGGTACTATCAACTAGAAAGGGTCAATATCCATAATTGGGAAGACCTTGCCACTGCTTTCTATAAATAGTATCAATACAACACATATCTTGCTCCCACCCGTACTCAACTACAGAGTATGGCTATGGTTTCAAGTGAAGGTTTCAAAGACTACGCTCAGAAATGGAGGGACTTAGCAGGAAGAGTCCAGCCTCCCCTTTCTGAAAGAGAGTTAGTAGACATGTTTCTGGGTACCCTGTTAGGTCCTTTCTTCAATCATCTAATTGGAAGCTCCTCAGTAGGCTTCACTGAATTAATCTTGACCGGAGAAAGAGTGGAAGTTGGGATCAAGAGTGGGAAGATCCAAAAAGACGCATCCTCCACTGCTGTAATAAAACCATTTATCGGGAAGAAAGAAGTTGGTGATATGTATCCTCAAAGGAATCAAGAAAGAACTGAACGCCGTCCAATGGTAGGGGCTGTCATAATCCTTAAGCCTGCACCTACCCAACAAAGGAGCAATCAGCCTAGAACAGAAAGACCAGTAAGACAATTTACCCAGATTAATATGACATATCTCAAGTCCTGCCACATTTGTTAAGATCTAATCTGGTAACTTTGAAAGAAGCTCCGAAGGATCCTAACACAACTTCTCCTCACTATCATCATAATGCTCGCTGTGCTTACCATTTAGAAAGTTCAGGCCATGATACCAACAACTATTGGGCTTTGAAAAACAAGGTGTAAGACCTTCTTGAAGAAAAATAAATTAAATTAGATGCTCCTAAGATCCCAAATGTTATCACCGCTCCTATGCCCAAGCATGGCCATGATGTTAACACTGTTGAAGATGATATGTTTGTTACTGCTGTTGATGAACTTGTTACTCCTCTCCTGACTGTCAAGAAGAATCTATTGAGGGCCGGTTTATTTCTGGGATGTGACGAAAGCTTCCACCTCTACTTATCCCTATCAACTGGCTGTCATTTATTGAAAGCAGGTGTTCAACGCCTAATGGATGACAAAGAGATTTTGTTTGAGAAGACTCCTGTTCCAACCATTTCTTATAATGATGTTTCAATAGTAACCATTTCTGCCAATCCTTCCAGGGTCCCCACTAAAAGACCCGTTAGGATTACATCAGTTCCTAAAGTAGCTCCACTGATAATTACTATGCCTGGACCAATCCCGTACTCATCAGATAAAATTGTCCCATGGAACTATGGGGGCAACATCTACTATCATTGCATTAAGCAGGATATGTTGGCTGTTGAAGATTCAATTTTTGAGAAGGCTGACCCAGACATCAACAATATTTTGGGAACCAGCAAGATAACCCGAAGTGGAAGAATATTCTCCCCAGAGATTTCTCCTTCGAAAACTGTTACAGGTCCTGTGATCATCCCTATTTCTGTTCCCGTTGACACTACAACTACTAAAATCCCCATGGTTACCCCTACTGACACTCCTACCACCGATTCAACCGAGACTCAGGGAAAAGGAATTCTGGTTGAGCCTGTCCGGATGAAGGCGCAATCAGTATCTATCCCTGAGGCCTCCCAAAAGGAGATGGAAGAAATTCTGAAAATTATAAAGAGAAGCGACTACAACATAGTCGAACAGCTAGGGAAGACTCCGCCAAATATTTCCATGCTGGCTTTATTGTTATGTGTTGTACTTCAAAATTTTCCCTCTCATTTTAATCAAAACATACTCATTGAAGTCCTCAACCTGCCCCAAGGAGGCCCAAGGATTGATCAGACAAATGCTCCGCTAAGATAATGAACCTCAAACTAGGGTTTCCATTTTCATCAATATGGGTAAACTCCCAAGGTCTCAAATCTTCTCCATGGTCTTAATATGTCCTCAAGATCATCCATGTCAAGTTTCATGCCTTGCACAAGAGGTTTGCTCAGTTAACTGCTCAAATGCCTGAAAATCAACTATACTAGATCAAAAGTCAATTGTGGCCCACATACAGTCAAACTTCAAGATTTTTGGTCAACATCAACATTTTCAAGTGATGTCCATCAGTTGATCAAGGGTTGATCATGATTCCCTAAAGAAGGGTCCTAATTCATCAAAACTCAAAAGTTGCTAAATTAGGGTTTCTCAGGAAAAGTCAACCAAACTTTGACCAAGCATAACTTTCTCATATTTTATCAGAAATTTCCCATCCAAGGCTCATTTTGAATAGAATCCAATTCCCTACAACTCATCTTCAGCCCTCAAGTTCAAGAAATGTACTCATGGAAAGATATGAATTCATACATTATAGGTCATTCCAAAAAGTCAACAAAAACACCTTTTGGGTCAAAGCTCCTTACATGAACATGGAAGATCCAATTGAGATAAAACCAAAGTGTTTGCTTAGGGGACACCCTAAGCTTTCTAAAAAGTTCAAGAACATCCTCTTAGGCTCAAAATTGAGAGAGATATGCATTGTCAAAGTTGGCCATTTTTGGAAATTTGCCCAAAGTCAACAATGTTCAAAATTGCATTTTTTCCACATGGGTCCATCTTTTCAAGATTGAATCTCAATCCTAGCATGGTCCATGATATGGGACCCCTCATTCATCATTCACTCATTTATTTAATTTATTTTGATTTTTATTCATTTTAAAATCAAATAAATTCAAATAAAATCAATTTAAATCAAAATAAATCAAACTTATGGAATGAGATTTGTTTTGCATTAAATTGTAGATCATGCAAGTTGTATAACCTCAAGCAAATTGTGCCAAGCCAAAAACAAGAAGAAATCTCCAATTTTGGAAAGATTGGAATCAAAACTTCAAGACCATTATTCTTTGGATTCTTGCCAAAAGTAATGACCTAATTGGATTTAATACATATACTGAAGCTTGTTGAACCCTAAAGAAGAGAATTTCCGTGCGCAACCTGCCTCCAAAGCAAGAAACAAAACTCAAATTTTGGTCAAAAAGTGCAAGACCTATCTTCTTCCACAAGCTAGTTCAAGGCGTTCTGAAGGTCAAATCTTATTCCTGGACAGTCATTGGGGCGATAACAAGCATTATCAAGGCCTGAAGCATCAAGAAACGAGCGTTAGCCACATCACGGTTTATTCATATTTTTGAAATTAGTTTTTGCAATTCACGCATGATAAATGACTTATAAGTATATATTCATGTTTATATCATCCTTTAGAACGTGTTTGCATATTTAATTGCATGTTTTGGTGCCTGTTGGATGAAACGCCATTGCTAGGGTTTACAAGGTCGTTTTAGGGCTTTCAAATGCAGGAATAAATTGATCTCAAGATGGATATTGTCATAATCAGAGGATTAAACCCAATCGATCCATGATCTTGAATCTAATTTATATTGCCTGGACATGATTTTTGAGATGCGCAAGTTGTAGCTATGGCCAAATTCCAAAGGTAAAGGTCTTTACCTAAGACAACATTCCCAGCGAGGAAGATGCGGGCGTGGCTGCATACTATTGGCTTGTTTAAAATTCGCATGTTTTCTTAGGCATAACGTTATGTTTGTATTATATCTATTTTATTTCATTATGTATATGACTAACAATCCAGCTCCGATGGAAAAGAGAGAAGTGTTAAGGCGTTCATGTGTAGGAGGTCAGGGGTTCGATCCTTGCCTCCTACATTTTATTTTCCATAATATTTGCTTGCAGATCCTGTGCCTTGGGCTCCAGCGTGTCAACCATACCCCCTCCAAATCTCGCCAGTGGATCATCTTCAGATCCAGATCTAACATCCAGTGGAGAGAAGACCATGATGCACCCTCAAACATGGCCAACACTGGATCCAAATGCAGGGTGGGCTTGCAAGGAGATCTGGGCTTGAAAATTCCAGTTCATATCCCCCAATTTGCTTCTCACAATCAGGCCCAAATCTTTTTCTTTTTTTATTTCTTTTATTTTATTATTTGTTTTAATTGTTTTTTTTTACAAAATCATTTTTATTATTAAATCATAAAATTAGAAAACTAAAAAAAAATTAGGTTTAGTCTTTTTTCATAAAATATTTATTTGCATTTAATTAATTAGTTTAATTAGGTTAACTTAAACATTTTTTGTAATTAAAATTTAATAGAAATTAGGTTGATTTAATTACCTTTTCCTTCCATAATTAAAATTAAATAGAATTAGGTTTGTTTTTATAATTAAAATTAATATTTGTAAATGAATTATTTTAATTGTTTCAACATTGGTTATTTTTCTAAATAAAATTAATTAGTAAATCAAGTTTTGCAAATTGTAATTATTTTTTTTTCTTCTCAATAAAAATACAAAAATATTTTTTAATTAATTAGATTTCTCAGGTCTCTAATTTGTTCCCGTCTTAACTTTCACGCGCGTCTTTACTTTCACTATTTTTATTAATTATTGTAACTGTTCCAAGTTTGTAATAGTTAATTAGGTTTACTATTTCACATTTATCATTTTCCCCCGGTTTTTGATTATGTAACCCCTTCCCCAAAGCCTTGTAATAGCTAGGGTTTTAATTTCTCGCTTTTAATTTCTGCAACTATCAAACTGCTAGATGTATGGACATTAGAATTGTATGCGAAAGATAAATCAATTTAAAATAGTAGAAAACCCTAAATGCGCAAGATAAATGAAACTGAAATCAAAACACTTGCACATGCTCACTCCTAGGGTTTTGCCTCACTTGGTTGCCTCGGAAAATAATGGTTGTGCCCCTCGAACATAGGGATACCTTAGTAATGACCCGCGATTCAAAATCGTCATAAAGATCATAGTCCCTATTTGTCCCTCGAGTTGCCTACGAATTGATGTTATGACGACAGTCCCTTCGAAATGCTAAGTTATCTCTACTTGTTGCCTTCAGAGACCATTTTGTCCCTTCGAATGTCCCTTTAAAAATCCAACGACGGAGCTACCTACTCCTTAATAGTAGGATAGCACTGTCTAAAGGAAACGAAAA
Source organism: Vicia faba (assembly GCA_948472305.1). NCBI lineage: Eukaryota > Viridiplantae > Streptophyta > Magnoliopsida > Fabales > Fabaceae > Vicia > Vicia faba. The sequence continues at coordinate 847,372,774 of OX451735.1, read as the reverse complement.
TGAACAAATCTTTTTTCGAGTAGGTAGAAATCTTAAGTACTTGCTCAAGATAAAAACTTTTCACATAAACACTTTTCAAAAAAAGTTTTCAAAACAACTTCGTCACAATCTTGAGGACCGACACAAGGGTTATCACGAAGTAAACAAAACTTTTTCAAAACAAGCACACACAAGCAAATTTAAAAATGAGCAAGTACCTAAGAGCCCGTGGAAAACCACGGATAGAAAGGGTACTAATACCTTCCCTTTCTATAATCTACCCCCCGTACTCAGAAATATCTCGAAAAAAGGTTTTTTCTGTTATTTTTCCTTTTTCTTTGTTGGATGAAATAAAAGTCGGTGGCGACTCTTGCTTACCGCGACATTTGCGAATACAAACACAAAACCAGTATAATAGTCGGTTCTGCCACCATATCACAGAACTGGAGACTCTGCTGGGGAGTTATAAAAGTGGGGTTTACCTTAGGATCTAGGTCATTTTAATTGCTTTCTTGTTTGCTTTTCCTGCTTTATCTTTAAGGGTTTTGCTTGGGTATTATTGAAGATCTTACACCCAGATCTGGGAACACTATTTAGGTAAACAACAATAGATTGTGGAGAATGTACAGCGTAGACCGATATGGTTTAAGTGATGGTTGTGTTGGTGTGACACTTTGATTGGTACCAGTATCCTTCGTGTGGAAACGAGGAGAATACGGGGCCGCCGCATGGTGTCGTGAAGCGCTAACGGATCTTAGAACCTTAGTCGAACAAACTTAGCCATTAGAAAGTAGTGAGATAGATGGCCTCGATATAAAGCTAAGGATTGGTTGATACTCGATGCTACACTCATTGAGGTCAGACTTTTGGGATATTTCGGCCGCAAGAAAAGATTGCCTGAGCTGAAACAACACCCGATAAAGGATGATAAGTGATATTGAGAATCTTTAGAACCCGGTTACTTTTCTAAGACAGGTTTGAAACCAACTAAACTTCAAGAGGGTACTTACCTTTAACCTCAAGTAGACCTTTGAACTTAAGTTCTATTGTATGCTTTGCTTATGTGTGCTTTACTCTGTTTGAACATAACATCATGCATCATAACATAGCGTCCATTCTTATTGCACTAACAATTTCAAGGACCAAGGGAATTTATCTTTGTTCTGTTTTGCAGATTATGGCTCCCGCTCGTAGAAACACTATCCGAATCAGCTTTGTGAGAATACCTCCCCAACTCAAGGAGCTAGTATCAATCTCAACCTGGTTACTTCAAGCTTTGATGAAAAGATGATGGGTGTACTCTTTCAGTTCTTTGATCCCAAGCACCACTGCTTCACCTTTCTAGACTATCAGTTGATGCCTACCATGGAAGAGTTCTCTCAGTTATTGAATATACCCATTCTTGAACAAGTGTCTTTCACAGGTTTAGAAGAGGTTCCTAAGCCAGAAATCATTGCCTCAGCTTTGCATCTGAAACGGGCCGATGTGGTATCCAATTGGGAAATAAGAAGTGGAGTCAAGGGTTTTCTAGCGAAGTTCTTAATAGATAAAGCCCAACTATTTTGGGATGATTTGGAATTTCAGGCTTTTGAGGAGGTCTTGGCCCTTCTAATCTATGGGTTAGTACTGTTCCCTAACCCAGACTTACTCATAGATGTGAATGCTATCAAGATCTCCCTCTCTCGCAACCTCGTGCCTACCTTGCTCGGAGATATCTTGCACGCTATCCATACCCGTACCATGAAGAGAAGAGCGGTTCTTATGTGTTGCATGCCATTGCTGTCTAGGTGGTTTATTTCTCACCTCCCTAAGTCTGTACTGAAGAATGAAGGTTTGGGTTGGTCGCAAAGGATAATGTCACTTGCTCACACGGATATTCTATGGTATTCCCGAGCTATGGGAGATATTGCTATTATTGACCGCTGTGGGGAGTTCCCTAATGTCCAACTACTTGGTATTAAGGGAGGCATAACTTATAATCCTTGTTTGGCTCTGCGACAATTTTGTTACCCTCGAAGGGATGGTCCTCATGAGTTACTTATCCAGGGCATTGTATTTAACTATGAGGATGATGTTCAAGGGTATCACCAGAGGTTCATACAAGCTTGGGGCATGGTAAACATATTTGTCGCCAAGACTTTGGGGCCTAAGAATTCCATTCCTATGGAACCTTATCTCCAATGGGTACGAGCTCGCGCTCAGAAACTTATGATGCCCTACATAGCCGTCTTACCAGTGATTGTGGAACCCATTACTGAAGGGGGTATTCTTTACACGGTTCTTCATCCTGATATGCCCACTGATCTTGAAGAACTACAGAGGTCTTGGATTCAGTTGAAGAAGGAGCGTGATACTTATAGGGACCAGTTCTATGCCCATGAGAAGAAGGTTTTAGAGCTCACAAAGCAGCTTCATGAGGAAAGAAGCCTTAATGTCTATCTCAGCACGAAGAGGAAGCATCCATGGGAAATTTGATTTCTTTTAGTTTTTAGAATTACCAATTGTAACGCCTAAAAGGCAATTGTACTTTGAATTCTACTAATAAAATCTTTATTCCATTTTGGTTCGCAAATTTAAATTTCCCAGAGTCCTTGAAATCATTGCATACACATCCCATCCATAAGCACTGCATATACATGTACCATTACATGCTTCTCATCTTCTTCACTATTTATTTCAGCAAAAATGTCTTCCGAACAAAGCATCAAAGATCTTCGGGCACAAAATGCCCAATTTCAACAAATGTTCATAACCCTGGAAAAGGGGCATGAGGATCTGAAAGCCCTCATCCTGAAGGAGAAGAAGAAAAAGAAGAAGGTCTCTGGTATTCTGAATATGGGCAGAAGGTTCAAGGGGCCGTTAAAGCAACCAGTCGATCTGACCTCCTCGTCTAAAGAAGGGGAGAATCAAGAGAGGGAGACAAGGGAGAAGGACCCTAGACCTGAAGTTTCTGACAATGATATAGACTATAATGATGAGAAGTATCCTCCCACTGAGGATTGATACAAGCAGCTGGAGGATCAGTTAAGCGCTATGGAAATCTAGAGAATACCTGGGTTGGACTTTGAAGAGTTGGTATTGGTGTCGGGAGTGGTCATCCTGCAGAAATTTAAGGCTCCGATTTTAGCAAAGTATGATGGGGTGTCTTGCCCAAAACTCCATCTCCGTTCCTATGTAAGGAAGATTCAGCCCCACACCGCTGATAGAAACTTGTGGGTTCACTTCTTTCAAGATAGTCTGTCAGGGGCTAAGCTTGAATGGTTCTACCAACTGGAGAGAACCAATGTCCGAAACTGGGAGGACTTGGCCGCTGCTTTTTATAAGTAGTATCAATACAACGCCGACCTTGCCCCCACTCGTACTCAACTCCTGAGTATGCCCATGGGTGCAGGTGAAGGCTTTAAAGACTACGTGCATAAGTGGAGAGACTTGGCTGGAAGAGTCTAACCCCCTTTATCTGACATGGCGTTGGTTGACATGTTTCTTGGGACGCTGTCTGGTCCCTTCTTTAATAATTTGATTGGTAGCTCATCAACTGGTTTCACCGAGCTGATATTAACATGAGAAAGGGTAGAAGCTGGGATCCAGAACGGTAAATTACAGAAAGACACCCCTTCGAGTTCGGTAAAGAATCCCTTCACTGGTAAGAAGGAAGCCAATGCTATCTATAGCCCAAGAGGTCAAAGTAGAGCTGAACACCGTTCGACAGTAAATGTTGTAATGATACCTAGGCCTGCGGCTGCTCCACAAAGAAACAATCAACAAAGGGTAGAAATACCACAAAGGCAGTTTACCCGGATTAACATGACATTGACAGAGGTTCTAGCCCATCTACTGAGATCTAACTTGGAAACCTTGAAAGAGGCTCCCAAGAATCCGAATACCATATCTCCTCGGTACAATCCAAACACTCGGTGTGCCTACCATTCTAAGAGTCCTAGCCACGACACAAATGATTGCTGGGCTCTGAGAAATAAGGTACAAGATCTGATTAAAGCCAAAGAGATTGAGTTTGATGCTCCGGAGAAGCCCAATGTCATAACTGCTCTCATGCCTAAGCACAATCGAGGAGTTAATGATGTTGATACTGATCTGTTTGTGACCTCAGTTGATGAAGTTTCTACTCCCCTTATGACTGTTAAGAAGAATTTGTTGTTGGTCGATTTATTTCCGGGTTGTGGTGAAGGTTGCCACGTATGTTCCTCTCTGCCTTCTGGTTGCCATTTGCTGAAGACAGGTGTCCAACGCCTGATGAACAACATAGAAATTTTGTTCGAGAAAACTTTGATTCTAACTGTTTCATTTGAAGATGTTTCTATTATAACCATTTCCGCCAATCCTTCCAAGGTCTCCTCGAGAAGACCTATTAGGATTACACCCGCTCCAAGAGTTGATCCATTAATAATCACCTTTCCTGGCCCTGTCCTGTATGCCTCGGACAAAACTGTCCCTTGGCATTATGGCACCGATGTTTACTATCATGGCGTCAAACAAGATCTGAAGAATGAAGAGGCTGATCCCAATGTTAGTAACATTGTCGGGACTAGCAGAGGCAAAGGAAGTTCAGTAATCCCAGAAGATCAGAAAATCAGAATGAATCTTTCTCCAGATATAGAAGGTCAGAATCCTCCTCTGGACACAAGATCTGAAGGTTCTTCAGGAAACAGAAAGCCAAACAACAAAGACATCATCTGCTATGAATGTAACGAGCAAGGGCACTACAAAAGTGATTGCCCAAAGCTTCAGAAGGAAAAGCCCAAAAAGAAGTTTGGCAAGGAAAAGAAGAAAAGTCTCATGGCTATATGGGATGATTCTGACACATCTGAAGCTGACTCAGAATCAGATGATGAAAGAGCAAACATATCTCTCATGGCAAACATAACAGAAGACAGTGAAGCTTCTGAGTCAGAATCTGAATCAGATACAGAAGAGGTATTCCCTGACTTTACTATAAACTTTACTAAGGCTGAACTAGCTGAAAGCCTTAATGAAATTCTGGAAAGATATCAGCAGATCAGAGTCAAATTCAGAAACCTGAAAAGGAATCTTGCTTCTGACTCTGATAAGACTGAGAGTCTCAAATTGGAGAATTCTGAGTTAAAAGATAAAATTTCAAAATTAGAAAACCAATTGCAAAACTCTCAGAAGGAAACAATCTCTGAAACTCCCAGCAATGCTGATGAGATCATCAAGGAGTATGATCACAGCTTTCAGAAGTTTCTAGCTAAAAACATAGACAGAAGCAAAATGGCTTCAATGATCTATGGAGTTAGCAGAAATGGCAGAAAAGGGATAGGATATCAAGGTAAGGTACCTACACCAAAAAATGCCATGGATTTAGTTATAAAACATATTGATTCACACTTTATATATGGGCACACACATGACATAAAATATACAAGTAGTGATTACTCTGTCAAACCAAAATTCAACCAGAGTTTTGGTAAAACTAACAAATCAGGACCCAAGAAAATGTGGGTACCTAAGGATAAAATAATACATGTGGCAGATATCTTTAGCAGCAAAGCAAAAACACCAATCATGGTACCTGGACTCTGGCTGCTCACGACACATGACAAGAAGAAGGCATATGTTCCAAAGCCTGGAACTTAAGCCTGGAGGCCACGTAGGTTTTGGAGGCAATCAGAGAGGAAAGATCATTGGCTCTGGAACAATAGGTAATGGAAATCTTCCCTCTATAAGTAATGTTTTACTAGTTGATAGATTAATGCATAATCTGTTATCCATAAGTCAATTAAGTGATAACGGTTATGATATAATCTTCAATCAAAATTCATGCAAAGCTGTTAGTCAGAAAGATGGGACTATCCTATTTAATGGAAAGAGGAAAAACAACATTTATAAAATAAAACTTTCTAAACTAAAAAGTCAGAATGTAAAATGTCCAATGTCTGTTAACAACGAGCAATGGATCTGGCACAGAAGATTGGGACATGTTAGTATGAGAAGAATATCTCAGATTAACAAACTCAATCTAGTCAGAGGACTTCCTAACCTGAAGTTCAATTCAGATGCTCTGTGTGAAGCATGTCAGAAAGGCAAGTTTGCAAATCCAGCTTTCAAATCCAAAAACGTTGTTTCCACCTCCAAGCCATTAGAACTTCTGCACATTGACCTATTTGGACCAGTTAAAACTGCTTCAGTCAGTGCCAAGAAGTATGGGTTAGTAATCGTAGATGACTATAGCAGATGGACATGGGTAAAGTTCTTAACACACAAGGACGAGTCACACTCTGTGTTTTTCACCTTCTGCAACCAAGTTCAGAATGAAAAGGATCTTAGAATCGTCAAAGTCAGAAGTGATCATGGTGGAGAGTTTGAAAACAAAGATTTTGAGTTATTCTTTAATGATAAAGGCATTCTGCATGATTTCTCTTGTCCTAGAACTCCCCAGCAAAATGGAGTTGTAGACCGAAAGAACAGAACATTGCAAGAAATGGCCAGAACCATGATCAACGAGACTAACGTTGCTAAGATCTTCTGGGCAGAGGCAATAAACACAGCATGTTACATTCATAATAGAATCTCCATAAGACCTATTCTGGAAAAGACTCCATATGAATTGTGGAAGAACAGAAAGCCCAACATTTCCTATTTTCACCCATTTGGATGTACATGTTTTATCCTAAATACAAAAAATTATTTGAACAAGTTTGACTCTAAAGCACAAAAGTGTATTATGTTAGGATATTCTGAACGCTCGAGAGGGTACAGAGTATACAATACAGAAACACAGATTGTGGAAGAGTCAATCAGTGTTCGTTTTGATGATAAGCTTGACTCTCAAAAGTCAAAGCAGAATGAATTCCTTGCAGGTATGGAAGTTGAACTCACAGGTACTGAAGACAAATCATCAGAAGCTCTCAACAGAGACACTCCCTCAACATCAGAAAGAGGCACTGCAAGAAATCTAGCACCTTCTGTTGATCAACTCCAGAAAAGACCATCCAGAAGCAGCATGGATCACCCAGAAGAAATAATCTTAGGAAGAAAGAAAGATCCAATCAGAACAAGATCTAGCTTCAGAAACTCTGAAGAATCCCTCATGGGACTGGTTTCTCTAATTGAACCAACAACAATTGATGAAGCACTTCTGGACAATGACTGGATTCTAGCAATGCAAGAGGAGCTAAATCAATTCACAAGAAATGACGTATGGGATCTAGTTCCCAAACCAAAAGGATTCAACGTCATTGGTACAAAATGGGTGTTCAGAAACAAACTGAACGAACAAGGTGAAGTCATCAGAGACAAAGCACGACTGGTAGAACAAGGTTATAGTCAGCAAGAGGGGATAAACTATACAGAAACATTTGCTCCAGTCGCCAGGTTAGAATCTATCAGACTCTTAATCTCATTTGCTGTTAATAAAGGCATCACTCTGTATCAGATGGATGTTAAGAGTGCATTCTTAAATGGCTATATAGAAGAAGAGGTATCTGTGCACCAACCCCCTGGTTTTGAAAGTTCCAAAAATCCAGAATAGGTTTTCAAACTAAAGAAGTCACTATATGGTCTGAAATAAGCTCCCAGAGCTTGGTATGAAAGACTAAGTAACTTCCTGCTAGAAAAGGAATTCACCAGAGGGAAAGTGGACACAACCTTGTTCTGTAAGACAGTTAAGAATGACATTTTAGTATGTCAGATTTATGTTGATGACATCATATTTGGATCCACTAAACCCTCTATGGGAAGAAAGTTTGCTAAATGTATGCAGGCAGAATTTGAGATGAGCCTAATGGGGGAACTAAAATTCTTTCTGGGAATTCAGATTAATCAAACCCTAGAAGGAACTTACATTCATCAGAGCAAATATGTCAGAGAACTTCTGAAGAAATTTGATCTCTCAGAATGTAAGCCATCAAAGATTCCAATGCATCCCACGTGCATTCTGGAAAGAGAAGAGGTAAGTAAAAAGGTAGAACAGAAGGTCTACAGAGGTATGATTGGTTCTCTTCTCTATCTGACGGCCTCAAGGCCTGACATTCTATTCAGTGTTTGCATTTGTGCTAGATTCCAATCAGATCCTAGAGAATCTCACTTAATAGCAGTTAAGCGAATTTTCAAGTATCTGAAAGGTACTACTAATCTGGGTTTGTTTTATAGAAAATCAAGTGATTACAGTTTGATAGGATACTGTGATGCTGATTTCGCTGGAGACAGAGTAGAACGTAAAAGCACTTATGGAAGCTGCCAGTTTCTGGGAGAAAATCTGATCTCATGGTCCAGCAAAAGACAATCCACAATAGCTCCATCAACAACAGAAGCTGAATACATAGCAGCAGCTGGATGCAACACACAAATGCTCTGGATGAAAAGTCAACTTGAGGACTTCAAGATATTTGAGAGTAACATCCCTATCCTCTGTGACAATACTTCTGCTATTTGTCTCAGTAAGAATCCTATTTTGCATTCTAGGGCTAAGCATATAGAAATAAAACATCATTTTATTAAGGACTATATTCAGAAAGGGATTCTAAATTTAAAATTTATTAACACATACAATCAATGGGCTGATATCTTTACAAAGCCTCTTTCTGAAGATAGGTTCAACTTCATTCTGAAACATCTCAGCATGAAGCTCTGCCCAGAATAAAACTGTTTTGATTCCATATCTTAACCTTCAGAACTTTGTCTACTTTTTCGTGAACTACTGATCAATCTTTCTTCAGATCTTTAGAAGTACAGATTGTAACAGAATCAAGGATAGAAATGTGCAGTTCACTCAAGCAAACAAGTGTCATCCAGTCATCAGCTACTTTCTGAGGCTGAACACGCGTTCACATTTCTGAAAGGTCAAAAGCGCTGATTGGATGCATTGGGACACATGTCATGGGTAACCGTTCCAATATCTTTCTGAATCCCCCAAAATCAGATATCATTAAATGCTCATAATCATTATAATTTATTTCTCTCTCTTGCCGTTTATGTTTTCAAAATTTTTTAAAAATCTATTTAAACACATTTCTCACCATTTACAATCTTTTACTTTCACTTTCATTTTCTCTACAAACTTATTGTTTTCAGTTTGCATCCTTTCTCAAAACCCTTTCATTTTCTTCTCAAAAGCTTCGTGTGAACATGGCTTCCTCAAGCATCCCCACTTCCAGTTCTCAGAAAACAAATTCCTCCAAACAATACGAAGAACCCTACAAAACTCTTCTCACACCCATCAAAAATCTAGAAGTTCTTTCAGAATTGATCGTGGATTTCAACAGTCTTCAAGAGAATGGGTTTAATCTCTCTGAAGAAGTAAAAGCTCAAGGCTGGGACAGATACTTTGACCGTCTGGTGGGTCCAACATTCCTAATTATTGTAAAGGAATTTTGGATTCATGCTTCATCTTCCAACCATCAAGTTACTTCATACATAATGGGGAAGAAGATTGTTATAACTGAGGACCTCATTGCATGTTTAATAGGCTACAGTGGTGGTGGTGTACATTGCATTGACATGGATGAAAGATGCGCTGATGTTGCCCTAATTGCTAGAGAAATCTTCACTCTGGGTCTTCCCTCCAGCAAGATAAGGGATCTAAAAGACCATCACAGAATATGGGCCAAGATCATTATGGGATGCATAAACCACAGGAAGCCTACCAGCTCTCCTGACTACATCAATATTGATCAGCAATTTCTGATCTACTTCATCTCCCAGAAGATCAAGGTGAATCTGGCTCATATGCTGTTTAACCATCTAAGGACTAGTGTTAAGGAAACCAGAGAAGAGGAGCGCACAAAAAGGGACTGGATACCCCTAAGAAGACTTATATCAGATATTCTAACAGAGAATAAACTGATTGATCATCTAACAGAGGCTCAGGAAATCAGCTCTTTAGAAGCTACTGTTGGCAAACCGCTGAATGCAAAGAATATGAAGAAGATGAAGTTGATTGAGAACATCAAGAAGGAACCCAGTGTCACTTCTTTTGCAACAATCTCTAGCAGAAGAGTCCCTCTGGATAACTTTCCTCTGTTCTCAGAGATTGATTCTAAACCTGATATAATAGTTAGATATCTGGATGCATGCAAGGCAGATGGTACATCACCAAATTTGAACATTCAGGATCTGCAGCAGAAGGCTCCAGAAGTTGTGCTGAAGAAAACTAAGAAAAGGAAAGCTGTAGCAGAAGGATCATCCCAGCGGACTCCTAAAAAGAGAGGTAATCCTTCTTCTGTAACTGTTTTAAATTCAATTTATGTATCAACATCTATCCCAATTCCCACTCAATCAGAAAACCCCACACCACAAACATTTGATGACTTTGACATTGAATTTGACCCCTTTGAATCCTTAACTCTTAGAAGATCTCGCTCCTAACCTCCAAATCCAAATATTGAAGCAACCCAACAAGAACTTGCAAAATTTCTATCTGATATAGATACCTTTGACCAACATACTTCTTCTCCCATGCCAGAAAATCCAAACCCTGAAACCACCACAGAAGCACAACCAGAAGTTCCCCTCTTACCACAACCAGAAATTCCCCTCTCTCCACTACCAGAAATACCACTACCTCCATCTCCTCAACAAGAAATTCATCCACCTTCTCCACAACCTGAACTATCTCACCCAGAAGTTCAAACTTCTGAGGCTCAACCTTTTGAATCCTATGAACCAGAACCTCATAACGATCAATCAAACCAAACTGTTGATTCTGATACCATTCCCATTCCTGGAATCACTGAACCTCTGGCCATTTGTATGCCCCTAACCATTCTGAATATTCCCCAAATTCCCTCTTCTCTAGAATCAACTCCACCAAACTCCCCAACAAGTCCAATAATAATTCCTGACTCTCCCACTCCCTCACCAAAGAACAATTCAGATGACAACATCAAGACTGTCATTGACTTAACAATCTTTGAACGTCTTGCTGCCATAACCCATAAAACAGCTATTCCAAAACCAAAACCATCTGAACCCTCTCCAGATGTTGGTACCAGCTTATTGACATTTGAAACAGAAGTACAGAAGTGGATCACTTCTCTGAAGCAAGCTAGTCTTGAGCTGATTGATCCTGCTGCATCAGACTACCTTTGGTCAAAGTTCAGACGATGGGTATGTTCTGAAACTCATAAGTTGCAAGAACAGAGCTACAGACAAGCTCAACAGAACTTCAGCAATCTGCTGAAAGAAATTGAAGATCCAGTTCTGAGCCAGCTGCTCAAGGAAGAAGTTCTCCCTCTGGATATTTCTCCCTGGTCTGAACATCGTCCAACATCCAAAGTTCAACCAGAGTCAGAAGATCTCAATCTGACTGATACTCCAGAGCAGATGATTCATGCTGAAGCACTGGGTCACAAGGAGGATATTGCAGAATGCTCTGAGAAGCATTCAGTTTCTGAAGATCCCCAAGCTTCCTCCTATGACAGGCAGACTCTAGAAGACCTGAAAAGATCTGATATGTTGATGAATGAAAGAATGGATAAACAGGACAACAAAATTGAGGAAATCAAGAGCATGTTAACCCAAAAACAAGAAACCAACATCTAGATCAAGAGCTTGTTGGAAACCTTGTTCGCGCGTCTACCTCCTCCCTCTTAGAATTTCCTTGTCTTTAAAACTTGTTTATCTGTAATTTTCTTACATTGTTCTGAACTTATCATTGCTTCTGGTTTTTAATATAAACGCATTTTAGCTCTGATCTTATGTTCTTTTTGATAACTGACAAAAAGGGGGAGAAAGAATGATATTTTTCAATAACGGATTACTGAGACATAATTCTCAAACATTCTGATCTATTTAAATTTTTTCTCTTCTGAAAAGCTTGAACAGGTACAAAACTCTGAGGAAAGATACAGTAAGGTTCTGATGCTCAAAGACTAATGGAATTAAAGGGAAGTAATCAACTCAGGGGGAGTTTCTCTTCTTAATTCTATACTTTTTATTCTTTATTTTTAATTGAAAAATCTGGTTTTTATCATCATCAAAAAGGGGGAGATTGTTAGAACATAGTTTGATTCTACAACCCTTAATTAGAGTTTTGATGATAACAAAATACAAAGAATAAATAAATTGTAAGATTTATATATAAGACAAATATGCTTCTTAAAATTATGTTTTGTATATACAGAAGATCTGATGGAATCAGCATCAGAAGATCAGTAACATGTGCTACACGCTGAAGCTACCAGATCATACGCTGAAGCTTGATGACCAGAATCTGCGCATAAACATATACACTCTGAATTTGATCAAAGATCTTTACCAAGTCATTAGAACTCAGAAGCGTCATCATAAGTTAAAGCAAAGAACACTCTGAAGCGTTATCATAAGCAAAGAAGACTCTGAAGCGTTATTAAGTATTCAAGACAGAATTAAATGCTAACGGCTATCCTCAGACAAGATCTTCTCAAAAAGGAAAGTGTGTTATTATCACTAAAATGGCTTTATGGACAACGTATCTCTGCCTTGCCTATTTAAACAAGTCTGTGTGAGAAAAGACACACGCATGCACTCACATAATTTGCCAAGCCTTCAAAACCATGCTTACTCAAACGCTTTAGCAAATTCAGTTTATTCCAAGCTTAAATTGTGTAATTATCACAGTTGTGATATATTGTTTTATTAGAAAACGTTAAACACATTCTTGTTCAATTATTTTGTAAGAGATTTCCTTGAGATAAACCGGTCTGTGGTTGTACTCAAGAAGACTTTAACAGGTGTTAAAGTAGCTGTTGTAATCCTATGAAAATAGTGGATTAAGACCTCGTTGGAGAGAGGCGAAATCACCTTGACGGGTGGACTGGAGTAGTTTGAGATCAAACGAACCAGGATAAAAATACCGTGTTGTCAAACCATTTGTTTTAAGTTTTAAAATTCAACCCCCCTTCTTGTGTTTTTCACATCTTCAGACCCAACCAGATGCAGCCAATTTCACATTTCCCCAGTAAGTCGCTGTGCAGCCTGGACCCTGACCAGATATGCAGTTTACTTCCACTTCCTTAATCAAGAGTTAATTCCCTAGTAGATTAATGGACAACTGAAGCTCCTAGACTATATTTCCCAGAACATAAGTTAACATTCCCTAGCGAAGTCCTCCTCAACGACAGGTACAAGAATTCTCGCAAAGGAATCTATTATGCAACTGATATCCTTTCTGGATGGCATCTTTAAGACCATCTCCGACGACTCTCCATAACCTTCCAAATGGCATCTGTAAGCCCATTCCTGATATTACCGATCAGTATTACTTCATGCGAGTGCAAATTTCTGGGCACTCTAGTGTTCAATCATCTTCCACCTTCAGATCACGAAAGGCAGACCAACCAATCTACATCCTCAGGTTTAATAAGATTGAACAGGGGCAGCTGTTGTACCCCAAAATTTTCCCTCTCATTTTACTCAAAACATACTCATTGAAGTCCTCAACCTACCCCAAGGAGGCCCAAGGATTGATCAGACAAATGCTCCCCTAAGACAATGAACATCAAACTAGGGTTTCCATTTGCATCAATATGGGTAAACTCCCAAGGTCTCAAATCTTCTCCATGGTCTTAATATGTCCTCAAGATTATCCATGTCAAGTTACATGCCTTGCACAAGAGGTTTGCTCAGTCAACTGTTCAAATGCCTAAAAATCAACTATACTAGGTCAAAAGTCAACTGTGGCCCACATACAGTCAAACTTCAAGATTTTTGGTCAACATCAACATTTTGAAGTGATATACATCATTTGATCAAGTTTTGATCATGACTCCCTAAGGAAGGCTCCTAATTCATCAAAACTCAAAAGTTGCTAAATTAGGGTTTCTTAGGAAAAGTCAACCAAACTTTGACCAAGCATAACATTCTCATACTTTATCAGAAATTTCCTATCCAAGGCTCATTTTTAATAGAATCCAATTCCCTACAACTAATATTCAGCCCTGAAGTTCAAGAAATGCACTCATGGAAAGATATGAATTCATACATTATAGGTCATTCCAAAAAGTCAACGAAAACACCTTTTGGGTCAAAGCTCCTTACATGAATATGGAAGATCCAATTGAGGTAAAACCATAGAGGTTGCTTAGGGGACATACTAAGTTTCTAAAAAGTCCAAGAACATCCTCTTAGGGTCAAAATTGAGAGAGATATGCATTGTCAAAGTTGGCCATTTTTGGAAATTTGCCCAAAGTCAACAATGCTCAAAATTGCATTTTTTCCACACGGGCCCATCTTTTCAAGATTGAATCTCAATCCAAGCATGGTCTGCGACCTATGGAACCCCTCATGCATCATTCACTCATTTATTTAATTTATTTTGATTTTTATTCATTTTAAAATCAAATAAATTCAAATAAAATCAATTTAAATCAAAATAAATCAAACTTATGGAATGAGATTTGTTTTGCATTGAATTGTAGATCATGCAAGCTGTATAACCTCAAGCAAATCGTGCCAAGCCGAAAACAAGAAGAAATCTCCAATTTTGGAAATATTGGAATCAAAACTTCAAGACCATTATTCTTTGGATTCTTGCCAAAAGTATTGACCTAATTGGATTTAATACATATACTGAAGCTTGTTGAACCCTAAAGAAGAGAATTTTCGTGCGCAACCTGCCTTCAAAGCAAGAAACAAAACTCAAATTTTTGTCCAAAAGTGCAAGACCTATCTTCTTCCACAGGCTAGTTCAAGGCATTCTGAAGGTCAAATCTTATTCCTGGACGGTCATTGGGGCGATAGCAAGCATTATCAAGGCCTGAAACATCAAGAAACGAGCGCTAGCCACATCGCGGTTTATTCATATTTTTGAAATTGGTTTTTTCAATTCACGCATGATAAATGAGTTATAAGTACATATTCATGTTTATATCATCCTTTAGAATGTGTTTGCATGTTTAATTGCACGTTTTGGTGCCTGTTGGATGAAACGTCATTGCTAGGGTTTACAAGGTCGTTTTAGGGCTTTTAAATGTAGGAATAATTGGATCTCAATATGGATATTGTCATGATCAGAGGGTCAAACCCAATCGATCCATGATCTTGAATCTAATTTATATTGCTTGGACATTGTTGTACCCCAAAATTTGCTCTCCCATATTCTTCAAAATTTGCCAAGTCAAAGCTTCAAAGTCTCCCCAAGGGTTGCACAGTTCAAGGGCCTCCTAACAGTCAAAAATTAGGGTTTTGGTTCTGACAAAGAAAATGAAGTTTCCAAGGGCCCAATCAAGTCCCACATGCCTATAAACGTGGTCAAGCATCCTCATACCAAGTTTCAAGACTTATAGCACAAGATTGCACAGTCAAAAACCCTAATTGCACTACAGTCAACTGTAGGGGCAAAATGGTCATTTGACAGTCAAAAGTACAAATTTTTGGTCAACATCTCATTTTGAAGCCACAAACATCATTTGATCAATGCTTGATCATGATTCTCAAAGCTTGGCTCAAAAATCATCAAGATGCAAAAGTTTCCTTATTTGGACAGTTGAAAAAGTCAACTGTAAATTGACCAGGGCATAACTTTCACATGGATTATCAGAAAAATTCCATCCAAATCTCATTTTTAAGAGAATGACATTTCCTACAACTCCTCTTCACACTTCAAGTCCAAGAAATGCTCTCACAAAAAGTTATCAATTTCAACATTATAGGTCATTTTCAAAAGTCAACAAAAAGGGACTTTAAGTCAAAGGCCATAACTTGATATTGGTAAATCAAAATGACATGGGACCAAAGACATTGGTTAGATGACTCAAAGAACTTTCCAAAATGTCCAAGAACATGAGCAAAGCTTAAAAATTGAGCAAGTTATGCCTTGTGGAAGTTGGGAAAGTTTTGGATATTTTGAAAAGTCAACATTACTTCAAATGACCTAAAAATGCTAATGGGCCTCTTTTTCTTCCACAATTCATCATCCAAGGCATGTGCACGACCATTTGGCCCAAAGGGAAGTTTTTTATCATTTTTATTTATTTATTTGGATTTTTAATAATTAATAATTCATTTAATTAATTAAAATACATGAAAAATACCAAACCAATGCAATCA
Organism: Vicia faba; assembly: GCA_948472305.1. Lineage (NCBI taxonomy): Eukaryota > Viridiplantae > Streptophyta > Magnoliopsida > Fabales > Fabaceae > Vicia > Vicia faba. Next base: position 847,356,793 of record OX451735.1, on the reverse strand, counting down.
AATCTTTTTGTGCATGGAATAGGCTTAAGATTTCGTGCATGATCAGATATGGAAGGAATTGAAGTGATTGGCCATGATTTGTACCAAATAGGCATGAAGAAATATTGGAAAAGATTCTTGAAAATCAAATCTTGAAAACCATGAATGCAAAGGTTTTTGTTTGATTTCTTTGACCTAAAACCTTCACACAAGCTGCGCCAATGCCAAAGATCTCCAAGCTGCGCCAGAAATCCCTAAGCAAACTTGAATTTTTTCAAGAAAAGTATAATACTGAAAACTAAGTTCTAGATCGATTCAAGCCAATATACTTGTTCCATTACCTTCCTGAGGCTTCAAGGAAGGTTTTCAGATCAAAACCAACCATCCTAACGCAGAGAAACGGTAGAACAGCTTCGTCCTGTTCATGTTTTCTTTCAAATGCTTGCATCATGAATCATACGTTTTTAGCAATTTTTAACATTTGATTTATGTTCATTGTTTAATTCTAAAGCTAACTGTGTGGTTTGATTGAGTTTTCGTGCACCATTGAGGAATTCACCATTGATACAGGCTAGGGTTTTTCAAGCTTTGAATTGGGCATTTCTAAACGCTGTAAAATTGGATCACCATGATAACATGACCATACTCAGCGTGTTTGGACGATCTGAATAGCACCCTCGCGCCTAATTTATGCTCAAAGAGGGCTTAATCGCTATTATTGGATATGGCATATTTGGGGGGGGGGGGTTTAAAACCCCCGCTAACCCTTTTTTATTTTCAGGAAAAACACAAAGCGAGGAAGACGAAGACTAGGTGTAAGGCAGCCATTGGTTGGTTTGAATTTCGCGCGAAAAAAGAGCATTAACATTTGTTTTGTTTTATTATATTTATTAGTTATATGATATACAAAGAAATCATAGTGGAGCAGTTGGCAAAGCGTAGCATTGGTAATCTTCAGGACCTGGGTTCGAGCCCCAGGTCCCCACCCCCTTCCATATTATTTTTCATTTAATGCTTGTGTACAGTTTCAGTGCTAGGGTGCATCATACTCTCCACATCCAGGCCTGCCACGCACATGCTAAGATCAATCCAAGGGCCATAGTTGGAAGAATATCATGGACATGAGTCAAAGGTGTTACACGCTGGCACGAGAAGTCAACCAGGCTAAAGGTATTGGGCCTGGATTTCTAAGTTGTGACCTCCAATTGGGGACAGAACCCCCCAAGGTTTGCCATTTTTTTTTACATTTTATTTTTTATTTGATTTAATTAATTTCCCTTAAATTTAATTATTATTTTCATAAAAACATAAAAACAATAAAAAATCAGAAAAAGACAAAATTAAATATATTGTTATTTAACTAATATTTTTGTAAATAAAGTTTTGTATCGATTAATTAGTTTTAATTTAGGAGTAAATCTTAATATTTTTCTAATAAACTTAAAATGTGTAGAATTAGGGTTTGATCAATTGTTTATCTTTTTTTTCTTTTCTTTCACAATAATTAATTATTAAAATATTATTTATTTTTATAAATCAAAATTGCATGTAAATAATTAGGTTAATTTAGGTTTAACTTTAATACTTTCTTAATAAACTAAAAAACAATTAGAATTAGGGTTAACATTTTAATTTCAATTAATCTTTCTCATTAAAACCATAAATGCAAAAAATCTCAAAAAATAATTTCTTTTTCTTTATAATTTAATTAATTTAACAATTTAATTTAATTTCGTTAAAAAAGGGTCCAACGCCCTCGTTTCCAATTTTAATTCCTATTCGCGCATTTTATTTATTTCCTTCTTGTAAATATTAATGTACCTCTCCCAAAGCCGTGTAATATATTTCTCGCACTTTACTTTCTTTATTTTCTGTCAAATCGGGTCCTGGAAATTTTGGCGATGTGGACCCGCGCCTTTGTAATAGTTTAGAATTTTACCTTTTCGCGCTTTCTTAACTGTTAAATAAATGCATGCAAGAATGAATGAAACAATAAAAACAAACGCATAGATCACCTATACCATGACGAGATAAAATATCTGAATCTGACACACGAATCACACACCACCCCTAAGGTACGCCTCACTGTTGCCTTGCCTCAAAAGGTGATCGTCGAGTAGAGGATGTCTTAGTAAGTCCTCATGATCCGGGAACCTGGCATGAGGGTAGCTTCTAAGGTGTCTTCCCATTGCTCTGGTGATCACCATGTCCCGAACCTCGAATTGACCCGAACACCTGCAACGGTGGTGCTACCTACCTCTCAATGGTGGGATGGCACTACTTTAAAGGACATTTACACAGACGAATTCCTTAGGGTAGGTAGGTTCTCGTAGATACTTGCTCTAAATTTCAAAACAAATTCAAAAATACTTTTCACACCAACACATTTTCAAAAGCTTTCGAAAGAAAATTTTCAAACACTCTTGAGGACCGATACAAGAGTCGAACTGGAATTTTCAAAGAAACTTTTTAAAACCCACATTGAAAAGCAAACAAACCATTTTTGAAAACAAAAGTGAGCAAGTATCTAAGAGCCCATGGATAACCATGGATAGAAAGGGTGCTAACACCTTCCCTTTCTATAACCTACCTCCCGAACCGAGAGTAATCTCTTTAAGGAATTTTTCTGTGCTTTTGTCCTTTCCATTTGGAGAAAATAAAAGACGGTGGCGACTCTTGCTTCCGCGACATTTCGCGAATCAGCGTTAAACAGTCAGTTCCAGATCCACCGATCACAGAACTGGCGACTCTGCTGGGGAAAAAACTTATAAAGTGAGGTGTACCTTAGGGTTAGTTCATAACTGTGTTTTCAATTGTATTGACTTGTCTACTTTAAATTTGTGGGTTGCATGGGAGTTACATAGATCCTAACCCGGATCTGGGGATACCCTATTTAGGTAGGATAAGCTGTGAGGGACCTGTCCGGCGTAGACCGACACGGGAGAAGCAGTGGCTACGTTGGTGTGGCACCTTGGTCTGTACCGACATCCCTTGTATTGCAACGAGGAGAATATGGGTCTTCTGAGGGGTCATTAAGCACCAACAACCTTAGAACCTTAAATGACGCAACTTGGCCATTAGAACAGTAGCAGTATGCTACGCCCATTGAGGCTAAACTCCCGTGATGGTTCTGGCCGCAAGAAAAGATTGCGATGCTGGAGTTATGACCGATTGAGGGTAGTCAATGATATTGGGATCCTCTAAGAACCCGGTTACTTTAATAGGACAGGTATGAACTAACAAACTGAAAGAGGGTAGTACCTAGACCTCATGCTGGCCTAAACTTTAGGGGCTTGCCTTGTGTGACTTGTGTGCCTTACCATGTTTGCCTTTGTATCTATTTGTGGTGTGCTTTATCATAACATCATAACATCATGAGCATTGCATGCATCCTGCATAAGGACTGACCATTTCAAAGACAAGAGGGTTTCATCTTTGCTCTATTTTGTAGGACATCATGATGCCTGTGCGAAGGAATACTATCCGGTTCAACTTTGTTCATTCACCTGAGTTGCTTGAAGAGTTGGTTAGCAGAATTCCAAATACCACTTCCTTCATTCAGAGGCATGGTTCTCTTCTCAGTTTAATCACTGCAAAGCAGGATCAACAGTTGATGAGTGTTCTGACCCAGTTCTATGACCCTCTGTACCAGTGCTTCATCTTTCAAGACTTCCAGCTGGTCCCTACCCTGGAAGAGTTCTCTGATTTGCTTGGTATCCCTATCTTGGATCAGACTCCCCTTTACTGGTTGGGAAAAGACCCTCAGGCTTGAGGATGTTGCTGCAGCTCTTCCCTTGACACATCAAGAGGTAATGGACAACTGGGTAGCTAGAAGCGGAGTTAAGGGTTTCTTGGCCAAGTTTCTGATTGGTAAAGCTAACAGTTTCTGGAATGACCTGGACTTTAGGGCATATGAGGACATCTTGGCTCTCTTAATCTATGGGTTAGTCTTGTTTCCTAATCCTGACAACTTCATCAATGTCACTGCCATAAGAATCTTTATGTCTCAGAACCCTGTGCCCACTCTCTTGGGTGACATCCTGCAACAACTTCATGCTCGTACCACCCGAAGACGAGGAACGCTATGGTGTTGTATCCCTTTGTTGGTGAATTGGTTTATTTCGCACCTCCCTAAGTTCGTGCTGAAGAACCAAGAAGGAAGAGGTTGGGCTTATAGGTTAATGTCTCTCACCGACAAAGACATCATTTGGACTTGCAGAGGTTTGGATGAGATAGCTGTTATTGATCGATGTGGGGAATACCCTAATGTTCCTCTGATTGGTACCCAAGGAGGAATCTCTTACAATCCATGTCTAGCACTCTGTCAGTTTGGAAGAGCAAGAAGAGCAGGGCCTCATGAAATGTTGGTGCCTCACATCAGTTTTGAGTTTCAGGTGGATAGTGACGAGCTGCGTCGTAGGTTCATCAAGGCTTGGGACAAAGTTCATAAAGCTGACCCACAAGAGTTGGGGCCAAATACTTCTTTACCTATGGAAGCCTACTACAAATGGGTTCGCATCCGGGCTCAGAAGTTAGGTATGTCGTATGAAGCTGTCAGACCCGTCATTCTTGAGTGTCTTGAAAAAGATGGTGTTCCTCCAACTGTCCTTCCTCCTCAGATACCTACTGATTATGAGACATTAAAGAGGTCTTGGTCGCAACTGCGAGAAGAACGGGATTCTTACCGGGAAAAGTTCAACGAGCAGGAATTGAAGATCCAAAAGCTGATGAAGCAGTTGGAGAATGAGCGAGCTCTGAATGGCTACATCCGTACTGAGAAGAGGAGACCATGGGATCAATAAGGAGCTCTGGGTGTTCTTTTACAGTTTTACTTCCCTTTTCAGTATTTCCTTTCATGTAACGCCTAAGGGCAACCTGTTGAATAATTTCAGTTTCAAAGTTGAATCTAATGAAGTGTGTTCCTTTTGTTTACAAAGTTGATTCCCGATTGTCTTTGAAAACATAAATGATACGCATTCCATTCATCATGTGCATAGCAGGTTTTCTTCTTTTCAGGTTGCTTACCGTTCTTCGCTGTTTATTTCAGCATCATGAATCCTGACTCATCATCAACTGAGATGTCCATCAAGGCTCTTCAGGTGCAGAATACGCAATTTCAGGAATTAATCATGGGTTTGGCTCAGGGCCAAGAAGAGCTAAAGGCTCTGCTCCTGAAGAAGGAGAAGAAGAAGAAGAGAAGAACTGTTCTGTTCAACTCGGGCCGAAGGTTTGGCAACACTCTACATAATGAAGAGGCTGGTTCTTCCATTGGCAAGGGTACCCCTCAAGGGGAAAAAGGTCCTAGTCCGGTAGTCTCCGACAACGAGACTGATTTTGATGAGGAACAGTACCCTCCGGCAGAAGACTGTTACAAGCAGTTGGAGGACAGGCTGAATGCTATGGAGATACAACAGGTACCTGGGCTGGATTTTGGAGATTTGGGTCTGTCAACTGGTGTGATCATTCCTCGTAAGTTCAAAGCACCATCTTTCACTAAGTACGACGGGGCGTCTTGTCCCAAGCTACATCTCAGGTCCTATGTTCGGAAGATTCAACCGTACTCAGTGGATAAGAACCTTTGGATCCACTTCTTCCAGAAGAGTCTTTCAGGGACTCATCTCGAATGGTTCTATCAGCTGGATGGAACCAAGGTTCGTAACTGGGAGGAGTTGGCTACTTCTTTCTATAAGCAGTATCAATATAATGCCGACCTTGCCCCTACACGTACCCAACTCCAGGGTATGTCGCTAGGTTCAAGTGAAGGTTTTAAAGAGTACGCTCAGAAGTTGAGGGATCTGGCTGGCAGGGTGCAGCCTCCGTTGACTGATCGGGAGTTGGTAGACATGTTCCTGGGGACCCTATCTGGGCCATTTTTCAACCATCTTATCGGTAACTCGTCTGCAGGGTTCACGAATCTTATTCTGACTGGAGAGAGAATTGAGGCTGGGTTGAAGTCTGGTAAGATTCCAAAGGGTGCATCTACAAGTTCAGAGAAGAAACCCTTCAAGAAGGAGGCTAGTGCTGTATATGGTTCCCGGAGACAAGAGGAATCTGAGCGCCGCCAATCTGTCAGTGCGGTAATGATTGCTAAGCCTGCTGCCGCTCCTCGGCCAACCAATCCACCAAGGGCTGAAAGACCCCGGAGGGAGTTTACCCGTTTGAGTATGACTTTGTCGCAGATCTTGCCACAGTTGCTATCCACCAACCTAGTGACTGTCAGAGAGGCCCCTAAAGTTGTGAACACTGCCTCTCCGAAATACAATCCAAATGCCCGTTGTGCTTATCACTCCGATAGCCCGGGGCATTCCACTGATGACTGTTGGGCATTAAGGAATAAGGTGCAAGACCTTATTGACGCAAAAGAGATATAGTTTGAAGCGCCTGAGAGGCCAAATGTAGTAACTGCTCCTATGCCTCAGCATGGAGTAAATGCTGTTAATGAAGATGTTTACGCTGTTTCTGTGAATGATCTAGCCACTCCTTTGAAGACTGTCAAGAGGAACCTACTGCTGGCCGGTTTATTTTCGGGTTGCAGTGAGGGTTGCCTGTTCTGTGCTGTTTCCCTATCTGGTTGTCCCTTGCTGAAGTTAGGCATCCAAAGCCTGATGGACAGTAAGGAGATTCTGTTCAAGAAGTCTGCTGTTCAGTTGGTTCCGGTAGAAGAAGTTTCTGTGGTTACCATCTTCAATAATCCAATCAAGGCTCTCCCGAAGAAGCCTGTCCAAATCATGACTGTCGCACCTGTTGTTATTACTGTTCCGGGGCCTCTCCCCTACGTATCTGATAAAGCTGTCTCCTGGCACTATGGGGCAGATGTGTATGTGAATGGAATCAAACAAGAGTTCAACACTGGCGCCAGTATCTGCGATATCACTGGTCCAGCCAAGGTTACCCGCAATGGCAGGCCCTTCTCGCCTGACATCGCACCGCCCGCTACTCGAAGACCCCTCCTTATAACACCTACAAGTGTACCTGTTCCTGTTGCTGATCAAGTTGTTTCCCCTGCTGCCGAGTCATCTAATGCTCGGGGCAAAGGGATTGAAGATGAGCCTGCCCGGATGGAGGCACCAATACCTATAAATGCTGAGGCCTCCCAACAAGAAATGGAGGAAATTCTAAAAATAATAAAGAAGAGTGACTTTAATGTTGTGGAACAGCTGGGGCATACGCCCTCCAAGATCTCAATGCTCTCCTTATTACTATGCTCAGAGGCCCATGCTAAGGCCTTGATCTCCTTTCTCAAGACGGCCCATGTGCCACAGGAAACATCTGCAGTCCAGTTCACTGATTGCGTAGCAAATCTGACAGCGGACAACGGTTTGGGTTTCTCAGATGCTGACCTGACTGCAAAAGGAAGGGACCACAATGATGCCCTGCATGTCTCTATTGAATGCAGGGGCACTACTCTGGCGCATGTGTTGGTGGACACTGGCTCTTCCTTGAATGTGCTACCCAAGAAGGCCTTGGACCGTTTGGATTGTGAAGGCCTGGAGCTGAAACCTAGCAATATTATCGTCAGAGCCTTTGACGGTTCCAAGAGGATGATTCATGGAGAGGTGTACATTCCTATTTGTGTGGGCTCTCAGGTGTTTGACTCTACTTTTTATGTGATGGATATCCGTCCGTCGTATTCTTGTCTACTGGGTCGACCTTGGATCCATAAAGCTGAAGCGGTGACCTCTACCTTGCACCAGAAGCTGAAATACCCTGTCAGAGGGAAGATCGTCACTGTGCAGGGAGAGGAAGAGTATATGGTGAGCCATTTGAATTCCTTCAGATATATTGAGATGGATGGGCAGTTTATTGAAACCCCCTTTCAACATTTCGAAGAGGTACCTCCAACTTTGGCAGCAGCGGAAACAGTGGTTAAGGAGGATGTTCCCTTGAAGATGGCTTCCTTGAAGGATGCCCGGGCTGTGATACAGAAAGGTGAATATGCTAACTGGGGCCGGCTTCCTGATTTTACACAGAAAACTGACAAGTTCGGACTGGGTTTTACTGCAGAGGGCCAGAAAGCTATGCGGAAGGCAAAGACCAGAAGACCTCCTGTGCTCATTACCAATCCAGGAGTGAATGCTGTTGGGGAGGATAATGAAGTGGATGAAGCAGAGTTCAATAGCTGGATCTACCCGACAACTGAGGGCGGATTGACCAATTGGATTGCCAAAGACCATACTCCTGTTACTTTTGTTATGCAGTAATAAACTTCTTTGTTTTGTTATTTGTAATAAACAATAAATTAAACTCTATGGCCCGGTGTCTTACCCGGGGCACCGTGGCTTCATTTGTGAGGGCATATAAATTGTCATTTCATATATCATGAATAAAGATCTTGGACGTTTTCTCGCATTTCAAATCTTATGCTCCTTTTCTTTCTTTCCTTCCTTTATATATTTCAAAACAGTTGTATTTACACACACTCACTCATACAGGTTTCAATCCACTCTGGATCTCACTGGTAACGAATCTGCTACTGCCAGTTATGACTTCGAAAATCCGATCAACTTAGCCGAAGACGAAGGTGAAGATGATTGCGAAGTGCCTGGCGAGCTTGCAAGACTGTTACTTCAGGAAGAGAGGGCAATTCAACCACACGAAGAGCCAGTGGAGACAATAAATCTGGGTACTGAGGCAGACAAAAAGGAGGTAAAGATTGGTGCCAACCTAGAGCTCAGCGTGAAGCAACGGTTGACTCAGATGCTACATGAGTATGTGGAGATCTTTGCCTGGTCCTACGAAGACATGCCCAGGTTGGATACCGATATTGTGGTCCATCACTTGCCTACTAAGGAAGACTGCCCTCCGGTTAAGCAAAAGGTCCGCCGTATGCGTCCAGAGATGTCTGAGAAGATCAAAGCCGAGGTTATGAAACAGTTTGATGCTGGGTTCCTTGTAGTGACTTCTTACCCTCAATGGGTTGCTAATGTGGTGCCGGTACCAAAGAAGGACGGAAAGGTCAGAATGTGTGTTGACTACAGGGATCTGAACAGGGCCAGCCCCAAGGATGACTTCCCTTTACCTCATATTGATGTCCTTGTTGACAATACTGCTCAGCATAAGGTGTTCTCTTTCATGGATGGTTTTTCAGGTTACAATCAGATCAAGATGGCTCCTGAAGACATGGAAAAAACTACATTTGTTACTCAGTGGGGCACCTTCTGCTACAAGGTCATGCCTTTTGGACTGAAGAACGCCGGGGCAACCTACCAACGTGCCATGGTTGCTTTATTTCATGACATGATCCATCATGAGATAGAAGTGTATGTTGACGACATGATCGCAAGGTCCCAAACTGAGGAAGAACACCTAGATCATCTGCAGAAGTTATTTGACCGTCTGAAGTTGTACAAGCTGAGGTTGAACCCGAACAAGTGCACCTTCGGGGTAAGATCTGGAAAGTTGCTAGGCTTCGTTGTAAGTGATAAGGGTATTCAAGTGGACCCTGCTAAGGTCAAAGCCATTCAAGAGATGCCAGTCCCTAAGACAGAGAAAGAGGTCAGAGGCTTTTTAGGACGCCTGAATTACATTGCTCGATTCATCTCACACCTAACTGCTACTTGTGAACCAATCTTCAAGCTGCTGAAGAAAGATCAGGTAGTACGTTGGAATGATGAATGCCAGGCTGCTTTTGACAGAATCAAGGAGTATCTCCAAGAACCACCCATCCTTATGCCACCGGTTGAAGGGAGACCTCTGATACTATATCTGACAGTACTTGACAACTCAATGGGGTGTGTGTTGGGGAAGCATGACGAGTCTGGCCGAAAAGAGCACGCCATTTATTACCTTAGCAAAAAGTTTACCGACTGTGAGACCCGATACTCACTGCTTGAGAAAACTTGTTGCGCTTTGGTATGGGCTGCTCGCCGGCTGAGACAGTATATGCTGACTCACACTACCTTGTTGATCTCAAAGATGGATCCTATAAAGTACATATTTGAAAAGCCTGCTCTGTCTGGGAGAATAGCAAGATGGCAGATGATCTTGACGGAATACGACATTCAGTACACGACCCAGAAAGCCATCAAGGGAAGTGTATTGGCAGACCACTTGGCCCATCAGGCCGTAGACGACTATCAGTCAATGAACTTCGAGTTTCCGGACGAGAGCATCATGATTGTGACTGATTGTGGAGTACCTGGACCGGATGAAGGACCTGAGGAAGGATCCCGATGGTCTATGCACTTTGACGGAGCCTCCAACGCTTTGGGTAACGGTATCGGCGCTGTGATCATATCTCCTCAAGGCACTCATACTCCACTCACTGCCCGGCTATGTTTCAACTGTACCAACAACATGGCGGAGTATGAGGCGTGCATCATGGGTCTTCAAGCTGCGATCGACCTAAGGATCAAGTTTCTGAGTGTCTTCGGAGATTCCTCTCTTGTGATCAATCAGATTAAAGGAGAGTGGGATACGAAACATCCGAATCTTATTCCTTACAGGGAATGTGTGTTGACCTTGATCCCCCACTTCACAAAGATAACCTTTGAACATTTCCCAAGAGAGGAGAATCAGTTAGCGGACGCGTTAGCTACAATGTCTTCTATGTTCAAGGTCAAATGGGATAATGAGGCTCCCCGGATCATCATCTGGAAACTGGACGAACCGGCATACTGTTGTGATCTCGAGACTGAGTTGGTAACTGAGAAGCCTTGCTACCATGAGGTGAAGAGATATTTGGAAGCTCAGGAATACCCTGAAGGTGCATCAGTCAATGATAAAAAGTTTTTGAGAAGGTTCGCGGCAAAGTTCTTCCTTAGCAACGACATCCTGTATAAGCGAAATCATGATTCGACCTTACTGCGTTGTGTGGACAAGACAGAAGCAGAAAGAATCATGGAAGAGCTACATGAAGGGACCTTCGGAACACATTCCAGTGGACACACTATGGCAAATAAGATCCTTCGGGCAGGGTATTTCTGGTCCACCATGGAAGCTGACTGCTACCAACATTCCCGGACATGCCATAAATGCCAGATATATGCAGACAAGGTGCATGTTCCTCCAGTTCCTCTAAATGTTCTGACTGCGCCTTGGCCGTTTTCAATGTGGGGCATAGATATGATCAGTGAGATTAAACCTACGGCATCTAATGGGCATCGCTTCATCCTGGTAGCGACTGATTACTTCACGAAGTGGGTCGAAGCAGCTTCCTACGCCACAGTAACCAAGAACGTTGTAGCACGGTTCATTCGGCACAACCTGATCTATCGATACGGCGTCCCAGAAATAATTATTACAGAAAACGGTACCAATCTCAATAACAAGATGATCACTGAGCTCTGCGAGCAGTTTAAGATACAGCACCACAACTCTTCTCCTTACAGACCGAAGATGAATGGGGCTGTAGAAGCAGCAAATAAAAACATTAAGAAAATCGTGCAGAAGATGACAGTGACTTATAAAGATTGGCACGAGATGTTACCGTTCGCTCTACATGGGTACCGTACCTCAGCCAGGACGTCAACCGGGGCAACTCCTTTCTCCTTGGTTTATGGTATGGAGGCAGTCTTACCGATCGAAGTGCAAATACCCTCTCTCCGGATAATGAAGGACGCAAATCTGAACGAAGATGATTGGATCCAGACCCGACTTGATCAGTTAAACCTCATCGATGAAAAGAGAGTTGCTGCTATCTGCCACGGTCAGACGTACCAAAAACGGATGATCAGGGCATTTAACAAAAAGGTCAGACCACAGGAATATCAAGTTGGGGATCTAGTAATCAAGCGAATCATCCTTCCTCAGAGTGATCCAAGGGGAAAATGGACCCCTACATATGAAGGGCCATTTGTGGTTAAACATGTGTTCTCAGGAGGAGCCATGATCCTAACCAACATGGATGGTGACGACCTTCCTCACCCCGCCAATGCAGACATAGTAAAAAGATACTACGCATGAAAAAAGACCCGCTAGGCTGACATGCCTAGGCAAAAATTAGGGCTTCCCGGCGAACCAAAAGGGTTCGGGCAAAATGAAGGGATGAAATAAAAAAAACTGTACACCCGACAAGTCGAAAACCTAAAAAGGCGGCTTGGGCAAAAATGGGTATCCCGGTGGACTGAAAACCCGAAAGGGCGGTCCAGGCAAAAATTAGGGATGAAGCGTAATACTATGTCTCATTGGATCACTTTGCATCCAGAATCCGGTATCTACATCAAGTTCAGACGGCATTGATCAGTCAGCTTCATCTTCAACCAAGGTCATCAAGTGATGAGACGCTCGGAGTTATAAAGGCAATAGCAGAGTCAAAACCCAGTGGATCATTCATTTCACATAGCCGTTTTATTTTCTCTTGTACAAAATTTGTATAAACGCTTTTGTTCGGCGGCGTTCTCTTACTAGGACGTCAACCTCTTGTACATAAACGACTATTTACAGGCAATTCAAAAATCAATCAATATAAATACACTTTTCAGCCAAAATTGCCAATTGTTTTTCCTTTTCTGTTTTGTTTTGCGAAGAACGTCCAAGGTTCAATTTGTGATATATGCATTGACAATAAGTTGCTAACTCATAAATATTTGCATACGAAACAAATGATTAATTACAGGTAACATTAGAAACAGGGGCAATAAAGAGTTGTCTAAGCAATCTAATTGTTCGGTCCTCCAAGGTACCAAGGTAGGTTCAGCTAAAGAACACAACCAGGTATCTCAATTCCCCAGAGAGTGAGTCAGCAATCAGTACACTCTCCTCGAGCCAAGCTACTATCCAACTTAAGGAAAATTGGGTACCCTCCAGCAGGTTTCAACATTCCCCAGCAATGTACGGATATTCTTAACAAGCATCCCCGGCAGTCTTGGTCTAAAGATTGTTCCCCGGCGGTATATCAAGCATTCATTGGAGTCACTTCCCCGATACATCTCAAAACTTCCCCAAGAGAGTCCAATCTAGTTCCCCAGGAAATTTGGAATTCATCTCCCCAAGCGGTAAGCTTATCCCCAGTAGATTCTGGAAGCTTATCCTCGCAGAGCACGAACGCGTCCCCGGCTTTATTCAAAGAGTTATTTCCTTACCAGGATATAACTGGGTTATCCTCAGCCAAAAGCCACGGAAAGATCATCCGCGACAAAGTTTTCTTATCCCCAGCGAAGTCTATTAACACTTCCAATACAACAAGGGTATCCCCAGCAAGTTATTATCAACATTCCAGCAAAGTATCTCTCTCCCCGCAGAGTATTGCTTCCCAGCAAGATCACTAGAGTATTTTTCTCCCCGCAGAGTTATCCATTCGCCAAGTTTATCCCCCAACGGAGTTATCTTCTCCTACCGGTATTCTTGCAACTCTCATCCCCAGAGGAAGCAAAATATATTCTTCAACATCAGCCCAGGAGTGACTTCCTGGCACCCGTCAAGGATTTATTTTCCTAAGACCAAACATACATTCATAAACATCGCACTTCCATACATTATAGCATGCATATACGCATCATATCTTACAAATCTCATTTATGTCGAGAACATTATTGCTTGATCCATATCACGCATTGCATATGACTGACCTTTACCTTTCAAGAAATATTCAGTTAAGTTCTCAGCTATATTCAAGACCTAGACCGATTCAGTTAAATCGACTCCAAAGATTTCTCTGTTTCTTATCCAGTCAAAGGCCTTCTCTGGTTCAGTCAGATCGACCCTAAGATCTCCCTATTTCTTACCCAGTTGAAGACATTTCAAGACCTAGACCGGTTCAGTTAATCGACCCTAAGATTTTCTGTTTCTTATCCAGTCCAAGGCCTTCTCTAGTCCAGTTAAATCGACCCCAAACAGATTTTCCTGATAAAGACTCAGTAGAAGTTATCCAAGATTCTCTCAATGATTGTTGTTGAGGTTGTAGTCGCCTATGGTTCTCTCCCCGATACTGCGGAGGTAGTAGTCATCCCAAGATTCGCTCAACGATTGCTGTTGAAGTTGAAGTTATCCAAGATTCTCTCAATGATTGCTATTGAGATTGTAGTCGCCTATGGTTCTCTCCCCGATACTACGGAGGTAGTAATCATCCCAAGATTCTCTCAACGATTGCTGTTGAAGTTGAAGTTATCCAAGATTCTCTCAATGATTGCTATTGAGGTTGTAGTCGACTATGGTTCTCTCCCCGATACTGCGGAGGTAGTAATCATCCCAAGATTCGCTCAACGATTTCTGTTGAAGTTGAAGTTATCCAAGATTCTCTCAATGATTGCTATTGAGGTTGTAGTCGCCTATGGTTCTCTCCTCGATCCTGCGGAGGTAGTAATCATCCCAAGATTCGCTCAACGATTGCTGTTGAAGTTGAAGTTATCCAAGATTATCTCAATGATTGCTATTGAGGTTGTAGTCGCCTATGGTTCTCTCCCCGATACTACGGAGGTAGTAATCATCCCCAGATTCTCTCAGCGTTACTGTTGAGGTTGAAGTCGTCCAAGATTCTCTCAGCGTTCCTGTTGAGGTAGAAGTCATCCAAGGTTCTCTCACCGTTCCTGTTGAGGTAGTAACCATCCCTGGTTCATTCATCACCGTTTGAAGCTCCAGATCCAGCTCTTGTAACCAGTCAGGACACATCTATACAAAGAATCTGAAGACCAACTCCTGCAACAGGTCAAGTACTCATTTTTCTTTTGTAGGTACGCAAGCTCTCGCTAAGGAATCTCTTACGCGATCAACACCCATATGGCATCTATAAGCCCGTTCACCTATCCATCATCTCTTAGCATGGCATCTATAAGCCCATCATCCTATCCATCAATCTCCAAATGGCATCTGTAAGCCCATTCCCCACATCACACTACTATGTGAGCGCAAATTTCTGGGCACTCTAGTGTTCAATCATCTTCCACCTTCGGATTACGAAAGGCACGTCAGCCAATCTGCATCCTCAGGTCTAAGAAGATTGAACAGGGGCAACTGTTGTACCCCAAAATTTTCCCTCCCATATTCTTCAAAATTTGCCAAGTCAAAGCTTCAAAGTCTCCCCAAGGGTTGCACAGTTCAAGGGCCTCCTAACAGTCAAAAATTAGGGTTTTGGTTCTGACAAAGAAAATGAAGTTTCCAAGGGCCCAATCAAGTCCCACATGCCTATAAACGTGGTCAAGCATCCTCATACCAAGTTTCAAGACTTATAGCACAAGATTGCACAGTCAAAAACCCTAATTGCACTACAGTCAACTGTAGGGGCAAAATGGTCATTTGACAGTCAAAAGTACAAATTTTTGGTCAACATCTCATTTTGAAGCCACAAACATCATTTGATCAATGCTTGATCATGATTCTCAAAGCTTGGCTCAAAAATCATCAAGATGCAAAAGTTTCCTTATTTGGACAGTTGAAAAAGTCAACTGTAAATTGACCAGGGCATAACTTTCACATGGATTATCAGAAAAATTCCATCCAAATCTCATTTTTAAGAGAATGACATTTCCTACAACTCCTCTTCACACTTCAAGTCCAAGAAATGCTCTCACAAAAAGTTATCAATTTCAACATTATAGGTCATTTTCAAAAGTCAACAAAAAGGGACTTTAAGTCAAAGGCCATAACTTGATATTGGTAAATCAAAATGACATGGGACCAAAGACATTGGTTAGATGACTCAAAGACCTTTCCAAAATGTCCAAGAACATGAGCAAAGCTTAAAAATTGAGCAAGTTATGCCTTGTGGAAGTTGGGAAATGTTTGGATATTTTGAAAAGTCAACATTACTTCAAATGACCTAAAAATGCTAATGGGCCTCTTTTTCTTCCACAATTCATCATCCAAGGCATGTGCACGACCATTTGGCCCAAAGGGAAGTTTTTTATCATTTTTATTTATTTATTTGGATTTTTAATAATTAATAATTCATTTAATTAATTAAAATACATGAAAAATACCAAACCAATGCAATCAAATCTTTTTGTGCATGGAATAGGCTTAAGATTTCGTGCATGATCAGATATGGAAGGAATTGAAGTGATTGGCCATGATTTGTACCAAATAGGCATGAAGAAATATTGGAAAAGATTCTTGAAAATCAAATCTTGAAAACCATGAATGCAAAGGTTTTTGTTTGATTTCTTTGACCTAAAACCTTCACACATATATACATAGTGCAACCCTAATGCCAAAGATCTCCAAGCTGCGCCAGAAATCCCTAAGCAAACTTGAATTTTTTTCAAGAAAAGTCTAATACTGAAAACTAAGTTCTAGATCGATTCAAGCCAATATACTTGTTCCATTACCTTCCTGAGGCTTCAAGGAAGGTTTTCAGATCAAAACCAACCATCCTAACACAGAGAAACGGTAGAACAGCTTCGTCCTGTTCATGTTTTCTTTCAAATGCTTGCATCTTGAATCATACATTTTTAGCAATTTTTAACATTTGATTTATGTTCATTGTTTAATTCTAAAGCTAACTGTGTGGTTTGATTGAGTTTTCGTGCACCATTGAGGAATTCACCATTGATACAGGCTAGGGTTTTTCAAGCTTTGAATTGGGTGTTTCTAAACGTTGTAAAATTGGATCACCATGTTAACATGACCATACTCAGCGTGTTTGGACGATCTGAATAGCACCCTTGCGCCTAATTTATGCTCAAAGAGGGCTTAATCGCTATTATTGGATATGGCATATTTGGGGGGGGGGGGGTTTAAAACCCCCGCTAACCCTTTTTTATCTTCAGGAAAAACACAAAGCGAGGAAGACGAAGACTAGGTGTAAGGCAGCCATTGGTTGGTTTGAATTTCGCGAGAAAAAGGAGCATTAACATTTGTTTTGTTTTATTATATTTATTAGTTATATGATATACAAAGAAATCATAGTGGAGCAGTTGGCAAAGCGTAACATTGGTAATCTTCAGGACCTGGGTTCGAGCCCCAGGTCCCCACCCCCTTCCATATTATTTTTCATTTAATGCTTGTGTACAGTTTCAGTGCTAGGGTGCATCATACTCTCCACATCCAGGCCTGCCACGCACATGCTAAGATCAATCCAAGGGCCATAGTTGGAAGAATATCATGGACATGAGTCAAAGGTGTTACACGCTGGCACGAGAAGTCAACCAGGCTAAAGCTATTGGGCCTGGATTTCTAAGTTGTGACCTCCAATTGGGGACAGAACCCCCCAAGGTTTGCCATTTTTTTTTACATTTTATTTTTTATTTGATTTAATTAATTTCCCTTAAATTTAATTATTATTTTCATAAAAACATAAAAACAATAAAAAATCAGAAAAAAGACAAAATTAAATATATTGTTATTTAACTAATATTTTTGTAAATAAAGTTTTGTATCGATTAATTAGTTTTAATTTAGGAGTAAATCTTAATATTTTTCTAATAAACTTAAAATGTGTAGAATTAGGGTTTGATCAATTGTTTATCTTTTTTTCTTTTCTTTCACAATAATTAATTATTAAAATATTATTTATTTTTATAAATCAAAATTGCATGTAAATAATTAGGTTAATTTAGGTTTAACTTTAATACTTTCTTAATAAACTAAAAAACAATTAGAATTAGGGTTAACATTTTAATTTCAATTAATCTTTCTCATTAAAACCATAAATGCAAAAAATCTCAAAAAATAATTTCTTTTTCTTTATAATTTAATTAATTTAACAATTTAATTTAATTTCGTTAAAAAAGGGTCCAACGCCCTCGTTTCCAATTTTAATTCCTATTCGCGCATTTTATTTATTTCCTTCTTGTAAATATTAATGTACCTCTCCCAAAACCGTGTAATATATTTCTCGCACTTTACTTTCTTTATTTTCTATCAAATCGGGTCCTGGAAATTTTGGCGATGTGGACCCGCGCCTTTGTAATAGTTTAGAATTTTACCTTTTCGCGCTTTCTTAACTGTTAAATAAATGCATGCAAGAATGAATGAAACAATAAAAACAAACGCATAGATCACCTATACCATGAGGAGATAAAATATCTGAATCTGACACACGAATCACACACCACCCCTAAGGTACGCCTCACTGTTGCCTTGCCTCGAAAGGTGATCGTCGAGTAGAGGATGTCTTAGTAAGTCCTCATGATCCGGGAACCTGGCATGAGGGTAGCTTCTAAGGTGTCTTCCCATTGCTCTGGTGATCACCATGTCCCGAACCTCGAATTGACCCGAACACCTCCAACGGTGGTGCTACCTACCTCTCAATGGTGGGATGACACTACTTTAAAGGACATTTACACAGACGAATTCCTTAGGGTAGGTAGGTTCTCGTAGATACTTGCTCTAAATTTCAAAACAAATTCAAAAATACTTTTCACACCAACACATTTTCAAAAGCTTTCGAAAGCAAATTTTCAAACACTCTTGAGGACCGATACAAGAGTCGAACTGGAATTTTCAAAGAAACTTTTTAAAACCCACATTGAAAAGCAAACAAACCATTTTTGAAAACACAAGTGAGCAAGTATCTAAGAGCCCATGGATAACCATGGATAGAAAGGGTGCTAACACCTTCCCTTTCTATAACCTACCTCCCGAACCGAGAGTAATCTCTTTAAGGAATTTTTCTGTGCTTTTGTCCTTTCCATTTGGAGAAAATAAAAGACGGTGACGACTCTTGCTTCCGCGACATTTCGCGAATCAGCGTTAAACAGTCAGTTCCAGATCCACCGATCACAGACATGATTTTTGAGATGCGCAGGTTGTAGCTATGGCCAACATCCGTAGGTAAAGGTCTTTACCTAAGACAACAGTCCCAACGAGGAAAATGAAGGCGTGGCTGCATACTATTAGCTTGTTTAAAATTCACGCGTTTTCTTAGCATAATGTTCTAATTGTATTATATTTATTTTATTTTATTATGTATATGACTAACATTCCAGCTCAGATGGCAAAGAGAGAGGTCTTAAGGCGTTCATGTGTAGGAGGTCAGGGGTTCGATCCATGTCTCCTACATTTTATTTTCCATAATATTTGCTTGCAGATCTTGTGCCTTGGGCTCCAGCACGTCTACCATACCCCCTCCAAATCCAGCCAGTGGATCATCTTCAGATCCAGATCTAACGTCCAGTAGAGAGAAGTCCATGATGCACCCTCAAACATGGCCAACACTGGATCCAAACGTAGGGTGGGCTTGTAAGAAGATATGGGCTTGAAAATTCTAGTTCATACCCCCCAATTTGCTTCTAACAATCAGGCCCAAATCTTTTTCTTTTTTTATTTCTTTTATTTTATTATTTGTTTTAATTGTTTTTTTTACAAAATCATTTTTATTATTAAATCATATAATTAGAAAACTACAAAAAATATTAGGTTTAGTCTTTTTTCATAAAATATTTATTTGCATTTAATTAATTAGTTTAATTAGGTTAACTTAAATATTTTTTGTAACTAAAATTTAATAGAAATTAGGTTGATTTAATTACCTTTTCATTCCATAATTAAAATTAAATAGAATTAGGTTTGTTTTTATAATTAAAATTAAATTTTGAAAATGAATTATTTTAATTGTTTCAACATTGGTTATTTTGCTAAATAAAATTAATTAGTAAATTAAGTTTTGCAAAATTGTAATTATTTTTTTTCTTCTCAATAAAAATACAAAAATATTTTTTAATTAATTAGATTTCTTAGGTCTCTAATTTGTTCCCGTCTTAACTTTCGTGCGCGTCTTTACTTTCACTATTTTTATTAATTATTGTAATTGTTCCATGTTTGTAATAGTTAATTAGGTTTACTATTTCGCATTTATCATTTTCCCCGATTTTTGATTATGTAACCCCCTCCCCAAAGCCTTGTAATAGCTAGGGTTTTAATTTCTCGCTTTTAATTTCCGCAACTATCAAACTGCTAGATGTATGGACATTAGGATTTTATGCGAAAGATAAATCAATTTAAAACAGTAGAAAACCCTAAAAGCGCAAGATAAATGAAACTGAAATCAAAACACTTGCACATGCTCACTCCTAGGGTTTTGCCTCACTTGGTTGCCTCGGAAAATAATGGTTGTGTCCCTCGAACATAGGGATACCTTAGTAATGACCCGCGATTCAAAATCATCATAAAGATCATAGTCCCTATTTGTCCCTCGAGTTGCCTACAAATTGATCTTATGACGACAGTCCCTTCGAAATGCTAAGGTATCTCTACTTGTTGCCTTCAGAGACCATTTCGTCCATTCGAACGTCCCTTTAAAAATCCAACGACGGAACTACCTACTCCTTAATAGTAGGATAGCACTGTCTAAAGGAAACGAAAACGAACATATCTTTTTTCGAGTAGGTAGAAATCTTAAGTACTTGCTCAAGATAAAAACTTTTCACACAAACACTTTTCAAAAATAGTTTTCAAAACAACTTCGTCACACTCTTGAGGACCGATACAAGGGTTATCACGAAGTAAACAAAACTTTTTCAAAACAAGCACACACAAGCAAATTTAAAAATGAGAAAGTACCTAAGAGCCCGTGGAAAACCACGGATAGAAAGGGTGCTAACACCTTCCCTTTCTATAATCTACCCCCCGTACTCAGAAATATCTCGAAAAAAGGTTTTTCTATTCTTTTTCCTTTTCCTTTGTTGGTTGAAATAAAAGTCGGAGGCGACTCTTGCTTACCGCGACATTTGCGAATACAAACGCAAAATCAGTATAATAGTCGGTTATGTCACCGTATCATATTATGCTCCGAGGCTCATGCGAAGGCCTTGGTGAAATTTCTTAAAACTGCCCATGTACCACAAGAAACCTCTCCCGATCAGTTCCAAGATTGCGTGGCCAGTCTAACTGCTGACAATGGTTTAGGCTTTTCTGATGCTGACTTGACACCTAGAGAGAGGAAGCACAACGAGACATTGCCTGTCTCTGTCGAATGCATGGGCACAAATTTGGCCCATGTCTTGGTTGATACCGATTCGTCTTTGAATGTGCTGCCTAAGAAGGCTCTTGATAGACTCGACTGTGAAGGTTTAACCTTAAAACCCAGCAATATAGTGGTAAGGGACTTCGACAGTTCAAAGAGAATGGTGCATTAGGAGGTGGACATCCCCATAAAAGTTGGAACTCAAACCTTTGATTCAACTTTTTACGTGATGGACATTCGTCCTTCCTATTCCTGCTTATTGGGCCGACCATGGATTCACAATGCTGGTGCCGTTACCTCTACATTACATCAGATGCTGAAGTATCCAACCGAGGGGAAAATCATTACTGTCCATGGAGAAGAGGAATATATGGTCAATCACTTAAACTCCTTCAGATACGTGGAATTGGATGGTGAATTCATTGAAACTCCACTTCAACATTTCAAGGAAGTCCCACAAACCGTAGCAGTAACCAAGACTGTTTCCCAAGTCCCGAAGATTATAAGACCTCCACTAAAGATGTCTTCATTAAAAGATGCCAAGGAAGTGACCGAAGAAGGTGGGTGTACTATTTGGGGCCAGCTCCCAGATATCCCATACAAATCTAACAAACTTGGTTTGGGTTTCACTTCAGGAGCCCAGAAAGCTGTACGCCATGCTCGTGCCGGGGGACCACCCTTGAAGATCAGCAACCACAGAGTCAACGCAGTGGAGGATGATGAGGACAACTACGACCTGGAGGAATGGATTTTCCCAACTATCAATGGAAAACTCAGCAACTGGGAAGCTAAAGATTTCATCTCAATTACTTTTATCAAACAATAATTGTCTTTAAGTTTTGTTGGACCTATAATAATTAAATAATTCAAACTTTTAAAACCTTGTGTCTTACCCAACTGAAAATCTAATCTACCAAGTCGAAGACAAAGGTGAGGAAGATTGTGAAGTGCCATGGGAATTAGCCAGGTTACTACAACAAGAAGAGAGGACCATACAGCCCCACGAAGAACCAGTGGACACAGTTAACCTAGGTATCAAAGAGGACAAGAAAGAAGTCAAGGTTGGTGCCAATCTGGAACCCAGTGCCAAGAAGCGTCTGACTCAGTTGCTACATGATTATGTCGAGGTCTTTTCCTGGTCGTATGAAGACATGCCAGGATTGGATGCTGATATCGTGGTCCATCGTCTACGAACAAAAGAAGATTGCCCTCTGGTAAAGTAGAATGTCCGTCGCATGCGACCAGACATGTCAGATAAGATCAAAGCGGAAGTCATGAGATAATTCAATGTCGGATTCTTAGTCGTTACCTCTTATCCACAATGGGTCGCCAATGTTGTTCTTGTTCCTAAAAAGGACGGAAAAGTACGCATGTGCGTGGATTACAGAGGTTTGAATAGGGCAAGCCCTAAGGATGATTTCCCACTTCCCCACATCGATATTTTGGTCGACAATACCGCGCAACATAAAGTGTTCTCATTTATGGATGGTTTCTCAGGCTACAACCATATCAAAATAGCGCCCGAGCACATGGAGAAAATAACCTTCGCCACACAATGAGGCACATTCTGTTACAAGGTTATGCCATTTGGGTTGAAGAACGCTGGGGCAACCTATCAGCGTGCCATGGTAGCTCTATTTCACGACATGATACATCACAAAATATAAGTCTATATGGACGACATGATAGCCAGATCTCAAACTGAAGAGGAACATCTTGACCATTTATAGAAACTCTTTGAGAGACTAAAGAAATACAAGTTGAGGTTGAACCCGAATAAATGCACATTTGGGGTAAGGTCCGGTAAACTCCTAAGCTTTATCGTCAGCGGTAAAGGTATCAAAGTGGATCCTGCCAAGGTGAAAGCAATACAAGAAATTCCTGCTCCTCGTACTGAGAAGGAAGTCAGAGGATTCTTAGGACGGCTAAATTACATTGCCCGATTCATTTCTCACTTAATAGCCACTTGTGAACCAATCTTCAAATTATTGAAGAAAGATCAAGTGGTCAAATGAAATGATGAATGCCAAACTGCCTTCGACAAGATCAAAGAGTACCTGCAAGAGCCTCCTGTTTTAATGCCACCAGTTGAGGGAAGACCCTTGATCATGTATCTAACTGTTTTGAAAAATTCAATAGGGTGTGTGCTGGGGCAGCATGACGAGTCTGGCCGAAAAGAGCATGTTATTTATTACCTGAGCAAAAAGTTTACAGATTGTGAAACAAGATATTCACTGCTCGAGAAAACTTGCTACGCTCTAGCATGGGCTACTCGCTGGCTAAGACAGTATATGCTGACCCATACTACCTTATTTATATCCAATATGGATCCAATAAAACACATATTCGAGAAGCCTGCCCTCTCTGGGAGAATAGCAAGATGGCAGATGATCCTGACAGAATATGACATTCAGTACACTATGCAAAAAGCAATAAAGGGCAATGTGCTAGCCGATCACCTTGCTCATCAAGCTGTGGATGACTACCTGTCCATGAAGTTCGAATTCCCGGATGAAGACATCATGATGGTAAACAACTGTGAAGAATTCAGACCATATGAGGGACCTGAACAAGGATCCCGATGGACCCTGGTTTTTGATGGGCCGTCCAATGCACTCGTCAATGGTATAGGTGCTGTACTCATATAACCTAAAGGATGTCACACTCCCTTCACTGCAAGACTCTGTTTCAACTGTACAAATAACATGGCAGAGTACGAAGTGTGCATTTTCGGCCTCAAAGCCGCCATAGATTTGGGGATCAAGTCCTTAAGTGTATTCAGAGATTCAGCCTTAGTCATCAGCCAAATCAAAGGAGAATGGGACACAAAGCACCCTAACCTTATCCCCTACAAAGAACATGTGTTGACATTAATCCCACATTTTGAGAAGATTACCTTTGAGCATTTCCCGCAAGAAGAAAATCAACTAGCAGATGCGCTAGCCACAATGTCATCCATGTTTAAACTCAAATGGGATAATGAGGCTCCCCAGATCACCATTGAACGGATGGATGAACCAGCTCATTGTCACGAGATCAATGCTGAAGAAGTAGTGGACCAACCTTGGTTCCATGAAGTCAAGAGGTATCTCGAGGCTCAAGAGTATCCGGAAGGAGCTTCAGTCAATGATAAAAAGTTCTTAAAGAGATTATCTGCTAAGTTCTTTATCAGTAATGGCATCCTCTACAAACGCAACTATGACTCTGTATTGCTTCGTTGCGTAGACAAGATTGAGGCAGAAAATATCATGGCTGATCTACATGAAGGCACTTTTGGCACCGATTCCAGTGGGCATAAGATGGCAAAGAAGATCCTACGGGTAGGTTATTACTGGTCTACCATGGAAGCAGATTGCTATCAGCACTCTCGAACTTGTCATAAGTGTCAGATCTATGCTGACAAAGTGCATATACCTCCAGTTCCTCTGAATATCCTGACTGATCCCTGGCTATTCGCAATGCGGGGCATTGCTATGATTGGAGAAATCAAGCCCACAACCTCTAATGGACACCACTTCATCTTGGTGGCCGTTGACTATTTCACGAAGTGGGTTGAGGCGGCTTCTTTCGCTTCCGTTACCAAGAATGTTGTCGCCCGGTTCATCAAACAGAATCTCATCTGTCGGTACGGTATCCCAGAGAGGATCATCACAGAAAATGGTACGAATCTCAACAATACTATGATCACCGCCATGTGCGTGCAATTCAAGATCCAGCACCATAATTCTTCCCCTTACCGGCCAAAGATGAATGGCACCGTCGAAGCTGCAAATAAGAACATTAAGAAGAACATATAGAAAATGACAGTAACCTACAAGGACTGACATGAGATGCTACCATTCGTTCTCCACGGTTACCATACCACGGCGCGCACATCAATCGGGGCAACACCTTACTCTCTGGTATACAACATGGAGGTTGTGTTGCCTATTGAGGTCCAGATCCCTTCTCTGATAATCATGAAGCACGCTGGGTTGAATGAAAACGATTGGATCCAAACTCGACTTCATCAACTGAACTTGATTGATAAGAAAAGGCTTACTGCTGTCTGTCATGGTCAAATGTATCAAAAACGGATGATCAAGGCTTTCAACAAAAAGGTCAGACGCCAAGTGTATCAAGTCGGGGATCTGGTGATCAAGCGCATCATACTGCCGTAAGGTGATCCCACGGGCAAATGGACTCCTACATATGAATGACCGTTTGTGATCAAAAGCATATTCTCTGGTGGAGCAATGATCTTAACCACTATGGATGGTGACGACCTGTCGTACCATGTAAACACAGACATTGTCAAAAGATACTACGCATAAGAGACCCGCTAGGTTGACACACATAGGCAAAACAAGGGTATCCC
This sequence comes from Vicia faba, assembly GCA_948472305.1. NCBI lineage: Eukaryota > Viridiplantae > Streptophyta > Magnoliopsida > Fabales > Fabaceae > Vicia > Vicia faba. Next base: position 847,331,678 of record OX451735.1, on the reverse strand, counting down.
GACGAACCAAAAAGGTTCAGGCAAAAATTAGGGATAAAACAAAAAAAATCTGTACACCCGGCAAGTTGAAAACCCAAAAGGGCGACTTGGGCAAAAAAAGGTATCCCGGTGGACTGAAAACCCGAAAGGGCGGTCCAGGCAAAAGTTAGGGAATTAAAGCGTATGACTATGTCCTGTTGATCACCTTACAGACACCCTTTAGCCTCGACTGACAAACTCAACGGTTCTAATCAATCCAATCAACTCCCGACAAGGCATCAAGTGGACAAGATGCTCAGAGACACGAAGGCTATAGCGGAATGGGAACCCCATGGGATTATTGCACATAGCTATCTTTTCTTTGTATCAAATTTCCGTTTTTTACAACGACGTTCTCTTACTAGAATGATCGTCTCATTGTACAAAAATACTTATTCAAAGTTAATACAAAAATATTCCTTTGAAAGTGAAAAACTATCTATTTTTCCTTATTTCTGAGTTTTGTTTACAAAAACGTCCAATGATTTATTTTTGAACATATGCATTTGAACATAACTACTGTTTACAAATGAACAAAAAGAACAGAAAATAGAAAGACAATCACTAATGGCTTTAAGAAATAGGATAATATCTTTAAGACTATTCCATAAAATCCCCACAGTGTGCAGCTCAATGATATCAAGCTCTCTCACATCCCCGGTGGAACGAAACTTCCAGTTATCACTCCCTGGTAGAAGTTGCCCGACTTCTCAGGATTCCTCAACAGAATTTCACAAGCAATACATAGTGTTTCCTTTACAACAAAGTTTATTTCTATAACAAATGGAAGCTCATCAACTCATCAGCACTTCAAATCATGAAGACTTACACTCCACATTCGCAACAGCAATCAGGGATTTAGTTTCCCTAATCCAACAGTATTACAGGAGCATAGCTTACATGCCCATGCATCACATCCATACGTTATTAACAACACGAATGCATACAACATAATCTCATTCATTTTATTGAGAACATCATTGTACAATGCATTTCATACATCATGACATTGCATACAACTAATCTTTCATCTCTTCAGGAAAGATCAACCAGCAGGTGGCTTTCATCAACAATTTACAAAAAGGTCAGAGATTGATACCTGAAACAAGCTAAGACAATTATCTACACGACCAGCTGAACCTTCAGATACAGTTCAGACATGCTCCAGATACAGATGCTATTCTGATACTCCATTCAGATTCAGCTCTCAGATACAGTTCAGATATGCTCCAGATACGAATGCCATTATGATACTCATTCAGATTCACCTTTAAATACAGTTCATATACGCTCTAGATACGGACGCCATTCTGATACTCATTCAGATTCACCTTCAGATATAGTTCAGATATGCTCCAGATACGGACGCCATTCTGATACTCATTCAGATTCAGCTTTCATATACACTTTATATACGCTCCAGATACGGATGCCATTATGATACTCATTCAGATTCACCTTCAGATACAGTTCAGATATGCTCCAGATACGGATGCCATTTTGATACACATTCAGATTCACCTTCAGATACAGTTCAGATACGCTCCAGATACCGACACCATTCTGATACTCATTCAGATTCAGCTTTCAGATAAAGTTTAGATATGGTCCAAATACGAATGCCATTCTGATACTCATTCAAATTCAGCTTTCAGATACAGTTCAAATATGCTCCAGATACGGATGCCATTCTGATACTCATTTAGATCAAGATCTCAGATACAATTCAGATACGCTCCATATACGAATTCCATTCTGATACTCATTCAGATCCAGCTTTCATATGCAGTTCAGATACGCTCCAGATACGGAAGCCATTCTAATACTCATTCAGATCCAACTTTCAGATACAGTTTAGATACAATCGAGATACAGACGCCATTCTGATACTCATTCAGATTCAGCTTTTAGATACGAGTCAAATACAATCCATTTATGGATATTATTCTAGTACTCAACCCAACACATCCACTATTCCAGTGTAAATCAACCAGAGATTTATTCTGACACTTCTTTTATTCCTACCGGCAATAATTTTAGATGGAATCTATAGCCCATACCCAGGAAATTTCCATCATCTCTCCAAATGGAATCTTTTAAGCCCATTCCCTACACCATCAACCACCACATCATCGAGTGCAAATTTTTAGGCACTCTAGTGTCCAATCATCTTTCACCTTCAAGTCATGAATGGCGGATCCGCCAATCTAACTCTTACGATTTAAGAAGATTGAACATGGGAAGATGTTATACCCCAAAATTTTCCCTCTCACTTATCAAATATTTTCTCACAAGATCTCCTTTGGTTCAAGACTGCATATGGATTGACCAGCTCGAGACACCTCCTTAAGCACTGATGACTAAAATTAGGGTTTGAGATTGCACAAGGATAATTGAACTTTCAATGCCTCATATGGATTTCATGGATCATTATGGACCCCCAAGTTTTCCCATGTCAAATTTCAAGCCTTGGATCACATTTTTGCTCAATCAATTGAGCAATTGACCTAAAAAATCAGTTGTATTTGGGAAAAAGTCAACTGTGACCAATTTACAGTCAAACTTCATAATTTTTGATCCATATCAACATTATAAACTCATATGTATCATTTGATCAAGTTTGGACCACAATTCCTCAATAAATTTGGTCAAATCATCAAAAGGGCAAAATGGTCAAAATTAGGGTTTTGACTAAGAAAGGGTAATTTTTAATTTCTGACCTAGTAAATGGTTAATTGGGTTGAGGCATAATCTCAAGAGTTAAATTGCATCATTTTGACCTAATGACATGACTCAAAACATTGCTCAAAATCAATTGGATTGATAGTGAATTTTCAGTCAATTGATCAAAAGTCAACTGTACACTGAAAATTCAAACTTTGACTTTTTGGTCAAAATCAAGTGTCAAAGATCACAATTCATCAAAACATGTCAAAATATGAAACTTATTCATCAAGAAATAAAAAATTCAAGATTTCATTTTGAAAAGTCAAAGTTTTCAAACTTAGAAATTTTTCTAGTGTTAAAAACTTCATGTTTTTTCACAATTTTGAGCAAAATTTTCACCATTATGCAAGATGATTCAAAAGAAACTTTCATCATGAAAGTTGTAGATCTCTATGAGATCTACAACATTGATTTACACAACTTCTTCTAAAAGTGCTTGGATCACAAGTTATTAATTCATGAAGTCATAGTCTTGAAACTAAACACTTTGTGAAATTTTGAACATTTTTGGTCAAGATTTTGACCTAACTTCTGACCCAAGTTTCACCTATTTCCAAGGGGAATTTTCAAAAGTGATTCAAAGAGGGGCTGTAGAGCACATTACAAGCTTTCCAAAATGTCCAATTACTCCTTGAGATCATTTGTGAGCAAGTAGAATCGAAGGTCAGAAGTTGGGGTTTCAAGTTGTTTTACAAGGCAAATTTTGTGATGAACAAAATTCAAATCTCAAACCAATAATGCATAATCTTTTCTTTACAGGCCTCAAACTTGTTAGGCACTCCATAATTAATTGCTTTCACAGCTGTTAGAGGTCTCAACTCAAGCATTCAATGCAATTTCATGCTTTATATCCATTTTGGAAGAAAGTGCACAATGTCATTTTTAAAAAGTAGCTTTATGCACAAAACTTATTCTTGAGCCTTGCAATTGTTTTCTTCTGATCATACACGTCCTATAACTCAAGAGAAGTTTGTCTCAAGCCTTACAATCACTCAGCCCATGCTTATACTTCATCTTGGAACCATACATTCACTTTTCTTCAAAATCAAGCAACCTAGCCAATACTCTATAACTCAGAAATCCTTTGTGCAAAACCTCTCCAACCTTTTGCTTATACATACACAAGTCCTTAGCAAGAAAAGGGACTGCATCACATACCTCAATTTTTGCATAATCTGACCAAAAGTTTGAAACTCACATCTCTCTCGTGCATTTTCAATCCTTTTGGTTCCTAAAGTTTCTAAACATCATTTAGAACTCATCCCACACCCTGTTACAAGACTGTAACACCATTAACACCATCCTCCATTTTCAAAAACAGAGCTTTGCACTTGGACTTCTTCAGAACTCTTCAGGCACTTTCAGCTCAAGCTAAGCATCACATTAGCTTCCTGGGAACTTAAGAAAGCTAATCCAATCATTGGAACTCACTAAAAGCTGTTCAAACTCAAAACAAAATACCCTCTTGCAAGGTGAGTTTTCTGACTTTTGAACTCTTCATACAAGCATCATTAATGTTTAGTTTGTGAATGAAAAATGTAGGCATCATTGTTCTGAAGCTAACCATGTCTTTAGATTTCATTTATATTGCTTAAGGAGTTAGAATTTTGAATCTGAACATCCTGGAAAAGTTAGGTCAGAATTTGGTATCATTCAAAATTCATGCTCATTTTTTAGAATTAGTTTAAGTTGTTTACATTTCTGGAATCGTGGTGAAATTTTAGACAACTGTCATATTTACATTTTTGCAAATGGTTGAGAAATGAACAAGTTGCAGGGCTTCTGGCTGGAGGTTGAAGATGAAGCACATTTAGGGAAAGACTTAGATTATATATTTATTGTTTTACATAATTTAATGGATGTATCACCACCCCAATGGTTAAAGCGCGCGTCTGTCACCATGAGGTCCTGGGTTCAAGTCCTAGCGTGACCTTTTGCAAAACATTTTACACTTTTCTCAGATTTTCTGACTTTTTTGCAGCACTTGGGCCATCCTCCATTGGGCTTAGGATTCTTGCTATACTTGCACACTCCCTGACTTTATTTTTATTTTATTTTATTTTTATTTTTTTATCTTTTATTTATTACTATTATTAATACTATTATTATTATTATTACTATTTTCATTAATAAAAAAATCCAAAAAATATTTATATTTTATTATTTATATTGATTTAGTTTATTTATTTATTTTTCTTTACAAAAGCAAAAGAATTAAAAAAACATTTCTTTTACAATTAAATTTGCTTTTTTAAAATACTTAGATAATTTATTTATTTTTAATTACTATTATATTATATTATTCATTTTTCTTGTAAATTAAAATCAATTTAGAATTTAGGATTTTATTTAATTATTTTTATTTACTAACTTAATTAAATTCACCAAAACCCTAAAAAACTTGTTTTCTTTAATTTACTTTATTCTACTAACTCAATATTAATTTTCTTATTTTTCTTAGTTAATTATTTTATTTAATTAGGTTAAAAAACCCTTTTCATTAAAACCAAACAAAAAAATCATATTTCTATTTACATCTACATTCTTGTATTTTTATTTGTTCATTTTGTACATTTATTCAAATTTCAATTTGATTGTAATATTTATTTAGATTTAAATTCTTGCAATATTCCCCATTTGTAATTTGTATACCCCCTCCCCTAATGATGTAATAGCATAGTAATTTTAAATTCCGCAATTTATCGCTTTATATACAAATGCTAGTAATTAGGGTTTTATATGGAAAGACTAAAACCAACAAATAACAAACCCTAATCAAAGACAAATAAAGCATGAAAATCAATCCACTTGCACACAAGCACCCCTAGGGTAAATCCACTTGGTTGCCTTACAAAAATGGCCATATTATGCATGTGAGGTATCTTAAAAAACAAGCAAAAATACAAGATCATAGTCCCCCGATGACGCTATCTATGTTGCCTTTTAAAATGATCTTAGTCCCTAAAGAAAAAATGCTAAGATATCTTGCAACATTGCTAATCATGGTTATACGATGACCCACGCCCGTCCCTTTTTACATCCAAAGATAGGGTTACTTACCAAATCAATGGTAAGATAACAATGTCAAAGGAAAAAGGAAATGAACATGAAAGACTTTTGAGTAGGTAGAATGCTCCTAGTTACTTGCTCAAATTCAAAAAAACATCCTTTCTATTTTCAAAACAAACACCAACACTTTCCAAACATCCTTCAAACTTGAAAACATTTTCAAAAGATCAACACCTTTGTATATATTCCTACGAACGAGAATAATTACAAAGTTTGCCTAAACAATGGCCTCTTTTCAAAATACTTTCAAAAATCACACAAAGCACATTTTCAAACAAAAGGCAAGTGATCTAGTAAGTAACTAAGAGCCCATAGAAAACCATGGATGAAAAGGGTTCTAATACCTTCCCTTTTCATAATCTACCCCCGAACTCAAGAAACAATCTCAAAGGTCTTTCCTGTGCTTTTTCACCTTTCCTTTTGGATAAAAGAAAAGTCGGTGGCGAATCTTGCTAACCGCGACATTTGCAATCAAACGCAAAAATACCCAAGTTAGTTCTCCCACCGTATCACAGTGTACAAAGTGTTTGTCTTTTGAAAAATGTTTCAAAGTGAAGTGTTGGTGTATAAAATATTTTGTTGTGAGCAAGCGAGCAACTAGGAGTAACCTACCTACTCAAAAGGTCTTAAACATTCTTTTCCTCCTCCTTTAGATGTTGCTATCTTGCCATTGATTTGTTAAGAAGCCCCATCGTTGGATGTGAAGGAACGGGCGTGGGACATTTGTATAGTCATAGAAGGCAACTTTATGGGACATTTTAGCAATGTCGTTTAGGGACTAGATCGTCTACCGAAGGCAACATTGAGGGTCATCGAGGGACTACGATCTTTTATCGAGGGTCTTTGTTAAAACGCCCATATTCGAGGGACATGACTGCTTTCCGAAAGGCAACAAAGTGGGACTACCCTAAGGGTGCTAGTGTGCAAGTATGTTTGATTTACATGTATTTAGTCTTAATTAGGATTATCTATTTGTTGATTTCATGTCTTGCCATACACACCCTAATTACTAACAATATATGAAAGCAACAAAAGTGCAAAAAAGTAAAGTCTTATTCTATTACATCATTTATGGATGGGGTTACATAATTACAAATGGGGATTTGCAAGAATTTAAATCCTTCATCTATTATAACCATATTGAATAGTACAATATAAGAAAAGGAAATGATTTGTTTTTAAAATGGTTTTTTGTCTTAATAAAGGAAAATAATAAGAGAAAAATATTTATGATGTTTTTGTATGTTAATAAAAATAATAGAGAAAAAGGAAAAAACAATGAAAAATAGGATCAGCATGTTGCTGAAAACAAAACAAAGGGGATCCGAAGTTCTGATGCCAGGCGCACTGTGGTGCAGAATGAAACGTCAGAGGTGATCAGAAGTTCTGGGTTGATGCCATTGGGATCCTGAAATAACAGTTAGAGGGCAAAAACAGAAGTTATGGGTTGTGTTTATACACTGAGAAAAAAGTCAGAAGTTCTGTGTTGTGTTAAACAGTGAGTAAAAAACAGAAGTTATGTGTTGTGTTAAACAGTGAGTAAAAATCAAAAGTTTTGTGATGTGTTAAACAATGAGTGAAAATCAGAAGTTATGTGTTGTGTTAAACAGTGGGAAAGAAAGAACCAGAATTTCTGTGTTACACTTCAACTCCTTCCTTACATCAATCAGCTCATCATCAACTTAATCAGTTCTTAACAACATCCAGAATCAGAAAGATAAAAGCACAACAGTTCATAGAAGTTCTTATCCTAATTTTGAGCCTAGCTTTATTCAAGAAGTTCTCATCCACAGTTTTTTCTACTTATGCAATGATATGGACAACATCAATACTATGATATTTACATATTTAATGTTGTTTTGAATGAAAATATTCAAAGTCAGAAAGACTTACCTTGAATATGGAACTTGCGTTTGGAGCTTGAGTTGCTGCCTTCAGATGTTCTGGAGTCAGCAAGGACAACGGAACAAAAAATGCTATGATCTTTGATTCAAAGATAAGAACAAAGGTTTTGGTTTTGTTTCGAAATTATGTGTTTACGAATGCTTGACTGTTCTTTTCTCTTCTCTCTTTGATAATTCTCTCTTTCCAAAAGCCAGCCCCCTGAAAGTGTGATCGATCAACTTATTTATAGGTGAATTTGCTGTGGTTTTGGAGGGGGGAAACAAATGGGATTTAAACCTTTTTGGCACACTGTTCCATTTCTTTTTATGAGAGGAATCTTGAAAAATGAGAGGGAAAATTTTGGGGTACAACAGCTACCCCTGTTCAATCTTCCTAAACCTGAAAAGTTAGATTGGAGAGCCCGACATTCGTGACTTGAAGGTGGAAGATGATTGAACACTAAAGTGCCAAGAAATTTACACTCGATGATGTGTTAATTGATTGTATAGGGAATGGGCTTAAAGATGACGTTTGGGGAGATGATGGAGAGTTGTTGGAGATGGGCTTATAGATGCCATCCAAAGTGACTGGGGAAGGTATCAGGATAAATCTTTTGGTTGATTTATACTGAAATAGTAGATGTCTTTTGCCTGTTTTTAACTGGAAGAGATAAATCTAACCGAAAGAGGTCTTCATTTTCCTGTTGTTAATCTTGAAGAACTAACTCTAACCAGATGAGGTCTTTGATTCGCCTGTCTTTAACTAGAAGAACTAAATATAACCAGAAGAGGTATTTGATTTGCCTGTCTTTAACTGGAAGAAATAAATCTAACCAAAAAAGGTCTTTGGTTCGCCTGTTATTAACTGGAAGAAATAAATCTAACCAGAAGAGGTCTTTGATTCGCCTGTTATTAATTGGAAGAAATAAATCTAACCAGAAGAGGTCTTTGATTCGCCTATTATTAACTAGAAGAACTAAATCTAACTAGAAGAGGTCTTTGACTCGCTTGTTATTAACCGGAAGAAATAAATCTAACCAGAAGAGGTCTTTGATTCGCCTGTTATTAACTGGAAGAAATAAATCTAACCAGAAGAGGTCTTTGATTCGCCTTTTATTAACTGGAAGAAATAAATCTAACCAGAAGAGGTCTTTGATTCACCTGTTATTAACGGGAAGAAATAAATCTAACCAGAAGAGGTCTTTGATTTTCCTGTTATTAACTGGAAGAAATAAATCTAACCAGAAGAGGTCTTTGGTTCGCCTGTTATTAACTGGAAGAAATAAATCTAACCAGAAGAGGTCTTTCATTCGCCTGTTATTAACTAGAAGAAAGAAATATAACCAGAAGAGGTCTTTGATTCGCCTGTTATTAACTGGAAGAACTAAACTAACCAGAAAAGGTCTTTGATTCGCCTGTTATTAACTGGAAGAAATAAATCTAACCAGAAGAGGTCTTTGGTTCACCTGTTATTAACTGGAAGAAATAAATCTAACCAGAAGATGTCGTTGATTCACCTGTTATGAACTGGAATAACTAAATCTAACCAGAAGAGGTCTTTGATTTTCCTGTTATTAACTGGAAGAAATAAATATAACCAGAAGAGGTCGTTAATTTTCCTGTTATTAACTGGAAGAAATAAATCTAACCAGAAGAGGTATTTGATTCGCCTGTTATTAACTAGAAGAACTAAATCTAACCATAAGAGGTCTTGATTGATCTTTCCTATAAGTAATAGGGTTAGTTGCATGCAGAAGTATGCATGGTGTGATGATGTTTTTAAAATAAATGAGATTATGTTGTAAGCGTATGTTATATGATGTATGAATGTGAAATGTTATTGAAGTGTATCTTTGTCTGGGAAAATAAATCCTTGACAAATGCTGAGGAGCCTTGGGAAATGAAATCCTGGACCGCTACTGCGGATGAAGAGTATGCTCCTCTTCAGACCTTATTTTAGGATGTTTCCGCTGGGAATTCCTGTTTTGTTTTTTGAGGAGAAACTCCATTGGGGAATATTGGTTTGTTTAATAAGACTCTGCGGAGAGTGTTGATCTCTGCTTGGGGAAAAGAGTTTAGGAGGATTAGCTATTCGTTGCTTTACTGGGGAGTTATTCCTGATTGGAGAGAATCGAGAGTTAGCTGTTATATGGTCGAAATCTAGGCTTGGCAGCAAATTGTTGAGAATAATGAAGTTGAATGTTATCTGGTCGTATTTCAGGCTTCGCACTGGGGAAGATTATATTAACTGTTATCTGGTTGCATTCCAAACTTCGCAGAAAATTACTTGGGAGAGTGAAGTTAAGCTGTTATCTGGTCGAATTCCATGCTTCAAACAATTTTCCGAGGTGGATCAAGTTAATTGTTATCTGGTCGAACTCCAGGCTTCGCAATAAATTACTTGAAAGGATGAAGTTGAACTGATATCTAGTCGGGTCCAGGCTTCACAATAACTCACTGGGGATTGTAGAGCAGCCTACTGGGGAAAAAGGAGTTGTGGTCCCTTGATTTGTGATAGTCTGAGAGGAAAATTCAAGCTGGGGAATTTTTCCGTTTGTTGGAGAAATAAACCCTGTCACCAGTCTGTTGGAGTGGTGTTTTCTTTTTGCAGAACTCCTCGAGGATTCTTGAGATCAATTCAGTTGGGGAAAAGTTTTCAGAGATTGAAACTCTGGCCGGGGATCACCCGATGTAAAGGATTTTGTGGGAGATTTGTCACTTCCCCTAGTAACAAGTGTTGTAGTATTGCCAGAAAAATGTTTGCCTGACCGTACGTAACTTTTTGTTAGGATTCACGTTTAATTCCCCAAGTGATTCAGATACATACTTGCCCCTGGTATATTCAGAATTTCTTGAGAGATTTCTTGGAATCTCGATTGGACTGCCTATACGTGTTGGACAGTGACACATCATGCCCCCTTCTTATAAGAGATCTGTTATTGGAAGTGTCCTCCCACTTGAGGTGATTTTGTTCGTTGAGAGAGTTTTTTGTTCACTGGATATTCGTCGTGTGAATTTCTCGGCTATCAAACAAATAGCCATATGCAATCAACGATATTTAAATAATGAAAATTTTATGCTTGTCTTGAAGTTTCGAAAATACGTATTAGCAGATAAACGAATTTTGCAAGAAAATTCAACTCAGGATTTAGAGTAAGCCTTACAGGAGTCAGGATACCTTTTGTAACAGTATGCTTTCGAACTAACCCATGTTTCAATCAGGACTTTCGAAAGGTTGTAACGTGGCCCGGTTCACGGTTTAAGAAACAAAGGATAAGGCTCAAAGTATATTTGTACCCGCCCGTTCTTCGTGATATCCTTCATTTCTAAACTTATTTAATTGTGCGTTTGAACTCCAATTGAATCTGGAATGGCGTTTTGGGTGATGTTTCAAAAAAAGTTAAGTTCATTGGAAGGCAGTCATTTTTTTCCATATTTTACATGTTGTTAAGGATGTGACCTCTTTTTTTATATTTATTATCCCTGACTTTTGCCTGACTATTCTTGTTTTGAGTTTACAGTCAGCGGGATGCCCCTGTTTTGTTTCTTTGTCTTAAGTCTCCTTCGTAGGTTTTGACTTAGTGGGCTTTTCTTTGAGAGATAATGACTGCCTATTTGATAGGGAACCATCATCGTCTTTTGATTCAAAAGGACGTTCCTGATGTCTTTCGTTGTTTAGGAAGTGAAAGCTTTCAACTGAACACGCATTTGAATTAACTGAGAGACTACCCTGCCCCAAGTTTTGATTAAAGGTTTCAATTCGTGTGAAAAAGAAAACTCCTACTTCTTAGGCTCAAAGAGGTTGACTAGGGATTATCCTCCTTATAACTCCAGTGTTTAGGAATTGAAAGAACGCCCGTACATCGTCAGCAAGGTTTATTAAAAAGCATACTGTATGAGATTATGGCATTGTTTTTGTCATCCTCCCTCTAAAGGCTTATAGCTTTTAATCGAGAGTTTAATATCACCAAAGGAAGTAAAGCACATTTTTAGTATAGTGAAAACAAATGGATTAATTCAAAGCAAACATACGCAATGCATTGATGAAATAATAAAGTTTGACATAAATAAATGTTCGAACAATCAAAATAAAATTACAACTTGAAAATTCAAATGAACAAAAGCCTCTTTGTATGAACTTGTCAGTTCAGGTGGTGTTCCTTTGAGGGAAGGTAGAAGAATTCAGTCTGACCATCTTGTGTGAACTCCAGCACTCCTTTGTCGATCAAGTCTTGAATCTTATTTTTCAAAGCCCAACAGCTAATGGTATCATGCCCAGGATTATTGGAATGGTATGCACACATTGCATCAGGATGATAGCTAGGAGCGGAGGTACTGGGATTCCTAGGAGGATCCCTTAAGGTGACCAAATTCAGCTTCAGTAAGTGTTGCAAGACCCGCGGTATCAGTATGTCGAGTTTGGTAAACTGCCTACCGGATGAGACCCGTTTACTATGATTACCCTGTTCTTGTTGACGAGGTGGTTGTTGGACTCATGACATGGCAGCAAATTGGAAAGGTCTACTCTCCACCAAACCGGCCTCTTAACTCATAGGAGGTTGCGTAGTGACTTGATCCCCAATCTTGACCATTTGTTTCATATGGTTACAATCGTCTTGATGAAGTTTGTTGACGACGGTCCTTAGCTCTTCTTATCCCCGAGCTATGTTTTGGATGAGAGCCATCTAGCCCACCAGTTGCCCCATCATCTGGATCTTCATTGTTTCCATTTCATTTTGTAGCCGTTCCAAATGGTCATCCTTGTTGTCCTCGGGATTTCCCATGATCATGCCCCTAATGATGAGTGCTTTCACTTCTTCTTGCCCCTTGGATAGGTTCAAGAACATTTCCTGAAGTTGAGCATTTTGAGTTTGAATGTCCTTGATAGTCTGTTCTAGAGCCATCTCTACTGAAATAAACAGTATGCAGATGAGAGACCTGTATGGAAAAGCCTGTCATGATATGATGCATGGTATGTGGATGCAATGTTTTCAAGGACTTAGAAAATTAAAATTTGTTATAGACAAAGAAAGGAGCAAACATCAGTTGTATTAATAAGTTTAAATTGATTACAACCGTGCCCCTTGGGCTTACAATGGAGGAAATAAAGCGAAATAAACTCCTAAGACAAAAAGGTCGAACACATCCTCTTTGGTGCGATGTAGGCGTTCAGATTTCGCTCCTCATGAAGCTTCCTCGTAAGCTCCAGGACCTTATTTTCACTCGTATAGAACTGGGCCTCGAAAGTGTCTCGTTCTTCCTTCAGCTGGATCCAAGCTCTTTGTAAGTCTTTAAGAGAAGTAGGCATGGTAGGCTGAGAAATAACATAAGGAACATCCCCTTAAACTAATGGCTCCTTGATGATAGGCAAAGTGGAAGGCTATGGCATACCGAGTCATTGAGCATGAGTTCATACCTACATAAGACAAGGCTCCAAAGGAATGGAATTCTTACGCCTCAATATCTTGCTATCCACCTTGTTTATCATCCTCCAAGCTCGTATAAATCTCTGACGGTAGCCTTGATCACCACTCTCGTAGTCGGACACCAAACCTTGGATGAGTGCATCGTGAGGACCATCTCTTCGTGTATAGCCAAATTATCGTAATGCAAGAGAAGGGTTATAGGTGATACCTACCCTAATTCCAAGCAAAGGGACATTAGGGAATTCCCCACAATGGTCAATGATAGTAGTATCCTCCAAGGATCCAGAACACCAATAAATGTCAGAGTGTGTGAGGGACATCATCCTTTGAGACCAAGTTAATCGTTGCTTGTTCTTCAATGTTGATCGAGGTAAGTGCAAAGTAAACCACTTAGCGAGTAGGGGAATGCAACACAAGAGAGCAACTCTTTTCTTCATTGTGTGAGTGTGGAAACAATGTAAAAATGTCTCCAAGCAAAGTAGGTATAGGATTACGAGAGAGGAAGACCTTGATGGCATTCACATCTATGAATTGGTCCGGATTGGGAAATAGAACCAAACCATAGATTATAAGAGCCAAGACATCTTCAAAGTCTTGGAGATCTATATCTTCCCAGAATGAGCGAGCCTTATCCAACATGAATTTGGCTAGGAAACCCTTAACTCCGCTTCTTGTCTCACAATGATGACGGGTCTCTTCAGATGTAGGGCTTCGGTAATGACTTCAGGATTTGGATTCCCTTCTAAACCAATGAACAGTAATTGATCAAGCACGGGCACTCCCAACAGTTGAGAGAACTCCTCTAACATAGGGACCAACTGATAGTTAGGAAAGGTGAAGCAATGATGCATGTGATCAAAGAATTGGAAGAGCACACACATCATTTCTTCTGGGAATTTGGAGGTAACCAAGCTGGGAAGTTGACCATATTTCTTGGTGAAGGGAGAATCTCCAGGCACCCTTGATTCTAACTCTTAGAGTTAAGGGTGAGCTTTCACGAAGCTGATCTGGATGGTATTCCTTCAGATGGGATTCATGACCTACAAAACAAAGCAAAGATAAATTCCTAAATCCTTGAAATGGTTAGTGAGAATGCTTATGATGTTTGTGATGTTATGTACAAGTATGCAAAGTAAGCAAGTTATTATGTACACACAAAACAGACAAGTCCTTAGGTTTAGGCTTGCGTGGAGTTTGTAGGTAAGTACCCTCTTGAAGTTTAGTTGGCTCAACCTGTCCTAGAAAGTAACCGGGTTCTAGGGGATCTCAATATCACTGACCTTTCTTTTAGGCATTGTCTCAGCATAATCAATCTTTTCTTATGGCCGAGATATCCCAAAAGTCCAATCTCAATGAGTGTAGTATCGAGTATCAATCAATTTTCAGCTTTCCACCAAAACCGGTTATCTCACTACTTCCTAATGGCTAAGTTGTTCAATTAAGGTTCTAAGGTCAGTTAGTGCTTCATGACACCGCTTAGCGGCCCCATATTCTTCTTGATTCAACACAAGGGATACCGGTACCAACAAATGTGTCACACTAACGTAGCCATTGCTTCAACCATATCGGTCTATGCTGTATAGTTTCCATAATCTAATTCTACTTACCTAAAAAGGTACCCCAGATCTGGGTAGAGGATCAAAACAAACCCAAACAAGGAATCATAACATAAAGCAAACAAGTCAAACAATGAAAGCAAGTAAAGGGTAACCTAGCCCTAAGGTAACCTCACTTTTAAATACATCCCTGTTGTACCCCAAAATTTTCCATCTCATATTTCTTAATACATTTCAAGTGAGATCCTCAAATTGCTCAAGGAGGTCCAAGGGTTGACCAGACAAACTCTCTCCTAAGGCAGTCTACCTCAAATTAGGGTTTCAGTTTGCATCAAGATATTTGAGTCCAAAGGGTCTCAAATTCTCATCATTGTCCTAATATGTTATCAAGATCATCCATGTCAAGTTTCAAGCCTTGTAGAGGAAGTTTGATCAGTCAATTGCTCAAAGGCCCAAAAAATCATCTGTGCTAGGGCTAAAGTGAACTGTGGTCCACATACAGTCAAACTTCAAGATTTTTGGTCAACATTCCCATTTTGAAGTATTATTCACCATTTGATCAAGTTTTGATCATGATTCCTCAAGGATTTCTCATAAGTCATCAAAATCCAAAAGTTGCTAAATTAGGGTTTTGTAGGAAAAGTCAACTCAAATTTGACCAAGCATAACTTTCTCATACTTTATTGGAAATGATCCATCAAAATATCATTTTGAATAGGATGCAATTCACTACAATTCTTCTTCATCTCCAAAGTTCAAAATATGCACTCACAAGAAGTTATGAATTTGGACATTATAGGTCATTTTGAAAAGTCAACAAAAACACCTTTTTTGTCAAAGCTTCATACATGAACATGGAAGAATCAATTGAGATGAGACCAAAAGGGTTGCTTAGAGGACATCTTGAGATTTCTAAAAAGTCAAAGAACACCTTCAAAGAGTCAAAATTGAAGAAGTTATGCATTGGTGAAGTTAACCTTTTTTGCAAAATTGCCAAAAGTCAAAAGTGCCTCAAATTGCAATTTTTGTCAAATGGGCCTAACATTTTGCCCTTGTTTTTGAGTTGGTAGCATGGTCCACGAGCCCTAGCCCTTTCCACTTGTATTTATATTATTTTTGCTATTTATTTTGGTTTTTTATTTCAATTAAGTCAATTTAAATCAAAATAAATCATGAAAATATCCAAACCATTTAAGTCTTGAGATTTGGTGCATGTTTCAGGTCCCATATACAACTAGCAAGTGAATCAAATCGTGCAAGGCCTATGTGTGCATGAAAATATTGGTTTTGGCCTATTTTTATAAATATTTTCATGGAAATCAAATCAAGATCAAAAGCCATAATTGACAAAGATTGAAGGGACTTTTGTAAACCTAATTTGATCAGTGATATATAGTGAACAAAAGCAGACAAAAAACACAAGGTTTAGAGGCGTGCAGAAAGAGAACCAAACTTGAAAAAACTCAAAGAAAGTGGGGATCTGATTTTGCACTTCCAGGCGTTTTCAAGATTCCTAAGCCATCCCATTCGTATCCTGGACATACAAGGAAGCTGTACCAATTAAGAACAAGCATTTTCCAGCGCTAGAACTCATTGTAAGTGATCCACGACCATGGCTTTTTCTTGAAATCGAATCACATGATTTTGGCACTTATAGCATGAATTATCTACATATTCTTGTTCCTTGAAGCATTTGCAAGCTGTTCATAACAATTAATTGCATTTTTTCTAACTCTATAGAGATTTGCCATTATTAGGGTTTTGTGTCTCGTTTTAGGATCTTTTTATACAAGTAAAATTGGTCCACAAGAAGGGCACCATGATGCTCAGCAGGCCAAGACGAATCAGTCCACAACATCAGATTTCATTTATTGTGCCTGTATTTGATTTTGAAATATGCAGGGTTTATAGCGACGAACGTTTGTCCGTAGGTAAAAGTCTTGGACTTTTACCAACGGAGAGAGGTTGGGGACGAAGGCGTGACACCTTCCCATTTGACCATTTGAATTCTGGCGCATTTTTTTATTTTCCCCCCACTAACTTGAATTATTATATATTATCAATTATTGTTATTCAATATACAACAAATGCGTCCAACTCAGTTGGTAGCGAAGCAGGTGGAGAAAGCCACAGGACCTGGGTTCGAATCCCAGGTCCGCCCCATATTTCATGTTATTTTTCATTGCTTGATCAGGCGTGTATACAAGGCGTGCAGACCACCATGTGACCTCAAGGCTCCACCATTGGATCTCCAGGAGGCCAGATCTGAAGGCCATCATATGAAGGACCATCATACATCTTGGTCAACGCACAACACTGGAACATGGAAGTCAATGTGGGTCAGAATTGTTTGGGCCCAAAAGCTTGTTCCAATTGCTATTTCACAGGCCCATTTTCTTTTTCTTTTCTTTTATATTTTCTTAATTAATTCATTTAATTATTTTTACTCACACAAAATTAATTATTTTTTATCAAAAAATCATAAAAAATAATTTTTCATCCACTTAGATTTAGTTTATTTTTTATCACAAAAATTAATTTAATTAGTTTATTTAATTTTAGGGTAACTTTAATTCATTTGTAAATAAATTAAAACAAGTTAGAATTAGGGTTTTGTTTAATTTAAATTCCTATTTTCTTTTATCTTAAAAATAACCAAAAACACAAAAACAGGTCAAATTTAATATCTTCTTAATTTAATTTAATTAGTAATTAGGTTTTTGTATATTTAATTTAAAACCTTTTTTTTCTTAAATAATCAAAAACAACCAAAAATAATTTTTCTTTTAATTAGGTAAGACGGGGTCAAAACCCTAACTTTTCTCGTTCTTAATTCCTCGCGTGCGTTTATTTATTTTTTACAATATTGATGTAATTGCTCACAGGATGTAATAGATTAATTAGGACTTTCTCTGTTTATCGTTTTAGCGGGTTTTTTGGCTATGTAATTAATACCCGAAGCCTTGTAATAGCTTAGCTTTATTTTCCGCATTTTTAATTCCCGCAAAATATTAACTGTTAGATGTATGATATTAGGGTTGCATGACAAGAATGTATGTTAAAATTAAAACGGTTAGCAAACCCTAAATGTGCAAAGATAATAACTTGAAATTAAATCACTCGCACATGCGCACTCCTAGGGTATACTCCCACTTCGGCTGCCTTCGGTAAACGATCATTGAGTATAGGATATTTTAGTGGTCGCTCTTTTGTCTAAAAGATCAAATGTCCCGTTCGGAAAGGTTGCCTCAGAATTGTTGCCTCGAATACGATCTTAAGACATTAGGGTTATTACTAAGACGTCCTAACATTGCTTTAGTGATCGTACGTCCCTTTCGAATTGAGCCCTTAAAACTCCAACTACGGTGCTACCTACTCACTAATAGTGGGATATCGCTGTCTAAAGGAAACGAGAACAAAAACATTCCCTTTTCGAGTAGGTAGATTAGTTCTTAGATACTTGCTCAAAACAAATTTTTTCACACTTACACACTTCCTAAACAAGCTTTTCAAAAACACTTCGTAACACTCTTGAAGACAGAAGCAAGAGTTAAATCGAAGTAAAACAAAAACTTTTCAAATCACACAAACACGGAAGCAATTTTAAAATGATGAGCAAGTACCTAAGAGCCCGTGGAAAACCACGGATAGAAAGGGTGCTAATACCTTCCCTTTCTATAATCTACCCCCCATACTAATATCTCAAAAAAGGAATTTTTCTGTGCTTTTTTCCTTTCCAGTTGGATAAAAGAAAAGTCAATGGCGACTCTTGCTTACCGCGACATTTTGCAAACAAAAAACGCAAAACGCAAATCAGCATTTGAAACAAGTTTCGGTTCTTCCACTGTATCACAGAACTGGGGACTCTGCTGGGGAATAATAAGTGGGGTACACCTTAGGATTAGTTTATCATATTGCTTCTATTGTTTGATTTGATTGCTTTATCTTTGTGGGCTTTGTATCAGAGTTACTATAGATCCTAACTCGGATCTGGGGGACACCTTTTAGGTAAGTAGCAATAAACTGTGAGGGAACTGTACGGCATAGACCGATACGATTGAAGCATTAGCTATGTTGATGTGGCACATTGGTTGGTACCAGTATCCCTTGTGGAGAAACAAGGAGAATACGGGGCTGCTATGTGTGTCGTTAAGCATCAACTGACCTTAGAACCTATAATTGACCAACTTGGCCATAAGAAGTAGTGAGATAGCCGGTCTCAGTGTAGAGCTAGGAATTGGTTGATACTCGATACTACACTCATTAAGACCATACTCTCGAGATAGTTTCGGCCGCAAGAAAAGATTACGTGAGCTGAAACCATGACCGATGGAGGATGGTCAATGATATTGAGAACCTCTAGAAACCGGTTACTATTATTAGGACAGGTTAAACCAACTGAACTTCAAGAGGGTAGTACCTAGACTCCATGCAAGCCTTAAACTTAAGGGCTCTTGTGTGACTTGTTTTCCTTTACCATGTTTGTTACCTGTTATACTTGTTGTGTGCTTTTATCATGACATCATGCATCATAACATAGCATGCATACTTCATTACGCTAACCATTTCAAAGACCGAGGGGATTTATCTTTGTTCTATTTTGCAGATTATGGCCTCTATACACAGAAACACCATTCGGGTTAACTTCGTGCAAATACCTACTCAGCTCAGAGAGTTAGTCTCAAAAGTCCCTGATACTTCTTCATTCGTTAGAAGACATGGTCAGCTCCTTAGTTTGGTCACTTCAAAGTTGGATGAGCAGATGATGAGCATCCTTTTCCAGTTCTTCGATCTGGTGCATCATTGTTTTACCTTCCCGGATTATCAGCTGGTTCCCACTTTGGAGGAGTTCTCTTACTTACTGGGCATATCAATCCTCGAGCAGACACCCTTCACAGGTTTGGAGGAGGTTCCTTGACCTGAGGATATTTCTTCAGCCTTACATCTAAAAAGGGCTGATGTAGTATCTAACTGGGAGACACGGAATGGGGTTAAAGGTTTCTTGGCTAAGTTTCTGATTGATCAAGCTCAACTGTTCTGGGATAATTTGGACTTTCAAGCTTTCAAAGACATCCTGGCTCTCCTCATATACGATTTGGTTCTTTTCCCGAATCTAGATTCCTTCATAGATGTGAATGCGGTCAAGATCTTCTTGTCTCGTAATCCTGTGCCTACTCTTCTGGGTGATATCCTACATGCCCTCTATACTCGTACGGTGCGAAGAAGAGGGACCCTCATGTGTTGTATGGCGCTGCTGGTGAGGTGGTTTATTTCGCACCTCCCCAATTCTGTATTGAAGAATGAGGAAGGTTTAGGTTGGGCTTACAGGATAATGTCCCTTGCCCATACGGACATTCTTTGGAGTTCCAAGGATATGGAAAGAGTAGCTGTTATTGAATGATGTGGGGAATACCCTAATGTCCCGTTGCTTGGAATTAGAGGGGGAATAACCTACAATCCTTGTTTGGCTTTACGACAGTTTGGTCGCGCTCGGAGAGACGGTCCTCATGAGCTGCTTCTTACAGATATTGCATTTGACTATAAGAAGGATGTTGATAAGCATCGCCGCAGGTTTATACAAGGTTGGGGCATGGTGAAAAGGTCTGACCCTCACGAGCTAGGACCAAAGACTTCTCTCCCTATGCAACCTTATCTCCAGTGGGTTTGAGCTCGGGATCAAAATCTTGGGATGCCTTATGAAGCTGTGTTCCCAGTGATTGTGGAGCCCACCAATGAAGAGGGTGTTCTTTATACAGTCCTTTATCCATACATGCCCATTGATCTTGGGGCATTGAAGAGATCCTGGATTCAGCTGAGAGAGGAAAGAGATACCTACCGGGAGAAGTATCATGAGCAAGAAAGGAAGATCTTGAAGCTCACCAGGCAACTTGAGAATGAAAGGACAATCAATGACTACGTCAGCACGAAGGGGAAGCGTCAATGGGAGTTCTGATTTTTGCTTTGTTTTAGTTTAGATTTGTTTTTCATTTACTTCGTTGTAAACGCCTTAAAGGCATTATTGAACCTTTTACAAGTTTAATCTAATAAAGTTTGTTTATTTCTTGGTTTTCAAATTTAAATCTCCCAAAGTCTTTGAAATCATTACATACGCATCCCATTATCATGCACATCATTACAGGTATCATTATAGGTTTCTCATCTCCTTCGCTGTTTATTTCAGCACGAAATGTCTTCTGAAACACCTACCGATCAAGCCATCAAAGCTCTTCAGGATCAGAATTCCCAATTCCAAGAGATGTTCTTGAACTTGGCTAAAGGGAAAGAGAATTTGAAGACTCTCATCCTGAAGAAGGAAAAGAAAAAGAAGAAGAAGAAGGTGGTTCTTCTGAATATGGGTAACATATTTGGGAATAAGTTGCAACAGGAAGCTGATCTATTTCTTTCATCCAAAGGAGAGGAAGATCAAGAAGAAGAAAAGGGTCCCAGTCCGGTATTCTCCAATAATGATACTGATTTTGATGATGAGAAATATCCTCTTGCCGAGGATAGGTACAAGCAACTAGAAGACCGACTAAGTGATATGGAGATTCAGAAGATCCCTGGTTTTGATTTCAGAGATTTAGGGTTGGTATCAGTAGTGGTGATCCCTCACAAGTTCAAAGCTCCAGTTTTTTCCAAGTACGATGGAGTGTCCTGTCCAAAACTCCATCTTCGCTCGTATGTCAGGAAAATCCAACCCCACACTGGTGATAGAAATTTGTGGGTGCATTTATTTCAAGATAGTTTGTCAGGGACTCATCTTGAATGGTTTTATCAATTGGAAGGAGCCAATGTCCGAAGCTGGGAAGACCTCGCTGCTGCTTTTTACAAACAGTACCAATATAATGCCGACCTCGCTCCCACGCGTACTCAACTTCAGAGTATGTCCATGGGTGCAAGTGAAGGTTTTAAGAACTATGCTCAAAAGTGGAGAGATTTGGCTGGCAGGGTTCAACCCCCTTTGTCTGATCGAGAGTGAGTTAATATGTTCTTAGGGACACTATCTGGTCCATTTTTCAATCATCTGATTGGCAGTTCATCATCTGGGTTTACTGAATGGATTCTGACTGGAGAGAGTAGAAGCTAGTACCCAAAGTGGTAAGATACAAAAGGATACTTCATCAAGTGCAGTGAAGAAGCCTTTCATCGATAAAAAAGAAGCTAGTGCAGTCTACGGCCTAAGGGGCCAGAGCAGACCTGAACACCGTCAAGCGGTAAATGCGGTAGTGATATCAAGACCCACAGTTGCTCCACAATGAAACCATCAACCAAGGGTGGAAAGACCACAAAGGCAGTATGCTCGGCTCAATATACCCATGTCTCAAATTTTACCACAGTTATTAAAGGCCAACCTGTTAGCTCTGAGGGAGGCTCCGAAGAAACCTGACACCACTTCTCCTCAATATAACCCGAATGCCCGCTGCACCTATCACTCCGATAACCCAGGTCATGATACAAACAACTGTTGGGATTTGAGGAACAAAGTACATGATTTGATCGAGGCTAAAGAGATTGAGTTTGATACTCCGGAGAAGCCCAACGTCATAACTGCTCCCATGCCCAAACATGATCAAGGAGTGAATGTAATTGAGGATGATGAAGAAGAGTCAGATATCGACAGTTGGATCTACCCGACTACCAACGGTGGATTGAAAAACTGGACGACGAAGGACTTCATGCCCGTTTCTTTTATTACACAGTAATAGACTTTTGTTTTGGGATTTGTAACAAACAGTTTGGAACTTTACGGCCCGGTGCCTTGCCCGAGGCACCTTGGCTTTGTTTGTGAGGGCTTATTATTTGTCATTTTCATATATCATCAATAAACCATTGGACGTTTTCTTGCATTACAAATTTTGCGCTCCTTGTTTTTCTTTTCTATCTTGCACTTTATCAAAAAACAACTATTGTCTTACACACACTCACATATCATAATGCAGATCCATATCCACTCTGGATCCCATTGATAACGACTCTGCTACTGCTAGTTATGACTTCAAAAATCCGATCAACCAAGCCGAGGACGAAGGTGAGGATGATTGTGAGGTGCCTGGGGAACTTGCTAGACTGTGACTGCAGGAAGAGAAGGCCATACAGCCTCATGAAGAGCCAGTAGAATCAGTAAATTTGGGTACAAAGGAAGACAAGAAAAAGGTCAAGATATGTGCAAATATGGAGCCTAGTGTCAAGCAACGGTTGATACAGATGCTACACGACTATGTTGAGATCTTCACCTGGTCTTATAAAGATATGCCTGGTTTGGACACTGACATTGTGGTACACCATCTGCCGATTAAAGAAGAATGTCATCCGGTAAAGCAGAAGGTTCGTTGTATGCCCCCAGAGATGTCTGAGAAAATAAAAGCTGAGGTCATGAAACAGTTTGACGCCGGATTTCTAGCTGTTACTTCTTACCCACAGTGGGTTGCCAACGTGGTCCTGGTGCCGAAGAAAGATGGTAAGGTACGGATGTGTGTGGACTATAGAGATCTGAACAGGGCGAGCCCCAAGGATGATTTCCCATTGCCTCACATCGACGTTCTGGTCGACAACACCGCGCAGCATAAGGTCTTCTCCTTTATGGATGGTTTTTATGGTTACAATCAGATTAAGATGGATCCCGAAGACATGGAGAAGACAACCTTCGTTACACAGTGGGGTACCTTCTGTTACAAAGTCATGCCGTTCGGATTGAAGAATGATGGGGCAACGTATCAGTGCGCCATGGTCGCTTTGTTCCACGACATGATTCACCATGAGATTGAGGTGTACGTTGATAATATGATTGCAAGGTCCCAAACTGAAGAAGAACATCTGGACCATCTCCAGAAACTGTTCGACAGGTTAAAGATGTATAAGCTAAGGTTAAACCCGAACAAGTGCACCTTTGGAGTAAGATCTGGTAAGCTGCTGGGTTTTGTTGTTAGTGATAAAGGTATTCAAGTGGATCCTGCAAAGGTGAAGGCTATACAGGAGATGCCAGCTCCCCGAACAGAAAAGGAAGTCAGGGGCTTTTTGGGACGTCTGAATTACATTGCCTGGTTCATTTCGCACCTGACTGCTACTTGTGAACCGATCTTTAAGCTGCTGAAGAAAGATCAAGTGGTAAAGTGGAATGATGAATGTCAGGACGCCTTCGAAAGGATCAAAGAATATCTCCAAGAGCCACCAATTCTAATGCCTCCAGTTTAAGGAAGACCTTTGATCTTATACTTGACAGTACTCGACAATTCAATGGGGTGCGTGCTGGGGCAGCATGACGAGTCTGGCCGAAAAGAGCATGCTATTTACTACCTTAGCAAAAAGTTTACCGACTGTGAGACCCGATACTCACTGCTTGAGAAAACTTGCTGCGCTTTGGGATGGGCTGCTCGTCGGCTGAGACAGTATATGCTGACTCACACTACCCTATTGATATCAAAAATGGATCCAATCAAGTATATCTTCGAAAATCCTGCCTTATCCGGAAGAATAGCAAGATGGAAGATGATCTTAACTGAGTACGACATCCAATATACAACCCAAAAGGCAATCAAGGGGAGTGTGCTGGCGGATCACCTGGCGCATCAGGCCGTGGAGGATTACCAATCCATGAATTTCAAGTTCCCGAATGAGAACATCATGTTGGTGATTGACTGTGAAAAACCTGGACCGGATGAAGGACCTGAGGAGGGATCCCGATGGTCTATGTACTTTGATGGAGCCTCAAATGCGTTGGGTAATGGCATTGGCGCTGTGATTATATCTCTGGAGGACTGTCATACTCCGTTCACCGCCCGATTATGTTTTAACTGCACCAACAATATGGCGGAGTATGAAGCATGCATCATGGGCCTTCGAGTAGCTATTGACTTGAGGATTAAGTTCTTGAGTGTATTTGGAGATTTCGCTCTAGTGATCAATCAGATCAAAGGCGAGTGGGATATGAAACACCCAAATCTTATTCCTTACAAAGAGTATGTATTGAAATTACTTCCGCACTTCGAAGAGATAACCTTTAAACACTTCCCAAGGGAGGAGAATCAGTTAGCGGACGCGCTAGCTACCATGTCTTCTATGTTCAAGGTCAGGTGGGACAATGAAGCTCCCCAGATTACCATTGAGAGGTTGGACGAACCCGCACACTGCTGTGATATTGAGACTGAAGAGGTAGCAGATAAACCTTGGTTTCATGAGGTAAAGAGGTATCTTGAGGCTCAAGAGTACCCCGAGGGTGCATCTGTTAATGATAAGAAGTTTCTGAGGAGGTTCGCTGCGAAGTTCTTCATCAGAAATGATATCCTTTACAAGCGTAACCATGACTCAACCTTACTACGATATGTGGAAAAGAATGAGGCATAAAGGATTATGGAAGAGTTGCATGAAGGTATCTTCGGAACTCATTCCAGTGGACATACCATGGCAAAGAAAATCCTACGGGCAGGATATTATTGGTCTACTATGGAAGCCGATTGTTATCAGCATCCTCGGACCTGTCATAAGTGCCAAGTCTATGTTGATGAGGTGCATGTACCTCTAGTTCCTTTGAATGTTTTGACAACTCCTTGGCCTTTTGCAATGTGGGGCATCGATATGATTGGCGAGATCAGGCCTACAGCGTCTAACGGGCATCGTTTCATTCTGGTAGCTATTGATTATTTCACGAAGTAGGTTGAAGCAGCTTCTTTTGCTACAGTAACCAAGAATGTCGTGGTGCGGTTCATCCGACACAATCTGATCTATTGATACAGTGTAGCAGAGAGGATCATTACGGACAATGGTATAAATCTCAACAATACAATGATCACCGAACTCTGCAAACAATTTAAGATATAGCATCACAACTCTTCTCCTTACCGACCAAAGATGAATGGGGCCGTTGAAGCAGCAAATAAGAACATCAAGAAGATTGTGCAGAAGATGATGGTGACATACAAAGACTGGCATGAGATGTTACCATTCGCTCTTCATGGGTACCGTACCTCAGCGCGAACGTCAACAGGGGAAACACCCAATTCCTTGGTGTATGGCATGGAGGCGGTCTTACCCATCGAGGTCCAAATACCCTCTCTTCGGATCATGAAGGATGCAGGTTTGAGTGAGGACGATTGGATACAGACCCAGATTGATCAACTGAACTTAATCGATGAAAAGAGACTTACTGCCATTTGTCATGGTCAGACGTATTAAAAACGAATGATCAAGACATTTAACAAGAAAGTCAGACGACAAGAATATCAAGTCAGGGATCTGGTGATCAAGCACATCATACTGCCGCAAGGTGATCCCAGGGGTAAATGGACCCCCACTTACGAAGGGCCATTTGTGGTTAAGAACATTTTCTCAGGAGGAGCTATGATTCTAACCACCATGGATAGTGACGACCTTCCTCACCCCGTCAATGCAGACATAGTGAAAAAATACTACGCATAATCAAAGACACGCTAGGTCGACTGGCCTAGGCAAAAATAAGGGCTTCCCGGCGAACCAAAAGGGTTCGGGCAAAAGTAAGGGATGAAAATAAAAAAATCTGTACACCCGGTAAATCGAAAACCTGAAAAGGCGGCTTGGGCAAAAAGGGGTATCCTGGTGGACTGAAAACCCGAAAGGGCGGTCCAGGCAAAAAATAGGGATTAAAGCGTAACACTATGTCTCATTGGATCATCTTGCAACCAGACTTCGATATCGATTATCAAGCTCGGACGACGCCAATCAATCTGATCTACCTTCAACCAAGTAGCAAAGTGATGAGATGCTCGAAGATATAAAGGCAATAACAGAGTTGGAACCCAATGGGATTGTTCACATAGCTGTTTTATCTTTGTTTTTCATAAATTGTATAAATTCCACCATTTCAACGGTGTTCCCTTACTAGGACGTCAACCTCTTGTACAAAAAACTCCTATCACAGGCTAACTTAAAAAATCAATACAATTCATTTTTACAATAGTTTCAAAACTGTTTTTCTTTTTCTGTTTTGTTTTGCAAGAACGTCCAATCATTCATTTTTGATATATGCATTTGAAAATAATTGTTGCTCATAAATATTTACATAAGAAACAAAAGATGATTACTCGTAATACTAGGAACAGGGGCAGACAAGAAATGTCCAAACCTTACAGGTACTCTACCCACCAGGTATAGGGATGGACCCGGCTGGAGAATATGACTAAAGGTATATACACTCCCCGCAGAATAAGAGGTACCAAATACAATGATGTTAATTCTTCCCAAGCAAAGTTCATCTTTCACCAACAATGGAAGACCATCCCTAGTGAAGTTTATTTCTTTCACAGGCAGAAATTCAATCCCCGACAGAGTTCATCATCGCTGACAACAGTAATTCGTCCCCAACCGAGGTTAGTTCTCCAAATCAGCGGACCTTTTGGAAAAGTCTCCCTTCCCTACAGAGTCATTCTCTCGCTAGTTTATTCTCCAGCAGAGCTATTCTCCCGCCAATTTATTCTCAAATCATCTTCGATCGTTATCCCCAATGAGAACGAAGAGCGAAACTCTTTGTATTCTCCAGCAACAGCCCAGGATTTATGTTCCCCAACTAGAGAACATCATAAAAACATTACACATCCATACATCATGGCATACATATACGCATCATACAACACAATCTCATTTATTTTGAGAACATCATTGCTCAATACATTTCATACATCATGACATTACATACGACTAACCCTTTACCTTTCAGGGAAAGATACCATCAAATTCTCACAAAGTTCAAGCTATGAGGCCCGGGTACGACCGAATAATATCTTGATTCCTCCATCATATTGTGAAGCCCGGAGAACGACCGGATAACAATATCAGAATACCGCGAAGCTTGGATTACGACCAGATAGTGGTTTATCACAAGCTATGAAGCCCGAATTCGACCAGATAATAGTTTAATCCCCAACAAGTTATTATGAAGCCTGGATTACGACCAGATAGCAATACAGAGACGCCATGAAGCCTGGATTTGACCAGATAGTGGTATATCATAAACATAAGTCGTGAAGCCCGGAGTCGACCGGATAGTAGCTTAACAAGTTATTGTGAAGCCTAGATTACGACCAGATAGCAATACAAGATGCCATGAAGCCTGGATTCGACCAGATAATGGTAGAAGACATTGTGAAGCCCGGATTACGACCAAATAGCAGCCAAGAATACTACGAAGCCTGGATTACGACCAGATAGTGGTATATCTTTAATGAAAGTTATGAAGCCCAGATTTGAACGAATAATATCTTGATTTCCCTGAACACCATGAAGCCTGGATTTGACCAGATAATGGTATAATACATCGTGAAGCCTAGGTTACGACCAAATAGAGGTATAATACATCGTGAAGCCTGGATTACGACCAGATAGCGATAAAAAACAGTGAAGCCTGGGATTACGACCAGATAACAGTAAGGGACACTGCGAAGCTTGGATTTCGACCAAATAGAAGTTTACCCGACTAATTACTATGAAGCCTGGAGTCGACCGGATATTAGTAGGCCTTAAAATCAAATGGAAGCCCGAATGCGACTGGATAACCACTTGATTTCTTCTGAAGCCTGGATTTCAACCAGATAAGAAGTGAGGTATTGTGAAGCCTGGATTCGACCAGATAGAAGTACAAGACACCATGAAGTCTGAATTCGACCAGATAATGGTATGAAACATCATGAAGCCTGGATTACAACCAGATAGCGGTACAAGACATTGCGAAGCTTGGATTTCGACCAAATAGCAATTTTACCTGGACAATTACTAAGAAGCCCGAAGTAGACCAGATATTAGTGTGACCTAAATTCAAGTTAAAGCCCAGATGCGACTGGATAACCACTTGATTCCTTCTGAAGCCTGGATTACGACCAGATAAGAATTGAGAAATTGCAAAGCCCGTATTACGACCGGATAGCAAGTTTAATCTCATCTCCCCAGTAAATCACTGTAAAGCCTGGATTACGACCAGATAGTCGTCGATCTTATCACTATGAAGCCTGGATCACGACCAGATAATAGTTCATTTTCACCTCCTCGACCAAGAGAGTATTCCCCAGTAGAATAACGGACGACTGAAGTTCCTAAAATTCAAATTTTCTCAAGACAGAGAACAATATTCCCCAGCGAAATCTTCCTCAACAACAGGTATACAAGCTCTCGCTAAGGAATCTCTTATGCGATCAACACTCCTTAGGATGGAATCTTTAAGCGCATCTTCCAAAATCAACCTCCAAATGGCATATATAAGCCCATTCCCGACATCACAAGACAAGTACCACTTCATGCGAGTGCAAATTTCTGGGCACTCTAGTGTTCAATAATCTTCCACCCTCGGATCACAAAAGGCAGACAAGCCAATCTACATCCTCATGTTTAAGAAGATTGAACAGGGGCATCTATTGTACCCCAAAATTTTCCCTCTCATATTTCTCAATACATTTCAAGTGAGATCCTCAAATTGCTCACGGAAGTCCAAGGGTTGACCAGACAAACTCTCTCCTAAGGCAGTCTACCTCAAATTAGGGTTTCAGTTTGCATTAAGATTTTTGAGTCCAAAGGGTCCCAAATGCTCATCATTGTCCTAATATGTTCTCAATATCATCCATGTCAAGTTTCAAGCCTTGTAGAGGAAGTTTGCTCAGTCAATTGCTCAAAGGCCCAAAAAATCCCCTATGCTAGGGCTAAAGTCAACTGTGGTCCACATACAGTCAAACTTCAAAATTTTTGGTCAACATTCCCATTTTTAAGTATTATTCATCATTGGATCAAGGGTTGATCATGATTCCTCAAGGATTGCTCATAAGTCATCAAAATCCAAAAGTTGCTAAATTAGGGTTTTGTAGGAAAAGTCAACACAATTTTGACCAAGCATAACTTTCTCATACTTTATTGGAAATGACCCATCCAAAGCTCATATTGAATAGGATTAAATCCCCTACAATTATTCTTCAGCTCCTAAGTCCAAAATATGCACTCACAAGAAGTTATGAATTTGGACATTATAGGTCATTTTGAAAAGTCAACAAAAACATCTTTTTTGTCAAAGCTTCATACATGAACATGGAAGACTCAATTGAGATGCGACCAAAAGGGTTGCTTAGAGGACATCTTGATATTTCTAAAAAGTCTAATAACATCTTCAAATAGTCAAAATTGAAGAAGTTATGCATTGGTGAAGTTGACCTTTTTTGCAAAATTGCCAAAAGTCAAAAGTGCCTCAAATTGCAATTTTTGTCAAATGTGCCTAACGTTTTGCACTTGTTTTGAGTTGGTAGCATGGTCCACGAGCCCTAGCCCTTTCCACTTGTCTTTCTCTTATTTTTTCTATTTATTTTGGTTTTAAATTTCAATTAAATCAATTTAAATCAAAATATATCATGAAAATATCCAAACCATTTAAGTCTTGAGATTTGGTGCATGTTTCAGGTCCCATATACAGCTAGCAAGTGAATCAAATAGTGCAAGGACTATGTGTGCATGAAAAAATTGGTTTTGGCCTATTTTTAGAAAGATTTTCATGGAAATCAAATCAAGATCAAAAGCCATATTTGACAAAGATTGAAGGGGCTTTTGTAAACCTAATTTGATCAGTGATATATAGTGAACAAAAGAAGACAAAAAACACAAGGTTTAGTGGCGTGTAGAAAGAGAACCAAACTTGAAAAAACTCAAAGAAAGTGGTGATGTGATTTTGCACTTCCAGGATTTTTCAAGATTCCTAAGCCATCCCATTCGTATCCTGGACATACAAGGAAGCTGTACCAATTAAGAAAAACATTTTCTAGCGCTAGAACTCATTGTAAGTGATCCACGACCATGGCTTTTTCTTGAAATCGAATCACATGATTTTGGAACTTATAGCATGAATTACCTACATATTCTTGTTCCTTGAAGCATTTGCAAGCTGTTCATAACAATTAATTGCATTTTTTCTAACTCTATAGAGATTTGCCATTATTAGGGTTTTGTGTCTCGTTTTAGGATCTTTTTATACAGGCAAAATTGGTCCACAAGAAGGGCATCATGATGCTCAGCAGGCCAAGACGAATCAGTTCACAACATTAGATTTCATTTATTGTGCCTGTATTTGATTTTGAAATATGCAGGGTTTATAGCGACGGACGTTTGTCCGTAGGTAAAAGTCTTAAGACTTTTACCAACTGAGAGAGGTTGGGGACGAAGGCGTGGCACCTTCCATTTGACCATTTGAATTCTGGCGCATTTTTTTATTTTCCCCCCACTAACTTGCATTATTATATATTATCAATTATTGTTATTCAATATACAACAAATGCATCCATCTCAGTTGGTAGAGAAGCAGGTGGAGAAAGCCACAGGACCAGGGTTCGAATCCCAGGTCCCCCCCATATTTCATGTTATTTTTCATTGCTTGATCAGGCGTGCATACAAGGCGTGGAGACCACCATGTGACCTCAAGGCTCCACCATTAGATCTCCAGGAGGCCAGATCTGAAGGCCATCATATGAAGGACTGTTGTACCCCAAAATTTGCCCTCTCATTTTATCAACATTTTCTCATCACAAGACTCTTGGAACTCAAGATCATGTTAGGGTTTGCTCTGCTTAAGACCCCTCCTTGCACTGTTGACCCAAATTAGGGTTTGAGTTTGCACAGGGATGTTTTGACCTAAAATGCCCAAAGTGACTTTCATGCTTCATGTTGGACTTACAAGTTTATCCATACCAAGTTTCAAGCCTTGATTCCAATCTTTGCCCAGTCAATTGGACAGTTGACCTAGAAATCAATTGTATTGGGGAAAAGTCAACTGTGGCCAATTGATAGTCAACCCTCATGATTTTTGACCCATATAAACATAATGAACTCATGTGAACCATTTGGTCAAGTTTGGATCACAACTCCACAAGAAATTTGATCAGATCACCAAAAGGGCAAAATGGTCATTTTTAGGGTTTTGACTGCATAAAGGCAATTTTTGACTGTTTGACCTAACTAATGGCAAACCAAGCTCACATATGGACTCAAGGACTCAATGACATTGTATTGACCCATTCAACAAGTTCAAAAGATTTCAAATGCATATGATTGACAGATGAATTTTTCAGTCAACTGATCAAAATTTGACTGTACACTGAAAAGTCAAACTTTGACTTTTTGGTCAAAATCAAGTGCCAAGAGTTATTTTTCATCAATACATGCCAAATTATGAAACTTTTTCATCAAGAAACCCAAAAATGAAAATTAGGGTTTAAAATGGAAAACTTTCATAACTTAGAATTTTTCTAAGTTATGAAATTTTCTTATTTTTTTCCTAACTTTGTCCCATTTTTTCATCAAGATGCAAATGGATTCAAACAAAACTTGAAACATGAAATTTGTAGTCCATTGCAAAATCTACAACTTTGAATCACAAAGTTTCCTGAAAAGAAGCTTGTATCTCAAGTTATGATTTTTGGAATAAGGGTCCATAAACTTTTTAACTTAGTGAAATTTTGTCCTATTTTAGGCAGGATTTTAACCTAACTTCATGGCAACTTTTCACCTAGTTAAAAGAGGAATTTCAAGTTTCATTACAAAGATGGATTGTAGTACATGTTCCAAGCTTTCCAAATTGTCAAAGAACTCATCAAACACCTTTGTGGTTAGAGAGAATCGAATTCACAAAGTTGGCCAAAACTCACTTTTGTTCATGACCAATACATGTTCATAGCAAATGGAATTTTCAAATCAGCTTGTGTAATGCTAGATTGTAGGCCTCAAAACCAGTTTTACACACCTTAATTTAATGCATAACCATTGAGTCAAGGGATTATTTTGTTCGTTTGGGCATTACATGCAAGTTTAAGCCTTAAGTGGTAAAAGGTGAATTGCCATTTTTGCCTAAAGTTGCTTTATGTCAAATACTAAATCCTTGAGGCATGGGGCCAGATCTTAGAGACAAAATCAAGTCCACAAATTTGTGTTATCAAGAACAAAAGATGTAGCATGGAAGGCAGGCTTGGATAGGTCTATAACATCACATACACTTTCTTACTTACACTAGAAGAAAGATTGCAAAACACAAGCAAACTCTCATTCCTGTCAAGAGAACCCAAAGCAAACCTTGTGAACATTTTCCATACATCAAACCAAGCCTGAAACACGACTCAACCATCCCTCATACCCCCTAATACCCCAAAGCATTGTTTTGCTGCAAAAATAGGGTATCCCTGCAGATTGAGTTGCACAACTCAGTTCACTCGTGCGTTTTTGCCAAAACAAGTTCAAACACATTCCTTTCCATCCACCTAAACTGTTCCAAGCCCTAAACACCAGCTGTAACACCCCTAACCTCATCTGCCATTTTAATTTTTTAGCTTTGCAGGTGAACTTTTATAGCACGGTACAGGTTGTTTCAAAGCAAGCCAGGTGTTGGAGAAGCTTCCTTGGACCTCAGGCAAGCTATACAGAAGCTCAAACTCCATTGAAGGTGGCCACATTGCTCTACACGATCCAAGCTGAAACAGGTAATCCATGGACTTCTATCTCTCAATCTAGGAAGAGTTAAGCTTAGGTTTGTGAATGAAACATGTCCTACTCATAGCCCTGAAGCCATACATGTGATCATTTTTCATTTATGTTAAGCGTGCTGTGAGAATTTTAGCCATGAACATGAGGAAAAAATTAGGTTAAAATTTAGGGCCAGAGAAATTCTCTCTGGCCTTTGAGAGTTAATCCAAGTTTTTTACATGTTTGAATTCGTCTTTTGATGCTCTATAATATTTGTGTTATGAGTTTTGCATAAAAATCAAAGAATCAGGAGTTAGTGTTGGACAAGGAGAGGCGCGCGTTTTATGTTCAAACAAGAGGCTGAATGTTGAAGATGATGGCTTGGGCTGGGCCTGAGCCATCCTTACATTTTGCACCCCTTTTTTCATTTTGTACCCCCCTGGCCCAATTAACTGAATACTTGTCATTTTTGTGTTTTTATTTTTTATTCTGACTTTTTATTTTTGCTCAAACATAAAAAATGCTAAAAATATTTTTCCACATTTTTTTCATATTTATTTGATAATTATTTCATTTTATTAGCTTATGTATGTAAATAATATAAATACTTTTTATTAAAACCTCAAAAATATAATACAAAATATATTTATTTTTCAGTTACTATTTTTTATTTTTATTTACATCTTGAAAATATTTTCTCAAATATACATTTTTTTTATATACATAAATAATTAATTTTATCTTTTATATTTAATAAGTTTAGTATATATATATATATATATATATATATATATATATATATATATATATATATATATATATATATATATATATATATATATATATATATATATATATATATATATATATATATATATATATCTTTATTAATATTTGACACCAAAAATACCTTTTTTTACAATATACTTTTTATTTTTGTATAAATTAATATATATTGTATATAATTAATAAATATTACTATTTACTTAAAAATTAGGGTTTTGCCCTAAATGACCAAAGTAATTAAATTTGACTTTTTTTATTTTGTTTATATTTCACATTAAAAATACTCTTTTCACATACATAAAAAAAAATCATCATTTTTGTGCATAATACATTTTGTTTATTTATTGTACTTACTTAAATATTGTACAATTAAATATTTGTATCCTATACTTTCGATATGGTTGTAATAACTTAGATTTTATTTCCTTGTCAAATATTCTCAATGCAAATTTGTACCCCCCTCCCTATATCATGTTGTAATAGCTTAGCATTTAAATTTTCGCATTTAAAAGCTTTCAATTATGCCATGCTTAGACTTAGGGTTTTTATGCAAAAATCAATCAACAAATAGCTTTACCTAATCCAAAGATAAACATGCATGAAAAACAAACACAATGCACACTTACACCCCTAGGGTTACATCCACTTGTTGCCTTCAAAAATGGGCCATGGTTGCATGTCAAGTACTTTGGCAAAACAAAAACAAACAAATGATCATAGTCCCTCGATGATGCTATCGGAGTTGCCTAAACAAAATGATCATAATCCCTTAAGAAAATTGCCAAAATACTTGACACTATTGCTTTCATGGTCTATACGATGACCCGCGCCCGTCCCGTTGACATCCTAACACAAGGTTGTTCACCAAATACAATGGTGAAACAACACTGTTAAAAGGGTTAAAAAGCATAATAAAGGATCTTTGAGTAAAATAGGGTAGATAGCTCTTAGTTACTTGATCAAACTTGCAAAGAAAACATCCTTGCTACTTTTCAAAAACACACATCACAACACAACTTCAAAACAACTTTCAAAAACATTGAAACATCTTTTCAAAAAGACAAACACCTTTGTAAAACATTCAAACAAGAATTGTTACAAAGGTTTCCTAGATAAGGCATCTTTTTCAAAACATTTTCAAAACCACACACACAAAAGCACCATTTCAAACAATTGAAAAGCAAAGGCAAGTGATCTAAGAAAGTAACTAAGAGCCCATGGATAACCATGGATAAAAAGGGTGCTAATACCTTCCCTTTCTATAATCTACTCCCCGAACCCAAGAAAACATCTCAAAGGTCTTTCCTGTGCTTTTTGACCTTTCCTTAGGATAAAATAAAAAGTCGATGGCGACTCTTGCTCAACCGAAACATTTGCGAAAATAAACGCAAAACCCAAGTCAGTTCTCCCACCGTATCACAGAACTGGCGACTCTGCTGGGGAAAACTTTTTAAGTGGAGTAACCTTATGGCCTAAATCACCCTTTTGCATGATTAATTGTTTGTTTTGATTGCTTTACATTTTGGTTCTCTTATTTGGGCTTGAAATCCTACACCCGGATTTTGGAAACATTCATAGATAGCAATACGTTGTGGAAACTGTGCGGGGTATACCGACACGGTTGAAGCAATAGCTATATTAGTGCAACATATTTATGAGTATCAGTAACCCTTGAGTTCAATCAAGGAGAGTACGGGGCCGCTGAGTGATGTCACTAAGCACTAATGATCTAGTACCTTACTTGACCATCTTGGCCTTTTATTAGGGGTAGTGAGATGACTGGCTTTGGTGCAGTCCAAAGTTGGTAGATACTCGATACTACACTCATTGAGGGTTGTTTTCTTGGAATATCTTGGTCGCTAGTTAAGTGGCTAAACCAAAACAATGAACATAGAAAACAATCCAATGATATTGAGCTCCTTAGAACCCGGTTACTATTTAGGACAGGTTTTAAGCCAACTAAACTCAAGAGGGTACTTACCTATGAAACCTCATGCAAGCCTGAAACTAGGGTTTTGTGTGACTTGCTTGTACATGTGTTTGTGCATACATCATGAACATCATAAAGCATCATATGCATCCACTAACCATTTCAAGGGTTTGGATCTTCATCTTTGTTCTTGTTTTATAGGTCATGGAAGCTCTTCGCAGGAAAACAATTCAAGTCAACCTTGTGAGGATCCCTCCTCAACTCAAGGAGCTTACATCCAGAATTCCAGAAAATTATCTCTTCAGTGAAAGACATGGTAGACTTCTCAACCTAGTCAACACCAGCATTGAAGAAGACATGGTGAAAGTGTTGTTCCAGTTCTTTGACCCCCTTCACCACTGTTTCACCTTTCCCGATTACCAATTGGTGCCTACTTTGGAGGAATTTTCTCAACTCCTGGGAATTCCTATTCTTAATCAACTACCCTACAACGGTACGGAAAAAGAGCCAAAACCTGAAGATGTTGCTCAAGCACTACACTTGCAACCATCTGACATCAAGGGGCATTGGGAAACCAGAAGTGGTGTCAAGGGCTTCTTGGCAAAGTTCTTGTTTGAGAAGGCACAAGAGTGTTGGAATTCCCTGGATCTACAAGCCTTTGAAGAGATTATGGCACTCCTTATTTATGGGTTGGTCTTGTTCCTAAATCCTGACCAACTTATAGATGTGAATGCTGTCAAAATTTTCATATCCAGGAATCCCATACCTACATTGCTTGGGGACATCCTCCACTCATTTTACACACGAACAATGAGGAAGAGAGGTGTTCTCATGTGCTGTACTCCTCTCCTTGCAAGGTGGTTTATTTCTCACCTTCCACAATCAGTCTTGAAGAACGAGCAGGGTTCAAGGTGGTCACAACGATTGATGACCCTCACACATTCTGATGTACATTGGTGTTCTCGGTCTAGAGAAAGTGTCATCATCATTGATCATTGTGGTGAGTTCCCTAATGTTCCATTGCTTGGCATTAGGGGAGGAATTACCTACAACCCCTGTCTAGCTTTGGGACAATTTGGATATGCACAGAGGGATGGCCCTCATGACATACTGATTCCTGACCTAGTTTTTGACTTCGACAATGATGCGCAAGGACTTCGACAAAGGTTCATCAGAGCTTGGAGGATGCCTAACAAGGTAGATAGCAAGACACTGGGACACAAGATCTCCATCCCTCTTGAGCCTTACCTCAAGTGGGTACGAACCCGCGCCCAGAGTCTTATGATGCCTTACCCTCATATTCTCCCTTTGATCAAAGAG
This sequence comes from Vicia faba, assembly GCA_948472305.1. NCBI lineage: Eukaryota > Viridiplantae > Streptophyta > Magnoliopsida > Fabales > Fabaceae > Vicia > Vicia faba. The sequence goes on along the minus strand of OX451735.1, from coordinate 847,294,522 downwards.
CCTGTTAAGGAAGGAGAGGTTCCATACACCATCCTACATCCTGACATGCCAACATCATGGGAGGAAATGCAGAAGAGTTGGATCCAACTCAAGGAAGAAAGGGATACTTTTAAAGCCAGCTTCTATGCCAGTGAGAAGAAGGTTTTGGAGCTTACCCGCCGACTTCACGAGGAGGAGACCCTTAACACTTACATCGCACCAAAGAGGATGCGCAACGTCTTTTTACCTTAAGAAGTTTTTGTAATATTTGGCCCATGGGGCATTTATGTACTGACAAAATTTCTTCTTATTAATATGACGTGTGTTCTTTTTGTTTGCAACAACTTTGAATTTCTAAATCCTTGAATGCATTACATGAATAAACATATCATTCATCATATGCATAAACAGGTCTTCACACTAAGTTTCCTTATCTTTCTGCTGTTTATTTCAGTAAGATGGATATTGAGCAGACGGTCAAAGATCTGCAGGCACAAAACTCGCAGTTTCAACAGCTTCTCATGACCTTAGCAAAGGGTCAGGAGGATCTTAAAGCACTGTTAGGGAATAAAGAGCAAGAAAAAGGAAAAAAGAAAAAGAAAAGAGTTGGGGTAGCTACACTGGGAAGAAGATTTGAGAATGAAGCTAGGAGAGTTCTAGAATTCCCCTCCACATCTGACGAGGGGACCGACAAAGGAAAAGGAGTTGCGTTACCTTCTGAGTATGAGGCTGAAGAGGAAGAGGTTGAGGAAGATGAAGATTATTCAGAGAAGCAATACCCACCAGCGGACGACAGATATAAAAACCTGGAGGATAGACTGGCAGCCATGGAGTTGCAACGGGTTCCCGGGCTAGATTTTGAAGAATTGGGATTGATTGCCGGGATTGTTATCCCTCCCAAGTTCAAGGTACCAACTTTCGCCAAATATGATGGTCTGTCTTGCCCAAAGATGCACCTGAGGTCGTATGTCAGAAAAATTCAACCTCATTCATCCGATAAAAATCTTTGGGTACACTTCTTCCAGGATAGCTTGTCCGGTACTCAGCTAGATTGGTTTTACCAGCTTGAGAGGTCAGAAGTGCATAATTGGGAAGACTTGGCAGCTGCCTTCTATAACCAGTATCAATACAACACCGACTTAGCGCCTACCCGTACTCAGCTACAAAGTATGGGGATGGCCTCAAATCAAGGGTTCAAAGAATACGCCCAGAAATGGCGCGACTTGGCCGGAAGGGTGCAACCACCGCTTTCAGATAGGGAACTAGTTGATATGTTCTTGGGGACCCTATATAGCCCTTTCTTCAACCATTTGATCGGGAGCTCTTCTGCAGGGTTTACTAAACTGATTCTGACTGGCGAAAGGGTGGAAGCTGGTATTAAGAGTGGGAAGATTCAAAGGGATGCCTCTGCCTCCACAACTGTTAAAAAACCATTCTCGGCCAAGAAGGAAGCAGCTGTTATATACTCTCAGAAAGGATTGGGAAGAACTGAGCACCGACCGACTGTAGGGGCCGTGATGATTCAAAATTCGTCAAATGATCAGCCTCGTAACAATCAGTCTAGACCTAATCAGCAACAGGTAGAACGGCCACAACGGCAGTTCACCCGCATCAACATGATTCCTGCACAAGTTCTTCCCCATTTGTTGAAGCTAAATCTCACCAATATTAAAGAGGCGCCAAAGAATGTGAATACCACTTCCCCACATTATCATCCCAATGCAAAATGTGCCTATCATTCTGACAGCGCCGGACATGACACCAACGATTGCTGGGCGCTTAAGAATAAAATTCAGGATTTGATAGACGCTAAAGAGGTTGAGTTCGACGCCCCTGAGAAGCCGAATGTAATCTCTGCTCCAATGCCAAAGCATGGTCACAACGTCCATGCTGTTGAAGAGGATCTGTTTGTTGCTGCCGTTGATGATCTGATAACTCCACTACTTATAATCAAGTTGAATTTGCTGAAAGCTGGGATTTTCCCAGGTTATAAAGAAGATTGCTACCTTTGTTCCTCCTTACCAACCAACTGTCCACTATTGAAGTTAGGCATCCAGCGCCTAATGGACAACCAAGAAATTATTTTCGAAAAGACTCATGTTACTCCAACTCCTATCAATGAAGTTTCGATAATAACCAGTTTCGCCAATCTTTCCAAGATCCCCAAAAGGCCTGTTAAGATTACATCGGCTCCGAAGAATGTACCCTTGAAGATAACCATGCCTGGGCCCGTCCCATACAAATCTGACAAATCAATATCGTGGAACTATGGTGGAGAAATCTACTACCACAATGTTAAACAAATTGAATTAACCGAAGAAAGCTCTGATGAAGAGACTTCCAACATTGGGAACATTGCCGGAACGAGCAAAATTACCCGAAGTGGAAGAATTTTCTCTCCAGAGATTTCCCCTCCAAAGGCAATCTTTGGACCCTCATCTGCTCCCAAGGTTACCCCTGCACTGGTAAAACTATCTGCAAAAAATCCAATGATCGAAGAAATTGTAACTCCTGTGGTTGTCCCTTCTGCTGCTGCTAATGATAAAGGGAAATGGATCCAAGAAGAGCTCGTCAGGACGAGGGCTCAGCCATTGGTCATCCCTGAAACCTCTAAAAAGGAAATGGAGGAGATTTTGAAAATAATCAAAAAGAGCGATTATGATGTTGTGGAGCAACTGGGGAAAACCCCCTCAAAGATCTCCATGTTGGCCCTACTACTTTGTTCGGAGGCTCATGCCAAAGCTTTGATAAGGTTCTTGAAGACAACCCATGTGCCCCAGGAAACCTCAGCCGATCAATTTCAGGATTGTGTAGCCAGCCTTACCGCCGACAACGGCCTGGGTTTCTCTGACGCTGACCTGACTCCTAAGGGAAGGAAGCACAATGACACATTGCATGTGTCAGTTGAATGCCGAGGAACCACTCTCGCCCATGTCTTGGTCGATACTGGTTCTTCCCTAAACGTGCTGCCTAAGAAAGCTCTGGACCGATTGGATTGTGAAGGCTTGAAGCTGAAACCAAGTAATATCATTGTCAGGGCCTTTGACGGGTCTAAAAGAATGGTGCATGGGGAGGTCGACATTCCCATCAAGGTAGGCACTGAGGTGTTCCACTCCACATTCTATGTGATGGACATCCGCCCATCATACTCTTGCTTGCTAGGAAGACCGTGGATTCATAATGTTGGGGCAGTCACCTCTTCTCTACATCAGATGCTGAAATACCCTGTTAAGGGCAAAATCATAACTGTACACGGTGAGGAGGAGCACATGATCAGTCATCTGAATTCCTTTTGATATGTGGAAGTGGATGGCGAATTCATCAAAACACCTTTTCAACACTTCGAGGAAGTTTCTCCCGAGGTTACAGTAGCAAAGGTAGTAGCTGAGGTACCCAAGCAGGTGGCCAGGATGGCATCTCTGAAAGACGCAAAGGATGCAATTAAGGAGAGAAAGAGCTCAGTATGGGGACAGTTGCCTGACTTTCCTCACAAGACAGACAAGTTTGGGTTGGGGTTTACTGCCGCGGGGCAAAAGGCTATGCGTCGCTCCAAAATTGAAAGGTAACCCATCAAGATTTCTCCTCATGGAATCAATGCTTTGGAAGACGAAGACGAAGAGGGTAACGTTGAAGATTGGATCTTCCCAACCATTGAAGGGGGACTGCACAACTGGGAGGCGAAAGACTTCGTTCCCATTACTTTCATTAATCAGTAATTTCATCTTTCGAACATTTCCTGTTGGTCTGTAATAATTATTAAACAATTCGCACACTGTTTTTCACCTCATGCCTTTCCCGGGGCATGTAGGTCCATTTGTAAGGGCTTGATTCTCTTCATAATCATATGCCATGTTTAATGAATCATTGGACATTTTTCATTTATAAACTACTGTGTTCGTTTTCTTTCCTTTTGAATTTTTGTTTGTTTAAGGATGGCTATCCCTTACACACACCCACACTCACAAATGCAGGTACCCTTCCACTCCGGATTCCATGGGTGACTATTCTGTTTTATCTTTCAAAAACTCTGAAGATTTGGTCAATCAGGCTGAGTACGAAGATGATGAAGATTGTGAAGTACCGAGAGAGTTAGACAGACTTCTACAACAAGAAGATAAGGCTATCTTGCCTCATGAAGAATTGTTGGAAACCATCAACTTAGGGACAGAGGAAGACATGAAAGAAGTCAAAGTGGGTGCCAATTTGGAACCAAGTGTCAAGGAACGCTTAATACAGCTGTTGAATGAATACGTTTAAATCTTTGCCTGGTCTTATGAAGACATGCCGGGGTTAGACACAGATATTGTGGTTCACCGTCTCCCTACAAGAGAAGACTGTCCATCGATCAAGCAAAAAGTCCACCGAATGAGGCCCGACATGTCTGAGAAGATTAAAGCTGAAGGAATGAAGCAATTCAACATTGGCTTTCTGGCTGTTACATCCTATCCACAATGGGTTGCTAACATTGTGCCCGTTCCTAAAAAAGACGACAAAGTCAGAATGTGTGTAGACTAACGGGATTTGAACAGGGCTAGCCCTAAAGATGATTTTCCGCTGCCGCACATTGACATCTTGGTTGACAACACAGCTCAACACAAGGTATTTTCCTTCATGGACGGATTCTTGAGCTACAACCAGATTAAAATGGCCCCCGAGGACATGGAGAAAACAACCTTTGTTACACAATGGGGTACCTTCTGTTACAAGGTGATGCCGTTCGGACTGAAGAACGCAGGGGCAACTTATCAACGCGCCATGGTAACTTTGTTTCATGATATGATACATCATGAGATCGAAGTTTACGTAGACGACATGATAGCTCGATCAAAAACAGAGGAGGAACACCTTGAACATTTGTAGAAGTTGTTTGCCAGGTTGAAAGAGTACAAACTCAGACTGAACCCAAGCAAGTGCACTTTTGGAGTTAGGTCTGGTAAACTTCTGGGATTTATTGTCAGCAACAAAGGCATTGAGGTCGATCCAGCAAAAGTGAAAGCTATACAAGAAATGCCTGCCCCCCGTACTGAAAAGGAGGTTAGAGGATTCTTGGGACGCTTGAACTATATCGCCAGGTTCATCTCTCACCTGACGTCTACCTGTGAGCCAATTTTCAAACTATTAAAGAAATATCAGGTAGTCGAATGGAATGATGATTGTCGAATTGCTTTTGATAAGATCAAGGAGTATTTGCTAGAACCTCCTATTCTGATGCCACCCGTCGAAGGAAGGCCGCTGATCATGTATCTGACTGTTTTGGACAACTCAATGGGGTGCGTACTGGGCCAACATGACGAGTCTGGTCGAAAAGAGCATACCATTTATTACCTTAGCAAAAAGTTTACCGACTGTGAGACTCGCTACTCATTGCTCGAGAAAACTTGCTGCACTTTGGTATGGGCTGCTCGCCGACTAAGGCAGTATATGTTGACTCATACCACTTTGCTGATTTCCAAAATGGACCCGATCAAGTATATCTTCGAGAAGCCTGCTTTATCTGGAAGAATCGCTAGATTGCAAATGATCCTGACTGAGTATGACATCCAGTATACTACCCAAAAAGCTATAAAAGGGAGTGTACTAGCTGACCATCTAGCTCATCAAGCTATCGAAGATTATCAATCCATGAGATTCGACTTCCCGGACGAGGACATCATGACTTTGGACAACATTGAAGGTAACGGACCGTATGACGAACCTGAAAATGGATCCCGATGGACCCTGTACTTTGATGGTGCTTCAAATGCACTCGGCAACGGTATCGGTGTGATACTCATTTCCCCGGAAGGTTGCCATACACCTTTCACGGCCCGACTTTGTTTCAGCTGTACCAACAACATGGCCGAATATGAAGCTTGCATCTTTGGTCTCAAGGCTGCTATAGACCTGGGGATCAAATCTTTGGTTGTATTTGGGGACTCGGCTTTGGTTATCAGTCAAATCAAAGGAGAGTGGGACACCAAACATCCTAATCTTATCCCATACAAAGAACATGTTTTGACATTGCTGCCTCATTTCGAGCAGATTACTTTCGAGCATTTCCCGCGAGAAGAAAATCAGCTAGCAGATGCTCTGGATACAATGTCTTCCATGTTTAAACTCAACTGGGATAACGAGGCTCCCCAAATCACCATCGAGCGAATGGATGAACCTGCGCATTGTAATGAGATTAATACCGAAGAAGTAGTGGAACAACCCTGGTTTCATGAAATCAAAAGGTATATCCAGACTAGAGAATATCCCGAAGGAGCTTCCGTCAATGACAAAAAGTTCTTAAGGAGATTTGCGGCCAAGTTCTTCCTAAGCAATGGCATCCTTTATAAGCGCAGCCATGATTGTGTTTTACTCCGATGTGTAGACAAAGCTGAAGCAGAGTTAATCATGACTGAGATACACAGTGGCACATTTGGCACCCACTTGAGCGGACATACGATGGCTAAGAAGATTCTAAGGGCAGGCTATTACTGGTCTACTATAGAAGCTGATTGCTATCAACATTCCCGTACTTGCCATAAATGCCAAATCTACGCCGACAAGATACATATTCCTCCTGTCCCTCTCAATGTTCTGACAGCTCCTTGGCCATTCACAATGTGGGGCATTGACATGATTGGAGAGATCAAGCCCACAGCGTCCAATGGACATCGCTTCATCCTGGTCGCTATTGACTATTTCACCAAATGGGTCGGAGAAGCTTCCTTTGCCTCTGTTACGAAGAACGTGGTTGCCCGCTTCATCAAGCAGAACCTCATATGCCGGTACGGTGTCCCCGACAGGATCGTCACAGACAACCGTACAAATCTGAACAATACCATGATCACCGCTCTATGCGAACAGTTCAAGATTTATCATCACATTTCATCTCCCTATCGACCGAAGATGAACGGTGCTGTTGAAGCCGCGAACAAAAACATCAAGAAGATCATTCAGAAAATGACAGTTACCTACAAGGACTGGCATGAGATGTTACCATTTGCTCTGCATGGATATCGTACCACGGCACGTACTTCAACGGGGGCAACCCCATTTTCTTTGGTATACGGCATGGAAGTTGTTCTACCCATGGAGGTTCAGATTCCTTCCTTAAGGATTATGAAAGACGCTGGTTTGAGTGAAGACAATTGGATTCATACCCGACTTGATCAACTTAATTTGATCGACGAGAAACGACTTACTGCTGTTTGCCATGGTCAGACTTACCAAAAACGAATGATCAAGGCTTTCAACAAGAAAGTAAGACGTCAGGTATATCAAGTCGGAGATCTTGTAATCAAGCGGATTATCTTGCCGCAAAGTGATCCCAGGGGCAAATGGACTCCTACTTATGAAGGACCATTTGTGATCAAGAGCATCTTTTCTGGTGGTGCAATGATTTTGACCACCATGGACGGCGACGATTTGCCACACCCTGCGAACGCAGACATAGTCAAAAGATACTACGCATGAAACAACCCGACAAGTCGAAAACCCGAAAGGGCGACTTGGGCAAAAATGGGCATCCTGGTGAACCGAAAACCCGAAAGGGTGGTTCAGGCAAAAATTAGGGATAAAACAAAAAAAAATATGTACACCCGACAAGTTGAAAACCCGAAAGGGCGACTTAGGAAAAAAGGGTTTCCCGGTGGATCGAAAACCCGAAAGGGCGATTCAGGCAAAAGTTAGGGAATTAAAGCGTATGACTATGTCTCGTCGGATCACTTTAAAGAACAATCTCTTCACCAACAAGCTCCAAGTTTCTGATCAATCCAATCATCGGCGGACGAAGTAGTGAATGGACAAGATATTCAGAGTTGTGAAGGCTATAACAGAATGGGAATCTCATAGAATTATTACACATAGCCATCTTTATTTTGTATAAAATTTTTCAATGTTTACGACAACATCCTCTTACTAGGATGTCTGTCTCCTTTGTACAAAGATACTCATAAGAAGTTAATACAAATACTTTTCCAAGTACAGAAATTTACTTTATCTTCCTTTTCTTTTTACACTTATGTTTTATTTGAGAAACGTCCAATGTTTTGTTAAATAGGCATATGCATTTGAACATAATCATTTCTTACAAAAACAAAATTGAGAAAAGATGATTGCTGGTAGGTTTGAGGTATAGGTAGATATCTTGATTCCCTTTCAGAAGAAATCCCCAGCGGAGTTAAACTTCAAGATCCCCAGCGGAGTTAAACTTCAAGATCCCCAGCGGAGTTAAACTTCAAGATCCCTAACAGAGTTAAACTTCAAGATCCCCAGCGGAGTTAAACTTCAAGATCCCCAGCGGAGTTAAACTTCAAGATCCCCAACAGAGTTAAACTTCAGGATCCTCAGCAGAGAAAAAGCTTTCTAAAAGTTGGATTCCCCAGTTAAAGTACATTCCAGAACTTAATTCCCCTCAGAGTCAAGTTTCAAGATCCCCAGTGGAGCCCGGAAACCCTAAATATCCTATCCCGAACGGAACCAGAACAGTGAACATTCTCCCCACAGAGATACTTCCCGACAGATTGAAGATTCTCAGTCCCATTTTTCTTGCATAAGTTTCCCAGGTGTTAAACTTCCTAGTAGAGGTTTTCAAAGCTTTCCTTGTTCCCCAAGCCGTCAACAATCAACAAGGATTTCTCATCTTCAGTAATCAAAGATTCCTGCAATCCCCTGCAGCAGTCAAGGATTCACTTTCCCCGACAGCAGTCAAAGATTCTATTATTTCCGGCTATCCAGGATTCATCCATCCTCAGCAAGACAACTACTCATCTTACATGCGCATTCATTACATTCATATATCATAAACATTGATATAACATATATATCGCATCATACATTTCATGCAACATAACTTTGTGTTTCAGCTAATATTTTACCCTTTTCAGGATAAGATTAATAAGCTTCAACCTCTGAAAACAGTTTACGGGTTCTCCAGATATGGATGTTAATCTATCGCTTGTTTAGATTCAAGACTTCTGAAAACAGTTTATGGGTTCTCCAGATATGGATGTTAATCTATCGCTTGTTCAGATTCAAGACCTCTGAAAACAGTTTACGGGTTCTCCAGATATGGATGTTAATCTATCGCTTATTCATATTCAAACTTCTGAAAACAGTTTACGGGTTCTCCAGATATGGATGTTAATCTATCGCTTGTTCAGATTCAAGACTTCTGAAAACAGTTTACGGGTTCTCCAGATATGGATGTTAATCTATCGCTTATTCAGATTCAAGACCTCTGAAAACAGTTTATGGGTTCTCCAGATATGGATGTTAATATATCGCTTGTTCAGATTCAAACTTCTGAAAACAGTTTACGGGTTCTCTAGATATGGATGTTAATCTATCGCTTGTTCAGATTCAAACTTCTGAAAATAGTTTACGGGTTCTCCAGATATGGATGTCAATCTATCGCTTGTTCAGATTCAAGACTTCTGAAAACAGTTTACGGGTTCTCCAGATATGGATGTTAATCTATCGCTTGTTCAGATTCAAGACCTCTAAAAACAGTTTACGGGTTCTCCAGATATGGATGTTAATCTATCGCTTGTTCAGATTCAAGACCTCTGAAAACAGTTTACGGGTTCTCCAGATATGGATGTTAATCTATCGCTTGTTCAGATTCAAAACTTCTAAAAACAGTTTACGGGTTCTCCAGATATGGATGTTAATCTATCGCTTGTTCAGATTCAAACTTCTGAAAACAGTTTACGGGTTCTCCAGATATGGATGTTAATCTATCGCTTGTTCTGATCCAAGACCTCTGAAAACAGTTTACGGGTTCTCCAGATATGGATGTTAATCTATCGCTTGTTCAGATTCCAGACCTCTGAAAACAGTTTACGGGTTCTCCAGATATGGATGTTAATCTATCGCTTGTTCAGATTCAAGACTTCTGAAAACAGTTTACGGGTTCTCCAAATATGGATGTTAATCTATTGCTTGTTCAGATCCAAGATTTCTGAAAACAGTTTACGGATGCTTCCAAATACGGATGTCAATCTATTTCTTATTCAGACCCCCAGCTCAGAGACGTTCCAAACATGGATAACTTTCTGATACTCAGCCACTCACCAACAACATACAATCCAGATGGCATCTTTAAGCCCATCCCCGACAAGATTCTGTCATATCTCCAGATGGCATCTATGAGTCCATCTCCAGCAAGATTCTACCATCTCCAAATGGCATCTTTAAGCCCATTCTCGCACCTATTGTTTTGACGAGTGCAAATTTACGGGCACTCTAGTGTCCAATCCTCTTTTACCTTCGAGTCGCGAAAGGCAAACCTGCCAATCTAACTCTTCAGGTTCAAGAAGATTGAACAGGGGCAACTGTTGTACCCCAAAATTTTCCCTCTCATTTTATCAACATTTTCTCATCACAAGACTCTTGGAACTCAAGATCAAGTTAGGGTTTGCTCTGCTCAAGACCCCTCCTTGCACTGTTGACCCAAATTAGGGTTTGAGTTTGCACAGGGATGTTTTGACCTAAAATGCCCAAAGTGACTTTCATGCTTCATGTTGGACTTACAAGTTTATCCATACCAAGTTTCAAGCCTTGATTCCAATCTTTGCCCAGTCAATTGGACAGTTAACCTAGAAACCAGTTGTATTGGGGAAAAGTCAACTGTGGCCAATTGACAGTCAAACCTCATGACTTTTGACCCACATCAACATAATGAACTCATTTGAACCATTTGTTCAAGTTTGGATCACAACTCCACAAGAAATTTGATCAGATCACCAAAAGAGCAAAATGGTCATTTTTAGGGTTTTGACTGCACAAAGGCAATTTTTGACTGTTTGACCTAACCAATGGCAAACCAAGCTCACATATGGACTCAAGGACTCAATGACATTGTCTTGACCCATTCAACAAGTTCAAAAGATCTCAAATGCATAGGATTGACAGATGAATTTTTCAGTCAACTGATAAAAAATTTGACTGTACACTGAAAAGTCAAACTTTGACTTTTTGGTCAAAATCAAGTGCCAAGAGTTATTTTTCATCAAGACATGACAAATTATGAAACTTGTTCATCAAGAAACCCAAAAATGTAAATTAGGGTTTAAAATGGAAAAATTTCATAACTTAGAATTTTTCTAAGTTATGAAATTTTCTTCTTTTTTCCCTAACTTTGTCCCATTTTTTCATCAAGATTCAAATGGATTCAAACAAAACTTGCAACATGAAAGTTGTATTCCATTGCAAAATGTACAACTTTGATTCACAAAGTTTCCTCAAAAGAAGCTTGTATCTCAAGTTATGATTTTTGGATTAAGGGTCCATAAACTTTTTAACTTAGTGAAATTTTGCCCTATTTTAGGCAGGATTTTGACCTAACTTCATGGCAACTTTTCACCTAGTTCCAAGAGGAATTTCAAGTTGCATTACAAAGATGGATTGTATTACATGTTCCAAGCTTTCCAAATTGTCCAAGAACTCATCAAACACCATTGTGGTTAGAGATAATCGAATTCACAAAGTTGGCAAAAACTCACTTTTGTTCATGACCAATACATGTTCATAGCAAATGGCATTTTCAAATCAGCTTGTGTAATGCTAGCTTGCAGGCCTCAAAACCAGTTTTACACACCTTAATTTAATGCGTAACCATTGAGTTAAGGGATTATTTTGTTCATTTGGGCATTACATGCAAGTTTAAGCCTTAAGTGGTAAAAGGTGAATTGCCATTTTTGCCTAAAGTTGCTTTATGTCAAATACTAAATCCTTGAGGCATGAGGCCAGATCTTAGAGACAAAATCAAGTCCACAAATTTATGTTATCAAGAACAAAAGATGCAGCATGGCAGGTAGGCTTGGACAAGTCTATAACATCACATACACTTTCTTACTTACACTAGAAAAAAGATTGCAAAACACAAGCAAACTCTCATTCCTGTCAAGAGAACCCAAAGCAAACCTTGTGAACATTTTCCATACATCAAACCAAGCCTGAAACACGACTCAACCATCCCTCATACCCCCTAATACCCCAAAGTACTGTTTTGCTGCAAAAACAGGGTATCCCTGCAGATTGAGTTTCACAACTCAGTTCACTCGTGCGTTTTTTCCAAAACAAGTTCAAACACATTCCTTTCCATCCACCTAAATTGTTCCAAGCCCTAAACATCAGCTGTAACACCCCTAACCTCATCTGCCATTTTCATTTTTCAGCTTTGCAGGTGAACTTCTATAGCACGATACAGGTTGTTTCAAAGCAAGCCAGGTGTTGGAGAAGCTTCCTTGGACCTCAGGCAAGCTATACAGAATCTCAAACTCCATTGAAGGTGGCCACATTGCTCTACACGATCCAAGCTGAAACAGGTAATCCATGGACTTCTATCTCTCAATCTAGGAAGAGTTAAGCTTAGGTTTGTGAATGAAACATGTCCTACTCATAGCCCTGAAGCCATACATGTGATCACTTTTCATTTATGTTAAGCGTGCTGTGAGAATTTTAGCCATGAACATGAGGAAAAATTAGGTTAAAATTTAGGGCCAGAGAAATTCTCTCTGGCCTTTGAGAGTTAATCCAAGTTTTTTACATGTTTGAATTCGTCTTTTGATGCTCTATAATATTTGTGTTATGAGTTTTGCATAAAAATCAAAGAATCAGGAGTTAGTGTTGGACAAGGAGAGGCGCGTGTTTTGTGTTCAAACAAGAGGCTGAAGGTTGAAGATGATGGCTTGGGCTGGGCCTGAGCCATCCTTACATTTTGCACCCCCTGGCCCAATTAACTGAATACTTGTCATTTTTGTGTTTTTATTTTTTATTCTGACTTTTTATTTTTTGCTCATACATAAAAAATGCTAAAAATATTTTTCCACATTTTTTTCATATTTATTCGATAATTATTTCATTTTATTAGCTTATGTATGTAAATAATATAAATACTTTTTATTAAAACCTCAAAAATATAATACAAAATATATTTATTTTTCAGTTACTATTTTTTATTTTTATTTACATCTTGAAATATTTTCTCAAATATACATTTTTTTTATATACATAAATAATTAATTTTATCTTTTATATTTAATAAGTTTAGTATATATATATATATATATATATATATATATATACTTGTATATTTTATTTTATTAGATACTTAGGGCAAAAATATAGAAATAATACATTTTTTATCTTTATTAATATTTGACACCAAAAATACCTTTTTTTACAATATACTTTTTATTTTTGTATAAATTAATATATATTGTATATAATTAATAAATATTACTATTTACTTAAAAATTAGGGTTTTGCCCTAAATGACCAAAGTAATTAAATTTGACTTTTTTTATTTTATTTATATTTCACATTAAAAATACTCTTTTCACATACATAAAAAAAAATCATCATTTTTGTGCATAATACATTTTGTTTATTTATTGTATTTACTTAAATATTGTACAATTAAATATTTGTATCCTATACTTTCGATATGGTTGTAATAACTTAGATTTTATTTCCTTGTCAAATATTCCCAATGCAAATTTGTACCCCCTCCCTATATCATGTTGTAATAGCTTAGCATTTAAATTTTTGCATTTAAAAGCTTTCAATTATGCCATGCTTAGACTTAGGGTTTGTATGCAAAAATCAATCAACAAATAGCTTGACCTAATCCAAAGATAAACATGCATGAAAAACAAACACAATGCACACTTACACCCCTAGGGTTACATCCACTTGTTGCCTTCAAAAATGGGCCATGGTTGCATGTCAAGTACTTTGGCAAAACAAAAACAAACAAATGATCATAGTCCCTCGATGACGCTATCGGAGTTGCCTAAACAAAATGATCATAGTCCCTCAAGAAAATTGCCAAAATACTTGACATTATTGCTTTCATGGTCTATACGATGACCCGCGCCCGTCCCGTTAACATCCTAACACAAGGTTGTTCACCAAATACAATGGTGAAACAACACTGTTAAAAGGGTTAAAAAGAATAAGAAAGGATCTTTGAGTAAAATAGGGTAGATAGCTCTTAGTTACTTGATCAAACTTGCAAAGAAAACATCCTTGCTACTTTTCAAAAACACACATCACAACACAACTTCAAAACAACTTTCAAAAACATTGAAACATCTTTTCAAAAAGACAAACACCTTTGTAAAACATTCAAACAAGAATTGTTACAAAGGTTGCCTAGATAAGGCATCTTTTTCAAAACATTTTCAAAACCACACACACAAAAGCACCATTTCAAACAATTGAAAAGAAAAGGCAAGTGATCTAAGAAAGTAACTAAGAGCCCATGGATAACCATGGATAGAAAGGGTGCTAATACCTTCCCTTTCTATAATCTACTCCCCGAACCCAAGAAAACATCTCAAAGGTCTTTCTTGTGCCTTTTGACCTTTCCTTAGGATAAAATAAAAAGTCGGTGGCGACTCTTGCTCAACCGAAACATTTGCGAAAACAAACGCAAAACCCAAGTCAGTTCTCCCACCGTATCACAAGGACCATCATATATCTTGGTCAACGCACAACACTGGAACATGGAATTCAATGTGGGTCAGAATTGTTTGGGCCCAAAAGCTTGCTGTTCACACCCTCCAATTGCTATTTCACAGGCCCATTTTCTTTTTCTTTTCTTTTATATTTTCTTAATTAATTCATTTAATTATTTTTACTCACACAAAATTAATTCTTTTTTATCAAAAAATCATAAAAAATAATTTGTCATCCACTTAGATTTAGTTTATTTTTTATCAAAAAAAATAATTTAATTAGTTTATATAATTTTAGGGTAACTTTAATTCTTTTGTAAATAAATTAAAACAAGTTAGAAATTAGGGTTTTGTTTAATTTAAATTCCTATTTACTTTTTTCTTAAAAATAACCAAAAACACAAAAATAGGTCAAATTTAATATCTTCTTAATTTAATTTAATTAGTAATTAGGTTTTTGTATATTTAATTTAAAACCTTTTTTCTTAAATAATCAAAAACAACCAAAAATAAATTTTCTTTTAATTAGGTAAGACGGGGTCAAAACCCTTACTTTTCTCGTTCTTAATTCCTCGCGCGCGTTTATTTATTTTTTACAATATTGATATAATTTCTCACAGGATGTAATAGATTAATTAGGACTTTATCCGTTTATTTATCGTTTTAGCAGGTTTTTTGGCTATGTAATTAATACCCGAAGCCTTGTAATATCTTAGCTTTATTTTCCGCATTTTTAATTCCCGCAAAATATTAATTGTTAGATGTACGATATTAGGGTTGCATGACAAGAATGTATGTTAAAATTAAAACGGTTAGTAAACCCTAAATGTGCAAAGATAATAACTTGAAATTGAATCACTCGCACATGCGTACTCCTAGGGTATACTCCCACTTCGGTTGCCTTCGGTAAACGATCATTGAGTATAGAATATTTTAGTGGTCGCTCTTTTGTCTAAAAGATCAAATGTCCTGTTCGGAAAGGTTGCCTCGGAATTGTTGCCTCGAATACGATCTTACGACATTGGGGTTATTACTAAGACGTCCTAACGTCGCTTTAGTGATCGTACGTCCCTTTCGATTTGACCCTTAAAACTCCAACGACGGTGCTACCTACTCACTAATAGTGGGATAGTGCTATCTAAAGGAAACGAGAACAGAAACATTCACTTTTCGAGTAGGTAGATTAGTTCTTAGATACTTGCTCAAAACAAATTTTTTTCACACTTATACACTTCCCAAACAAGCTTTTCAAAAACACTTTGTAACACTCTTGAAGACAGAAGCAAGAGTTAAATCAAAGTAAAACAAAAACTTTTCAAATCACACAAACACAGAAGCAATTTTAAAATGATGATCAAGTACCTAAGAGCCCGTGGAAAACCACGGATAGAAAGGGTGCTAATACCTTCCCTTTCTATAATCTACCCCCCGTACTCAGAATATCTCAAAAAAGGAATTTTTCTGTGCTTTTTTCCTTTCCAGTTGGATAAAAGAAAAGTCGGTGGTGACTCTTGCTTACCGCGACATTTTGCAAACAAAAAACGCAAAACGCAAACCAACATTTCAAACAAGTTTCGGTTCTACCATTCTTGAAAATATCTTACTTTTCCCCCTTTTAGTCAGGTATCAAAAAGGCAAAATAATCAGAGCCAAAATAGATGAATTATATTTAAAAATAGAATGCAATGATAAGTTTCAGAAACAAGGAGGTAAAGATAAAAATTACAGATAAACAGTTTTAAAAGAAAATCTATGAAGGAGGGGGAAGACGTGTGAACAACTCTTCCAACAAGCTCTTCATTTGAGTACTTGTGTTGTACCCCAAAATTTGCCCTCTCATTTTTCTCCAGAAATCACCCTGGATCCTCAGGTTTACTTCCATCCAATCCCAAGCTTTGAATTACAAATTTTTCATGAAGATCACTCACAAAGGCAAAATGGTCATTTACACGCTAAAAGACCAAACTTTGACCTTTTGATCAAAATCAAATCTCAAAAATCATATTTCATCAAAACATGTTGAAACAGGAAGTTTGTTCCATCTAAAGTTCAAAAGTCAAATATACTGTGGAAAAGCCAAATTTCTAAATACTTGGGATTTTTCTAAGTATTTAAGAAAAAATGACACTTCAGAACTTCTGAACCAACCTCCAGGAAGGAGCAGTCAGAAGTTGCAAACTTAGCTCAGCACATAACCTTCAGTCAGAATGTGGCTCTTCAGCATCTACGCAAGCTCAGTTAGAATTTTCCAGAAGATTATAAAACGTGATAAAAAATCTGAATGCTCTTTCAGAACATGCTGGAAAGCCTAAGGATCCCTCAGAACTTGCTAAGGCAACAGGATACCAAGATCAGAACTTGGGTACTCTATTCTAGACTATGTTGAAATGGAACTTCTAGCCTAGATTTAGGCAATGATGCAAAATCCCCCATTACAAGATTTCTGATTTTGACAAATCTCATCACCATTTAATGCTCATTAATGCTCACACCACTTTTGAGTCTTTGTCCAAAGGGTATCTCCACGTGTAGCATAGAAATACCTTTGTGCAGATTTAGGTATGGGTCCATGTGCTACTTTTCTCTTAAGGGTGTCACTTTTCCTTAATCCTTGCTTACTAATCCAGCCTAGGATAAAAGTTGTCAATCATCACAACTTTTTTTGAACTTTCTTCAAGAGAAAGTCAACATCTAGTGCATGATATTGGTGCCACTTGACATTTTAAAACCCACAAAGCTTTGCCTATAAATAGAATGCCATTGGTCACTGAGAAAAGGTCCATAAAAATTGCTAAAAAGAGGTCAAAAGTTTGAGCAAAGGATAAAAAAACCTTGAATATCTGTCAAAATTCCTAGAGTTTCAAAAACTGTAAACACAACACACAAAAAACCATTAACTGTGGATCCCCTGGTTTCAAACTCCATTTGTTCTCAAAATATTTCTTGACTAAAAAACCACCCATACATTTTCTGACCCACACGTGGGAAACTGCCATAACTTTTGTATTCATACTACTATATACCCTCCATCCATCCATTCAAAGAAGTCAGAACATCATCCCATTGCCATCTCCAGAAGTTGGAGACTGTCAGCTTACTGAGTACACAAAGAAGCTGTTCAAAACGTCATCAGAGTTGAGGCTAACTCCGGTTCACAGAACTTCTTCCAACTGCAAGAGAATTAATCAGTTCAGAACTTTCTTGAAGAAACTAAAACTCAGAGTTAGGATTAGCAAGGGCACACTTGCCTCTGATTTATGGTTCTGATATTCCTTATTTCTGAAATACTATGACACCTGCTGAAACTATCCTAGGCATGTCTTCTGTTTTATGGAGAAATAACCAAATTGTAGATGTTCTGACTAGCATAAGAGAGAGAGAGAGAGAGAGAGAGAGAGAGAGAGAGAGAGAGAGAGAGAGAGAGAGAGACCAAGTTCTGACATTGGCACCAGCGCTTCTGGAGCCTGTTTTGTTATCAGTAATATCAGAACTTCTGAAAATTATTGTGTTCCCAGCAGGGTCAGAACCTCTGACCTCATACATTTTCACTAACAAGTTTCTGTTTTGCAGCGTGCCAGGGTCAGAACCTCTGACTTATACATTTTCACTAACAGGTTTCTGTGCTGCAGTATGCCAGGGTCAAAACCGCTGACTTCCTTTTAGCAACACGCTGATCCTCTTTTTTCTTCCCCTTGTTATTTTCTTTTTCTTTATTTTTCTCGCTGTCACTCTCCATTTCATTAATCAACAAACATCAAAAATATTTCGTTCACACTTTATTTTATTTCTTAAAACAAAAGACAGAAAATATTTTCTTAAAAAATAAAACAAGTTCATTTAATATTTTCTTGTATGTATTTCAATATGGTTATAATAGTAATTTAGGGCTTTATTTTCATTTGCAATCCCCATTCATAAATTTGTACCCCCACCCCCTAAATATTGTAATAGCGTAGGACTTTACATTTCTGCAATTTATCGCTTTCAAATGTAAATGCTAGTAAATAGGAAGTGTATGGCAAGATAAAGATCAATCAAATAGAAAACCATAATTCAAGATAAAATCAAGCATGGAAATAACACACTTGCATACAAACACCCTTAGGGTTTCTCCACTTGGTTGCCTTATACAAAAAATAGCCATATTACGCATGCGAAGTATCTTGGTCAAACAAACAAATATAAGATCATAGTCCCTCGATGACGCTATTCAAAGTTTCCCTACAAAATGATCTTAGTCCCTCAAAATGATAAGATACTTTGCAACATTGCTAATCATGGTTATAAGATGACCCGCGCCCGTCCCGTTTACATCCAAAGATATGGTTGCTTACCAAATCAATGGTAAGACAACAATGTTAAAGGAATAGGAAATACACAAGAAAGACATTTGAGTAGGTAGATTGCTTCTAGTTACTTGCTCCATTTCCAAACAACTATCCTTGCTATTTTAAAAAACACACACATTTCCAAAACATCTTACAAACATTGAAAACATTTTCAAAAAGACAAACATCTTTGTATACATTCTTACGAACAAGAATCATTGCCAGGATTGCCTAAACGAGTGTGCTGGGGAGTTTTTTATAAAACTAGGGTTACCTTAGGGCTGGATCACATTTACTTGCTTACATTGTTTGATTTGTTTGCTTTACATTACGGTTCTTTGTTTGGGTTTGAATCCTCTACCCGGATTTGGGGATACATTATAGGTAAATAGCAATACGTTGTGGGAATTATGCGGGGTATACTGACATGGTCTAAGAAATAGCCATGTTAGTGTGACATATTTGTGGGTATCGGTAGCCTTTGAGTTAATCAAAGAGAATACGGGGCTGCTGAGTGATGTCATGAATCACTAACGAACTTCTAGAACCCTTTACTTGACCAACTTGGCCTTTAGGATGTAGTGAGATGACCGACTTTGGTGCAGTCCGAAGTTGGTAGATACTCGATACTACACTCATTGAGGTTTGGTTTCTTGGAATATTTAGGTCGCCATTAAAGAGGCTTGAGCTGAAACAATGACCAAGGAAACAATATAGTGATATTGAGCTCCTTAGAACCCGGTTACTATTACTAGGACAGGTTTAAGCCAACTAAGCTTCAAGAGAGTACTTACCTATAAAACCCCATGCAATCCTAAACTAAGAAATTGTTTGTTTTGCTTGTATATGCATACTTGTACATAACATCATGGACATCATGAACATCATATGCATCCACTAACCATTTCAAGTATTTTGGAGATTCATCTTTGTTCTTGTTTTGTAGGATATGGATTCACTTCGCAGGAAAACTATCCAAGTCAACCTTGTAAGAATTCCTCCACAACTTAAGGAGATAGCTTCAAGGATCCCTGAAAACTCTCCTTTCACCGAGAGACATGGCCGTCTACTCAACTTAGTCACCTCCAACACGGATGAGGATATGATGAAGGTGCTCTTTCAGTTCTTTGATTCTTTGCACCATTGCTTCACATTTCCCGACTACCAGCTTGTGCCTACTTTGGAAGAATTCTCTCAACTCTTGAGGATTCCCATTCTCAATCAACTACCTTTCAACGGTATGGAAAGAGACCCAAATCCAGAAGAGATTGCTCAAGCTCTATACTTGCACTCATCTGATGTCACAACTCATTGGGAAACTAAGAGTGGTGTCAAAGACTTCTTAGCAAAGTTTCTGCTTGAGAAAGCCCAAATATGTTGGAATTCCTTAGACTTGCAAGCCTATGAGGAAATTGTGGCTCTTCTTATCTATGAGATGGTCTTGTTCCCAAATCCTGATCAACTCATAGATGTGAGCGCCGTCAAAATCTTCATGTCACGCAATCCGATGCCTGCATTGCACCGAAGAGGATGCGCACCACTTTTTTATCTTAGAGAGTGTATTATTTTACCCAAGGGGCATTGTTGTACTCAAACTCTATCTTATTAATATAACGTGTGTTTCTTTTTGTCTAAAACAAACTTGAATCTTTGAAATCCTTGAAAACATTGCATATGCACATATCATTCATCATAACATAAACAGGTCTTTTGCAACAAGTTCCCTCATCTCTTTGATGTTTATTTCAGTAAGATGGATCTCGAACAGACAGTCAAAGATCTTCAAGCTCAAAACACGCAGTTCCAATAGTTACTCACAACCCTGGCCAAAGGACAAGAGGATTTGAAAACTCTGTTGGCCAAAGAGAAGAAGAAGAAAGAGAAGAAATCAACTGGTGTTGTAATTATGGGGAGAAGGTTTCAAGGACAGACTCGAAGAACCTTGAATTTTGCAACAACATCTGATGAAAGAGAAGGAAAAAGAAAGGAAACAGCGGTTCTGTCAGAATCTGAAGAGGAGGAAGAAGAGGAAGACTACTCCGAAGAACAGCATCCGCCAGCTGATGACAAGTACAAACATCTTGAAGAACGTTTGAACGCTATGGAAATACAAAGAGTACCATGTCTAGATTTTGAGGACTTGGGACTAGTATCAGGAATTGTGATCCCTCCGAAATTCAAAGTGCCTTTATTTGCAAAATATGATGGGGTGTCATGTCCTAAGATGCACCTCCGATCATATGTGAGAAAGATCCAACCACACTCCGCTGATAAAGACTTATGGGTGCACTTTTCTAGGATAGTCTATCTGGAACACAACTCGACTGGTTTTACCAACTGGAAAGAGCCAACATCCATAATTGGGAAGATCTCGTTGCAACTTTCTATAAGAAGTATCAATATAATGAAAATTTGGTGCCTACCCATACTCAACTTCAGAGTATGGCTATGGCTTCCAATGAGGGTTTCAAGGATTACGCGCAGAAGTGGAGAGATCTAGTTGGGAGAGTCCAACCCCCTCTGTCTGAAAGGGAATTGGTGGACATGTTCTTAGGAACTTTATCAGGACCTTTCTTCAACCATTTAATTGGAAGCTCATCTGTAGGATTCACTGAGTTAATACTGACCGGAGAGAGGGTGGAAGCTGGCATAAAAAGTGGAAAGATTCAGAAGGATTTGTCTGCCTCTACAGCTGTGAGAAAGCCTTTCACTGGGAAGAAGGAGGTATCTGCTGTTTATCCATAAAGGAACCAAGGGAGAGCTAAACGCCGACCAATGGTAGGAGCTGTCATGATCTGAAAACATACATCTGATCAACCAAGAAGTAACCAACCGAGGGTGGAAAGGCCAGTCCGGCAATTCACCAGAATTAATATGACTCTAGCCCAACTTTTACCACATCTTCTGAAATCTAATTTGACAACTCTGAAGGAAGCTCCAAA
This sequence comes from Vicia faba, assembly GCA_948472305.1. Taxonomy (NCBI): domain Eukaryota; kingdom Viridiplantae; phylum Streptophyta; class Magnoliopsida; order Fabales; family Fabaceae; genus Vicia; species Vicia faba. Next base: position 847,272,838 of record OX451735.1, on the reverse strand, counting down.
GAACCCCAACACTGCGTCCCCTCATTATCACCCAAATTCCAGATGTGCATATCATTCCGAAAGTCCGGGTCATGACACTAACAACTGTTGGGCCCTGAAAAACAAAATTCAAGACCTTATAGATGCAAAAGAGATTGAGTTTGATGCACCCGAAAAGCCAAACGTCATTTCCACTCATATGCCTAGGCATGGTCATAACACCAATGCTATCGAAGAATATTTGTTTGTTACCACAGTTGATTAACTCTTAACTCCACTCCCAATCATTAAGATAAACTTGTTGAAAGCTGGTGTATTCTCGGGTTGTAATGAAGACTGCCATCTTTGCTTATCCTTACCAACTGTTTGCCCTTTGTTGAAGACAAGCATTCAACGCTTGATAGACAACCAAGAGATTCTGTTTGAAAGGGCTCCTATTTCACCTGTTCCTGTTGAAGATGTTTCGATCATAACCATCTCCGCCAATCCTTCTAGGGTCCCCAAAAGAACCATTAGGATTACATCGGTTCCAAAAACTACTCCTCTTATAATCACAATGCCCAGGCCGGTCCCGTATGAATCAGACAAAACAATACCGTGGAATTATAGTGGAGACATCTATTACCATGGTATCAAACAAGATGGGTTGGCCGCCGAAGAGATGAGCTCCGAAGAAGAAGACTCCGACATTAGCAATATTTCTGGAACCATTAAGATTACCCGTAGCAGTAGAATCTTCTCTCCAGAAATTACCCCTCCAAAGGCAGTTTTTGGACCCGTGGTTATTCCAAAGGTTACCTCCGTACCAATAATCATATCTGCAAGTGCTCCTAATGATAAAGACGACACAACCCCTACTGTTATCCCTACCAACACTCCTACTACTGAAATTCGAGGAAAAAGTATTCAAGAAAGGCTTGTTCGGATGAAGGCTCAACCACTGACTATCCCCGAAACCTCCAAGAAAGAAATGGAGGAGATCTTGAGAATAATAAAGAAGAGCGACTACGACGTAGTTGAACAGTTGGGGAAAATTCCCTCCAAGATCTCCATGCTGGCTTTGTTGTTGTGTTATGAAGCACATGCGAAAGCCCTGGTGAAGTTTCTAAAGACAGCCCATGTGCCTCAAGAGACATCGGCTGACCAATTTCAAGATTGCGTGGCCAGCTTGACGGTGGATAACGGCCTAGGTTTATCTAATGCTGATCTGACATCAAGGGGAAGAAAGCACAATGAGGCATTACATGTCTATGTGTAATGTAGAGGAACAACTCTATCCCATGTCTTGGTGGACACTGGCTCATCTTTGAATGTTTTGCTGAAGAAAGCTCTCGACAGATTGGACTGCGAAGGACTGACATTGAAACCCAGTAACATAGTCATGAGAGAATTTGATGGCTCAAAGAGGATGTTCCACGGGGAGGTGGATATCCCCATAAAGGTTGGGACTCATACTTTCAACTCAACTTTCTATGTAATGGACATCCTCCCCTCTTATTCCTGTCTGCTAGGACGGTCGTGGATCCATAATGCCGATGCTGTCACCTCTACACTACACCAGATGCTAAAATACCCGGTCCATGGAAAGATTATCACTGTCCATAGAGAGGAAGAGTATATGATTAGCCACCTCAATTCCTTCCAGTATGTAGAATTGGACGGCGAGTTCATTGAAACTCCTTTTCAACATTTCGAAGAAGTCTCTCAAGAGGTAGTAGTAACCAAGACAGTGTCCCAGATCCCCGGGATCACAAGACCTCCACTCCGGATGTCATCTCTAAAGGACACCAAGGAAGTAGTAGAGGAGGGAGGATGCACCATCTAGGGGAAACTTCCAGATATTTCGTACAAATCTGACAAGTTTGGTTTAGGGTTCACTTCGAATGCTCAGAAGGCTATGCGTCGTGCCCGTGTTGGAGGGCCACCCTTAAAGATTAGCAACCGAGAGGTCAATGCGGTGGAAGATGGTGAAGAGCATTGCGGCTTGGAGGATTGGATCTTTCTTGCTATCAACGGAGGACTCCACAATTGGGAAGCCAGAGACTTTGTTCCCATAACTTTCATCCCTCAGTAATTTATCTTTTACATTTCTGTTGGACTTGTAATATTCACAAACAATTCGCACATTTTAAACCTTGTGTCTTACCCGAGGCACAATGGTCCATTTGTAAGGGTTTTTATTTTCATCTTCATATGACATTCAACGAATCATAGACGTTTTTTGCATACAAACCTTTTTGCTCATTGTTTTTCTTTTACATTTTATTTTTAAGGATGGCTATACCCTTACACACGCCCACACTCACAAATGCAGGTACCCCTCCATTCCGGATCCCATGGGTAACGATACTGCTATGGCCTTTCATGACTCCGAGGATCTAATCTAGCAAGACGAAGACGAAGGTGAGGAAGATTGTGAAGTACCAGGGGAACTGGCCAGACTACTACAGCAAGAGGAAAGAGCTATTCAGCCTCATGAGGAATCTGTGGATACAATCAATCTGGGTACCAAGGAGGATAGAAAAGAGGTCAAAGTGGGTGCCAATCTAGAGCCCAATGTTAAGGAACGTCTGATTCAGCTATTGCGTGATTATGTCGAGATCTTTGCCTGGTCATATGAAGACATGTCAGGACTTGATACAGACATCGTGGTACACCGTCTGCCAATAAGAGAAGACTGTCCACCAGTAAAACAAAAAGTACGTCGCATGAGACCTGATATGTCAGAGAAGATCAAAGCGGAAGTCATGAAACAATTCAATGCTAGATTCTTGGTTGTCACTTCCTATCCTCAATGGGTTTCCAACATTGTTCCCATTCCTAAGAAGGATGGCAAAGTACGCATGTGCATGGACTATAGAGATTTGAATAGGGCCAGCCCTAAAGATGATTTTCCACTCCCCCACATAGATATCTTGGTTGACAACACCGCAGAACACACAGTGTTTTCCTTCATGGACGGATTCTCAGGTTATAACCAAATCAAAATGGCACCTGAGGACATGGATAAAACTACCTTTGTCACACAGTGGGGCACATTCTGTTACAAAGTGATGCCATTTGGATTGAAGAATGCTGGGGCCACCTATCAGCGCGCCATGGTAGCTTTGTTTCATGATATGATACATCATGAAATAGAGGTCTACGTAGATGACATGATAGCCCGATCACAAGCTGAAGAAGAGCACCTCGATCACTTGCAAAAATTGTTTGAAAGACTGAAGAAGTATAAGCTGAGGTTGAATCCGAACAAGTGTACATTTGGAGTACGGTCCGGTAAACTCCTAAGTTTTGTCGTCAGTAACAAAGGCATCGAGGTTGATCCTGCCAAGGTTAAAGAAATACAAGAAATGCATGCTCCTCGTACTAAAAAGGAAGTCAGAGGATTCTTGGGGCGTCTGAACTATATTTCCAGATTCATTTCTCACCTAACAGCTACTTGCAAGCCAATCTTCAAACTATTGAAAAAAGATCAAGTAGTCAGATGGAATGATGAATTCCAGGTTGCTTTTGACAAAATCAAAGAGTACCTACAAAAGCCTCATGTTTTGATGCCACCAGTCGAGGGAAGACCACTGATCATGTATATGACTGTTTTAGAGAACTCAATGGGGTGTGTATTGGGGCAGCATGACGAGTTTGACCGAAAAGAGCATGCTATTTATTACCTGAGCAAAAAGTTTACCGACGGTGAAACCAGATATTCACTGCTCGAGAAAACTTGCTGCGCTCTGGCATGGGCTGCTCACCAGCTAAGACAGTATATGCTGACTCATACTACTTTATTGATATCTAAGATGGATCCGATAAAATATATCTTCGACAAGCCTGCTCTTTCTGGGAGAATAGGTAGATGGCAGATGATCCTAACAGAATATGACATACAGTATACTACCCAAAAAGCTATAAAGGGAAGTGTATTGGATGATCACCTTGCTCACCAGGCTGTAGAAGACTATCAGTCCATGATGTTCGATCTCCCGGATGAAGACATCATGACATTAGACAACTGTGAAGAAATCAGGCCATATGACGAACTTGAACAAGGATCCCCATGGACCCTGTTCTTTGATGGGGCATCCAATGCACTTGGTAATGGTATCGGCGCCGTACTCATATCTCCAGAAGGGTGTCATACTCCCTTCATAGCCAGACTTTGCTTCAACTGTACGAACAACATGGCGGAGTATGAAGCATGCATCTTCGGTCTTAGAGCTGCCATAGACTTGGGAATCAAATCCTTAGACATATTTGGAGATTCAGCTTTGGGCATCAGTCAGATCAAAGAAGAGTGGGGCACTAAGCATCCAAACCTTATCCCTTACAAAGAACACGTTTTGACATTGTTACCACATTTTGAGAAGATTAACTTCGGGCATTTCCCATGAGAAGAAAATCAGCTAGCAGACGCTCTAGCTACAATGTCATCTATGTTTAAACTTAATTGGGACAATGAGGCTCCCCAGATCACCATCGAACAAATGGATGAACCAGTATACTGTCACGAGATTAATACTGAAGAAGTAGTGGACCAGCCTTGGTTTCATGAAGTCAAAAGGTATCTCGAGGATCAAGAATACCCAGAAGGAGCTTCAATCAATGATAAGAAGTTCTTAAGGAGATTCTCTGCTAAGTTCTTCCTTAGTAACGACATCTTGTACAAATGCAATCACGACTCCATTTTGCTTCGGTGTGTGGATAAGATTGAAGCTGAAAAGATTATGGATGAATTACACGAAGGTACTTTTGGCACCCACTCCAGTGGGCATACGATGGCAAAGAAAATCCTGCGGGCAGGCTATTATTGGTCTACCATGGAAGCAGATTGCTATCAACACTCTCAGACCTGCCATAAGTGCCAAATTTATGCTGACAAAGTGCACGTGCCTTTGGTTCCTCTGAATGTATTGACGGCTCCTTGGACCTTTTCTATATGGGGAATTTATATGATTGGAGAGATCAAGTCGACAACCTCCAATGGACACCGCTTCATCCTAGTGGCCATTGACTATTTTACAAAGTGAGTTGAAGCAGCTTCCTTCGCATCCGTTACCAAGAATGTTGTTGCCCGCTTCATCAAGCAAAATCGTATTTGTCGGTACGGTATCCTGGAAAGGATCATCCCTGATAATGGTACAAATCTTAACAATACTATGATCACCGCCTTGTGCGAGTAATTTAAGATTCAGCATCACAATTCTTCTCCCTACCAGCCAAAGATGAACGGTGTTGTTGAAGCTGCAAATAAAAACATTAAAAAGATCATACAAACGATGACAGACACGTACAAAGACTGGAATGCGATGTTACCATTCGCTCTCCACGGGTATCGTACCACAGCTCGCACATCAACTGGGGCGACACCCTATTCTTTGGTATATCGCATGGAAGTTGTTTTACCTATTGAGGTTCAGATCCCCTCTTTGAGAATTATGAAGGATGCAGGTTTGAATGAAGACGATTAGATCCAAACTCGACTTGATCAACTGAACTTAATTGATGAAAAGAGACTCATTGCTATTTTCCATGGTCAAATGTATCAAAAACGGATGATCAAGGCTTTCAACAAGAAAGTCAGACGCCAAGTATATCAAGTTGGGGATCTAGTGATCAAACGTATCATCCTGCCACAAAGTGATCCTAGGGGAAAATGGACTCCTACCTATGAAGGACCATTTATAATCAAGAACATATTCTCTGGTGGGGCAATAATCTGGACCACCATGGACGGCGATGACCTACCACACCCTGAAAACGCGGACATAGTCAAAAGATACTACGCATAAGAGACCCGCTAGGTTGACACACCTGGGAAAAACAAGGGCATCCCGGCGAACCAAAAGGGTTCGGGCAAAAATTAGGGATAAAATAAAAAATCTGTACACCCGTCAAGTTGAAAACCCGGAAGGGCAACTTGGGCAAAAAAGGGTTTCCCGGTGGACTGAAAACCCGAAAGGGAGGTCCAGGAAAAAGTTAGGGAATAAAAGCGTATGACTATGTCCCGTCGGATCACTTACAGACAACCTTTGACTTCCACTGAAAAACTCAGAGTTTCTGATCAATTCAATCATCTTTGGACAAGGAAAATAGACAATATACTCGGAGGTATGAAGGCTATAGCAGAATGGGAACCCCATGGAATTATTGCACATAGATATCTTTCTTTGTACTAAATTCTTCTTGTTTACGACGGTGTTCTCTTACTAGAATGTTTGTCTCCTTTGTACAAAATACTTACTCAAAGTCAATACAAAGATATCCCTTTGAAAGTGCAAAAAACTATTTATCTTTACTCTTGTGTTTTGTTTGCAAAAACGTCCAATGATTCACTGATGAACATATGCATTTGAACATGATTACCGTTTACGAATAAACAGAACGAGAAAGAGACAATTACTGATAGGTCGAAAGGATAGGAAAATATCTCAAGGCCATCCCATAAATGTTCTCCCCACGGAGTTTTCAATAATCCCCAGTGGAATAAAACTCCCAGCTACCCAGCTTGACGAAGCTTCTAGTTTATCAATCCCCGGTGGAAATCGCCTAATTTCTCCAAATTCCCCAGCAGGTTGTTATGAAGCCTGGAATTCGACCAGATAACAACTAACTTTTGATTCTCTCCAGCCAAGGATAACTCCCCAGTAGAAGTCGTCAAGATTCTCAGGTTTCCCAAGCAGATCTTAAGAGTAATACATGGCATTGCTCGCCACAACAGAACTTTTTCTCTCAACAAAAGTTTACCAATACTTCAACTTCAAAACATAAATATTCAAAACATCCTCAGCGGCATTCAGGGATTTACTTTCGTCAACCAGACAGCAATACAACAAATCAGCTCACATGCGCATACATTGCATCCGTATATCATAAACATCACTAAAGCCAATACATTGCATCATACATTTCATGCAATATGACCTGGTATTTTAGCTAACATTTTATCCTTTACAAGATAAGATTAACAGTTACCTTTGACAATATGCAAACTTTTGATACAGTTCAGATACGCTCTAAATACAGACGCCATTCTGATACTCATTCAAAGACACTACCTGATACAGTTCAGATACGCTCTAGACACGGAAGCCATTCTGATACTCATTCAGATTCGAAGACACTTTTGATACATTTCAGATACGCTCCAAAGACGGAAGCCTTTCTGATACTCATTCAGATTCGAAGACACTTTTGATACAGTCTAGATATGCTCCAGACACGAAAGCCATTATGATACTCATTCAAAGACACTACCTGATACATTTCAGATACGTTCCAGACATGGAATCCATTCCGATACTCATTCAGATTCAACCTCCTGATACAGTTCAGATACGCTCCAAGACACGGAAGCCATTCTAACACTCATGCAGATTCAACCTTTTGATACAATACAAATATGCTCTAAATACAGACGCCATTCTGATGTTTAAACATACAAACTACATCTCAACAAGCATTCTTGGATGGCATCTACAAGCCCATCTCCAACAAGATTCTATCACCTCTCCAAATGGCATCTTTAAGCCCATTCCCTACACAATCAACCAGCGTGCCATCAAGTGCAAATTTCTAGGCACTCTAGTATTCAATCATCTTCCACTCTCAAGCCACGAACGACAAACCTGTCAATCTCGCTTTTCAAGTCTAAGAAGATGGAACAGGGGCAGCTGTTGTACCCCAAAATTTTCCCTCTCATTTTTCTCCAGAAATCACCCTGGATCCTCAGGTTTACTTCCATCCAATCCCAAGCTTTAAATTACAAATTTTTCATGAAGATCACTCACAAAGGCAAAATGGTCATTTACACGCTAAAAGACCAAACTTTGACCTTTTGACCAAAATCAAATCTCAAAAATCATATTTCATCAAAACATGTTAAAACAGGAAGTTTGTTCCATCTAAAGTTCAAAAGTCAAATATACTATGGAAAAGCCAATTTTCTAAATACTTGGGATTTTTCTAAGTATTTAAGAAAAAATGTCACTTCAGAACTTCTGAACCAACCTCCAGGCAGGAGCAGTCAAAAGTTGCAAACTTAGCTCAGCACATAACCTTCAGTCAGAATGTGGCTCTTCAGCATCTACGCAAGCTCAGTCAGAATTTTCCAGAAGATTATAAAACGTGATAAAAAATCTGAATGCTCTTTTAGAACATGCTGGAAAGACTAAGGATCCCTTAGAACTTGCTAAGGCAACAGGATACCAAGATCAGAACTTGGGTACTCTGTTCTAGACTACGATGAAATGGAACTTTTGACAAATCTCATCACCATTTAATGCTCATTAATGCTCACAACCACTTTTGAGTCTTTGTCCAAAGGGTCTCTCCACGTGTAGCATAGAAATACCTTTGTACAGATTTAGGTATGGGTCCATGTGCTACTTTTCGCTTATGGGTGTCACTTTTCCTTAATCCTTGCTTACTAATCCAGCCTAGGCTAAAAGTTGTCAATCATCACAACTTTTTTTGAACTTTCTTCAAGAGCAAGTCAACATCTAGTGTATGATATTGGCTCCACTTTACATTTTAAAACCCACAAAGCTTTGCCTATAAATAGAATGCCATTGGTCACTGAGAAAAGGTCCAGAAAAATTGCTAAAAAGAGGTCAAAAGTTTGAGCAAAGGATAAAAAAACCTTGAATCTCTGCCAAAATTCCTAGAGTTTCAAAAACTATAAACACAGCACACAAAAAACCATTAATTGTGGATCCCCTGCTTTCAAACTCCATTTGTTCTCAAAATATTTCTTGACTAAAAAACCACCCATACAGTTTCTGACCCACACGTTAGAAACTACCATAATTTTTGTATTCATACTACTATATACCCTCCATCCATCCATTCAAATAAGTCAGAACATCATCCCCTTGCCACCTCCAGAAGTTGGAGACTGTCAGCTTACTGAGTACACAAAGAAGCTGTTCAGAACCTCATCAAAGTTGAGGCTAACTCTGGTTCACAGAACTTCTTCCAACTGCGAGAGAATGAATCAGTTCAAAACTTTCTTGAAGAAACTAAAACTCAGAGTTAGGATTAGCAATGGCACACTTGCCTCTGATTAATGGTTCTGATATTCCTTATTTCTGAAACACTATGACACCTACTGAAATTGTCCTAGGCATGTCTTCTGTTTTATGGAGAAATAACCAAATTGCAGATGTTCTGACTAGCATAAAGAGAGAGAGAGAGAGAGACCAAGTTCTGACATTGGCACCAGCGCTTCTGGATCCTGTTTTGTTATCACTAATATTAGAACTTCTGAAAATTACTGTGTTCCCAGCAGGGTCAGAACCTCTGACTTCATACATTTTCACTAATAGGTTTCTGTTTTGCAGCGTGATAGAGTCAGAACCTCTGACCTATACATTTTCACTAACAGGTTTCTGTTTTGCATTTTGCCAGGGTCAGAACCTATGACTTCCTTTTAGCAACACGTTGATCCTCTTTTTTCTTCCCCTTGTTATTTTCTTTTTCTTTATTTTTCTCGTTGTCACTCTCCATTTCATTAATCAGCAAACATAAAAAATATTTTGTTCACACTTTATTTTATTTCTTAAAACAAAAGACAGAAAATATTTTCTTAAAAAATAAAACAAGTTCATTTAATATTTTCTGGTATGTATTTCAATATGGTTATAATAGTAATTTACGGCTTTATTTTCATTTGCAATCCCCATTCATAAATTTGTACCCCCACCCCCTAAATATTGTAATAGCGTAGGACTTTACATTTCTGTAATTTATCACTTTAAAATGTAAATGCTAGTAAATAGGAGGTGTATGGCAAGATAAAGATCAATCAAATAGAAAACCATAATTCAAGATAAAATCAAGCATGGAAATAACACACTTGTATACAAACACCCTTAGGGTTTCTCCACTTGGTTGCCTTATACAAAAAATAGCCATATTACGCATGCAAAGTATCTTGGTAAAGCAAACAAGTATAAGATCATAGTCCCTCGATGACGCTATTCAAAGTTGCCCTACAAAATGATCTTAGTCCCTCAAAATGCTAATATACTTTGCAACATTGCTAATCATGGTTATACGATGACCCGCGCCCGTCCCATTTACATCCAAAGATAGGGTTTCTTACCAAATCAATGGTAAGACAACAATGTCAAAGGAATAGGAAATACACAAGAAATACATTTGAGTAGGTAGATTGCTTCTAGTTACTTGCTCCATTTCCAAACAAATATCCTTGTTATTTTCAAAAACACACACATTCCTAAAACATCTTACAAACATTGAAAACATTTTCGAAAAGACAAACATCTTTGCATACATTCTTATGAACAAGAATCATTACAAAGATTGCCTAAACGAGTGGCCTCTTTTACAAAATACTTTAAAAAACCACACAAAGCACGATTCCAAAACAAAAAGCAAGTGATCTAGAAAGTAACAAAGATCCCATGGAAAACCATGGATGAAAAGGGTGCTAACACCTTCCCTTTTCATAATCTACCCCCTGAACTCAAGAAACAATCTCAAAGGTTTTTCCTGTGCTTTTTCACCTTTCCTTTTGGATAAAATAAAAGTCGGTGGCCACTCTTGCTAACCGCAAAATTTGCAAACACAAACGCAAACCCTCAAGTCAGTTCTCCCACCGTATCATAACTTGACTCTTCTTGCTTTCCCAGAATATCTTTAATTTCCTTTGTAGTATCCTCCTGTTTATCCAGAATACCCTTGATCTCTTTGTTCGTATCCTCTTGCTTGTCCAGTCTTGCATGGATTAGAGCATTCTCTTTCTTTAACTCTTCCAGAGTTTTCATAACCAGAGAGGAAGCTGGTGTCTCTTCAGTAGTTGCATGTTGTTCAGAACATTCTGCAACCTCTTCTGATTGGACCACTTCTTCTGCTACAATCATGTTTTCTAGAGCAGTAGTCAGAGAGAGGGACTATCTGATTCTGGTTCAGCTACTTCTGAAGGATGATGCTCTTTCTAGGGAGCATTATCCAGCGGGAGGATATCTTTCTTAAACCATTGGCTTAAAACTTGATCTTGGAAGGCTTTCAGCTGATCACTGAAGTTCTACTGAGCCTTTTCATAACCCAATTCTTTCACCTTCTGAGTTTCAGAGTTGAGCCATTTTCTGAATCTTTCCAACAGAGAATCATAAGCAGCAGAATTATAAATACCTTGACTTGCATGCTTCAAAGAATTTATCCATTCCTGCATTTTTGTTTCAAAAATCAACAAACTCTTACCAACATCTGATGTGGTTGCAGTTAGTTTAGGTTTGGGAATGGCAGTTTTGTGTGAAGTGGAAGCTAGTCTTTCCAGCACTAGTGGATCAATGACAAGTATGAAGTTGTCAGCTGGACGGTTGATGGGTGATGGAGTGGGAGAGTCAGGAATAATAATTGGTGTGGTATAGGTGTTTGGTGGTGTGGATTCAAGGGATCAAGGGATTTCTGGAATGTCATGAACAGTGAGAGGCATGTGAACCGCAAGAGGTTCTGTTATTCCAGGGATTGGGACTGTGGTATCAGAATCTGAAGGAGAGTATTCATATTGGTTTGTGGTAGCGTGTTGGGTTTCTGGTTCAGGAATATCAGAAGATGGGTTTTTAGAAGATGGAGTTTCTGGTTATGGTGAGTTGGGGTTCAGATGTTCTGGTTGAGGAGATTGTGGTTGTGGATTTTCTAGTTGAGGGTTTTCTGGTTGAGGAGAGTGTGGTTGTGGAATTTCTGGTTGTTGTTGGATGTTTGGATTATCTGGGAGTGGTGAGGAAAATTCTTGATCAAACATATCAATATCAGATAGAACTTTAGCAATTTCTGGTTGATGATGTTCTAGATTTGGATTTGGATTAGGGGAGTGAGGTTCATTCAAAAAGTTACCTAGAGTTACAGATGGATCAAACTCTATGTCAAAATCTTCAAAGGTTTGGGGTGAAGGATTTTCTGTTGGTTGGGGAGGCATGGCTTCAGATGTTGAAATAGTTATTGATTCTATAACAGAAACAGAAGATGGATTACCTTTCTTTTTCGCAGCTTTAGGTGTCCTCTGAGAGGATCCTTCTTCTGTTGCTTTCCTCTTCTTATATTTCTTTAACGCGACCTCTAGAGAAGCCTTGTGCAGACCTTGAATGTTAATTTCTTGAGCAGTCCCATCAGCCTTGCAAGCTTCAAGGTATCTGACTTTGATTTCTGGTTTGGAGTCTATCTCAGAAAATAAAGGAAAATCCTTCATAGGTATCCTCCTTGAAGTAATGGTCTCATGAGAAGCCACAGTTGGTTCCTTCTTGATATTCCCAATGATCTTCATTTTATTCAGATACTTGGCGTTTAAAGGCTTCCCAGCAGTTGCTTCCAAAGTGCTTATTTCCTGAGCCTCTGTCAGATGTTCTATCAGCCTGTTTTCTGTTAGAATATCTGATAACATCCTTCCTAAGGGAATCCAATCCCTCTTAGTCCTTTCGTCTTCTCTGGTCTCCTTCACACTTGTTATGAGATGGTTGAAGAGCAAGTGTGGAAGATTTACCTTTGTCTTCTTAGCAATGAAATAAATCAGAAATTGCTGATCAATATTGATGTAATTAGGAGAGCTTGTAGGCTTCCTGTGATTGATACATCCCAGAATGATTCTGGCCCAGATTCTGTGATGATCCTTCAAATCTTTGATTTTACTGGAGGACTGTCCAAAAGTGAAAATTTCCCTTGCAATTGATCTTAGGTCAAAACATCTCTCAGCCATATCAATGCATCTGACTCCACCATCATTGTATCCAAGGAGCTTCCCAATAAGATTTTCTGTTATCACAATTTTCTTCCCTATAACATAAGAAGTAACATGGTGGTTGGATGAGGAAGCACGTATCCAGAATTCTTTGATGAGAATGGGAAACGTTGGACCCAACATACGGTCAAAATATATGTTCCATCCCTGTGCAGTAACGTCTTCGTAGAGGTTGAAACCATTTTTTTGTAAACTCTCAAAATCAATGATCAGTTCAGAGAGAACTTCCAGGTTTTCAATTGGAGTGATAAGTGTTCTTATGGGTTCTTCATATTGTTCCGTTGATGAAGATTCAGGAGCATTGAGATTTTTGAGACTTGATGATGAAGCCATTGTTCACACGAGTTCTTTGAAGAAGATGGAAAGGGTTTTTGAAAGAAAAACTGGAACAAGAGAAAATATTGAAGAGAGTAAAAGTGAATGAATGAAATAGTAATTTTGAGTTTAAATAGGTTTTTGAAAACATAAACAGTAAGCAAGAAAAAAATTAGTAATGATTATATGCATTAATGAACCTGAAATTAAGGGATTTAGAAAGATATTGAATGGTTACCACTGACAAGTGTCTCAATGCATCCAATCAGAGCCTTGAACCCTTCAGAAATTGAACGTGTGTTCAGCTTCAGAAGGTAGCTGGTGAGAGGATGACAAGTGGTTGATGATGTGAACTGCACGCCTCTATCCTTGAAATGGAACGTTCAGATCTTCATGGATAGATTCTGAGGCAATCTGTACTTCTAAACTCTGAAGACCGGTTGATCAAATGTTCACAGAAAATAATAAAGTTTTGAAGGTTAAGATATTTAAATAAAACATTTTATTCTGGGCATAACTTCATGCTGAGATGTTTCAGAATGAAATTGAATCTATCTTCAGAAAGGGGTTTTGTAAATACATCAGCCCATTGATGGTCTGTGTCAATAAATTTTAAGGTAAGAATTCCTTTATGAATATAGTCCCTAAAAAAATGATGTTTTATTTCTATATGCTTAGCCCTAGAATGCAAAATAGGATTCTTACTGAGACATATAGCTGAAGTGTTATCACAGAAGATATGATTGTTACTCTCAAATATGTTAAAGTCTTCAAGTTGGCTTTTCATCCAAAGGATTTACGTGCTACATCCAGCAGCTGCTATGTATTCAACTTCTACTGTTGATAGTGCTATTATGGACTGTCTCTTGCTGGTCCATGAGATCATATTTTCTCCCAGAAACTGGAAGCTTCCAGAAGTGCTTTTATGTTCTACTCTGTCTCCAGCAAAGTCAGCGTCACAGTATCCTACTAAGTTGTATTCATGGGATTTTCTATAAAACAAACCCAGATTAGTAGTAGCTTTCAGATACTTGAAAATTCGCTTAAATGTTGTTAAGTGAGATTCTCTAGGATCTGATTGGAATCTAGAACATAAGCAAACACTAAATAAAATGTCAGGCCTTGAAGCCGTCAGATAAAGGAGAGAACCAATCATACCTCTGTATACTTTCTGTTCTACCTTTTTACTTACTTCTTCCTTTTCCAGAATGCACGTGGGGTGCATTGGAGTCTTTGAGGGCTTACATTCTGAGAGATCAAATTTCTTCAGAAGTTCTCTGACGTATTTGCTCTGATGAATGTAAGTTCCTTTTGGAGTTTGGTTTATCTGAATGCCCAGAAAGAATTTGAGTTCCCCCATTAAGCTCATCTCAAACTCTACCTGCATGCACTTAGCAAACTCTCTTCCCAGAGAGGGTTTAGTAGATCCAAAGATGATGTCATCAACATAAATCTGACACACTAAAATGTCATTCTTAAATGTCTTACAGAACAGAGTTGTGTCTACTTTCCCTCTGGTGAATTCCTTTTCTAACAGGAAGTTACTTAGTCTTTCATACCAAGCTCTGGGAGCTTGTTTCAGACCATAGAGTGACTTCTTTAGTTTGAAAACATATTCTGGGTGTTTGGAATTCTCAAACCCAGGGGGTTGGTGCACATATATCTCTTCGTCTATATAGTCATTTAGGAATTCACTTTTGACATCCATCTGATACAGAGTGATGCCATTTTGTATAGCAAATGAGATTAAGAGTCTGATAGATTCTAACCTGGCGACTGAAGAAAAGGTTTTTGTATAGTCTATCCCCTCTTGCTGACTATAACCTTGTGCCACCAGTCGTGCTTTGTTTCTGATGACTTCACCTTGCTCGTTCAGTTTGTTTCTGAATACCCACTTTGTTCCAATGATGTTGAATCTTTTTGGTTTGGGAACCAGATCCCATACGTCATTTCTGGTGAACTGATTCAATTCCTCCCGCATTGCCAAAATCTAGTCATTGTCCAAAAGTGCTTCATCAATTATTATGTGTTCAATCAGAGAGACCAGTCCCATGAGGGATTCTTTAGAATTTCTGAATGTTGATCTTGTTCTGATTGGATCATCCTTCTTTCCCAGTATCTTATATTTTGGGTGAGCTATGCTGCTTCTGGATATCCTTTTCTGAAGTTGATCAACTGAAGGTGCTGGATTGCTTGCAATATTTCTTTCTGAGGTTGTGGGAGCGTCTCTGTTCAGAGCTTCTGACGAGTTGTCTTCAGTACCTGTGAAATCAACTTCTATATCTGCAAAGAATTCATTCTACTTTGACTTTTGAGGGTCAAGCTTATCATCAAATCCAACACTGATTGACTCTTCAACAATCTACATTTCTGTATTGTATACTCTATACCCTCTTGAGCGTTTAGAGTATCCTAACATGATACACTTTTGTGCTTTAGAGTCAAACTTGTTTAGATAATTTTTAGTATTCAGAATAAAACAAGTGCATCCAAAAGGATGGAAATAAGAAATGTTGGGCTTTCTGTTCTTCCATAATTCATATGGAGTCTTTTCCAGAATAGGTATTATAGAGATTCTATTCTGAATATAACACGTTGTGTTAATTGCCTCTGCCCAGAAGATCTTAGCAATATTAGTCTCATTGATCATGGTTCTGGCCATTTCTTGCAGTGTTCTGTTCTTTAGTTCTACAACTCCATTTTGCTGGGGAGTTCTAGGACAAGAGAAATCATGCAAGATGCCTTTTTCATTAAAAAATGATTCAAAATTTTTATTTTCAAATTCCCCACATGATCACTTCTGACTTTGACAATTTTAATATCCTTTTCATTTTGAACTTGGTTACAGAAGGCAACGAACACAGAGTGTGACTCGTTCTTGTGTCTTAAGAAATTTACCCATATCCATCTGCTATAGTCATCTATGATCAATAACCCATACTTCTTGCCACTGACAGACGTAGTTTTTACTGGTCCAAATAAGTCTATGTGCAGAAGTTTTAATGGCTTAGAGGTGGAAACAATATTTTTAGATTTAAAAGCAGGTTTTGCAAACTTTCCTTTCTCACATGCTTCACACAGAGCATCTGAGCTGAACTTCAAATTAGGAAGTCCTCTGACCAGATTGAGTTTGTTAATCTGAGATATTCTTCTCATACTAACATGCCCCAATCTTCTATGCCAGACCCTTTGCTCGTTGTTAACAGAAAGAAGGCACTTTACATTCTGACTCTTTAGTTCAGAAAGTTTTATCTTATAAATGTTTTTTTTCCTCTTTCCATTAAAAAGGGTAGTTCCATCTTTCTAACTAACAGCTTTGCATGAATTTTGATTAAAGATTATATCATAATCGTTATCACTTAATTGACTTATGAATAACAGGTTATGCATTAATCCGTCAACTAACAACACATTATTTATAGAGGGAAGATTTCCATTACCTACTGTTCCAGAGCCAATGATCTTTCCTCTTTGGTTGCCTCCAAAGCCCACGTAGCCTCCAGGTTTAAGTTTCAGGCTTTGGAACATATGCCTTCTTCCCGTCATGTGTCGAGAGCAGCAAGAGTCCAGGTACCATGACTGGTGTTTTAGCCTTGCTGCTAAAGATATCTGCTACATATATAATTTTGTCCTTAGGTACTGTGATAAGGTGGGAGAACTGACTTGAGATTTTGCGTTTTGTGTTTGCAAATGTTGCGGTTTAGCAAGAGTCGCCATCAACTTTTCTTTTATCCAAAAAGGAAAGGTGAAAAAGCACAGGAAAGACCTTTTAGAGATGTTTTTGAGTTCGGGGGGTAGATTATGAAAAGGGAAGGTATTAGCACCCTTTTCATCCATGGTTTTCCATGGGCTCTTAGTTACTTGCTATATCACTTGCTTTTGTTTGAATGTGTTTGTGGTGTGTGTTTTCGAAAGTATTTTGAAAAGGCGCCATCTTTTAGGCTAACTTTTGTAATGATTCTCGTTCATAAGAATGTAAACAAAGGTGTTGAGCTTTTGAAAATATTTCCTGATTGGAAAGTGTTTTGAAAGTGATTTTGAAAACGTCTTTGTAACGGTTCTCGTCTCTATAAGAACGCGTACAAAGGGCTTGTTTGGAAAATGTTTCAAAGTGAAAGTGTAGGTGTATGAAATGTTTTTTGTTGTTGTGAGCAAGCGAGTAACCGAGAGTGAACCTACCTACTCAAAAGGTCTTAGATATGTTTTTCCTCCTCCTTTAGATGTTGCCATCTTACCATTGGTTTGGTAAGATGCCCCATCATTGGATGTGAAGGGACGGGCGTTTGGTTCATCGTATGACCATGATAGCAATATTGTGAGATGACTTAGCACTTTTCTTTAGGGACTAAGATCATTTTGAAAAGGCAACTTTGATAGCGTCATCGAGGGACTATGATCTTGTATTTTTCTATTTGTTTGTGCTAAGACACCCCACATGCATAACATGGCCATTTTTGTAAGGCAACAAGTGGAATTACCCTAAGGGTGCATGTGTGCAAAGTGTGTTTGATTGCATGCATTTAGTCTTGATTAGGTTTGTCTATTTTGTTATTTTCATGTCTTATCATACACATCCTAATTACTAACAATATATGAAAGCAATAAAAGCGCAAAAATGTAAAGTCCTACGCTATTACAATGTTTAGGGGATGGGGTGTAAAAGTTTATGAATGGGGATTGCAAAGAAAATAAGTCCTAAGTTACTATTACAACCATATTGAAATGTATAAGAATGTACAAGAAAATGTGAAATGAACTTGTTTTGTTTTAAGAAAATATTTTTGATCTTTTGTTTTAAGAAATAAAATAAAGTGTGAAAGAAATGTTTTTGATGTTTGCTGATTAATGGAATAGAAAGTGATAGCAAAACTAATGAGAAAAGGGGAAAGAGAATCAACGTGAATGCTGATTAAATGAGGTCAGAAGTTATGACTTTGACACACTGCAAAATAAAAACACTGTTAGTGAAAATGTGTAAAGTCAGAAGTTCTGAGCCCACTGGGAACATAGTAGTTTTCAGAAGTTCTGACACTACTAGCAACCAAACAGACTCTAGAAATTCGGGTACCACTGGCTGAACTTGGTCTCTCTCTCTATGCTAGTCAGAACATCTGCAATTTGGTTATTTCTCCACAAGATAGAAGACATGCATAGAACAGTTATAGCAGGTGTCATAGTGTTTCAGAAATAAGAAATATCAGAACTGTAAATCAGAGGCAAATATGAATTTGCTAATCCTAATTCTGAATTCTAATTTCTTCAAGAAGTTCTAAACTGATTTACTCCCTACTTAGGCAGGCAGATGCATGTTGTTGTACCCCAAAATTTGCTCTCCCATCCTTCAGGAATTCATCCTGAACTCTCAGGTTTTTCTCTTAAACAAAGCCAAGCCCTTCATTATCGTTCCTTTCCAAGCAAACAATTTACAAGAGAAAAATGGTCATTTGCAAGCTCTAAAGGCAAAGCTTTTACCTTGGAAAAATTAAATTCTAAACATTGGGAATTTTTCTCTAAAAAAAGGGGTGTTTAAGAAGAAAATGACACTTCAGAGCTTCTGCACCAACCTCTAGGCAGAAACAGTCAGAGATTGTAAACGTGGTTCAGCACGTGATCTTCAGTCAGAACATGGCTCTTTCAGCAGTTACACCAGCTCAGTCAGAGATTGTAAACGTGGTTCAGCACGTGATCTTTAGTCAGAACATGGCTCTTTCAGCAGTTACACCAGCTCAGTCAGAGATTGTAAACGTGGTTCAGCACGTGATCTTCAGTCAGAACATGGCTCTTTCAACAGTTACACCAACTCAGTCAGAGATTGTAAACGTGGTTCAGCACGTGATCTTCAGTCAGAACATGGCTTTTTCAGCAGCTATGTAAAAGTTCAGTCAGAGTTTGCTAGAAAAAGCAACAAAGCCAGAAACTCCTTCAGAACGTACTGGGATCAGAAGATAATAGGATCAGCAGCTTGGGTAAAGTACTGAAGCAGGATCACTAAGTCCAGAAACTTTAAAGGCAGATCAAAGGAGCATACTGGAAAACTCTCGGAACTTGCTGAGACAGCAAGAGGCCAAGGTCAGAGCTTGGTTTACGTTGTTTTTGGTGAAGCAGAACTGCTGGCTCAGGTTTTAGGTAATGATGTAAAATCTCATATTACAAGATTTTTGATGTTGATAAATCTCATCACCATTTAATGCTCATTAATGCTCACAACCACTCCTGAACATTCATCCAAGGGGTCTCTCCACGTGTGGCTTGGTAAACACCTTTGTGCAGGTTTAGGCATGGTTCTATGCGCAACTTTTCGCCTATAGAGGTCACTTCTCCTCAATCCTTGCCTACTGTTCTAGCCTAGGCTGAAAAGCTGTCCATCATCACAACTTTTCATGAACTTCCTTCAAAAACAAGTTAACCTCTACTGCATAATATTGGCGCCCTTTAACGGTCAAAAATACATATAGCCTTGCCTATAAATAGGACACCATTGTCCATCACATGGGGGAGGTGAAAAAAAACATCCAGAAAAAAAATTGCTAGAGAAGAAACATAAAACTCTAGTAAAAGAAAGAACCTTGTGAATCTCTGTCCAAAAAATCCCTGGTATTTTTCATAAACTTTGAACTTCTTACCTCCAAACTTCATTAATACCCAGTTTGCTTTATGACCAAAGAACACTCATACAGTTTCTGACCATACATACTCATACCTTCTCTATCCACCCACTCTAAAAAGAACCTGTCCAGAACACCATCAGAGCTAAAGCTAGCTCCCACCCACAAACTTTTTCGACAGCCAGGTAAGCACCTACTGACTTTCATCACGCTGCTAAGCATCATCAGCTTTGCAGACTCAATAAAACATAATATAAATATCATGTTGTTGCTGTTTGCGTTCTGAGGATTTTCATACCTCTGAATGTTTAAGTAGGAAGTGAATCAGTATAGAACCTGCCTGTGACCTTGTTGGTTCTGTCTCCTGAAACACTTTGACATTTGCTGAGGATGTCCCAAGCATGTTTTCTGTTTTGTGGAAAAAATAATAAAACTGCAGATGTTCTGGCTAGCACAGGGAGAAGCCAAGTTCTGACTTTGACGTTAGCACATCTGAAGCCTGTTTTGCTGTCAATAATATCAGAACTTATGAAAATTATTGTATGTCCAGCAGGGTCAGAACTTCTGACTTCCTCACTAACAAACTTTTGCCTTGCAGCGCATGGGGGTCAGAACTTCTGACCTTCCCACTAACAGGTTTCTGTTTTGCAGGTGCCAGAGTTAGAAGTTCTGACTCATACAGTTTCACTAATAGGTTGATAATCTGGCAACAGGCTTGGATCGGAACTTCTGACTTCTTCTCAGCAGCGCACTAGCCCTCTCTCTCTTTCTCTCTATCTTCCCTTTGTTATTTTCTTTTTCTTATCTATTTTTCTCGTTGAACCACCCCCATGTACAAATGTGTATCCCCATCCCCTAAATTTTGTAATAGCGTAGGATTTTACATTTCCGCATTTTATTGCTTTCAAAAGTAAATGCTAGTAATTAGGATATGTATGGCAAGATAAAATCAATGAAATAGAAAATCCTAATTCAATATAAAATCTTGCATGCAATAAAACACACTTGCACATAAACACCCCTAAGGTATCTCCACTTGGTTGCCTAAACAAATGGCCATGATATGCATGTTGAGTATCTATTGGCAAAACAAAAACAAAACAAAAGATCATAGTCCCTCGATGACGCTATCTTGGTTGCCTATACAAAATGATCTAGTCCCTCAGAAAATTGCTAAAGATACTTGGCAATGTTGCTATCATGGTCAATATGATGACTCGCGCCTGTCCCGTTTAACATCCTAATACAAGGTTGTTTACCAAATACAATGGTAAAACAACACTGTCAAAAGGATTAAAATTGTGTAGGAAAGATCTTTGAGTAAAATAGGGTAGACAGCTCTTAGTTACTTGATCAAAACTTGCAAAACATCCTTGCTATTTTCAAACACATTTCACAACACAATTCAAAAACATTTCTCAAAAATAAACTTTCAAAACATTGAAATATATTTTCAAAGACAATACACCTTTGTATACATTCAAACAAGAATCATTACAAAGGTTGCCACGACGATGGACTCTTTTCAAAAGCATTTTCAAAAACCACACACAAAGCACCACTTCAAACAAATTGAAAAGCAAAAAGCAAGTGATCTAAGCAAGTAACTAAGAGCCCATGGATAACCATGGATAGAAAGGGTTCTAATACCTTCCCTTTCTATAATCTACTCCCCGAACCCAAGAAAACATCTCAAAGGTCTTTCCTGTGCTTTTTGACCTTTCCTTAGGATAAAATAAAAAGTCGGTGGCGACTCTTGCTAAACCGAAACATTTGCGGACACAAATGCAAAACCTTCAAGTCAGTTCTCCCACCGTATCACAGAACTGGCGACTCTGCTGGGGACATTTCTAAAAGTGGAGTAACCTTAGGGCTTAGATCACCTTTTGCATGATTATTGTTTACTTTGATTACTTTACATTTTGGTTCTCTTGTTTGGGCTTGAAATACTCCACCCTGATTTGGGAAACATTCATAGGTAAATAGCAATACGTTGTGGAAACTGTACGGGATATACCGACATGGTTGAAGCAATAGCTATATTAGTGCAACATATTTGTGAGTACCGGTAGCCTTTGAGTCAATCAAAGAGAATACGGGGCCGTTGTGTGATGTCATGAAGCACTAATGAACTCTTAGAACCTTACTTGACCATCTTGGCCTTTTCATTAGGGGTAGTGAGATGACCGGCTTTGGTGCAGTCCAAAGTTGGTAGATACTCGATACTACACTCAATGAGGGTTGTTTTCTTGGAATATTTTGGTCGCCAGTTAAGTGGCTAAACCAAAACAATGAACGTAGAAAACAATCTAGTGATATTGAGCTCCTTAGAACCCGGTTACTATTTATAGGACATGTTTTGAGCCAACTAAACTCAAGAGGGTACTTACCTATGAAACCTCATTCAAGCCTGAAACTAGGGTTTTGTGTGACTTGTTTGTACATGTGCTTGTGCATACATCATGAACATCATAAAGCATCATATGTATCCACTAACCATTTCAAGGGTTTGGATCTTCATCTTTGTTCTTGTTTTGTAGGTCATGGAATCTCTTCGCGGGAAAACAATTCAAGTCAACCTTGTGAGAATCCCTCCTCAACTCAAAGAGCTTACTTCTAGGATTCCAGAGAATTCTCCTTTCAGTGAAAGACATGGTAGACTTCTCAGTTTGGTAAACTCCAACATTGAAGAAGATATGGTGAAAGTTCTCTTCCAGTTCTTTGACCCCCTACACCACTGTTTCACATTCCCTGATTACCAATTGGTGCCTACTTTGGAGGAATTTTCTCAACTCCTGAGAATTCCTATCCTTCATCAACTACCCTACAATAGTACGGAAAAAGAACCAAAGCCTGAAGATGTTGCTCAAGTATTACACTTGCAACCATCTGACATCAAAGGGCATTGGGAAACCAGAAGTGGTGTCAAGGGTTTCTTGGAAAAGTTTCTGTTTGAGAAGGCACAAGACTGCTGGAATTCTCTTGATCTACAAGCCTTTGAAGATATTCTGGCACTCCTTATTTATGGGTTGGTCTTGTTCCCAAAACCTGACCAACTTATAGATGTGAATGCTGTCAAGAATTTCATATCCAAGAATCCTATACCTACATTGCTTGGGGACATCCTACACTCATTTTACACACGAACAATGAGGCAAAGAGGTGTTCTCATGTGCTGTACTCCTCTCCTAGCAAGGTGGTTTATTTCTCACCTTCCACAATCAGTTTTGAAGAATGAGCAGGGTTTGAGGTGGTCACAACGATTGATGACCCTCACACATTCTGATGTACATTGGTGTTCTCGGTCCAGAGAAAATGTCATCATCATTGATCGTTGTGGGGAATTCCCTAATGTCCCACTACTTGGCATTAGGGGAGGCATTACCTACAACCCCTGTCTAGCTTTGAGACAATTTGGATATGCTCGGAGGGATGGCCCTCATGACATGCTAATTCCTGACCTAGTTTTTGACTTCGACAACAATGCGCAAGGACTTCGACAAAGGTTCATCAGAGCTTGGAGGATGCCTAACAAGGTGGATAGTAAGACACTGGGGCACAAGAATTCCATCCCCCTTGAGCCTTACCTCAAGTGGGTACGAACCCGCTCCCAGAATCTCATGATGCCATACCCTCACATTCTCCCCTTGATCAAAGAGCCTATTACGGAAGGAGAGGTTCCATACACCATCCTACATCCTGACATGCAAACATCATGGGAAGAAATGCAAAAGAGTTGGATACAACTCAAAGAAGAACGGGATACTTTTAAAGCCGGCTTCTATGCCAGTGAGAAGAAGGTTTTGGAGCTTACCCGTCGACTTCATGAGGAGGAAACTCTCAACACTTACATCGCACCAGAGAGGATGCACAATGTCTTTTTACATTAAGAGTTTTGTAATATTTTGCCCATGGGGCACTTATGTACTAACAATTTCTTCTTAATATGACGTGCGTTCCTTTTTGTTTGCAACAAATTTGAATTTCTGAATCCTTGAATGCATTACATGAATAGCATACCATTCATCATATGCATAAACAAGTCTTCACACCAGATTTCCTTATCTTTCTGCTGGTTATTTAAGCCAGATGGATTTGGAGCAGACGGTAAAGGATCTGCAGGCAGAAAATTCACAATTTCAGAAACTCCTCATGACCTTGGAAAAGGGTCAAGAGGATCTCAAAGTTCTGTTGGAGAAGAATAAAGAGAAGAAAAAGAAAAAGAGACCGGGGGTAGCCACTTTTGGAAGAAGGTTTGAGAGCGATGCTAGGAGGACTCTTGAGTTCCCTTCAACGTCTGACGAAGGGGCTGGCAAAGGGAAAGGGGCTGTTGTACCTTCTGAATCTGAGGTTGAAGCGGAGGAAGAGGAAGAAGACGAAGACTACTCCGAACAACAATATCCTCCAGCGGAAGACAAATATAAAAATCTTGAAGATAGACTGGCAGCAATGGAGTTGCAGAGGGTGCCCAGTTTGGATTTTGAGGAACTAGGGCTGGTAGCTGGGATTGTTATCCCTCCCAAGTTCAAGGCACCGACATTTGCCAAGTAAGACGGTCTGTCTTGCCCTAAGATGCACCTGAGGTCGTATGTCAGGAAGATTCAACCCCACTCGTCTGATAAAGACCTTTGGGTACACTTTTTCCAAGACAATCTGTCTGGCACGCAGTTGGACTGGTTCTATCAAGTCGGAGATCTTGTAATCAAGCGGATCATCTTGTCGCAAAGTGATCCCAGGGGCAAGTGGACTCCTACTTCCGAAGGAGCATTTGTGATCAAGAACATCTTTTCTGGTGGGGTAATGATTCTGACCACCATGGACGGCAACGACTTAACGCACCCTGCGAACGCAGATATAGTCAAAAAATATTACGCATAAAATGACCCGACAAGTTGAAAACCCAAAAGGGCGACTTGGGCAAAAATGGGCATCCTGGTGAATCGAAAACCCGAAAGGGCAGTTCAGGCAAAAATTAAGGATAAACAAAAAAATTTGTACACCCGGCAAGTTGAAAACCCGAAAGGGCGTCTTGGGCAAAAAAGGGTTTCCCAGTGGATCGAAAACCCGAAAGGGCGGTCCAGGAAAAATTTAGGGAATTAAAGCGTATGACTATGTCTCGTCGGGTCACTTTAAGGACAATCTCTTCACCAACAAGCTCCAAGCTTCTGATCAATCCAATCATCGGAGGACGAAGCAACGAATGGACAAGATACTCAGAGTTGTGAAGGCTATAGCAGAATGGGAACCCCATGGAATTCTTACACATAGCCATCTTTCTTTTTGTATAAATTGTTTCTCAATTTTACGACAACATTCTCTTACTAGGATGTCTGTCTCCTTTGTACAAAAATACTTACAAAGTTAATACAAAAATACTTCAAAGTGCAGAAATTTGCTTGCCTTTCTTTTCTTTTTACACTTATGTTTTATTTGAAAACATCCAATGGTTTGTTAAATAGGCATATGCATTTGAATATAATCATTGCTTACAAATAAAACAAAATGAGAAAGGATAATTACTGATAGGTTGAAGGTGTAGGAAGATATCCTTGTGCTGTTCCAGAAGAAATCCCCTACAATACATCATTCAAATCCTCAACAAAGCTAAAGCCTTGGAGTATATATCTCCGGCGGAGTTAAATTTTAAGATTCCCAGCGGAGCCAGTGTATTCTAAACCTTATTCCCCAGCGGAGTTAAGTTTCAAAGTTCCCATCAGAGTTAAGTCTCCAAACTCCCGATCCCTGGTGGAGCCCGAAAACCCTGAAATACATATACCCAGTGGAGCTAGAATATTCTAAACCTTCTTCCCCAACGAAGTCAAAATTTCCAACTATCAATCCCCGGTGGGAACCATTCAGCTTCCCTAAATTCCCCAGCAGTTTATCTTAAAAGTCTGAGAACCAAGCGGATAACAGTTAACTTCTTGGCTTATCCCCAACTAGGATGATTCCCCAGTAGATTGGCATACACCCAAGCTCCTAATTTCCCCAGCCGAGTAAACACTCTCCCCACAGATTTATTTCCCAGTAAATCGAAGATTCTAGGTCTCATTTCTCCAACAAAAGCCTCCCAGTTTCTAATTCCCCAGTAGAGGTCTTCAGAGTTCTCCTTATTTCCCAGGAAAGTCATGAAGGATTCTCATTCCCCGTAGAAGTTGTCAAAGCTCTCGTTAAATCCCCACCAGTCACCGAGGATATTCAATCCCCAGCAGTGACCCTAGGATTTCTCATTCTCAACAATCAAAGATCTTTAATCCCCAAGCAGTCAACAAGGATTTCTCATCTTCAATAATCAAAGATCTTTAATCCCCAAGCAGTCAGCAAGGATTTCTCATCTTCAATAATCAAAGATTTTTTAGAATCCCCAGCATCGGTCAAGGATTCACCTTCCCCGGCAGCAGTCAAAGATTTCATTATCTCTAGTTATCAAGGATTTATCTTCCTCAGCAAGACGGTTAATCATCTTACATGCATCCATTACATTCATATATCATAAACATGGATGGAACACATTCCATTGCATCATACATATCATGCAACATAACTATGTGTTTTAGCTAACATTTTGCCCTTTTCAGGATAAGATTAAAAGGCTATCGCTAACAATTATTCAGATACAGTATGAATACACCCTAGACACGGCAGTCATTCTACTACTCATTCAGATTTCAGCAATCCGATACAGGCTAGATACGCTCCAGACACGGCGACCATTCTATCTCTCATTCAGATTCAACTATCAACTTCAAGTTCAGATACGCTCCAAACACGGATGCCTTTCTGGCCCTTACACCAGAAGTTTGATTCTCCCCAGTGCAATCGCCACGGAAATCATTTTGTCATTTATTTAGATCTCAGTTACAGTACAGATACACTCCAGACACGGAAGTCATTCTGCTACTCATACAGATCCCAATATCAGCTACAGACTAGATACGCTCCAGGCATGGAAGCCATTTTATCTCTCATTCAGATTCAACTACCAAACCTCAAGTTCAGATACACTCCAGACACGAAAGTCATTCTGTCACTTGTCTAGATCCCAATTACAGTACAGATACACTCTGGACATGGAAGTTATTCTGCTACTCATACAGGTTTCAACTTCAGATACAGTCCAGATACGCGCCAGACACGGTCGCCATTCTGTCACTCATTCAGAATTTATCCCCAGCACATATGAAATTCTGGCTGCAGATACTCAATGTCACGTTCAATGTTATGACACCGTATCTAACTTTCTATAAGACAGTAAATACAAAAACAGTAAAGAACACAATCAATTGTTTACCCAGTTCAGTGTGCAACAACACCTACTCTGGGGGCTACCAAGCCAGGGAGGAAATCCACTATAAGAGATATTAATTCAGGAATAAACCAACCAGTTTATCTCCTTCACTTAAGACCTACCCAATGCAACTTCAATCTAAGTACAACTTAAACCTGAGTTCCTACTCACTCCCCCTCAATCACAGCAGTGATACATAAAACAATTTGACTAATGAATTGATGAAGACACTCTTCAAAACATACACTTGATTATGCTTCACAGCTTTTTAATCAAGCAACACAAACACTCTTGCTTCACAGCTTTGAGTGATACATAAACCTAACTTGACTTTGCTTCACAGCTTTAGTCAAGAGACATACAAACACTCTTGTTTCAAAGCTTTGAGTGATACACAACCCTTACAATTAAAACCTATTCCAAGTCACTTATCACAATGATAATTGCTTGGATTACAATAGTTAAAACTATACAGCTTCTAAATGATCTTCTGTCAAAAAGGGATCCATTCAAAACAGCAGCCCTGTTGAATATATAGCAGCTGCATCTTCAGTTAGGGTTTCCACAAAAAGCTAGGGTTAATTCCGTTTGACCTTAAGACTAGGTCACAGGACTTTATCAACCAGGTTAGGGTTGAGCTAGGTTAACCCTAAGTCCACGACATTTTCTGTTCTGGAAAGACTGAGTCATAATCTTGAAAAAACTCAGAATTACCCAAACTGCATAACTGTTAGTTCAGAACAGGATGTCTTAACATTTGTTATGACATCTGAGAACCTGTCTACTGATTTAGGTAAATGTGATCTTTTTGCAAAATGCTCAGATACACACTTATAAACAGCAGCACCTATATGACAATATTTTTCTGCAAAGGTACCTAATAAATCTGTACCTAATAAACTAGAATGTTATGACATCGGTCATGACATTCATACACCTGGTTTTACCAAAAATGCATTCCAATACCTAAACAACTACAAACTCCCCCTTTGGCAGATTTTTGGCTAAAGCCCCTAAGCAATCAAAGATAGATAGCAGCAGAAAAAAATATGAATGCAGAAAAATAGAATGTCTAATAAAGTACCAAAATATATCTCCCCCTCTTTAGCCACAAATGGGCCAAAGATACATATTCTTAAAGATTATACAGTCATCCAGAAAAAGTAACACAACAAGACAAAGAACTGAACACACTTTGCAAACTCCACCAGGGACCAGCAACACCACCAAACAGCAACTCCACCAACATTTAAGCACTGTCATCAGACTCAGAGGATTTGGGCTTCTTCCTTTTCTTGTGAGCAATGTCAGCATTCTTCTCTTTGTCTGATGTCTCAACATCCTTAGAGACATCTGGATTTGTTTCAGCATTTGAACTTTCTTGATTTAAAGGAACAGAAATGCCAGGAACTAAGTGGTTCTCGTTCAGAATTCTTGAAACAATTTTAGCTATTGCTTGACGAACATAGGTTGACCCTTCCCTATTTGCAATTTCAGGGGGAACTGAAGAAGAAGGATGAGATGAATTACCAGAGGCAGAAGCTTGGGACCTTCCTGCATGTCTTGTTCTCAGCTCTTTGACCTTGGTGGGGTTAGTTTCCACTTTTCTAAGAGAAGAGATCTCCAGGACTTCAGAGTCCAGACAAGAGGAGATTGTCCTAGAATCTTGATCAGAGGAAGAGGTTGAAATAGTCGTATTGGATGATGATGGTGTTTGAGACATTTTGACAGTCTTAGAGGACCAACAGAAACTGAAGAGAAAATTCAGATTGAGAGACTGGGCTTTGATGAGGAGACGAGAGGAGAAGGAAGAAAAGGAGTGTCTATTCAACTTCTTAAAAGAATTGAAGGAAATGGGAAAATATAATTTTAACCCAATCAGAACAAGCATAACTCCTTTAACCCTTGTTTTAAGCAAAATTAATTTCTACAATTCCTCATGTTGGCAAATACCCAACTTACCCCTCAAGTTTTCAAATTGATTTGCATCAAGAGCCTTGGTAAAAATGTCAGCCAGCTGTAGCTCAGTGGCAACATGTTCCAATTTGATTGTCTTCTCTTCTACACGGTCTCTGATAAAGTGATGTCTTATGTCAATATGTTTGGTCCTACTATGCTGAATGGGATTCTTGGAAATGTTGATTGTACTCAGATTGTCACAGTACAATGTCATAACATCTTGTGTGACATTATACTCAGTAAGCATCTGTTTCATCCAGATCATTTGAGAGCAGCTACTACCAGCTGCAATGTATTCAGCTTCAGTAGTAGAGAGAGACACACAATTCTGTTTCTTGCTGAACTAGGAAACCAGATTATTTCCTAAGAAGAAACATCCTCCAGATGTGCTTTTTCTATCATCAGCACTACCAGCCCAATCAGCATCACAATAACCAGTCAGAGTTGGTTGACAGCCATGAGAATATAGCAACCCATAGTTGTAAGTTCCACTCACATACTTCAAAATTCTCTTCACTTGATTGATATGAGTGACTTTGGGATCAGCTTGGTATCTTGCACAAACTCCAACTGCAAAAGCAATATCAGGTCTGCTGGCTGTTAAGTACAACAAGCTTCCTATCATGCTTCTGTACAGACTTTGATCCACCTTAAACCCACTTGAATCTTTGGAAAGCTTTAAATGAGTAGGAGCAGGAGTCCTTTTATGACTGGCATTCTCCATACCAAACTTCTTTACAATGTTCTTAGCATACTTGCTTTGAGATAAGAAGATTGAGTCCTCCATCTGTGAGACTTGCAGTCCAAGAAAATAAGTTAATTCTCCCATGAGACTCATTTCGAATTCAGCCTGCATCTGGTCAGCAAAATGTTTAACCATAGGTTCTGACATTCCTCCAAACACTATGTCATCAACATATATTTGGGCAACCATCAACTTCCCTCCTTCAGTTTTGACAAAGAGCGTTTTGTCCAAGCCTCCTTTTCTGTATCCTTTGTCTGAGAGAAACTTTGTTAACCTGTCATACCATGCTCTAGGAGCTTGTTTCAGGCCATATAGGGCTTTCCTCAATTTGTAGACATGCTCAGGGTGATTTGGATCCACAAACCCTTTAGGCTGTTCCACATAAGCTTCCTCATTCAAGTACCCATTTAGAAAGGCACTTTTCACATCCATCTGAAATAACTTGAACTTCAGAAGACAAGCAATTGACAATAGGAGTCTAATTGATTCCAGCCTGGCTACAGGTGCAAAGGTTTCATCAAAATCAACCCCTTCAACCTGAGTGTATCCTTGAGCAACAAGTCTTGCCTTATTCCCGGTGACAACTCCTTCAGCATCTGATTTGTTCTTGAAAATCCATTTTGTGCCAATGATGTTAGTTCCTTCAGGTCTAGGAACCAGTTCCCAAACTTCATGTTGCTTGAATTGGTTCAGTTCATCTTGCATTGCTCCAATCCAGTATTCATCAGTTAAAGCTTCTTTGACATTTCTTGGTTCCATTTTGGACACAAAACAAGAGTTTGAGATGATTTCTCTAGATCTTGTAATGACTCCACTGTTGAGATCTCCTATGATGAGCTCTTTTGGATGATCCTTCTGAATTCTGATGGAAGGGATTTTGCTAGCTTCCTTTGATTCAGATTCTGTTGTGGAGGTGTTGGGTAGATCATTCTGTTGGGTTGAAGTCTCAAAGAATGTCTCAACATTACAAGGGACATCTATTTCTTCATGATAATCATCAATTATAACATTTATTGATTCCATCATGGCTTTGGTCCTGGAATTGAATACTCTATAAGCTCTGCTGTTTGAGGAGTATCCTAGAAATATGCCTTCATCACTTTTAGGGTCCAGTTTTCTTCTTTGTTCACGATCTGCCAGAACATAGCATTTGCTGCCAAACACATGGAAGTACTTCACAGTTGGTTTTCTTCCTTTCCAGAGTTCATATATGGTGGATGAGGTTCCCTTTCTCAAGGTGACCCTGTTATGGACATAGCAGGCTGTATTCATAGCTTCAGCCCAAAAATACATAGGAAGTCTTTTGGCATGTATCATTGCTCTGGCATATTCCTGTATGGTCCTGTTTTTTCTTTCCACAACTCCATTTTGCTGAGGAGTTATAGGAGAAGAAAATTCATGACTAATTCCTTCTGAGGAACAGAAATCATCAAACTTGCTGTTTTCAAATTCCTTGCCATGATCACTTCTGATTCTGACAATACACCATTCCTTTTCTCTTTGAATTCTTTTGCACAATTCTTTAAAAACTTCAAATACATCAGATTTTTCCCTAATGAAGTTAATCCAGGTGAATCTGGAAAAATCATCTACAACCACATAGGCATATCTTTTTCCACCAAGACTCTCCACTTGCATTGGTCCCATCAGATCCATATGAAGAAGTTCTAGAACCTTAGAGGTGGTCAGATGTCTTGACTTTGGATGTGACATCCTAGTCTGCTTACCAACCTGACATTCACCACAAACTCTTCCTTCATCAATTTGCAGTCTTGGAATCCCTCTGACTGCCTCCATGGAGATAATCCTTTTCATACCTCTTAGATGAAGATGGCCAAGTTTTTGGTGCCACAGTTTCACCTCTTTTTCTTCTTTTGCAATGGAACACACAAAGGAGAGATTAGTGTTCTCAGGCTCCCACAAGTAACAGTTGTCTTTAGATCTGACTCCTTTCATGACAATTTCTTGTTTTTCATTAATTACAAGACATTCAGATTTTGAGAAATTGACCTTGAATCCTAGATCACACAATTGACTGATACTAATGAGATTAGCAATCAACCCTTTTACCAGCAGTACTTCATTCAGACTTGGAACTCCAGGGCAGTCCAAATTACCAACTCCTTTGATTTCACCTTTAGCACCATCTCCAAAGGTCACAAAACTGGTGGTGTGAGGTTTAACATTATTGAGGAGGTTCTTGATTCCAGTCATGTGTCTGGAACACCCACTGTCAAAGTACCAGTCTTCCTTTGCAGAGACCCTCAGGGAAGTGTGGGCTATCAGGGCAGTAGCCTTTTTCTTCCATTTAGGAGCATGTGGTACCTTTTTAGACTTAGGTTTGACACCTGAGTTCTGATTAAGGTATCCATGCAATCTGAAGCAGAAAGGCTTTATGTGGCCATATCTCCCACAATGATGACATCTCCATCTTTGGTACCTTTTCTTCGTATGTCTCTGTTCCTGATGTTGAGAGTTGTGTTGAGACATCTGTTTTGACATTTGCTTATCAGGCCCGATCTTATTATCTGTACCAGATTTCTTTGCTTCCATAAATCCTAGTCCAGATTTATTTCCCACATTTTGTCCAACCTGAAGGATCTCTTCCAATTTGTCTGTTCCATTAGTCAGCATCTTGACAGATTTGGTCATTTGGTTCAGTTGTGAGTTCAGCAATTGAACTTCCCCTTCTAGATGACTTATAGTTTCAAGGTTTGCCCTTTTTTCAGCCTCCAGCTTTATGATGAGTTTTGATTGTTTCTCATTCTGCACACAGACTTCAGTACTTCTGATACACAATTTCTTGTAAGTATCAGCCAGTTCTTCAAATGTCACTTCTTCATCACTAGTGTCACTTTCAGAGGTACAGACACCAGTTAGAGCAGTAACTAGTTTGGCAGATTCTTCTTCAGAATTACTTTTTGAATAACAGTCAGACCAAGTAACAGTCATTCCTTTCTTTTGTTTCTTAAGAAAGGTAGGACATTCAGCTCGAATATGCCCATATCCTTCACAGCCATGGCATTGAATTCCTCTGCCTTGATTTCCCTTCTCTTCTGACCTTGGTCTTCTGCTGGAACTGTCAATGTCAGAGGGAATGTTATGAACATTAGACCTTGACTTTGGATCTATTCTTTTGATGAGTTTGTTGAACTGTCTTCCAAGCATGGCTATAGCTTATGAAATATTTTCTTCTTCATCCTCCTTGTTTTCAACATCAGTGTTGGATACAAGTATTATGCTCTTGTTCTTCTTGTCACCATTTTCAGTGATCCCCATCTCAAAAGTCTGAAGAGACCCAATTAGTTCATCCACTTTCAACTTGCTGATGTCCCGGGCTTCCTCTATGGCAGTTACCTTCATAGAAAATCTTTTAGGCAAGGATCTGAGAATCTTTCTCACCAATTTTTCTTCTGACATCTTTTCTCCCAGTGCTCCTGAGGTGTTGGCAATCTCCAAGATGTTCATGTGAAACTCATGAATGGTTTCATCTTCCATCATTTTTAGATTCTCAAACTTGGTAGTCAACATCTGAAGCCTTGACATTTTCACTTTGGAAGTGCCCTCATGAGTAGTTTTGAGAGTGTCCCAAACTTCCTTGGCCAATTCATATTGATGTACTAGTCTGAAAATGTTTCTATCAATTCCATTGAACAAGGCATTTAAAGCTTTGGAATTTCCCAGGGCTAACTCATCTTCTTCTTTACTCCAATCTTCCTCAGGCTTCAAACTGATTGTCCCATCTTTCTCAGTTATGGTGGGATGGATCCATCCTTTGTCAACAGCTCTCCAAGCCTTTTTGTCCAGAGATTTTAAGAAGGTAATCATACGAGGTTTCCAGTAGTCATAATTTGTTCCATCCAGAATGGGTGGTCTATTTCCAAAAACTCCTTCTTTGTCCATAGTGCCAGAAAGTGATATCCCTAGATCTCACCCAGTAATACAGGCAGGGTGCCTGCTCTAATGCCAATTGAAATTCTGGCTGCAGATACTCAATGTCACGTTCAATGTTATGACACCGTATCTGACTTTCTATAAGACAGTAAATACAAAAACAGTAAAGAACACAGTCAATTGTTTACCCAGTTCAGTGTGCAACAACACCTACTCTGGGGGCTACCAAGCCAGGGAGGAAATCCACTATAAGAGATATTAATTCAGGAATAAACCAACCAGTTTATCTCCTTCACTTAAGACCTACCCAATGCAACTTCAATCTAAGTACAACTTAAACCTGAGTTCCTACTCACTCCCCCTCAATCACAGCAGTGATACATAAAACAATTTGACTAATGAATTGATGAAGACACTCTTCAAAACATACACTTGATTATGCTTCACAGCTTTTTAATCAAGCAACACAAACACTCTTGCTTCACAGCTTTGAGTGATACATAAACCTAACTTGACTTTGCTTCACAGCTTTAGTCAAGAGACATACAAACACTCTTGCTTCAAAGCTTTGAGTGATACACAACCCTTACAATTAAAACCTATTCCAAGTCACTTATCACAATGATAATTGCTTGGATTACAATAGTTAAAACTATACAGCTTCTAAATGATCTTTTGTCAAAAAGGGATCCATTCAAAACAGCAGCCCTGTTGAATATATAGCAGTTGCATCTTCAATTAGGGTTTCCACAAAAAGCTAGGGTTAATTCCGTTTGAACTTAAGACTAGGTCACTGGACTTTATCAACCAGGTTAGGGTTAAGCTAGGTTAACCCTAAGTCCACGACATTTTCTGTTCTGGAAAGACTGAGTCATAATCCTGAAAAAACTCAGAATTACCCAAACTGCATAACTGTTAGTTCAGAATAGGATGTCTTAACATTTGTTATGACATCTGAGAACCTGTCTACTGATTTAGGTAAATGTGATCTTTTTGCAAAATGCTCAGATACACACTTATAAACAGCAGCACCTGTATGACAATATTTTTCTGCAAAGGTACCTAATAAATCTGTACCTAATAAACTAGAATGTTATGACATCAGTCATGACATTCATACACCTGGTTTTACCAAAAATGCATGCCAATACCTAAACAACTACAACATAGATGCTCCCTATACAGAGGTTTCTCTGTTACCTATTCAGAATACAGATACACTCTAGACACGGCAGTCATTCTGATATTTATTCAAGAACCAAATACAGTTACAGCTCGGATACGCTCTAGACACGGACGCCATTCCCTTGCTCATACGAACCCAATCTCCATTTACAGCTCAGATACGTTCTATATACGGATACCATTCTAATGTCCATTCTACTAATATTCAACAAATAAGTTTTGGATGGCATCTCTAAGTCCATCTCCAGCAAGATTATACCGTCTCCAAATGGCATCTTTAAGCCCATTCCCTCACTTACATTTGGCGAGTGCAAATTTATGGGCACTCTAGTGTCCAATCCTCTTTTACCTTCGAGTCATGAAAGGCAGATTCGCCAATCTAACTCTTCAGGTCCAAGAAGATTGAACAGGGGCAACTGTTGTACCCCAAAATTTGCTCTCCCATCCTTCAGGAATTCATCCTGAACTCTCAGGTTTTTCTCTTAAACAAAGCCAAGCCCTTCATTATCGTTCCTTTCCAAGCAAACAATTTACAAGAGCAAAATGGTCATTTGCAAGCTCTAAAGGCAAAGCTTTTACCTTGGAAAAATTAAATTCTAAACATTGGGGATGTTTCTCTAAAAAAAGGGGTGTTTAAGAAGAAAATGGCACTTCAGAGCTTCTGCACCAACCTCCAGGCAGACACAGTCAGAGATTGTAAACGTGGTTCAACACGTGATCTTCAGTCAGAACATGGCTCTTTCAGCAGTTACACCAGCTCAGTCAGAGATTGTAAACGTGGTTCAGCACGTGATCTTCAGTCAGAACATGGCTCTTTCAGCAGTTACACCAGCTCAGTCAGAGATTGAAAACGTGGTTCAGCACGTGATATTCAGTTAGAACATGGCTCTTTCAGCAGTTACACCAGCTCAGTCAGAGATTGTAAACGTGGTTCAGCACATGATCTTCAGTCAGAACATGGCTTTTTCAGCAGCTACGTAAAAGTTCAGTCAGAGTTTGCTAGAAAAAGCAACAAAGCCAGAAACTCCTTCAGAACGTACTGGGATCAGAAGATAATAGGATCAGCAGATTGGGTAAAATACTAAAGCAGGATCACTAAGTCCAGAAATTTTAAAGGCAGATCAAAGGAGCATACTGGAAAACTCTCAGAACTTGTTGAGACAGCAAGAGGCCAAGATCAGAGCTTGTTTTACGTTGTTTTTGGTGAAGAAAAACTGTTGGCTCAGGTTTTAGGTAATGATGTAAAATCTCCTATTACAAGATTTTTGATGTTGATAAATCTCATCACCATTTAATGCTCATTAATGCTCACAACCACTCCTGAACATTCATCCAAGGGGTCTCTCCACGTGTGGCTTGGTAAACACCTTTGTGCAGGTTTAGGGATGGTTCTATGCGCCACTTTTCACCTATAGAGGTCACTTCTCCTCAATCCTTGCCTACTGTTCCAACCTAGGCTGAAAAGATGTCCATCATCACAACTTTTCATGAACTTTCTTCAAAAACAAGTTAACGTCTACTGCATAATATTGGCGCCCTTTAACGGTCAAAAATCCATAAAGCCTTGCCTATAAATAGGACACCATTGTCCATCACATGGGGGAGGTGAAAAAAAACATCCATAAAAAAAATTGCTAGAGAAGAAACATAAAACTCTAGTAAAAGAAAAAACCTTGTGAATCTCTGTCCAAAAAATCCCTGGTATTTTTCACAAACTTTGAACTTCTTACCTCCAAACTTCATTAATACCCAGTTTGCTTTGTGACCAAAGAACACCCATACCGTTTCTGACCATACATACTCATACCTTCTCCATCCACCCACTCTAAAAAGAACCTGTCCAGAACACCATCAGAGCTAAAGCTAGCTCCCACCCACAGACTTTTTTGACAGCCAGGTAAGCACCTGCTGACTTTCATCACGCTGCTAAGCATCATCAGCTTTGCAGACTCAATAAAACATAATGTAAATATCATGTTGCTGTTGTTTGCGTTCTGAGGATTTTCATACCTCTGAATGTTTAAGTAGGAAGTGAATCAGTATAGAACCTGCTTGTGACCTTGTTGGTTCTGTCTCCTGAAACACTTTGACATTTGTTGAGGTTGTCCCAAGCATGTTTTCTGTTTTGTGGAAAAATAATAAAACTGCAGATGTTCTGGCTAGCACAGGGAGAAGCCAAGTTCTGACTTTGACGTTAGCACATATGAAGCCTGTTTTGCTGTCAATAATATCAGAACTTCTGAAAATTATTGTATGTCCAGCAGGGTCAGAACTTCTGACTTCCTCACTAACAAACTTTTGCCTTGCAGCGCATGGGGGTCAGAACTTATGACCTTCCCACTAACAGGTTTCTGTTTTGCAGGTGCCAGAGTCAGAAGTTCTGACTCATACAGTTTCACTAACAGGTTGATAATCTGGCAACAGGCCTGGGTCAGGACTTCTGACTTCCTCTCAGCAGTGCGCTAGCCCTCTCTCTCTTTCTTTCTATCTTCCCTTTGTTATTTTATTTTCTTATCTATTTTTCTCGTTGAACCACCCCCATGTACAAATGTGTATCCTCATCCCCTAAATGTTGTAATAGTGTAGGATTTTACATTTCCGCATTTTATTGCTTTCAAAAGTAAATGCTAGTAATTAGGATATGTATGGCAAGATAAAATCAATGAAATAGAAAATCCTAATTCAAGATAAAATCTTGCATGAAATAAAACACACTTGCACATAAACACCCCTAAGGTATCTCCACTTGGTTGCCTAAACAAATGGCCATGATATGCATGTTGAGTATCTATTGGCAAAACAAAAACAAAACAAAAGATCATAGTCCCTCGATGACGCTATCTTGGTTGCCTATACAAAATGATCTAGTCCCTCAGAAAATTGCTAAAGATACTTGGCAATGTTGCTATCATGGTCAATACGATGACCTGCGCCTATCCCGTTTAACATCCTAATACAAGGTTGTTTACCAAATACAATGGTAAAACAACAATGTCAAAAGGGTTTAAATTGTGTAGGAAAGATCTTTGAGTAAAATAGGGTAGACAACTCTTAGTTACTTGATCAAAACTTCCAAAATTGGCAGGGATTCAAGGCTTTTCTTTCTCAAATTTTCGACCTCTTTTCAATGGCCAAAGGTGCCCTATTTATAGGCAAAGGTTTTGGGGGTTTGAGATGTCAAGTAGCGCCAACACCATACGCTAGATGTTGACTTGTTCTTGAAGCAAGTTCAAAAAAAGGTGTGATAGTTGACAGTTTTTTAGCCTAGACTGGATTAGCAAGCAGGGATTAAGGAAAAGTAAACCCACAAGAAAAAAGTAGCGCATGGACCCTCACATATTTCTGTACAAAAGTATTTCTATGCTACACGTGGAGAGATCCTTTAGATAAAGACTCAAAAGTGGATGTGAGCATTAATGAGCATTAAATGATGATGAGATTTGTCAAAATCAGAAATCTTGTAATGTGAGATTTTGCATCATTGCTTAATTCTGGATCAGAATTTCCATTTCAACATAACCTAGAACAAACATCCAACTTCTGATCTTTGTATCCCGTTGCCTCATCATGCTCTAAAGGATCCCTTAGACTTTCCAGTAAGCTGGCAGTACACTTTGTAACTTTCTTTGATTTACCTTTGGAAACTCCGGGTTAGAAGTTCTGCTTCAGCGAAGCATCCAATCTTCTGATCCTTTTACCTTCTGGCTCCAGCATGTTCTGAAGGAGCTTTCAGGATTTGTATCACGCTTTATAACCTTCTTTGCATTACCCTGGAAAACTCTGACTGAGCTTGCGTAGATGCTGAAGAGCCATGTTCTAACTGAAGGCTAAATTCTGAACCAAGTTTGCAACTTCTAACTGCACTTGTATGGAAGCTGGCTCTGAAGTTCTGAAGTGTCATGCTTAGAAAAGTTCTAAGTATTTAGAATTTAAATTTTCCAAAGTAACTTTGACTTTTGAATTTCTTGATGAGACGAACTTCATATTCCAACATGTCTTGATGAACTATGATTTTTGAGATTTGATTTTGATCCAAAAGTCAAAGTTAGACTTCTTAGCGTGCAAATGACCATTTTGCCCTTGTGAATGGTTTGCTTGGAAAAATTGATAATTCAAGGCTTGGAATTGGATAAAAGGGAGCTTGAGGATCCAGGGTGATTCCTTGAGAAATGAGAGGGCAAATTTTAGGGTACAACAGGTACCCATATCTTTTTGGGTCCTGGTTTGTTAGTTTTACCTAAATTCTGGTTGAATTTTGGTTTGACAGAGTAATCATACTGGTGTATTTGATGCGCGTGTGTGCCTATATATGAAGTGTGATTTAAGTGGTGTGTGTTTTATGACTTTGTCCATGACTTTCTTAGGTGTAGGTACCTTACCTTGGTATCTTATCCCTTTTCTTCCATTTCTGCTAACTCCATAGATCATTGAAGCCATCTTGCTTCTATCTATGTTTTTAGCCAGAAACTTCTGAAAGCTGTGATCATACTCTTTGATGATCTCATCAGCATTACTCGGAGTCTCTGAGATTATTTCCTTCTAAGAGTTTTGCAAGTCATTTTCTAATTTTGAGACTTTTTATTTTAACTCAGAATTTTCTAATTTGAGACTCTCAGTCTTTTCAAAGTCAGTGGCAAGATCCCTTTTCAGGTTCTTGAATTTGACTCTGATTTGCTGATACTTTTCTAGAATTTCCTTTAGATTTTCTGCAATTCAGCCTTAGTAAAATTAATAGTAAAGTCAGGGATTACCTCTTCAGTGTCTGATTCTGAGTCTGAACCCGAAGCTTCACTGTCTTCTGACACGTTTTCCATGAGAGCTATGTTTGCTCTTTCATCATTTGACTCTGAGTCAGCTTCAGAGGTGTCTGAATCGTCCCATGTTTCCATGAGGCTTTTCTGCTTTTCTTTGAAGAACTTATTTTTGGGCTTCTCCTTCTGAAGCCTTGGGCAGTCACTTTTGTAGTGCCCTTGCTCATTACACTCATAGCAGATGATGTCCTTGTTATTTGTCTTTCTGTGTCCTGAAGAACCTTTAGATCTTCTATGTCCAGAGGAAGACTCAGACTTTCTGTATCTGGAGGAGGATTCATTTTGATTCTCTGATCTTCTAGGATTTCTGAATTTCCTTTGTCTCTGTTTCCATAGTTGATTCACCCTTCTGGAGAGGAGAGACAATTTATATTCTTCTGATGAGGATCCATCAGAAGTTTCTTCCATAGCCTGCAAAACCTTAGAATCAGATTTTTTGTTAGATTTTAAAGCTAGTGGCTTACCTTGCTTTTGAGGCTCATCTTCTTCTAGCTCTATTTCGTGACTTCTGAGGGAGCTGACAAGTTCCTCCAAAGATATCTTGTTGAGATGTTTGGCTAGTTTAAGTGATGTGACTATTGGCCTCCATTGTTTGGGTGGACTTCTGATGATCTTCTTTACGTGATCAACAGTAGAATATCCTTTGTCAAGAACCTTCAGTCCAACAACAAGAATCTGAAATCTTGAGAACATTGCTTCTATGGATTCAGTATCTTCCATCTTGAATGCCTCATACTTCTGAATGAGCGCAAGGGCCTTGGTTTCTTTGACTTGAATGTTTACTTCATGCGTTATTCTCATAGAGTCAAACATGTTCTTGGTTGTCTCTCTATTTGAGATTTTCTCATATTCTGAGTATGAGATAGCACTGAGGAGTATTGTTCTGGCTTTGTGATGGTTTCTGAAATCACGCTTTTGCTGGTCAGACATCATTTTTCTGTCTATCTTCTGACCACTTCCATCCACTGGGTGTGTGTATCCATCAGTTACCATGTCCCACAGATCAGCATCATGGGCCAGAAAGAAACTCTCAATTCTATTTTTCCAGTAATTAAAATTTTCTTCATCAAAGACTGGAGGTTTACCACTGATTCTGTCCTTGTCTTCATGGTAGTCATTGCTGATGTTTTGGCTTGGTCCCACCATAGTGTTTTTCTAAAGCTTGGATCTTGTACTGACACTGTTAAGTGTATTAACTCAGAACCAGCGCTCTGATGCCAATTGAAGAAGTGAAAAACACAAGAAGGGGGGGGGGGGGGGGTTGAATTGAAAACTTGAAATCAAATGCGCAATGACACAATATTTTTATCCTAGTTCGTTTGATCTCAAACTACTCCAGTCCACCCGTCAAGGTGATTTCGCCTCTCTCCAATGAGGACTTAATTCACTAATCACAAACAGATTGCAATTACTACTTTGACAACTGTCAAAGTCCTCTTGAGTACAACCACAATCCGGTTAATCTCAACGAAAACTGTCTTAATCAAAGATACAAGAGTACTGTGTATAGTTTTTTTCTTTACAAAAACAGTTATCACAACTGTGATATTTTACACAAATTTAGAGCGTGGAAAGTACTAGAGAAAGCTTGCAGCGTTTTTTAATTGTATTGCAGTAGTGTTGGCAAATCGTGAACGATTTGATCAATTGTATTGTTTATATAGGCATTGGAATCTTATTCATCATTAAGCGTGATAATGATCATTAAAGCAGTTTCCATTTTGAGAAGATCATGTCTGAATGAAGCCGTTGTAATTGATGATGTCTTGATTAAATAGTAACGCTTCAGAATCTTTGCATTCTTGCCTGCTGTTGATGCTTCAGAACATTGATGACTTAGATTATAATCCTTCTGTTCAGAATCAGAGTTTACTTCACTTAAGCGCAGGTTCTGGTCATCAATCTTCAGCGCATATTCTGATTACCTCAGCGTGTAGCTTTTATAGGTTAACTTTTGATGCTGCTTTGGTCAGAACTTCTGCATACAAAATAACATAATTTTTAGGGCGCATATTTGTTCTTTGTATTTGTTATCATCAAAACTCTAACTAAGGGTTGTAGAATCAAACTATGTTCTAACAGGTAGGTTATGAAAAGGGAAGGTGTTAAAACCCTTTTCATCCGTAGTTATCTACGAGCTCTTAGTTGCTTGCTAGATTACTTGCTTTTGTTTGAAAATGTGCTTGTGGTGTGGGTTTCAAAAGTATTTTGAAAATATCTTTTTGTAATGGTTCTCGTCTCTATAAGAACGTGTACAAAGTGTTGGTTTTAAAAATATTTCAAAGAAGTGTTTGTGGAATGTGTTTTTGAAAGTGATTTTGAAAAGTGTCTTTGTAATGGTTCTCGTATCTATAAGAATGCATACAAAAAGCTTTCTATTTTGAAAATGTTTCAATTGAAAGTGTTGGTGTGAAAAAAAGTTTTTTGTCGTGAGCAAGCGAGCAACTAAGAGCATCCTACCTACTCAAAGGTTCTATGTTCTTTTCCTCCTCCTTTAGATGTTGCTATCTTACCATTGATTTGGTAAGAAGCCTCGTCATTGGATGTGAAGGGAAGGGAATGAGACGTTTGTATTGTCATAGAAGGTAACCTATGGGACGTTTTAGCAATGTCGTTTAGGGACTAGATCGTTTACCAAAGGCAACATTGAGGGTCATCGAGGGACTATGATCTTTTATCGAGGGTCTTTGCTAAAATGCCCATATTCAAGGGACATGATTATTTTCCGAGGCAACAAGTGAGATTACCTTAAGGGTGCATGTGTGAAAGTGTTTATATTTGCATGCATTTTTGTCTTGGATTAGAGTGATGTAAGATTGATTTTTTTATCTTGCCATGCACGCCCTAATTTACTAGCATTTATATGAAAGTGGTAAATTGCGGAAAATAAATATCCTACACTATTACAATCACTTGGGGGATGGGGTATATAAATTTACAAATGGAGATTGCAAGAAATTAAATCCTAATTATCTATTACAATCATATTGAATTTGAATAAATGTACAAGGTAAAAATGGAGAAAATGAAAGAACTTGTTTTGTTTTATTTTGAAAAGATTTTTATCCTAGTAA
Source organism: Vicia faba (assembly GCA_948472305.1). NCBI lineage: Eukaryota > Viridiplantae > Streptophyta > Magnoliopsida > Fabales > Fabaceae > Vicia > Vicia faba. Next base: position 847,230,229 of record OX451735.1, on the reverse strand, counting down.
ACTAAAAAAGAAATAATTAGTTAACAAAATAAAATTAAACTAATTTAATTTTAAAAGGGAAATGTTTTTATGTATTTTTGTATTAATAATAAAAAAAAGATATTAATGATAACAATAAAAATACAATAAAGAAAATGAGTCAAGAGGGGAGAAAAGTTGAATTTGGGGTGTTTTTGTGTAGAAAACAGTTTTTTTTTTGTGTTCAAAAATAGTTTTTGTATTTGGGCCCAAGGGGGTCTGTTTGCTGGTTAATAAACAGGGGGGTCTGAGTATGAAAATCGAAGCCCAAACTGAAGCAGATCCAAACATGTTTTCTGCAAACGAAAAAAAGTGAAAAAATATGAAAAAGGGTATGGCTGGGAGTTTCGAACCCAGGACCCTTCAATATGATAAGTCTTGGTGCGTGCTGGTTGTACCATTGGGGTAGTCTGCTTCATCCATTCATGGGATCACTTCGATGGAATATAGAGTGAATTCATTCCTGGATTTCAAAATACCCAGCTTCGAATGCCATGATGCTTCAATTTTCAGGCTCCTAACCACTATTTTTCTCAATCGAAACAAACAGTGAAGACATCAAAACGAAACTAACACTTAAACACAAATCGAAACACAAAAACATGAACATTAAATATGTCTAATAACTTGGATGTGAATCGAAGCATACATATTTAGAAAGCTAGGGAATCAAATGTCAGCATGGATTTTGTTCAATATCAAAAACGAAAACTAATTGTACAGGCAATGATAATCGAAAACTATGAGCAGCATGATATCTGCATTTTTGAAGGATGCTTGAATGAAGAGTTCTGAGTTTGAAGAAAACTTACCTCTTGGGGTGAAACTTTGAAGGGACTTTGATGCAACTTCTAGGAACGGTTAGATGATGAGTGAATTAAACATGCTTCGTTTGGAAGATAGTTAAAGCCTCCAACTCAAGTCATGTTTTAAGTTTCCGTTTCTTTGAAAAAAAATAAAAGGGCAAGCAAGTTTGAAGAGTGTTTAATAAATTTGTGTTTAAGATTGTTTGATGATTTTGTGTTTGAGAGTGGAGTTAGAATTTTAGTTTCATGTTTCTGACTCTATTTTTTTTGCAAACTTTCCTCCTCTTCCTCTTTTTTTTATATGCAATGGACTTGCATATTTATATGAAAATGTTGAGATGTTTTACATAAAGGATCTTTCTGTTGTACTGTTTTGGCTAGGTGACTTGATAAGTGAAAAACAAGTACAAGCATGGACCTATTGCTTCTGATTTTGACTTTGCTTGTGCTCAAACAAAATAAATTTTGGGGGCTCAAGGGGCTGACTTTGTGATTAAAGTATCCTTTATGAAAATAAATAACATAACTTTTCGTCATTTCGTCCAAAAATAGCAATATCCTAATGGATAAAGCTTCAATTCTGTGTGTAAACCTCTGATTATGTAAAGATTTGGAAGCAACATAGCCTGAAAAGTGAGATTTAAAAGATAAAGCTATGAGATTTGTTCTTGAATCAGATGTCAGAATGAAATCGAAGCAAGCTTGCTTCGAAGGAAACTTTTGCCTTAGTCGAAGCATGTTTGAAGGAAGCTGCTTGAAGGGAGGCATTGCCCATGTCGAAGCTTGGATCGAAGCAAACACACTTCCTTGTGGATTGAAGGGTGATCGAAGGGAGTATTTTAACCATTCGAAACATGTAGGTCGAAGGAAGCCAATGTCAAATTGAGAATCGAAGCAGATTGCTTCAAAGGTAGCTAGTGTCTAATCAAATTGAGAATTGAAGCAGATTGCTTCAAAGGTAGCTAGTGCCCCGGTCGAAGTTGGAGAATCGAAGTAGACTTGCTCTTCTTCGACCCAATCGAAGGGCACATTATCATCGTCATTTTTCCTTTTCCTTCGACCAATCGAAGTAACAACTTGTCATCTTCAAAAAAAATCATTTTTCTTTATTTCTTTAAACAAGTGTTTATAACCACCTATATGAGAGGAATATTGAAAAGTGATAGGGAAAATTTTGGGGTACAACATCGAGCATATAGATTTTCTTGATTTATGGTTATATAGGTGTATACTTTGCTGCAATTCCCTACAAGTTTCCAAAAGATTTCTCACCTTAGCGAACCAACTTCATTATGGTCGAAGGGTATGCCTTAGTGACTTAATTCTGACCGAATTATATGAAAGCCTTGGATCCGCCACTTCCAAACTAAAAGGATATGAAGAAGGCACAAACCTACTGTTGGATGGCTCATATTGGCTTCTCCAAATGTGGCTCAATACAACATTTTAACCATCTCTCACTACCCCTACAACAGTGGACGAAAAAGATCCTGAAATTCATAATCAAACCATTAAAGGAACTAAACTGCTTCGACTGAATCCAAACGATGATGTAAATAGCTTTGGGGAGTGTTTTACCAAGTATGTCATGATGTTTTCTAAATGTCATTCCTTCACTTCTTCGATGGATCCTTTTTCCAATAGGTCTCATGGCCCTGAGTGGTTCACCAGATCCTTTTTCGACATTTCACCAGAAGTTACAGAAACTGTAGACATCTAGAAGGCCTTTTTACTCCCTAGGCTGATTGTTTCGAGGATCATGCATGTGAAAATAAATATTTGCATGCTTGCCTATCAACCAAATTTTATGTCTCTATAATTTGGTCTTTGTCAACTGATCCCTGAACCTATTTTTGGAAGGAAACATGAGCTTTACACAGTAGGAATTAAGTTCTTTTTTAATGACTTGGAAAAACACATGGCCTATCACGTTAACTTTGCAGATTTTAACTCTATTCCTTTTCAACCATCCTTATATTGTTCAAAGGGTTTTGACATTTGGTGGAAAGATTTTTATTCAAAGAACATGTTCGACACCACTTTTCTCAGCCATCATTTGACAAAAGCTTTTACATATATACAGGATCTGACCTAGAAAGGTAAGTAAACAGATATCAAGGAAATCCAAGCGTTCCAAAAGTACTTTGAAATTGTTTATAATCCAATCAACCTTAGTCTAACCAATTTTGATGCAGCAAAAAATTTAAAAGAGAAATTTACTAAAATGCTTCCTCATTTAAACATCCTTGTTTGTGTTAAACCTGAAGACAAATATGACTTAGCTTTCAAACTTCAACCACCAAAATTCCCAAAATTTCCTAGCGCTGATTTTGGCATGGCTTTTTATCCTCCTTACCCAAACTGGTTTATTTGTGGGAATCATCTCAACTTTTTAAAACAAGAGTCTCAAAAACCTGCTAAACGAGTGGTTTCGACTAAGCATCCTTGGATAGTTTCAAAGGCTTCCTTCATTATGACTTATCAGCTATTTTCATTCTTTCTCCGACATATGAAGGTGTGGAAACAAAGGATTTACTTGGTCTGTTCGATTGCCTCTATTATTTCTTTTATACGTGATACTAACCCATTTTATCATGTACATTGTTCTAGCCGTCGAAAAGAAAACCATAAAAAAAGAATAACCCATCTCAAAGACAGGCTTAAATGAAGCTTCTAAACAAACCAAAACTTCAACAAAAAGAGCTACTCTAGATACCAAAAAATCAAAGATGTCAAAGGTACCATTTGAGATTTTGTCTGCTTCTTGCACTATATCACTTTTCTAATAGCATTATTTTGCAGGTTAGTCACTTACCTCCAAAATCTCCACATGAAATAAAATCTACCCATGCCATTTCAGTGGCGGTAGAAGACGATGAGGATACCCTCTATATCCTTCACATACTAAGAAAATGAAGAAGAAGAAGGAAAAAAACTTCTGATGCATCCTTTTCACAACCAACTAAGCAAAAACCTGAAATCACTATACTGCCTCCAAAACCCAAAGAGAAAAGTACATCATAACCATTTGACGATGTCATCCTGGAGCGGGTCGAAAGTGACAACTCAAGCCTTGATGGGCTAATGGTATAACTTTTTATTTGTTATTCTTCTTTGATCACCGTCATTCTTTTTATTCGAACTAATGTTTTCTTTTATTGTGTAGGAAAATCAACCAAATCCTAATGAGTATCCAATCAAGCATGGCGTTCTTCCTAACAGTGGTACTGCTTCGTACCATCCACTGTCTAGCAACAAATATTTCAACAAAGGGTCTTCGTCTATAGTTAATCAACTTGATACAATTGTACCATCCAAAAAGGAATCCATTCCCAAGACTGAGAATGACCAAGAGGCACGTCAAGGTGCGACCAATAGGGTTATTGATGACGAAGGGAAAATGATGATAGCCCTGGTGACTCTTCTCCCAAAAAGATTAAGTTTGCTGATGATAATGGACATCATACTGACGAAATCAAACAATACTTTGATGAAGACGAAGAAAAATCAGAAGAAGAAGAATAAACTAAAGGAGAAAAAGACAAAGAACCTCATGTTCAAATTAGCTCCCAAGATAACATCACTTTTGCAAATCAACAAATCCATAGCAACACCCCACCATAAATTTCTCAAGAAGAACTGGAGGCTTTGAAGAAGAACAAACCCTTGAGTATGTAAGGCTCATGATGGCAAAAAGGGTACCACTTGTCCAAAAAAGTTTCCCCAGTCCATCTTCCAATTCGAGTGGGAGTTCTAATGTTGAAACTAATGAGAAACTCCTCTAGAAAGTTAAAGTGAAAGTCTTCGAAGAAGACCTTTCTGGAATCCTGAAGAAAAATTCCACTACGAGCGTCATACTAAGGAAGTTGATAAACCAAATTGATATGGTCACATGCCTTGCTGAGACTGTTGAAGTTATAATGGATGTGACCACTCTGATTAACACAATCAACACAAATTTCCTTAGGGAACAAGATGTGACTTTGAAGCTTCAAGAAAAGCAAACCTTTCAGGAGACTGAGTGGTCGAAATCTCTTAACTCAACCAACAAAGCTGAAAAACTTGGCAAAGATTTTAAGAATGCCAAAGAGGAGTTTGATACCAATGTTTGCTATATCTCCTTATGGAAAGAACAAATCAAAGAATTGCACGAGAAAATTTCTCAGATAGAAATACGCCAGAAAGTTATCGATAGATAGATCATACTGAGATGGAGCGTGAGATTGATCAAAGTGTGCAGCATGTGGATGTAGCCAGAAACCTAGAGGATGAAATATCTATTATTCATGTTACTAAATCTTCTATTGAGTGTAGGCTGAAGTTCTCCAAGACCAAGTATGACAGAATGAAAGCCAACATTCCTTTTTGAATTTGCTGATCTTTGGTGTACTTTTATTTTGCTTTTTTTGTGTGTTTTGAATTATGTAATTTCAAGACAAAACCATTTTGGAACCTTTATGATGGCGCCAGGTTGGCTTTTAATTCGTTACCTCTACTATTCTATCATAATCTTTAGTTCTTGAAGGATGGGTTTATACTTTTTAAGTACTTGCCATTTATCTTCAAGATTCTTTGATCCTCTGCCAATTCTTCTATTTTGTAGGCATTATTTGTGAATGTTTGAATAATTCGAAAAGGTCATTCCCAATGTGGTGACCTTTTCCTAACAACTTATTATTTTGATCCATTGGTAATATTACCTTCCACACTAAATCATCATTCAAAAAGACTTTACCTCTGACGCTTTTATTGTATGCTCTATCTCTTCTTTGTTTTTGTCTTCTTAGGACCTCTAAAGCATGTAGCCTCTCTTTGTCTGAATCAACTAATTCATTCATCATCATTTCCCAGTAATAGTCAGAGAGGATTTCATTCTGCCTCTAGATTCTTACTGATTATAAATATATTTCCTCTGGAAAAACTGCATCATGCCCAAAATTCAAACAAAATGGACTTGTGTTTGGGGCTTCTTTTGGAGATGTTCGACAAGCCCACAAAGGTTGATCCAAGGTCTTATGCCAATTTTTTGGATTTCTCCCTACACGTCTTTTTATCAAACCAATAATTACCCTGTTTATGACTTCGATCTGTCCATTCGCCTGGGCATAATAAGGCGTAGAAGTCAATAACTTGAATCCCATTTCTTTAGCAAATTCATGCATCTTTCGACCAGTGAAGAATTATTCCTGATCAATTGTAATTGTTTCTGGGATTCCAAATATGTAGATTATAAACCTTTGAATGAATTCGTTAATACTCTCTTGATCCACATTTACCAAAGGTATTGCTTCATTTTGTAAAATAATCAATCCCTGCCAGGATGTATCTTTGTCCTTTGGATGAAGCCAATCGAATCTCTCCAACCAAATATAATACCTAAACTCTGAAGGGCCATGGTTTAATGATCGAATGCAATTCACTTGCAGGAGCATGTTGAATACCTGCATGAACTTGACACTTTTGGCATCCCTTGGAGAATTCTATGCAATCTTTCAGCATGGTGGGCCAATACATGCCATACCGGAATAAGATCCACTTCATCTTGTGACCTACTTGATGTGCTCCACATTCCCTACCATGTACATTCGACAACACCGAGTATGCTTCGCTTTCTCCCAAACATTTGAGTAAAACTCCTTCTGGTGTTTTCTTGAACAATTCGTTACCTACTAAAATGTTGCTCAACACGCGATATTTAATCTTTTTTTCTGCATTCTCTATTGGATTCTTAAAATAATCTATTATTGGGCTTCTCCAATCTGTATTTGCAAAGCTATCTATCGCCAATACTTCGAAGTCAACTTTGTTTGCATATCCTAAACTTGTATTTTTTAAATCCACTGGAGATAATTTAGTAGCCAGTACCTTTTTGTGAACTTCGACTAATTCTTCCAGGTTCTCCTTTGACACTTTGTATCCTAAAGCAATTTGGGCTAAGTCATTTGCTTATTGGTTCTTCGGTCTACGGATATGCTTGATATTAATATACTCAAATCTTCTAAGCAATCTATTTTCTACCACGAAGTACATTATTAGATTTTCTTTTATGCATTTGTACTCCTTGATTATTTGTTTGATCACCAATTCGGAATCACCTATAATTTCGACTCTAGTTACCCCCAATTCCAATAAAGCTTCAAGTCCTGCTATCAAAGCTTCACATTCAGCTTCGTTATTCGAACAAGGAGGTCCTTCGATCTTGTACTTGAACTTGGTTGGAATTTTATCAGGAGAAATAATGAGTATTCCAACTCCAGTTCCATCCTTGTGAGTAGAACCATCGAAGAATAATTTCCAAGGTTCTAATTCCACAAAATTTTGAGGAATTTTGACCACTGCATGGTTGACTATAAAGTCAGAGACTACTTTCCCTTTCATAGCTTTTAAAGGCATGAAATTCAAGGAATACTCAGTTAAAGCAAGTTCCCACTTTCCAATTCGAATGTGAAGGATTAGTTTAGAAAGCATATGTTTAATAACATTAAAATGCAAAGAAAAATAGACATCAACTGACTTTATATAATATTTCAACTTAGTGCATAAAAAGTACAAGCAAAGACATAAATTTTCTACACTAATATATATAGTTTCTGCATCATTTAGTACTCAACTGAGGTGATAGATGGCTCTTTCAATGCCATTATCATCCTCTTGTACAAGCATACTTCCTATAGTTACATCTGATGCAAATATATACAATCTCATCACTTATTCTACAAGGAGGCGACAAGATATGAGGGTAGAGAAGGTATTGTTTAATCTTGTCTAACGCCTCTTGATGTTCTGACTTCTAGTCAAAACCACCTTATTTTAGACGCAGAAGGGGAGAGAAGGCTTGAGTGTGTCCACTTTGGTTCAAAATAAACCTTCTTAAGAAGTTTATTTTTCCCAGTAGTGATTGTAGCTCCCTTTTTGTTGATGGGATTTCACTTCCATGATAGCCTTTGTCTTATTTTGATTGATCTCTATTCCCTTCTTATGGACCACACAGCCCAAAAAGTCACCAGCCTGCACAAAAAAGGCACACTTAAGAGGATTCATCTTCAGGCCGTGTTTCCTCATTCTTTCGAGTGACTGGCGAAGGTGATCCATATGAATTTCATCTGACACAGATATTACAACTATGTCATCAATATAAACATGCATGAAAGTGTTAATAAAGTCATGAAATATAGAGTTCATTTCTCTCTAATAAGTCGACCCAAAATTTTTAAACTAAAAGGCATGACTTCTCATTTATAGGTGCTTAATGCTCCAGGGCATCGAAAAGATGTCTTGGGTACATCTTTTTCAGTAATGAAAATTTGATTGTATCCAGAGTATCTATCAAGCATATTAAGATACTCGAAGCCTACAACTGAATGAATCAACATTTCTACCACAAGCATGAGATATTCATTTTTTGGGGTTGCAGAACTCGAATCTCGAAAATTTATGCAAACCCTAAGAGACCCATTTTTCTTAAGAACATGAACTATATTTGCAACCCATTCGACATACCTTGTGGTCCGGATAAATTTGCATCAGAGGAGTCTTTTCATCTCTTCCTTTATATTCGAGAGAATCTCTGGTGAGAACCTCCTTGGAGTTTGTTTGGTGGTCTTCTTACTATCCTTGATAGGAAGCTTCAATTCGATCAGTTATCTGCTTAAACAAGGCATCTCGTCATAATCCCAAGCGAATCAATCCTTGTACTCTTTTTGCAATTAGATCACTTTGACTTTCATCTTTGGATTGAGTTTTGCACTTACGTAGGTGGGTCTTTTGATGGACCCCTCACCCAGATCTACTTTTTCAAGAGGGTCTTGCGCCATCATCTTTGCACTCAACATTGTTGGATCCTTCTTGAATCCCAAAGGCTCTTTATCGTATATTGCATCTAGCCTCTAGTCTTTTTCTTTAAAGAGTATCTCTTCATCAGGGGGTTTTGGTTTGAAATCCATCTCAGGTCCCTTCGCATGTATCGCTTCATCTTTGGCTTTGACAACCATGTGCTTTACTTTGGCCTCTAAGGACATTTTAAATTTATTTTCGGCTGAATAAGCTGAAATCTTCTTAAAGAATTGGACTCAGACATTTTCAATGTCTCCGTCAGCCCAGCCGGTTGGCCATATTCCTAAAAATCCTTCTATACCAGCTTCTTCTCCCAAAATTTCTCTATCTCAATGGAATCCATGAGTTAGGTGTAGAGTAAGGAAGTAAAGAGCATTCTTGTTAGGTGAATATGCGTCATCAGCAATGTTGCATGGCCCAATATCGGCCAAATTCCTATCAAAGTTACTTTTATCCACATGGTTAACTTCTGCCATGTAATAACTTTGATCAACTTCAATATTCTCGACAATCCCATCTCCTATCCACATTGATATTTGTTGATGCATTGAAGAAGGAATTGCTCATATACCATGGATCCATTCATGTCCTGGCAACAAGTTATGATTTGTCTTCGTTACAATGACCATGGACATGGTGGGTCTTGTAATCGAACCCACACTGAGATCCACTTGCACCACTCCCAAAGTATGGCATATCTTACCTTCATAGTTTAAAAGTACCATGTTGTGGGGCTTGATATCAATGTCAAACATGCCAATTCTATTCAACATGAATTAAGGAATTAGATTAAACATAACTCCAGCATCTACCAAAATTTTATTAATCCCCACACTTTTCACCTTTCCCCTTATGAACAAGGGTTTGAGGTGATTCTTCATTCCCTGATTAGGCCGCTCGAAGAATGCATTTTTTCTTCAACAACTCCATTATTCATGATATAAAAGCACAATGGCTTGTGTTTTGCCATCTCAATATCTTCTTCTTCTTTTGATTCTTCGACCTCGATTATTTAATCATACTCATGAGGAAGCACTGAGACCGCGTTGTAGTTGATGTTGAGGGAAGACTCTCCATCAGATTCAAAGTCATCAGTCAGCATATCTTCGTCATCCACTGGGTCTTTTTGATCCTTTTAACCAGTTTCTTCTTTCTTTAGGGAAAATAGTTTTCTCCCCACAGGTTGCTTCTCTTCGACCAAGATGGTTGAGGAAAGTTGGTTACTATTGGATTCTCCTACATGTTTTTCTGCCAATTCTTGTTGCGCATTCTTTATCCTTTGGTGTCTTCTCCATTAGGACCTGGACATGAGATTTTTCCCTTTCTAATTATCTGATTTGTATGCTTGTTTATTCGAAACTTAGAATTGCTTCTGATACGCTATGGATGACCTTCCTCTGACTTTGAAACTCCTCTATTTTCCCTTTCCTGCTCCCTTACATTCGTTTGGGTTTATCCATTTGTCAGTTGGGACGTTTGCAGGTGGTTTGAAGGTAGTTCTTTGATTCCCCTTTGGATAAGGGCTATCAGGCCTCTTGGGAATTCCCCTTTTGTCGAATGTGAAATTGTTCTTAGGTCCCATCTGGTTATCCCAACAACGAGCATATTAGATTCTTTCAAAGGTTCCTGACATCTTTCGATCATAAACTGCATTGCACCTTGAGCACATCTGGAACTCTGATTTTGTTTTATGGTAGTGGATAATGAAACCCAATAAACTTTCTCCAGCCTTTGGGTAGACAACCTTTATTTGGTTATCTTCCCTCCAATTTCCCCCAGCTCGAGCATATCGGATTTTTTCATAAGTTTCTGCTGCCTTTCCATCATGGATGATGTTGCATCTGGGACACATTATCCCCTTAGAATTCTTTTGGTAGAAGCAAACCAGGTAGTCCAGCAAAATTTCTCCAACCATCGGGTAGCCATTCCTCATCTGATCATCTTCCATCCTGAGGCACATTTCGACTTCCTCAATCTCAGGAGCAGCCTGGTTCAGGTCCACCATGTTAACTTCAAGGCTAGGACCTTCAGTAATCCTGACCTTTTCAAACTTAACTCTAAGGCCTTCAGTGGCTTTTTTCATTCCAGCGCTTATGGTGATATCATCAGCAATCTTGCCTTTGATATCTTGGTTAATCATACCTTCAGTAGTCTCTTGCACTTTGAGACCTATGACAAAATCCTCAATAATCTTGTTCAAGGTATTGGGAAGGCCTTCAGTAGCCTCCTTTGTTTCGATATTTGCAACAAAATCTTCAGCGATCTTGTCTTCAGGGTGTTGGTTAATGTCGACGCCAACAACTTCCATCATATGGATATCCCAAGTTTGGCATAATTGGTTTCTGCTACATGGAGAGGGTCAACATAAACCTTCATTTGGATTTTTTATTTTTTTCCAAACTTCAATCTCCCTTCCTTGATATCATGGTGAATCAAATCCCTTAAAAGAAAATATTGTGAGGTTTTATGTCCAAAAAAGTTATGATATTTACAAAAACATCTTTTCTTCTGTTGGTCTAACGGAGGAATTTTGGCACCAGGTGGCACTATCATCTGGCCATCCTTTACTAACAAATCAAATATTTTTTCATATTTTATGATGTCGAAAGTGTATATTTACTTAGGGAACTTGTCACTCTTTTCAAGTTCTGCAGGATTCTTCCCGTTCGAAAGGGTTAGAACTTTGCAAGGATATGGTGGGCCTTGCTTCAATTCACCCAAGTCTACTTCACTTCTTCGAAGTCTGAAAAATTATTGCAGGTTTCTTGTTCGTCTATACCAGTTTTGACATATGCAACTCTTTCTTTTTTATGGCTTTTGTTCACTCTAGCTTTTTTGACTTTTAAGCGCTCCTATTGTCAAACTTTGTTTGCCAATTGGGCCATATCTCTTAAGTTGTGAGGATCCAACTTCTTACTAATAGAGAAATTTAGTCCTCTTGCAACCATCTCAGGTAACTCGTGTTCAGGCACTTGGGTAAAACATCTTGCCTTTAAAAGGCGGAATCTGTTGAGGTAATTGTCAATTGGTTCGCTAAACTTTTTCTTGATACTGACCAATTCACTTAGGCTTATCTTCGATTGACCTACATAAATTTGTTCATGAAACAATCTTCCTAAACGAGTCCAATCTTGGATAGAATTCGCTGCAAGGGTAGTGAACCATATGAAATCATTTTTGGTTAGTGAACTAGGAAAATATTTTATCCTTAAGTTTTCATTATTTGCTATATCCCCAACCTCGATAAGGTACCTGGATATATGTTCGACATTTGATTCGCTGGTGTCACCAGAGAATTTTTTTGAAATTTGGGACTTTAAAACCCCTAGGCAATTCAGTTTGCAAAATATATTCAGATAAAGGATAAGTGTAATTTGGTCTACGAAGGCCAATATTTACACCATTTTGTGCCATAATTCTTTTGACCATGGCTGTCAGATTGTTGTCTGCTGCCATGTTGTCTTGTTGAACTTGATATATGACTTCATCAGCATTTTGATTTCTATTTACCATCATAACCTGTTGTACCCCAAAATTTTCCCTCTCATATTTTTCAAATCATTGCAAGAAAAATCTCCAAGTTGCTCAAGTTTGCTCAAGAATTGGACAGACAAGCTATCTCCTAAGGCAGTCTACCCCAAATTAGGGTTTTGTGTTGTATAAAGATCCTTGAGTCCAAATGACCTAAAGTGATCCCTAATGTCCTAATATGCTCTTAAGATCGTCCATGTCAAATTTCAAGCCTTGCAGAGGAAGTTTGCTCAGTCAATTGCTCAAAAGGTCCAAAAATCGACTGTGCTAGGGCAAAAGTCAACTCTGACCTATAAACAGTCAAATTTCAAGATTTTTTGTCAACATTCTCATTTTGAAGGATATTTCATCATTTGATCAAGGCTTGATCATGATTCATCAAGGATTGCTCAAAATTCATCAAGATTCAAAAGTTGCTAAATTAGGGTTTTGCAGGAAAAGTCAACTCAACTTTGACCAAGCATAACGTTTTCATACATTATGAGAAATGACCCATCCAAAGATCATTTTTAAGAGGATGCAATTTCCTACAATTCATCTTCATACCCCAAGATCAAAATATGCACTCACAAGAAGATATGAATTTGGACATTATAGGTCATTTTTGAAAGTCAACAAAACACCTTTTTTTCCAAAGCTTATAACTTGAGCATATAACATCAAAATGAGATGATACCAAAAGGGTTGCTTAGAGGACATCTCAATATTTCTAAAAAGTCCAAGAACACCCCCAAAAGTTCAAAATTGAAGAAGTTATGCATTGTTGAAGTTGGACATTTTTTGCAAAATTGCCAAAACTCAACTATCCCCAAAACTTCAAATTTTGTCAAATGGGCCCATTCTTTTCCACTTGATTTGAGTTTTCATCATTTTCCACGTGTCCTAGCTTCAGCCATGAGCCCATATTTCATTTTTATTATTTAATTTGATTTTTAATTGAATTTATTCATTTTAAATCAAATAAAATCATAGAAAATCCAAATAATTAATAACTCTTGATTTTTTTTTATTGTTTTAGGCTTTGTTTACAGCTAGCATCACCATCAAATTCGTATCAAGCCAAATTATGTGCAAAAAGATCCAAATCAAATCAAATTTGGAAGGTTTTCAATGGAGATCAAATCACATTCATGTGCATTGATATGGAGGGATTTGGTCCATAATTTTTACCCTAACACAAAGCATATTACATAAGCAAGCCAAGGGATACGAGATCAGGGTTGGAGAGTGCAGAGAGAGGCAGAACAAAAAGTGAAAAAATCACAAAAAAGTGAGAAGTCGAAGTCCAGGTTAGAGGCATTTTCAGAAGCCAAGACTTGTCCCAATCGCTTCCTGGGCATTCACTCAAGCTACTTGTCCCAATCGCTTCCTGGGCGTCCATAACGTGCTGTAAGTGTCACGAAACATACCCCTGTTCTTTATTTCGTAACTCTGAATTTAAGCACTTTTTTCATGAATCAATACCATATTTTGAATCTACATAACATTTGCAAGCGATTGGTATTATTCAATTGCATTTATCTGGCCTGAATGGAGAACCACCATAGCTAGGGTTCTTCGTTTGTTTTTTAGGGTTTTCTGTTTCAGGTAAAATCGTGACTCAAGAAGGACATGGCTTTGATCAGGAGGCCATAACGAATCCAACCATGTTCTTGGAATGGATTTATATGACCTAGAGAAGATTTTTGGATAGGCCTGCGTTTTTAGCTGCGGATTCAAATCCGCAGGTATTCTTTTACAGGTTTCAGGACAGGGACGATAAGGTATCCCCTGCCCATTGGTGGATTCAAACCAAGCGCGCCTTTTTTTTTTGTTTTGCTGGCATATGATTTGTTTCATTATATTATGTATTCTTTGCATTTTATTAACAAATGAATCAGCATAGCATAGTGGCAAGCGTGCAAGGGTAAACTGCCTCAGGACCTGGGTTCGAATCCCAGGTCCCCCACTTTCTCAATATTTTTGATCTTCAGGTGATTCAATGCATGCTCTATCCTACAGCCTACCATGCACCCTCGTCCATGCAATAGCCAGATGGCCAAAGGCCAGATCTGGTGGTCCATGAGTGGAGGTCCACCATAGTCCAAGTCCACACATGCCTACTGGATTCCATAAAGTCAAAGAAGGCCAGCACAATTGGGCTTCAGAATTGCTTCCTACACCACCTATTCAGGCCCAATACTCCTCTCTTCTAATTATTATTTTTTTGTTTTATTAATTGTTTTACTTTATTTTTATTTAATTTACTAACCAATCAAAATTCTTTTTTTTATCAAATAAAATCACAAAAATATTTTTTATTTAATTAAACTTTAAACATTTATTTTTTTCTTAATAAACACTAATTAATTAATTTGGGTTTTAATTCTAGAATAACTTTAACCTATTTTGTAAATAAATAATTAATTAGATTTAATTAGGTATTAACCATTAATTTAATTAATTTCATTTTCTTTCTTAAAATAACCAAAAAAAATGTCATAATTATTTTTTCATTTAATTAATTTATTAATTTAATTTATTAATTAATTTAGGTTTAATTTCTTTCTTAAAATTAAAAACAACAAAAGATATTTTCTTTAACCAAAATGGTCAAAACCCTAATCATGCGCTCGATTTAATTTCCCGCACGCGATTTACTTATTTTTATCCAATAATGTACTTGCTCCCGGATTGTAATAGTTAAATAGGACTTTTATTTATTTTTATCGCTTTATTTATTTTCAAAGGGTTTGTCTTTGGCGATGTAAATACCTGACGCCTTGTAATTTAAATTCCGCATTTTTATTTCCGTAAATTATAACTGTTAGATGTTTGATAATAGGGTTTGCATGACAAGACTGAATGTTAATCTTAAAATCAAATTAGATAACCTTTAACATGTACAAAGATAAAAAAATA
Source organism: Vicia faba (assembly GCA_948472305.1). Lineage (NCBI taxonomy): Eukaryota > Viridiplantae > Streptophyta > Magnoliopsida > Fabales > Fabaceae > Vicia > Vicia faba. The sequence continues at coordinate 847,215,140 of OX451735.1, read as the reverse complement.
ACTGAAAACGACACACTCGCACATGCGCACTCTTAGGGTACACTCTACTTGGTTGCCTTCGTACACGGTCATTGAGTATAGGTCATTTTAGAGGTCATCCTCTTGTCTAAAAGATCATAGTTGCCTCAAAATGGTTGCCTCGGATATTGTTGCCTCAAACAAATGATCTAAGCCATTAGGGTTACCGCTAAAGCGTCCTAACATTGCTTTTGTGACCGTAAGTCCCTCATTCGAATTGACCCTCAAACTCCAACAACGATGCTACCTACTCATTCATAATGGGATAGAATTGTCTAAAAGAAATTAGCATAGAACGATTCCTTTTTCGAGTAGGTAGATGGTTCTTAGATACTTGCTCTTTCAAAACAAAAACTTTTCACACTTACACTTTTCAAACAAAGTTTTCAAAACACTTCATACGCTCTTGAGGACAGAAGCAAGAGTTAAATCGAAGTTTTCAAAACAAAAACTTTTTCAAACCCAGAAGCACAAAGAAAGAAATTTTGAAAACAATTGAGCAAGTACCTAAGAGCCCGTGGATAACCATGGATAGAAAGGGTGCTAACACCTTCCCTTTCTATAATCTACCCCCCGAACCCGAGAAATATCTCGAAAAAGGAATTTTTCCGTGCTTTTTTCCTTTCCTTGTTGGATAAAATAAAAGTCTGTGGCAACTCTTGCTTACCGCGACATTTTTCAAACACAAACGCAAAACGTAAACCAGCATTCCAAAAATAGTCAGTTCTTCCCACCGTATCACAGAACTGGCGACTCTGCTGGGGACGCTTATAAGTGGGGTGTACCTTAGGATTAGTTCATAATGTTTTCAATTGCATGATTTCTTTGCTTTATCATTGTGGGTTTGAATCGGAGTTACTATAGATCCTAACCCGGATCTGGGGTATACCCTTTAGGTAAGTATCAATAAACTGTGAGGGAACTGTACGGCGTAGACCGATACGGTTGAAGCAGTAGCTACATTGGTGTGGCACTTTAGTATGTACCGATATCCCTTGTGGCGCAACGAGGAGAATATGGGTCTAATAAGGGGTCATTAAGAACCAAATGACCTTAGAACCTTTAAATTGACCAACTTAGCCATAGAACAGTAGCAGTATGCTACACTCATTGAGACCAAACTCTCGCGATGATTCCGGCCGCAAGAAAAGGTTGCTAAACTGGAATTATGACCGATCGAGGGTGGTCAGTGATATTGAGATCCTCTAGAACCCGATTACTATTTTTAAGACAGGTTTGAACCAATTGAACTGAAAGAGGGTAGTACCTAAGCTCCTTGCCAGCCTGAAATCTAAGGGCTATCTGTGTGACTTGTGTGCCCTTACCATGTTTGCTATTTGTGGATACTTGTGAGGTGTTTTCTATCATGACATCATGACATTGCATTCATCTTGCATTGGACTAACCTATTTCAAACACAGGAGGGATTCATCTTTGTTCTATTTTGTAGGTAATGGCACCCATGCGTAGGAACACTTTTTGGATCAACTTTGTTCAGATTCCTACTCAGCTCAAGGAATTGGTTGCAAAGATTTCAGATACTTCCTCCTTTATCAGAAGACATGGTCACCTCCTGGGTTTGGTCACTTCCAAATTGGACGAACAGATGATGAGTGTCTTAGTCCAGTTCTTTGATCCACTGTACCATTGCTTTACTTTTCCGGACTACCAGTTGGTCCCTACCTTAGAAGAGTTCTCTGATCTGCTTGGCATCTCCATTCTAGAGCAGACCCTGTTCACAGGTTGGGAGAAAATACTTAGGCCGGAAGAGATTGCTTCAGCCCTCCATCTGACAAAGGCTGAGGTAATGTCTAATTGGGAACCTCGTAGTGGAACAAAGGGCTTCTTAACTAAATTCTTAGTTGGTAAGGCTAATCAGTTCTAGGACAGTCTAGACTTCCAGGCGTTTGAAGACATTCTGGCTCTTCTCATATATGGTTTGGTGTTGTTTCCTAACTCGGATTCCTTCGTCGACGTGAACGTAGTAAATATTTTTATGTCCGGTAATCTTGTGCCCACTCTCTTGGGTGACATTTTGCACTCTCTTTATGCCCGTAATGCTTAGAAACAGGGAACCCTTATGTGTTGTGCGCCATTGCTGGCGAGGTGGTTTATTTCTCACCTCCCCAAATCAATTTTGAAGAACAAGGAAAGCATGGGCTGGGCCTATAGGATTATGTCTCTATCTCTCTCATAATGACATCATTTATACTATCAAGGGCATGGAAGACGTGGCTATTATTGATCGCTGTGGGGAATACCCCAATGTTCCACTGATAGGAACCAATGGAGGAATCACCTATAATCTGTGTATGGACTTACGTTAGTTTGGGCGAGCCAGGAGGGAAGGACCTAATGAGTTGCTGATGTCGAGCATTGTCTTTGACTTCCAAGGGGATAGTGACGAGCAACGCCGCAGATTCATAAGAGCTTGGGATAGAGTACACAGGTCTGATCCGCACGAGCTAGGTGCGAAAACTTCTCTTCTGATGGAGCCATATCTCCGATGGGTTTGAATTCGTTCCCAAAAGCTGGGAATGCCGCACGAAGTCATCTTGCCTATCATTGTTGAGGTTGCTGATGAAGAAGGGGTTCCTCCTACCATCCTCCATCCATACATGCCTACTGACATAGGGGAATTAAGGAGATCTTGGATGCAACTGAGAGAAGAGCGGGATACTTACAGAGAAAAGTATCATGAGCAAGAGCAGAAGATTCAGAAATTGACAAGGCAGCTGGAGAATGAGCGGATCCTCAATGACTATGTCCGCACCGACAAGAAACGACCATGGGAGCACTGATTGTCTTTTAATTATTTCTAGTTTTGATTTACTTTTCAGTTTCTTTCTTGTAACGCCTTAAAGGCATTTGTTGAACAATTGAATTTCAAAGTTTATCTAATAAAAGTGTGTTTCATTGTGGTTTACGAATTTGAATCTCTCGATGTCTTTGAAATCATATCATACACATATCATTCCCATGCACCTCATAACAGGTACCCATTACAGGTCTCTTATCTTCTTCGCTGTTTATTTCAGCATCATGTCTTCTGAACCATCAACTGAACAAGCAATCAAGGCTCTGCAGGCTCAAAACTCCCAGTTCCAGGAATTGTTCATGAGTTTGGCTAAGGGTCAGCAAGATCTGAAGGCCCTTATCTTGAAAGAGAAGAAGAAGAAGAAGAAGAAGAAGAAGACGGTCCTATTCAATATGGGTCGCAGATTCGGAAACGATTTGCGAGAAGAGGTTGATTTGACCCACTCATCTGGAGGGGGAGATAATCAGGAAGAAAGGAGGGCTCCTAGCCCTGTGGTTTCCGACAACGAGACTGACTTTGACGAAGACCAGTATCCTTCGGCTGAGGATAGATATAAACAACTGGAAGACTGGTTGAGCGCGATGGAAGTTCAGAAAGTGCCTGGTCTGGACTTTGGTGATTTGGGTCTGTCATCTGGGGTGGTAATCCCCCACAAGTTCAAAGCACCGATCTTTTCCAAATACGACGGGGTTTCTTTCCCGAAACTGCACCTCCGATCGTATGTTAGGAAGATTCAGCCATACACCGCTGACAAGAATCTCTGGATCCACTTCTTTCAAGACAGTCTCTCAGGGACTCAGCTTAAATGGTTTTACCAGCTAGAAGGAGCCAGTATCCGTAATTGGGAAGATTTGGTTGCTGCTTTCTAAAAGCAGTACCAATACAATGCCAACCTCGCTCCCACGCGTACCCAACTACAGGGTATGTCTATGGGTGCGGGCGAAGGTTTCAAAGATTATGCTCAGAAGTGGAGGGACCTCGCTGGAAGAGTGCAACCACCCTTGGTTGATAGGGAGCTAGTGGATATGTTTCTGGGGACCTTGTCGGGTCCATATTTCAACCATCTGATTGGAAGTTCATCGTCCGGGTTCACAGAGCTGATTATGACCGGGGAAAGGATTGAGGCTGGTATCAAGTCCGGTAAAATACAGAAGGGTGCTTCATTAAGCGCCGAGAAGAATCCTTTTAAGAAAGAATCCATCGCAGTTTACAGCGCAAAAAGCCATAATAGACCTGAACGCCGCCAAGCAGTCAATGCGGTGGTTATATCAAGACTTGCTGTTGATCCTCAGCGCAACAATCAGCCAAGGGCCGAGAGACCGCGAAGACAATTCACTCAGCTCAATATGACTTTATCCAAAATTCTGCCGCAGTTATTGAAAACCAACTTGGTGATTCCGAAGGAGGCCCCGAAGACTCCCAACACTACATCATCCATGTACGATCCGAATGCCCGCTGTGCTTTTCACTCTGATAGCCCGGGGCATGATACGGATAACTGTCGGGTCGTGAAGAACAAAGTACAGGACTTGATTGATGCAAAGGAGATTGAATTCGAAGCACCTGAAACACCTAATGTTGTGACTGCTCCTATGCCCAAGCATGGAGTAAATGCTGTAGATGAAGACTCGTTTGTGGTTTCTGTGAAAGACATTGTTACGCCATTGATGACTGTGAAGAAGAATCTTCTGTTAGCCGGTTTATTTCTGGGCTGTGGCGAAGGTTGCCGTACGTGTTCCGTCCTACCTACCGGTTGCCATATTTTGAAGTCAGGTGTCCAATGCATGATGGATAATAAAGAAATTCTATTTGAGAAGACTTTTGTTCCTTTGGTTCCTATTGAAGAAGTTGTTATAATCACCATTTTCGACAATTCTTCCAAGGCTTCCTCAAGAAAGCCTGTTAGAATTACATCTGTCCCAAGAATCGCTCCCTTGATCATCACCGTTCCTGGGCCTATCCGTTATACATCAAATAAAGTTGTCCCTTGGCACTACGGGGCTGACATATACTATCACGGAGTTGAGCAAGATTTGGATGCTGATACGGACGTCAGCAATATTGTTGGATCTAGTAAAGTCACCCGCAGCAGAAGACTTTTCTCCCCTGAGATCTCTCCACCAACTGTCCGGAAGCCTGTTTTTATTACGCCTGTCAGTACGCCTGCTACTGTCTCTGTTCAAGTTCCAATTCTTACCCCTGTTGCCAAGTCATCTGACACTCGGGGCAAAGGGATCACCGGTGAGCCTGGCCAAATGGAGGCACCGAAGACGATTACTGTTGAAGCCTCTAGACAAGAGATGGAGGAAATTCTGAAGATCATCAAAAAGAGCGACTACAATGTAGTCGAGCAGCTGGGGCAAACCCCACCCAAAATCTCTATGTTGTCACTGTTACTATGCTCAGAAGCCCATGCCAAGGCTCTGATTTCTTTCCTAAAGACTGCAGACGTACCGCAAGAAACATCAGCTGATCAGTTTAAAGACTGTGTGGCTAGTCTGACAGTAGATAATGGGTTGGGTTTCTCTGACACTGACTTGACTGCTAAAGGGAAGAATCACAATGACGCCTTTCATGTCTCCATTGAATGCATGGGCACTACTCTTGCTCACGTGTTGGTAGATACTGGATCTTCGTTGAATGTGTTACCCAAGAAGGCTCTAGACCGGTTAGACTGTGAAGGGTTGGAGCTGAAACCAAGCAACATTATAGTCAGGGCCTTTGATGGGTCCAAGAGAATGGTACACGGTGAAGTGGATATTTCGATTAAGGTCGGTTCTCAGGTTTTCGCATCTACATTCTATGTGATGGACATTCGGCCATCTTATTCTTGTTTGCTGGGTCGCCCGTGGATCCACAAAGCTGGGGAAGTAACGTCTATGCTTCACCAGATGCTGAAGTACCCGGTCAAGGGGAAAATTGTTACGGTACGAGGAGAGGAGGAGTACATGGTGAGTGTTGTACCCCAAAATTTACCCTCCCATATTCTTCAAGAAATTGCAAAGTCAAGCTTCAAAAGTTCCCCAAGGGTTGCACAGTATAAGAGCCTCCTGAACAGTCAAAATTAGGGTTTGTGCTCTAATCAAGAAAATGAAGTTTCCAAAGGTCCAATCAAGTCTCATATGCCTACAAATATGGTCAAGCATCCTCATATCAAGTTTCAAGACATTCAGCTCAAAATTGCACAGTCAAAACCCTAAATTGCACTACAGTCAACTGTAGGGGCAAAATGGTCATTTGGCAGTCAAAAGTTCAAATTTATGGTCAACATATCATTTTGAAGCCACAAACATCATTTGATCAATGCTTGATCATGATTCTCAAAATTTGGCTCAGAAATCATCAAGATGCAAAAGTTTCCTTATTTGGACAGCTGAAAAAGTCAACTGTAAATTGACCAGGGCATAACTTTCACATGGATTATCAGAAAAATTCCATCCAAAGCTCATTTTGAAGAGAAAGACATTTCCTACAACTCATCTTCATACTTCAAGTCCAAGAAATTCTCTCACAAAAAGTTATCAATTTCAACATTATAGGTCATTTTCAAAAGTCAACAAAAAGGGACTTTAAGTCAAAGGCCATAACTTGAGATTGGTAAATAAAAATGACATGGGACCAAAGGCAATGGTTAGAGGACTCAAAGACCTTTCCAAAATGTCCAAGAACATGAGAAAAGCTTAAACATTGAGCAAGTTATGCCTTGTAGAAGTTGGGAAATTTTTGGATATTTTGAAAAGTCAACATTGATTCAAATGACCTAAAATTGCTAATGGGCCCATTTTTCTTCCACAATTCATCATTCCAAGCATGTGCACGACCACTTGGCCCAAAGGGAAGTATTTTTTCATTTTTTATTTATTTATTTGAATTTTTATTTATAATAATTCACTTAAATCAATTAAATATGTGAAAAATATTTAACTTAACCTAACAAATCTTTTTGTACATGTTTTATTCTCAATAATTCGTGCATATCCCAATATAGAAAGATTTGGAGAGATTGGAGTTGATTTGTATCAAAAAGCACATGGAAAGATTGAAAAAATAATGATGGAAAACCAAATCTCAAAATCCATGAATGAAAGAGATTTTGATCAATTTTGTTAACCTAATTTGTTCACTACATAAGCTAGAATGAAACCCTAATGCAGGAACACACGCAGCTGCTGAGAAAATTGGAAAACAAACTTGAAATTTTTCTAAAAAAACTCAATACTGAAAACTGATTTCCAGGTTGATTCAAAGGCACGATTTCCATTCCATTAGCTTCCTTGAAGATTACTGAACGTGTTCCAATCAAAAACATCCATCAAAGCTCAAAGAATTGGTAACAAGAACCGCCCCTGTACAGAAAAAAATCCATGATCGTGTTTTGACATCTAGGCATTCTTAGGGCATTTTAATTGTTGATTTGCATTCCTTATGCCATTCTAATGCTAACCATATGATTCAATTGTGTTTTTATGCTGTGTACACGATTATGCCATTGATGATTTTTAGGGTTTGCAGAGCTTCAGATTAGGGGTTTTGTAACAAGGAAAAATTGGAACCCCTGACCACCACCATTCAACTCAGCGCGTCTGGACGATCTCAAACATACCCTCGCACATAATTTATGGAGGCCCTAGGGCTAGTCGTTATTTTTCCAAAGCACCCCTAAAAGAACACGTGAAAAACCGTGGCTTAATGTATTTGTGTTTCAGGAATGTGGAGAAGACGATATCGTGGCAAACGGTGATAGGCTGATTCAAAAATTCGCGCGCAGACCCACTAACTTTGTTGTTTTCTTTTATAATATTTATTAGTTGTTTATATATCAAACGCGTGAACTGGCACAGATGGCAAGCGAAGTTATTGGCAAAGCACATGACCTGGGTTCGAACCCCAGGTCTTTACAATCTCTATATTATTTTGCAATTAACAATCATGTGCAGGTCCAATGTTATTGTTCCATGATGCGCCTTCTCCATCAAGCGTACACGCGTCCAGCCTCATCAGATCAAAGGCTGAGAGTTGGAGAACACACTAAGTCCTAGTCAACGCATCACACGCGTCCAACAAAAGTCAAATGGACCAATGTCTTAATGGGCCTGGATTGCTATCCAATACCTCCTAATTTGGGATCTGAACCCCCTTTGGTTTGCAATTCTTCCCATTTTCTTTATTTTTTTTTATTTTCTATTTTTCTTTTTAATTATTGTTTTAGTAATTAGTTTTATTATTTCCATAAATATAAAAAAACCATAAAAAAATCAGAAGAGAATTAAATTGATAAATATTTTTATTTCTACTATTTTCATAAATAAATTTGCATGTAATTATTTAGTTTTAAATTAGGTTGTAATTTTAATACTTTTAACAAAAAATCTAAAAAATGTAGAAATAGGTTTAATTAATAATTTTTCATCCCTTTTTATTTTTCTTTCATAAATATATTAAATAATTAAATATTTTACTTTTTATAATTAAATTGCATGAAAATAAAAATTAGGTTTAATTTAGATTAAAAACTTCAATATTTCTTAATAAAGTAAAAAATGACTAGAATTAGGTTTTGCCTCTTATTTTAATTTTAATTAATTCTTTTTCTCATTAAATTCCTAAAACACTAAAAAATACCAAAAAAATAAATTCTTTCCTTCTTTTAATTTTAATCAATGCCATGTAATTTTAATTTCGCAAAAAGGGTCCAACGCCCTCGTTTCGTTCTTAATTTATTATTAATTTGCATTTTTATTTTATTTCATTATGAAACTTATGTATCTTTCCCGAAGCCTTGTAATTAACTTTCTCGCACTTTCTTTTCTTTAATTTCTTTATTTTTCTGTCAAATCGGGTCCTGGTTAATTTTGGCGATGTGGACCCGCGCCTTTTGTAATAGCTTTAGATCTTTACTTTTCCGCAAATATTTCAACTGATAAACAAATGGCATGAAAGAATGTATGGACAAAATAAAAACAAGCGTAGAACACCAATAACATGACAAGATAAATGCACTTGAAAACGACACACAAATCGCACACACCACCCCTAGGGTACGCCTCACTGTTGTCTTGCCTCGAAAGGTGATCGTCGAGTAGAGGATGTCTTAGTAAGTCCTCATGATCCGGGAACCTGGCATGAGGGTAGCTTCTAAGGTGTCTTCCCATTACTCCGGTGATCACCATGTCCCGAACCTCGAATTGACCCGAACACCTCCAACGGTGGTGCTACCTACCTCTCAATGGTGGGATGGCACTACTTTAAAGGACATTTACACAGACGAATTCCTTAGGGTAGGTAGGTTCTCGTAGATACTTGCTCTAATCTCAAAACAAATTCAAAAAGACTTTTCACACTGACACCTTTTCAAAAAGCTTTCGAAAGTAATTTTTCAAACACTCTTGAGGACTGATACAAGAGTCGAACTAAAATTTTCAAAGAAACTTTTTAAAACCCACAGTTGAAAGGCAAACAAACATTTTTGAAAACACAAATGAGCAAGTATCTAAGAGCCCATGGATAACCATGGATAGAAAGGGTGCTAACACCTTCCCTTTCTATAACCTACCTCCCGAACCGAGAGCAATCTCTTTAAGGAATTTTTCTGTGCTTTTGTCCTTTCCATTTGGAGAAAATAAAAGACGGTGGCGACTCTTGCTTCCGCGACATTTCGCGAACCAGCGTTAAACAGTCAGTTCCAGATCCACCGATCACAGAACTGGAGACTCTGCTGGGGAGTTTACTTAAAGTGAGGTGTACCTTAGGATTAAGATCACTGTGTTTTCAATTGTCTTCTTTGCTTGCTTTACTATTGTGGGTTGCATCGGAGTTACATAGATCCTAACCTGGATCTGGGGATACCCTGTTTAGGTAGCATAAGCTGTGAGGGACCTGTCCGGCGTAGACCGACATGGGTGAAACAGTGGCTACGTTGGTGTGGCGCCTTGGTCTGTACCGATATCCCTTGTGTCGCAACGAGGAGAATATGGGTCTTCTTAGGAGTCATTAAGCACCAACAACCTTAGAACCTTAATTGACACAACTTGGCCTTTAGAATTGTAGCAGTATGCTACGCCCATTGAGGCTAAACTCTCGTGATTGTTCTGGCTGCAAGAAAAGATTGCGATGCTGGAGTTATGACCGATTGAGGGTAGTCAATGATGTTGGGATCCTCTAAGAACCCGGTTACTTTGATTAGGACAGGTATGAACCAACAAACTGAAAGAGGGTAGTACCTAGATCTCATGCTGGCCTAAACTTTAGGGGCTTGCCTTGTGTGACTTGTGTGCCTTACCATGTTTGCCTTTGTATCTATATGTGGTGTGTTTTATCATAACATCATAGCATCATGAGCATTGCATGCATCCTGCATGAGGGCTAACCATTTCAAAGACAAGAGGGTTTCACCTTTGCTCTGTTTTGTAGGACATCATGATGCCTGTGCGAAGGAATACTATCTGATTCAACTTTGTTCGTTCACCTGAGTTGCTTGATGAGTTGGTTAGCAGAATTCCAAATACCACTTCCTTCATCCAGAGGCATGGTTCTCTTCTCAGTTTAGTCACTGCAAGGCGGGATCAACAGTTGATGAGTGTTCTGACCCAGTTCTATGACCCTCTGTACCAGTGTTTCACCTTTCAAGACTTCCAGTTGGTCCCTACCCTGGAAGAGGTCTCTGATTTGCTTGGTATCCCTATCTTGGAGCAGACTCCCTTTACTGGTTGGGAAAAGACCCTCAGGCTTGAGGATGTTGCTGCAGCCCTTCCTTTGACCCATCAAGAGGTAACAGACAACTGGGTGACTAGAAGCGGAGTTAAGGGTTTCTTGGCCAAGTTTCTGATTGGTAAAGCTAACAGTTTCTGGAATGACCTGGACTTTAGGGCATATGAAGACATCTTGGCTCTCCTAATCTATGGGTTAGTCCTGTTTCCTAATCCTGACAACTTCATCAATGTCACTGCCATAAGGATCTTTATGTCTCAGAATCCTGTGCCCACTCTCTTGGGTGACATCTTGCAACAACTTCATGCTCGTACTACCCGAAGACGAGGAACCCTATGGTGTTGTATCCCTTTGTTGGTGAGGTGGTTTATTTCGCACCTCCCTAAGTTCGTACTGAAGAATCAAGAAGGAAGAGGTTGGGCTCAGAGGTTAATGTCTCTCACCGACAAAGACATCATTTGGACTTGCAGAGGTTTGGATGAGGTAGCTGTTATTGATCGATGCGGGGAATACCCTAATGTTCCTCTAATTGGTACCCAATGAGGGATCTCTTACAATCCATGTCTAGCACTCCGTCAGTTTGGAAGAGCAAGAAGAGCAGGTCCCCATGAGATGTTGGTGCCTCACATCAGTTTTGAATTTCAGGTGGATAGTGACGAGCTGCGTCGTAGGTTCATCAAGGCTTGGGACAAGGTTCATAAAGCTGACCCACAAGAGTTAGGGCCAAAGACCTCTTTACCTATGGAAGCCTACTACAAATGGGTTCGCATCCGTGCTCAGAAGTTAGGTATGCCGTATGAAGCTGTCAGACCTGTCATTCTTGAGTGTCCTGACAAAGATAGTGTTCCTCCAACTGTCCTTCCTCCTCAGATACCTACTGATTATGAGACACTAAAGAGATCTTGGTCGCAACTGCGAGAAGAGCGGGATTCTTACCGGGAAAAGTTCAACGAGCAGGAATCAAAGATCCAGAAGCTGACAAAACAGTTGGAGAATGAGAAAGCTCTGAATGCCTACATCCGTACTGAGAAGAGGAGACCATGGGATCAATAATGAACTCAAGATGTGCTTTTACAGTTTTATTTCCGCTTCAATATTTCCTTTCATGTAACGCCTAAGGGCAACCTGTTGAATAATTTCAGTTTCAAAGTTGAATCTAATGAAGTGTGTTCCTTTTTTGTTTACAAAGTTGATTCCCGATTGTCTTTGAAAACATAATTCATACGCATTTCATACATCATGTGCATAGCAGGTTTTTCCTCTTTTCAGGTTGCTTACAGTTCTTCGCTGTTTATTTCAGCATCATGAATCCTGACTCTTCGTCAACTGAGACTTCCATCAAGGCTCTTCAGGCGCAGAATGCGCAGTTTCAGGAATTAATCAAGGGTTTGGCTCAAGGCCAGGAAGAGCTGAAGGCTATGCTCCTGAAGAAGGAGAAGAAGAAGAAGAGAAGAACTGTTCTGTTCAACTCGGGCCGAAGGTTTGGTAATGCTCTGCAGCAGGAAGAGGCTGGTTCTTCTGTTGGCAAGAGTAGTCCTCAGGCAGAAGCAAAGGTTCCTAGTCCGGTAGTCTCCGACAACGAGACTGATTTTGATGAAGAGCAGTACCCTCCTGCAGAAGACAGATACAAGCAACTGGAGGATAGGTTGAAAGCTATGGAGGTTCAACAGGTACCTGGGCTGGATTTCGGAGATCTGGGTTTGTCAACTGGTGTGATCATCCCTCACAAGTTCAAAGCACCATCCTTCTCTAAGTATGACGGGGCGTCTTGTCCCAAGCTACATCTAAGGTCCTATGATCGGAAGATTCAACCGTACTCTGCGGATAAGAATTTATGGATCCACTTCTTCCAGGAGAGTCTTTCAGGGACTCATCTCGAATGGTTCTATCAGCTGGATGGGACCAAGGTTCGTAACTGGGAGGAGTTGGCTACTGCTTTCTACAAGCAGTATCAATATAATGCCGACCTTGCCCCTACGCGTACTCAACTCCAGGGTATGTCGTTAGGTGCAAGTGAAGGTTTTAAAGAGTACGCTCAGAAGTGGAGAGACCTGGCTGGCAGGGTGCAGCCACCATTGACTGATCGGGAGTTGGTAGACATGTTCTTGGGGACCCTATCTGGGCCATTGTTCAACCATCTCATCGGGAATTCGTCTGCAGGGTTCACGGATCTGATTCTGACTGGAGAGAGAATTGAGGCTGGGTTAAAGTCTGGGAAGATTCCGAAGGGTGCATCATCTAGTTCTGAAAAGAAACCCTTCAAGAAGGAGGCTAGTGCTGTGTATGGTTCCAAGAGATCAGAGAGACCTGAGCGCCGCCAATCTGTCAGTGCGGTAATGATTGCTAAGCCCGCTGCCGCTCCTCGGCCGACCAATCCTCAAAGGGCTGAAAGACCCCGGAGGGAGTTTACCCGGTTAAGCATGACCCTATCGCAGATCCTGCCACAGTTGCTATCCACCAATTTGGTGACTGTCAGGGAGGCTCCGAAGTTCCCCAATACTGCATCTCCTAAGTACAACCCGAATGCTCGTTGTGCTTATCATTCTGATAGCCCGGGGCACGCCACTGATGACTGTTGGGCGTTAAGGAACAAGCTGCAGGACCTTATTGACGCCAAGGAGGTACAGTTTGAGGCATCTGAGAAGCCTAATGTAGTGACAGCTCCCCTTCCTGCTCATGGAGTGAATGCTATTGGGGACGAAGAGGAAGTGGATGAAGCTGAGTTTGATAGCTGGATTTACCCGGCAACCGACGGTGGACTTAACAATTGGAGCACAAAAGACAATCTCCCTGTTTCTCTTGTTACTGAGTAATGAATTCCTATGTTTCGTTATTTTGTAATAAACAATAATAAACTCTATGGCCCGGTGTCTTACCCGAGGCACCGTGGTGTCATTTGTGAGGGCATATAAATTGTCATTTCATATATCATGAATGAAAATCTTGGACGTTTTCCCGCATTGCAAATATTGTGCTCCTTTTCTGTCTTTCTTTCCTTTACATATATTCCAAAACAGCTGTATTTACACACACACTCACTCATACAGGTTTCAATCCACTCTGGATCTCACTGGTAACGACTCTGCTACTGCCAGTTATGACTTCGAAAACCCGATCAACTTAGCCGAAGACGAAGGTGAAGATGATTGCGAAGTGCCTGGCGAGCTTGCAAGACTGTTGCTTCAGGAAGAGAGGGCAATTCAACCCCATGAAGAGCCAGTGGAAACCATAAACCTGGGTACAGAGACAGATAGGAAAGAGGTAAAGATTGGTGCCAACCTAGAGCTCAGCGTGAAGCAATGGTTGACTCAAATGCTGCATGATTATATGGAGATCTTTGCTTGGTCCTACGAAGACATGCCCGGGTTGGATACCGATATTGTGGTCCATCACTTGCCAACTAAGGAAGATTGCTCTCCGGTTAAGCAGAAGGTCCGTCGGATGCGTCCAGAGATGTCCGAGAAGATTAAGGCCGAGGTTATGAAGCAGTTTGATGCCGGTTTCCTTGCAGTGACTTCTTACCCTCAGTGGGTTGCTAATGTGGTGCCGGTACCTAAGAAGGACGGTAAAGTCAGAATGTGTGTCGACTACATGGATCTAAACAGGGCCAGCCCCAAGGACGACTTCCCCTTACCTCACATTGATGTCCTTGTTGATAATACAGCTCAGCATAAGGTGTTCTCTTTCATGGATGGTTTCTCAGGTTACAATCAGATCAAGATGGCACCTGAAGACATGGAAAAGACTACATTTGTTACTCAGTGGGGCACCTTCTGCTACAAGGTCATGCCGCTCGGGTTGAAGAACGCTGGGGCAACCTATCAACGTGCCATGGTTGCTTTATTTCATGATATGATCCATCATGAGATAGAAGTGTATGTTGACGACATGATCGCAAGGTCCCAAACTGAGGAAGAGCACCTAGATCACCTGCAGAAGTTGTTTGACCGGTTGAAACTATACAAGCTGAGATTGAACCCGAACAAGTGCACCTTCGGGGTAAGATCTGGGAAGTTGCTAGGCTTCGTGGTCAGTGATAAGGGAATTCAAGTGGACCCTGCTAAGGTCAAAGCTATTCAAGAGATGTCGGTTCCTAAGACAGAGAAGGAAGTCAGAGGCTTTTTAGGACGCCTGAACTACATTGCTCGGTTCATCTCCCACCTAACTGCTACCTGTGAGCCAATCTTCAAGCTGCTGAAGAAAGATCAGGTAGTACGTTGGAACGATGAATGTCAGGCTGCTTTCGACAGAATCAAAGAGTATCTCCAAGAACCACCTATCCTTATGCCACCGGTTGAAGGGAGACCTCTGATACTTTACCTGACAATACTTGATAACTCAATGGGGTGTGTGCTGGGGCAGCATGACGAGTCTGGCTGAAAAGAGCACGCCATTTATTACCTTAGCAAAAAGTTTACCGACTGTGAGACCCGATACTCACTGCTTGAGAAAACTTGCTGCGCTTTGGTATGGGCTGCTCGCCGGCTGAGACAGTATATGCTGACTCACACTACTTTGTTGATCTCAAAGATGGATCCTATAAAGTACATATTCGAAAAGCCTGCTCTGTCTGGGAGAATTGCAAGGTGGCAAATGATCTTAACGGAATACGACATTCAGTACACGACCCAGAAAGCCATCAAGGGAAGTGTATTGGCAGACCACTTGGTGCATCAGGCCGTCGACGACTATCAGTCAATGAACTTTGAGTTTCCGGATGAAAGCATCATGATAGTAACAGATTGCGAAGTACCTGGACCGGATGAAGGACCTGAACCAGGATCCCGATGGTCTATGCACTTTGACGGAGCCTCCAATGCTTTGGGAAACGGTATCGGCGCCATCATCATATCACCTCAAGGTACTCATACTCCACTCACTTCCCGGCTATGTTTCAACTGTACTAACAACATGGCGGAGTATGAGGCGTGCATCATGGGTCTTCAAGCTGCGGTTGACTTAAGGATCAAGTTTCTGAGTGTCTTCGGAGATTCCGCTCTGGTGATCAATCAGATCAAAGGAGAGTGGGATACGAAACATCCAAACCTGATTCCTTACAGAGAATGTGTGTTGACCATGATTCCCCACTTCACAGAGATAACCTTTGAACACTTCCCGAGAGAAGAGAATCAGTTGGCGGACGCGTTAGCTACAATGTCTTCTATGTTCAAGGTCAAATGGGATAATGAGGCTCCCCGAATCATCATCTGGAAACTGGACGAACCGGCATACTGTTGCGATCTCGAGACTGAATTGGTGACTGAGAAGCCTTGGTACCATGAGGTAAAGAGATATCTGGAAACTCAGGAATACCCTGAAGGTGCATCTATCAATGATAAGAAATTCCTGAGAAGGTTCGCAGCCAAATTCTTCCTTAGCAACGGCATCCTGTATAAGCGAAACCATGATTCAACCTTACTGCGTTGTGTGGATAAGACTGAAGCAGAAAGGATCATGGAAGAGCTACACGAAGGGACCTTTGGTACACATTCCAGTGGACACACTATGGCTAAGAAAATCCTACGGGCAGGATACTACTGGTCCACAATGGAAGCTGACTGCTACCAACATTCCAGGACATGCCACAAGTGCCAGATTTATGCAGACAAGGTGCATGTTCCTCCTGTTCCCCTGAATGTTCTGACTGCGCCTTGGCCGTTTGCAATGTGGGGCATAGACATGATCGGCGAGATTAAACCTACGGCATCTAATGGGCATCGCTTCATCCTAGTAGCGATTGAATATTTTACGAAGTGGGTTGAGGCAGCATCCTATGCTACGGTAACCAAGACTGTTGTGGCACGGTTCATTCGGCACAACCTGATCTGTTGGTACGGTGTCCCTGAACGAATAATTACAGACAACGGTACCAATCTGAACAACAAGATGATCACTGAGCTCTGCGAACAGTTCAAAATACAGCACCACAATTCTTCTCCTTACAGACCGAAGATGAATGGGGCTGTAGAAGCAGCAAATAAGAACATCAAGAAAATCGTGCAGAAGATGACAGTGACTTATAAGGATTGGCACGAGATGTTACCGTTCGCTCTACATGGGTACCGTACCTCAGTTAGGACGTCAACCGGGGCAACTCCCTTCTCTCTGGTTTATGGTATGGAGGCAGTCTTGCCGATCGAAGTGCAAATACCCTCTCTCTGGATAATGAAGGATGCAAATCTGAATGAAGATGATTGGATCCAGACACGACTTGATCAGCTCAACCTCATTGATGAAAAGAGACTCGCTGCTATCTGTCATGGTCATACGTATCAGAAACGGATGATCAGGGCATTTAACAAAAAGGTCAGACCACAGGAATATCAAGTCGGGGATCTAGTGATCAAGCGAATCATCCTTCCTCAGAGTGATCCAAGGGGCAAATGGACCCCTACGTACAAAAGGCCATTTGTGGTTAAGCATGTGTTCTCAGGAGGAGCAATGATATTGACCAACATGGATGGTGATGACCTTCCTCACCCCGCCAATGCAGACATAGTAAAAAGATACTACGCATGAGAAAAAGACCCGTTAGGCTGACATGCCTAGGCAAAAATTAGGGCTTCCCGTCGAACCAAAAGGGTTCGGGCAAAATGAAGGGATGAAAATGAAAAAATCTGTACACCTGGCAAGTCGAAAACCTGAAGAGGCGGCTTGGGCAAAAATGGGTATCCTGGTGGACTGAAAACCCGAAAGGGCGGTCCAGGCAAAAATTAGGGATAAAAGCGTAATACTATGTCTCATTGGATCACTTTGCATCCAGAATCCGGTATCTACATCAAGTTCAGACGGTATCGACCAGTCAGCTTCACTTTCAACCAAGGTCATCAAGTGATGAGACGCTCGGAGTTATAAAGGCAATAGCAGAGTTGAAACCCAGTGGGATCATTCATTTCACACAGCTGTTTTATTTTCTTTTGTACAAAACTTGTATAAACTCTTTTGCTCGGCGGCGTTCTCTTACTAGGACGTCAGCCTCTTGTACACAAAATGCCTAGTTTCAGGCCATTCAAATCAATACAAATATACTTTTCAGCTAAACGTGCCAATTGTTTTTCTTTTTCTGTTTTGTTTTGCGAAGAACGTCCAAGGTTCAATTTGTGATATGTGCATTGACAATAATTTGCTAACTCATAAATATTTGCATACGAAACAAAGGATTTTATTACAGGTGACACTAGAAACAGGGGCAATAAAAGAGTTGTCTAAGCAATCTAATTGTTCTGTCCTCCAAGGTACCAAGGTAGGTTCAGCTAAAGAACATAACCAGTACATCTTAATTCCCCAGAGAGTGAGCCAGCAAGTCAGTGCACTCTTCTCCAAGTTACAGTCAGTCTTAAGGAAGTTGAGTATCCTCCAGCAGATCTCAACATTCCCCAGCAGTACATGCATTCCTAACAAGCATCCCCGACAATCTTGATCTAAAGATTGTTCCCCGACGGCATATCAACACTCAAAGGAATCACTTCCCCAGCAGTTCAAAACTTCCCCAAGAGAGTCCAATCCAGTTTCCCCAGGAAAGTTGGAATTCATCTCCCCAAGCAGTAAGCTTATCCCCAGTAAATTCTGGAAGCTTATCCTTCGCAGAGCACGAACGCGTCTCCCGGCTTTATTCAAAGAGTTATTTCCTTAACAGGATATAACTGGGTTATCCTCAGCCAAAAGCCACGGAAAGAGCGTCCTCGACGAAGTCTTCTTACCCCAGCGAAGTCCATCAACACTTCCAACAACAAAGATATCCCCAGCAAGTAATTATCAACAATTCAGCAAAGTATCTCTCTCCCCACAGAGTATTTCTCCCCAGCATGGTCGCTAGAGTATTTTTCTCCCCGTAGAATCTTCCATTTGCCAAGTTTATTCCTCAACGGAGTCATCTTCTCCTACCGGTATTCTTGCAGTTATCATCCCCATCGGAAGCAAAATCTATTCTTCAATATCAGCCCAGGAGTGACTTCCCGGCACCCGTCAAGGATCTACATTCCTAGACAAACGCATTCATGAAACATCGCACTTCCATACATCATTATAGCATGCATAAACGCATCATATCATACAAATCTCATTTATGTTGAGAACATCATTGCTTGATCAATATCATGCATTGCATATGACTGACCTTTACCTTTCAGGAAAGATTCAGCTAAATTCTCAAACATATTTCAAGACCTAGACCGGTTCAGTTAATCGACTCCAAATATTTCTTATCCAGTCCAAGGCCTCCTCTAGTCCAGCTAAATCGACTCCCAACAGATTTTTCTGATGAAGACTCAGTAGAAGTTATCCAGGTCCTATTGGTTCTCTCTCCGACGGTGCATGAGATTTCCATTTTAGGGTTTTTCTTTGAAATTATAATTTCCTATTGGTTCTCTCTCTGACGGTGCATGAGATTTCCATTTTAGGGTTTTTCTTTGAGATTATAATTTCCTATTGGTTCTCTCTCCGACGGTGCATGAGATTTCCATTTTAGGTTTTTTCTTTCAGATTATAATTTCCTATGGTTCCCTCTCCGACGGTGAGTGAGGTGATAATTCCTTTCAGATTATAATTTCCTATGGTTCCCTCTCCGACGGTGAGTGAGGTGATAATTCCTTTTCAGATTATAATTTCCTATGGTTCCCTCTCCGACGGTGAGTGAGGTGATAATTCCTTTCAGATTATAATTTCCTATGGTTCCCTCTCCGACGGTGAGTGAGGTGATAATTCCTTTCAGATTATAATTTCCTATGGTTCCCTCTCCGACAGTGAGTGAGGTGATAATTCCTTTTCAGATTATAATTTCCTATAGTTCCCTCTCCGACGGTGAGTGAGGTGATAATTCCTTTCAGATTATAATTTCCTATGGTTCCCTCTCCGACGGTGAGTGAGGTGATAATTCCTTTTCAGATTATAATTTCCTATGGTTCCCTCTCCGACGGTGAGTGAGGTGATAATTCCTTTCAGATTATAATTTCCTATGGTTCCCTCTCCGACGGTGAGTGAGGTGATAATTCCTTTTCAGATTATAATTTCCTATGGTTCCCTCTCCGACGGTGAGTGAGGTGATAATTCCTTTTCAGATTATAATTTCCTATGGTTCCCTCTCCGACGGTGAGTGAGGTGATAATTCCTTTCAGATTATAATTTCCTATGGTTCCCTCTCCGACGGTGAGTGAGGTGATAATTCCTTTCAGATTATAATTTCCTATGGTTCCCTCTCCGACGGTGAGTGAGGTGATAATTCCTTTCAGATTATAATTTCCTATGGTTCTCTCCCCGACGGTGTGTAAGATGTAATTCCCTTTCAGATTATAATTGCCTATGGTTCTCTTCCCGATCCTGCGAAGATGGTAATTCCCACCAAGATTTTCTCAGCGAGCGTTGTTGAAGTTAAAGTCACCCAAAGTTCTCTTACCGTTCACGCTAAGGTAGTAACCATCCCTGGTTCATTCATCATCTTGTGAAGCTCCAGATCCAGCTCCCGTAACCAGTCAGGATATATCTATGCCAAGCATCTGAAATCAACTCCTGCAACGTGTCAGGTACTCATGTTTCTTTCGCAGGTATGCAGGTTCTCGCTAAGGAATCTCTTACGCGATCAACATCCAGATGGCATCTATAAGCCCATCATCCTATCCAGCAACCTCTAAATGGCATCTATAAGCCCATTCCCATCATCACACTGCTACTATGTGAGCGCAAATTTCTGGGCACTCTAGTGTTCAATCATCTTCTACCCTCGGATTACGAAAGGCACGTCAGCCAATCTGCATCCTCAGGTCTAAGAAGATTGAACAGGGGCAATTGTTGTACCCCAAAATTTGCCCTCCCATATTCTTCAAGAAATTGCAAAGTCAAGCTTCAAAAGTTCCCCAAGGGTTGCACAGTATAAGAGCCTCCTGAACAGTCAAAATTAGGGTTTGTGCTCTAATCAAGAAAATGAAGTTTCCAAAGGTCCAATCAAGTCTCATATGCCTACAAATATGGTCAAGCATCCACATATCAAGTTTCAAGACATTCAGCTCAAAATTGCACAGTCAAAACCCTAAATTGCACTACAGTCAACTGTAGGGGCAAAATGGTCATTTGGCAGTCAAAAGTTCAAATTTATGGTCAACATATCATTTTGAAGCCACAAACATCATTTGATCAATGCTTGATCATGATTCTCAAAATTTGGCTCAGAAATCATCAAGATGCAAAAGTTTCCTTATTTGGACAGTTGAAAAAGTCAACTGTAAATTGACCAGGGCATAACTTTCACATGGATTATCAGAAAAATTCCATCCAAAGCTCATTTTGAAGAGAAAGACATTTCCTACAACTCATCTTCATACTTCAAGTCCAAGAAATGCTCTCACAAAAAGTTATCAATTTCAACATTATAGGTCATTTTCAAAAGTTAACAAAAAGGGACTTTAAGTCAAAGGCCATAACTTGATATTGGTAACTCAAAATGACATGGGACCAAAGGCACTGGTTAGAGGACTCAAAGACCTTTCCAAAATGTCCAAGAACATGAGAAAAGCTTAAAAATTGAGCAAGTTATGCCTTGTAGAAGTTGGGAAATTTTTGGATATTTTGAAAAGTCAACATTGATTCAAATGACCTAAAATTGCTAATGGGCCCATTTTTCTTCCACAATTCATCATTCCAAGCATGTGCACGACCACTTGGCCCAAAGGGAAGTATTTTTTCATTTTTTATTTATTTATTTGAATTTTTATTTATAATAATTCACTTAAATCAATTAAATATGTGAAAAATATTTAACTTAACCTAACAAATCTTTTTGTACATGTTTTATTCTCAATAATTCTTGCATATCCCAATATAGAAAGATTTGGAGAGATTGGAGTTGATTTGTATCAAAAAGCACATGGAAAGATTGAAAAAATAATGATGGAAAACCAAATCTCAAAATCCATGAATGAAAGAGATTTTGATCAATTTTGTTAACCTAATTTGTTCACTACATAAGCTAGAATGAAACCCTAATGCAGGAACACACGCAGCTGCTGAGAAAATTGGAAAACAAACTTGAAATTTTTCTAAAAAAACTCAATACTGAAAACTGATTTGCAGGTTGATTCAAGGCACGATTTCCATTCCATTAGCTTCCTTGAAGATTACTGAACGTGTTCCAATCAAAAACATCCATCAAAGCTCAAAGAATTGGTAACAAGAATCGCCCCTGTACAGGAAAAAATCCATGATCGTGTTTTGACATCTAGGCATTCTTAGGGCATTTTAATTGTTGATTTGCATTCCTTATGCCATTCTAATGCTAACCATATGATTCAATTGTGTTTTTATGCTGTGTACACGATTATGCCATTGATGATTTTTAGGGTTTGCAGAGCTTCAGATTAGGGGTTTTGTAACAAGGAAAAATTGGAACCCCTGACCACCACCATTCAACTCAGCGCGTCTGGACGATCTCAAACATACCCTCGCGCCTAATTTATGGAGCCCATAGGGCTAGTCGTTATTTTTCCAAAGCACCCCTAAAAGAACACGTGAAAAACCGTGGCTTAATGTATTTGTGTTTCAGGAATGTGGAGAAGACGATATCGTGGCAAACGGTGATAGGCTGATTCAAAAATTCGCGCGCAGACCCACTAACT
Organism: Vicia faba; assembly: GCA_948472305.1. NCBI lineage: Eukaryota > Viridiplantae > Streptophyta > Magnoliopsida > Fabales > Fabaceae > Vicia > Vicia faba. The sequence goes on along the minus strand of OX451735.1, from coordinate 847,192,994 downwards.
TTGTTGTTTTCTTTTATAATATTTATTAGTTGTTTATATATCAAACGCGTGAACTGGCACAGATGGCAAGCGAAGTTATTGGCAAAGCACATGACCTGGGTTCGAACCCCAGGTCTTTACAATCTCTATATTATTTTGCAATTAACAATCATGTGCAGGTCCAATGTTATTGTTCCATGATGCGCCTTCTCCATCAAGCGTACACGCGTCCAGCCTCATCAGATCAAAGGCTGAGAGTTGGAGAACACACTAAGTCCTAGTCAACGCATCACACGCGTCCAGCAAAAGTCAAATGGACCAATGTCTTAATGGGCCTGGATTGCTATCCAATACCTCCTAATTTGGGATCTGAACCCCCTTTGGTTTGCAATTCTTCCCATTTTCTTTATTTTTTTTTAATTTTCTATTTTTCTTTTTAATTATTGTTTTAGTAATTAGTTTTATTATTTCCATAAATATAAAAAAACCATAAAAAAATCAGAAGAGAATTAAATTGATAAATATTTTTATTTCTACTATTTTCATAAATAAATTTGCATGTAATTATTTTGTTTTAAATTAGGTTGTAATTTTAATACTTTTAACAAAAAATCTAAAAAATGTAGAAATAGGTTTAATTAATAATTTTTCATCCCTTTTTATTTTTCTTTCATAAATATATTAAATAATTAAATATTTTACTTTTTATAATTAAATTGCATGAAAATAAAAATTAGGTTTAATTTAGATTAAAAACTTCAATATTTCTTAATAAAGTAAAAAATGACTAGAATTAGGTTTTGCCTCTTATTTTAATTTTAATTAATTCTTTTTCTCATTAAATTCCTAAAACACTAAAAAATACCAAAAAAATAAATTCTTTCCTTCTTTTAATTTTAATCAATGCCATGTAATTTTAATTTCGCAAAAAGGGTCCAACGCCCTCGTTTCGTTCTTAATTTATTATTAATTTGCATTTTTATTTTATTTCATTATGAAACTTATGTATCTCTCCCGAAGCCTTGTAATTAACTTTCTCGCACTTTCTTTTCTTTAATTTCTTTATTTTTCTGTCAAATCGGGTCCTGGTTAATTTTGGCGATGTGGACCCGCGCCTTTTGTAATAGCTTTAGATCTTTACTTTTCCGCAAATATTTCAACTGATAAACAAATGGCATGAAAGAATGTATGGACAAAATAAAAACAAGCGTAGAACACCAATAACATGACAAGATAAATGCACTTGAAAACGACACACAAATCGCACACACCACCCCTAGGGTACGCCTCACTGTTGCCTTGCCTCGAAAGGTGATCGTCGAGTAGAGGATGTCTTAGTAAGTCCTCATGATCCGGGAACCTGGCATGAGGGTAGCTTCTAAGGTGTCTTCCCATTACTCCGGTGATCACCATGTCCCGAACCTCGAATTGACCCGAACACCTCCAACGGTGGTGCTACCTACCTCTCAATGGTGGGATGGCACTACTTTAAAGGACATTTACACAGACGAATTCCTTAGGGTAGGTAGGTTCTCGTAGATACTTGCTCTAATCTCAAAACAAATTCAAAAAGACTTTTCACACTGACACCTTTTCAAAAAGCTTTCGAAAGCAATTTTTCAAACACTCTTGAGGACTGATACAAGAGTCGAACTGAAATTTTCAAAGAAACTTTTTAAAACCCACAGTTGAAAGGCAAACAAACATTTTTGAAAACACAAATGAGCAAGTATCTAAGAGCCCATGGATAACCATGGATAGAAAGGGTGCTAACACCTTCCCTTTCTATAACCTACCTCCCGAACCGAGAGCAATCTCTTTAAGGAATTTTTCTGTGCTTTTGTACTTTCCATTTGGAGAAAATAAAAGACGGTGGCGACTCTTGCTTCCGCGACATTTCGCGAACCAGCGTTAAACAGTCAGTTCCAGATCCACCGATCACAGTGAGCCACCTCAACTCTTTCCGATATGTAGAGATGGACGGGGAGTTCATTGAGACCCCATTCCAGCATTTTGAAGAGGTTCCCCAGACGCTGGCTTCAACTGAAACTGTTATCGAAGATCCTCCAATGAAGATGGCTTTCTTCAAGGATGCCCGGGCTGTTGTTGAGAAAGGTGGGTGTGCAAATTGGGGCCAACTCTCTAATTTTTCACATAAGACTAACAAGTTTGGTTTGGGTTTCACTGCAGAAGCTCAAAGGGCTATTCGGAGTGGACGGATTGGAAGACCTCCCCTGTTCATCAGCAATTCAGGAGTGAATGCCATTGAAGACGATGTTGAAGAGTCTGAGTTTGACAGTTGGATTTATCCTACTATTGATGGTGGACTAAGCAACTGGACAGCAAAGGACTTCGTCCCAATTTCTTTTATTACCCAGTAATGAGACTTTTGTTCTGAATTTGTAACAGACAATGTTTTAAACTTTATGGACCGGTGTCTTACCCGGGGCACCGTGGCTTCATTTGTGAGGGCTTTATGTGTGTCATCTACATATATCATTAATAAAAGCATTGGACGTTTTTCTTGCATTTCAAATTTTGTGCTCCTTATTTTTATTTTATTATATATTGCAAAACAGCTATTTTACACACACTCACATATACAGGTCTACATCCACTCTGGATCCCACTGGTAACGACTCTGCTACTGCCAATTATGACTTCGAAAGTCCTATCAACTTAGCCGAAGATGAAGGTGAAGATGATTGTGAAGTGCTTGGTGAACTTGCTAGACTGCTACTTCAGGAAGAAAGGGCTATACAACCGCATGAAGAGCCCGTGGAAACAGTGAATCTGGGTACAGAGATAGACAGGAAAGAGGTCAAGATCGGTGCAAATCTGGAGTCTAGTGTTAAACAACGGCTGATTCAGATGCTGCGAGACTATGTTGAGATCTTTGCCTGGTCTTATGAAGATATGCCTGGTTTGGATATCGATATTGTGGTTCACCGCCTACCTACCAAGGAAGACTGTCCTCCAATGAAACAGTAAAACCGCTGAATGCGCCCGGAAATGTCTGAGAAAATCAAGGCTGAAGTTATGAAGCAGTTTGACGCCGGTTTTCTAGCAGTTACTTCTTACCCACAGTGGGTGGCCAACGTGGTTCCAGTGCCGAAGAAGGATGGTAAGGTTCGAATGTGTGTTGATTATAGGGATCTGAACAGGGAAAGCCCCAAGGATGATTTCCCTCTACCTCATATTGATGTTCTGGTTGACAACACCGTACAACATAAGGTCTTCTCCTTTATGGATGGTTTCTCCGGTTATAATCAGATTAAGATGGCTCCCGAAGACATGGAGAAGACAAATTTTGTTACTCAATGGGGAACCTTTTGCTACAAGGTCATGCCTTTTAGATTGAAGAATGCTGGGGCAACATATCAGTGCGCTATGGTCTCTTTGTTCCACGACATGATCCATCATGAGATTGAGGTATACTTCGACGACATGATTGCAAGGTCCCAGACTGAGGAAGAACATCTTGACCACCTTCAGAAGTTATTTGACAGGTTGAGGTTGTACAGGCTGAGATTAAACCCGAACAAGTTCACCTTTGGGGTGAGATCTGGTAAGCTGTTGGGTTTCATTGTAAGCGATAAAGGTATTCAAGTGGATCCTGCAAAGGTGAAGGCTATACAGGAAATGCCAGCTCCCCGAACAGAAAAAGAAGTCAGAGGCTTTCTGGGACGTCTGAACTATATTTCCCGATTCATCTCGCACATGACTGCTACTTGTGAGCCAATCTTCAAGTTACTGAAGAAAGATCAAGTGGTAAGATGGAACGATGAATGCCAGGCCATTTTCGAAAGGATCAAAGAGTATCTCCAAGAGCCTCCCATTTTGATGCCTCCAGTTGAAGGGAAACCTTTGATCTTATACTTGACAGTACTCGACAACTCAATAGGGTGTGTGCTGGGTCAACATGACGAGTCTGGCCGAAAAGAGCATGCTATTTATTACCTTAGCAAAAAGTTTACCGACTGCGAGACCCGATACTCGTTGCTTGAGAAAACTTGTTGTGCTTTGGCATGGGTTGCTCGCCGGATGAGACAGTATATGTTGACTCACACTACCCTATTGATATCAAAGATGGATCCAATCAAGTATATCTTCGAGAAGCCTGCATTGTCCGGAAGAATAGCAAGATGGAAGATGATCTTGAGTGAGTATGACATCCAATATACGACCCAAAAGGCAATCAAGGGAAGTGTATTGGCAGATCATTTAGCACATCAGGCAGTGAATGATTACCAGTCTATGAACTTCGAATTCCCATATGAGAATATCATGATAGTAACCGACTATGAAGAACCTGGACCGGATGAAGGACCTGAGGAAGGATCCCGATGGTCTATGTACTTTGATGGAGCTTCGAATGCTTTGGGCAATGGCATTGGCGCCGTGATCATATCTCCTAAAGGCTCTCATACTTCGTTCACCGCCCGACTATGTTTCAACTGCACCAACAATATGGCAGAGTATGAAGAATGCATCATGGGTCTTCGAGCAGCAATTGACCTAAGGATTAAGTTCTTGAGTGTGTTCGTAGATTCCGCTATCGTGATCAGTCAGATCAAAGGCGAGTGGGATACGAAACACCCAAATCTTATTCTTTACAAGGAGTATGTATTGACGTTGCTTCCCCATTTCGAGGAGATAACCTTTGAACACTTCCCTAGAGAGGAGAATCAGTTGGCGGACGTGCTGGCTACGATGTCTTCTATGTTCAAAGTCAATTGGGACAACGAAGCTCCCCAGATTACCATTGAAAGATTGGACGAACCTGTGCACTGCTGTGATATTGAGACTGAAGAGGTGGCAGATAAACCCTGGTTTCATGAAGTGAAGAGGTATCTCAAGGCACAGGAATACCCCGAGGGTGCATCTGTTAATGATAAGAAGTTTCTGAGGAGGTCCACGGCGAAGTTCTTCATCAGCAATGGCATCCCTTACAAGCGTAACCATGATTCAACCTTATTGCGGTGTGTGGATAAGAACGAGGCAGAAAGGATCATGACAGAATTACATGAAGGTACTTTCGGGACTCATTCCAGTGGACACACCATGGAAAAGAAGATCCTACGGGCAGGATATTATTGGTCCACTATGGAAGCCGACTATTATCAACATTCTCGGACCTGTCACAAGTGCCAAGTCTATGCTGGTAAGGTGCACATACCTCCAGTTCCTCTGAACGTCTTGACAGCTCCTTGGCCTTTTGCAATGTGGGGCATCGACATGATCGGTGAGATCAGACCTACGGCATCCAACGGACATTATTTCATCCTGGTAGCTATTGATTACTTTACAAAGTGGGTTGAAGCAACTTCCTTTGCTACTGTAACCAAGAACGTCGTGGCACGGTTTATTCGGCACAATCTGATCTGTCGATATGGTATATCAGAGAGGATCATTACTGACAAAGGTACAAACCTCAACAATAAGATGATCACCGAACTCTGCAAACAAGTCAAGATACAAAGATTGTGCAGAAGCGATTAATAAGAACATCAAGAAGATTGTGCAGAAGATGACGGTGACATACAAAGATTGGCACGAGATGTTACCATTTGCTCTTTATGGGTACCGTACCTCAGCACGGACGTCAACAAGGGCAACTCCCTATTCCTTGGTATATGGTATGGAGGTTGTATTACCCATTGAAGTTCAGATACCCTCTCTTCGGATTATAAAGGATGCAGGTTTGAGCGAAGATGATTGGATTCAGACCTGGCTTGATCAGTTGAACTTAATTGACGAAAAGAGACTCACTACTATTTGTCATGGTCAAACGTACCAAAAACAGATGATCAAGGCATTTAACAAGAAAGTTAGATGACAAGAGTATCAAGTTGGGGATCTGGTGATCAAGCGCATCATACTACCTCCAAGTGATCCCAGGGGCAAATGGACCCCTACTTACGAAGGGCCATTTGTGGTTAAGAACATTTTCTCAGGAGGAGCCGTGATTCTAACCACCATTGATGGTGACGACCTTCCTCACCCCGTCAATGCAGACATAGTGAAAAGATACTACGCATAATCAAAGACCCGCTAGGTCGACTGGCCTAGGCAAAAATAAGGGTTTCCCGGCGAACCAAAAGGGTTCGGGCAAAAATAAGTGATGAAAATGAAAAAAACTGTACACTCGGCAAGTCGAAAACCCGAAAGGGCGGCTTGGGCAAAAAAGGGTATCCTGGTGGACTGAAAACCCAAAAGGGCGGTCCAGGAAAAAAATTAGGGATCAAAGCGTAACACTATGTCTCATTGGATCACCTTGCAACCCGACTTCGATATCAACTATCAAGCTCGGACGACACTAATCAATCTGATCTACCTTCAACCAAGTATCAAAGTGATGAGATGCTCGAGGAAATAAAGACAATAGCAGAGTTGGAACCCAGTGGGATTATTCACATAGCTGTTTTGTTTTCCTTTACACAAAATGTATAAACTATCTGTTCGGCAGCGTTCTCTTACTAGGACGTCAGCCTCTTGTACAAAAATGCCTATTTACAGGCCAAACTTCAAAATAAATACAATTCATTTTCAAAGAAAATTTCAAACTGTTTTTTCCTTTTTCTGTTTTGTTTTGCAAAGAACGTCCAATGTTCATTTTTGATATATGCATTTGACATTAATTGCTCCTCATGAATATTTACATGCAAAACAAAAGACGGTTACTGGTAATATTAGAAACAGGGGCAAATAAGATTTGTCCAAGCTTTACAGTTGCTCTATCCACCAAGGTACAAAGGTAAATTCAGCTGAAGAGTATGGCTAAGGTACTTTCACTCCCACAGAAAAGACAGTAATGATAGCTCTCCCCAGCTGAGACTTGCAACTGTGAATGAATCGGTAATATTCTCCCCAAGCAGAGTTTATCTACCATCAACACTGAAAAGGCTTAATATCCCCGGCAGTCTTAATATTCCCCAACTGAGTATAAGAATATTCCTCGGCAGAGTACAAGATATTCCCATTGGAGTTTGAAATTTTTTCCCAGCGCGGTCTGAAAAGGCTTCCCCAGTAGAGTTTGAAGAATCATCCCCAGTAGAATTTGGAAGATTGTCCCCAGCAGGGCTCAAAGGGTTATCCCCATTAGAGTCTAAAAGGTTATCCCTAGTGAAGTCGCAACTGAAAGATCGTCCCCAGCGGAGTTCTTTCCTTTCACAAACAGAATTCAATCCCCAACAGGATTCAGTATCACCAGCAATGGTAATTCATCCTGTTGTACCCCAAAATTTGCCCTCCCATATTCTTCAAGAAATTGCCAAGTCAAGCTTCAAAATCTCCCCAAGGATTGCACAGTGTAAGGGCCTCCTAACAGTCAAAATTAGGGTTTTGGTTCTGACAAAGTAAATGAAGTTTCCAAGGGTCCAATCAAATCCCACATGCCTACAAATATGGTCAAGCATCCTCATACCAAGTTTCAAGACTTACAGCTCAAAATTGCACAGTCAAAAACCCTAATTGCACTACAGTCAACTGTAGGGGCAAAATGGTCATTTGACAGTCAAAAGTTCAAATTTTTGGTCAACATATCATTTTGAAGCCACAAACATCATTTGATCAATGCTTGATCATGATTCTCAAAGCTTGGCTCAAAAATCATCAAGATGCAAAAGTTTCCTTATTTGGACAGTTGAAAAAGTCAACTGTAAATTGACCAGGGCATAACTTTCACATGGATTATCATAAAAATTCCATCCAAAGCTCATTTTGAAGAAACAGACATTTCCTACAACTCCTCTTCATACTTCAAGTCCAAGAAATGCTCTCACAAAAAGTTATCAATTTCAACATTATAGGTCATTTTCAAAAGTCAACAAAAAGGGACTTTACGTCAAAGGCCATAACTTGAGATTGGTAAATCAAAATGACATGGGACCAAAGACATTGGTTATAGGACTCAAAGACCTTTCCAAAATGTCCAAGAACATGAGCAAAGCTTAAAAATTGAGCAAGTTATGCCTTGTGGAAGTTGGGAAATTTTTGGATATTTTGAAAAGACAACATTGATTCCAATGACCTAAAATTGCTAATGGGCCTCTTTTTCTTGCACAATTCATTATCCAAGACATGTGCACGACCATTTGGCCCAAATTGAAGTTTTTTATCATTTTTATTTATTTATTTGGATTTTTTATTATTAATAATTCATTTAATTAAATAAAATATATAAAAAATACTAAACCTAGGTTTTTCAATCTTTTTGTGCATATAATATCTCCAAGATTTTGTGCAAATCAGATTAGGAAAGAATTGAAGATAATTGAACATGATTTGGACTAAGTTTGCATGAAAAGATTAGAAAATATTTTGCCTTGAAAATCAAATATATTTTTCATCAATTCATGGATTTGTGATCAGTTTCTCAACCCTAGAACCTTCACACATAAGTACCAAACGCAACCCTAGTGATCAAGGACTGAAAACTGCGCCAGATACCAAGAAGCAAACTTGAACTTTTTGCTTAAAAACTCAAAACTGAAAACGCACTTGCAGGTCGTTTCAAGCCACAATACTGATTCCATTGTGTTCCTGAGGCTTCAAGGAACATATACAGATCAAAATCATTCATCCTAACATCAAGAATTGGTAAAACGAACGCACCCTGTACAGAAAATTTCTTGCATTCCTAAATCATGAATCATACGTTTTTAACGATTTTTAACATTTGATTTCTATTCATTATTCAATTCTAAAGCTAACTGTATGGTTTGATTGAAGTTTCGGGCATCATACGCAAATCTGCCATTGTTATGTTCTAGGGTTTTGCAAGCTTCAATTTAGGCGTTTCTAAACGCTATAAAATTAGAACCTCACAGTGCCATAATTGGATTCAGCGTGCTGGGACGATTTAGACACCACCCTCGCGCTCAATTTATGAACCTCCCTGAGCTAATCGCTATTTTGGGATAGGGGGTATAACGGGACAGTTCCAAAACCGTTGCCATTCTTTTTTTGTTTCAGGAAAAAACAAAGACATGGGGAAGACGATGAAGTGGCAAGCGTTGGTTGGTCCGTTCAAAATTTCGCGCTAAAAAGTCATGAACGCTTGGTTTTATTTTATAATAATTGATTATTATTTAATATACAAAACGCGTTGAGTGCTTCAGTGGCAAGGCTTGTTAGTGGTAATCTCTAGGACCTGGGTTCGAGCCCCAGGTCCCCACCCCCTTTCATATTATTTTTCATTTAATATTTGTGTGCAGTTTCAACGTTATGGACCACCGTGCATCATCAAAATCAAGCCGTCCACTTGGCCAATGGAAGCGATCAGAGGACCATGATCTGAAGTCCATGGTAGACACCAGTCAACCACCTCACACGCTGGCATGAAAGTCAATCAGGCCATGAACAATTGGGCCCTAAAATGCTGATGTACACCTCCAAATTAGGGGCAGAACCCCCTAGGTTTGCAAACTTTTTTATATTCTTTGTTTTTTATTATTTTTACTTTCTTTCAATTATTGTTTTTTAATTAATTTAATATTTTCACAAATGATATAAAAAACACAAAAAAATCATAAAAGGACAAAAAATTAATATTTTTATTTAATGTTATATTTTTTTGTAAATAAATTGCATTAATTAATTTTAGTTATTAAATTAGGTTTAATTGTAATATTTTCCTTAATAAAAATCTAAAATTGGTAGAATTAGGGTTTATAATCATTTTTATCCCTTTTTCTTTTCTCTCGTAATAATTAAATATTTCCTATTATTTATTTTTGTAATTAAATGGCATGTAAATAATTAGGTTAAATATTAGGTTAAAATTTAATACTTTCTTAATAAACTAAAAAAAAACAATTAGAATTAGGGTTAATATTTTATTTTAATTAATTTTTTTCATTAAGGTCATAAAATACAAAAAAACCAAAAATAATTTCTTTTTCTTTTTAATTTCAATTAATTTAACAATAATTTAATTTAATCAAAAAGGGTCCAACGCCCTCGTTTCAATTTAAATTTCAATTCGCGTATTTATTTCTATTTCTTTTAATATTTATGTATCTCTCCCAAGGCCGTGTAATTATATTCCTCGCCATTACTTTTCATTATTTCTTTATTTTTCTGTCAAATCGGGTTCTGGAAATTTTGGCGATGTGGACCCGCGCCTTTTGTAATAGCTTAGAACTTTACTTTTCTCGCACTTTTAACTGTTAATCAAGGCATGCAAGAATGAATGGCAAATAAAAACAAGCGCATAGATCACTGACGACATGACAAGATAAAATATCTGAATCTGACACACAAATCACACACCACCCCTAGGGTACGCCTCACTGTTGCCTTGCCTCGAAAGGTGATCGTCGAGTAAAGGATGTCTTAGTAAGTCCTCATGATCTGGGAACCTGGCATGAGGGTAGCTTCTAAGGTGTCTTCCTATTGCTCCGGTGATCACCATGTCCCGAACCTCGAATTGACCCGAACACCTCCAACGGTGGTGCTACCTACCTCTCAATGGTGGGATGGCACTACTTTAAAGGACATTTACACAGACGAATTCCTTAGGGTAGGTAGACGACTCCTAGATACTTGCTCTAAATTTCAAACAAAATTCAAAATACTTTTCACACCGACACCTTTTCAAAAAGCTTTCGAAAGCAATTTTTCAAACACTCTTGAGGACCGATACAAGAGTCGAACTGGAATTTTCAAAGGAACTTTTTAAAACCCACAATTGAAAAGCAAACAAACCATTTTTGAAAACACAATGAGCAAGTATCTAAGAGCCCATAGATAACCATGGATAGAAAGGGTGCTAACACCTTCCCTTTCTATAACCTACCTCCCGAACCGAGAGCAATCTCTATAAGGAATTTTTCTGTGCTATTGTCCTTTCCATTTGGAGAAAATAAAAGACGGTGGCGACTCTTGCTTCCGCGACATTTCACGAACCAGCGTTAAACAGTCAGTTCCAGATCCACCGATCACACATCCCCAGCGGAATTTATCGGTGAAATCCTCAACAGAACATCTCTTCCCCACAAAGTAATCTCCTTATCAGTTTATTCCCCAACAGAGTTATCCTCTCCTGCAGGTTTATTCTCGCAATCATCTTCGTTCTCTATCCCCAGCGGAAATGAAGAAGTCAACTCTTTTCTCCAGCAGCTATCCGGGATTTATTTTCCCCCAGCTAAAACATTACATTTCCATACATCATGATACATGTATATACGCACCATAAAACACAATCTCATTTATTTTGAGAACATCATTGCTTGATATATATATCATGCATTGCATACGATTGACCTTTACCTTTCAGGAAGGATGCAGTTAAGCTCTCAGCTATGTCGAACTACTGACCGGTTCTTAAATCTCAACTGAATTATTCTCGGTTGAATTACAGATAAGGTTCTAAATATCGACAATTTTCCTCCGTCGAAGTGTGGATAAGTTCTTAAATCTCAACAGAATTATCCTCCGTTGAAGTACAGACAGTCCTAGATCTCGATGAAGATGTTTCCCTCAGTCGAAGAACTGACCGGTTCTTAAATCTAAACTGAATTATCCTCGGTTGAATTACAGATAAGGTTCTAAATCTCGGAAAATTTCCTCCGTCGAAGTGTGGACGAGTTCTTAAATCTCAACATAATTATCCTTGGTTGAATTACAGACAAGTCCTAGATCTCGATGAAGATGTTTCACCCAGTCGAAGTACTGACCAGTTCTTAAATCTCAACTGAATTATCCTCGGTTGAATTACAAATAAGGTTCTAAATCTCGACAATTTTCCTCCGTCGAAGTGTGGACGAGTTCTTAAATCTCAACAGAATTATCCTCGGTTGAATTATAGACAAGTCCTAGATCTCGATGAAGATGTTTCCCTCAGTCGCAGTACTGACCAGTTCTTAAATCTCAACAGAATTATCCTCCGTTGAAGTACAGACAGTCCTAGATCTTGATGAAGATGTTTCCCTCAGTCGAAGTACTGACCGATTCTTAAATCTCAACTGAATTATTCTTGGTTGAATTATAGATAAGGTTCAAAATCTCGACAATTTTCCTCCGTCGAAGTGTGGACAAGTTCTTAAATCTCAACAGAATTATCCTCCGTTGAAGTACAGACAGTCCTAGATCTCGATGAAGATGTTTCCCTCAGTCGAAGTACTAACCGGTTCTTAAATCTCAATAGAATTATCCTCGGTTGAATTACAGACAAGTCCTAGATCTCGATGAAGATGTTTCACCAAGTCGAAGTACTGACCGGTTCTTAAATCTCAACTGAATTATCCTCGGTTGAATTACAGATAAGGTTCTAAATCTCGACAATTTTCCTCCGTGGAAGTGTGGACGAGTTCTTAAATCTCAACAGAATTATCCTCGGTTGAATTACAGACAAGTCCTAGATCTCGACGAAGATGTTTCCCTGAGTCGAAGTACTGACCAGTTCTTAAATCTCAACTGAATTATCCTCGGTTGAATTACAGATAAGGTTCTAAGTCTCGACAATTCTCCTCAGTCGAAGTACTGACCGATTCTTAAATCTCAACTAAATTATCCTCGGTTGAATTACAGATAAGGTTCTAAATCTCGACAGATTTCCCCCGTTGAATTACAGACAAGTCCTAAATCTCAACAAAGATCAGACTTCCCTAAGCAGAATCTTCCACAATAACAGGTATACAAGCTCTCGCTAAGGAATCTCTTATGCAATCGACACTCCTGCAGATGGCATCTTTAAGCCCATCCTCCCGCCAGCAATCTCCCAGATGGCATCTGTAAGCCCATTCTCGACATCACAAGGCTGATACCACTTCATGCGAGTGCAAATTTCTGGGCACTCTACTGTTCAATCATCTTCCACCTTCGGATCACGAAAGGCACGAAAGCCAATCTACATCCTCAGGTTTAAGAAGATTGAACAGGGGCAGCTGTTGTACCCAAAAAAATTTCCTCTCATATTTCTCAAAACATTGCAAGAAAAATCTCCAAGTTGCTCAAGTTTGCTCAAGAGTTGGACATACAAGCTATCTCCTAAGGCAGTCTACCCCAAATTAGAGTTTTGTGTTGTATCAATATCCTTGAGTAAAAATGACCTCAAGTGCTCCCTAATGTCCTAATATTCTCTCAAGATCATCCATGTCAAATTTCAAGCCTTGCAGAGGAAGTTTGCTCAGTCAATTGCTCAAAAGGTCCAAAAATTGACCGTGCTAGGGCAAAAGTCAACTCTGACCTATAAACAGTCAAATTTCAAGATCTTTTTGTCAACATTCTCATTTTGAAGGATATTTCATCATTTTATCAAGGTTTGATCATGATTCATCAAGGATTGCTCAAAATTCATCAAGATTCAAAAGTTGCTAAATTAGGGTTTTGAAGGAAAAGTCAACTCAACTTTGACCAAGCATAACGTTTTCATACTTTATGAATAATGACCCATCCAAATCTCATTTTGAAGAGGATTCAATTTCCTACAATGCATCTTCATACCCCAATATCAAAATATGCACTCACAAGAAGTTATGAATTTGGACATTATAGGTCATTTTTGAAAGTCAAAAAAACACCTTTTTTTCCAAAGCTTATAACTTGAGTATGGACATCAAAATGATATGCGATCAAAAGGATTGGTTAGAGGACATCTCAAGATTTCTAAAAAGTCCCAGAACACCCCAAAAAGTTCAAAATTGAAGAAGTTATGCATTGTTGAAGTTGGACATTTTTTGCAAAATTGCCAAAAGTCAACTATCCTCAAAACTTCAAATTTTTTCAAATGGGCCCATTCTTTTCCACTTGATTTGAGTTTGCATCATTGTCCACATGTACTAGCTTCAGCCATGAGCCTATATTTCATTTTTATTATTTAATTTGATTTTTAATTGAATTTATTCATTTTAAATCAAATAAAATCATAGAAAATCCAAATAATTAATAACTCTTGATTTTTTGATTGTTTTAGGATTTGTTTACAGCTAGCATCACCATCAAATTCGTATCAAGACAAATTATGTGTAAAAAGATCCAAATCAAATAAAATTTGGAAGGTTTTCAATGGAGACAAATCACATTCATGTGCATTGATATGGAGGGATTTGGTCCATAATTTTTACCCTAACACAAAGCATATTACATAAGCAAGCCAAGGGATACGAGATCAGGGTTGGAGAGTGCAGAGAGAGGCAGAACAAAAAGTGAAAAAATCATAAAAAAGTGAGAAGTCGAAATCCAGGTTAGAGACATTTTCAGAAGCCAAGACTTGTCCCAATCGCTTTCTGGGCGTTCACTCAAGCTACCTAGATCAAAACCAAGCATCTTCAGACTCCATAACACGTTGTAAGTGTCGCGAAACATACCCCTGTTCTTGATTTCGCAACTCTAAATTTAAGCACTTTTTTCATGAATCAATACCATATTTTGAATCTACATAACATTTGCAAGCGATTGGTATTATTCAATTGCATTTATTTGGCCTGAATGGAGAACCACAATAGCTAGGGTTCTTCGTTTATTTTTTAGGGTTTTCTGCTTCAGGTAAAATCGTGACTCAAGAAGGACATGGCTTTGATCAGGAGGCGATAACGAATCCAACCATGTTCTTGGAATGGATTTATATGACCTAGAGAAGATTTTTGGATAGGCCTGCGTTTTTAGCTGCGGATTCAAATCCGCGAGTATTCTTTTACAGGTTTCAGGACAGGGACGATGAGGTGTCCCCTACCCATTGGTGGATTCAAACCAAACGCGCCCTTTTTTTGTTTTGCTGGCATATGATTTGTTTTATTATATTATGTATTCTTTGCATTTTATTAACAAATGAATCAGCATAGCATAGTGGCAAGCGTGCAAGGGTAAACTGCCTCAGGACCTGGGTTCGAATCCCAGGTCCCCCACTTTCTCAATATTTTTGATCTTCAGATGATCCAATGCATGCTCTATCCTACAGCCTACCATGCACCCTCGTCCATGCAATAGCCAGATGGCCAAAGGCCAGATCTGGTGGTCCATGAGTGGAGGTCTACCATAGTCCAAGTCCACGCGTGCCTACTGGATTCCAGAAAGTCAAAGAAGGCCAGCACAATTGGGCTTCAGAATTGCTTCCTACACCACATATTCAGGCCCAATACTCCTCTCTTCTATTTATTTTATTTTTGTTTTATTAATTGTTTTACTTTATTTTTATTTAATTTACTAACCAATCAAAATTCTTTTTTTTATCAAATAAAATCACAAAAATATTTTTTATTTAATTAAACATTAAACTTTTATTTTTTTTCTTAATAAACACTAATTAATTAATTTGGGTTTTAATTCTAGAATAACTTTAACCTATTTTGTAAATAAATAATTAATTAGATTTAATTAGGTATTAACCATTAATTTAATTAATTTCATTTTCTTTCTTAAATTAACAAAAAAAAAAATATGTCATAACTAATTTTTCATTTAATTAATTTATTAATTTAATTTAGTAATTAGTTTAGGTTTAATTTCTTTCTTAAAATTAAAAACAACAAAAGATATTTTCTTTAACCAAAAGGGTCAAAACCCTAATCATGTGCTCGATTTAATTTCCCGCACACGATTTACTTATTTTTATCCAATAATGTACTTGCTCCCGGATTGTAATAGTTAAAAAGGACTTTTATTTATTTTTATCGCTTTATTTATTTTCAAAGGGTTTGTCTTTAGCGATGTAAATACCCGACGCCTTGTAATTTAAATTCCGCATTTTTATTTCCGTAAATTATAACTGTTAGATGTTTGATAATAGGGTTTGCATGACAAGACTGAATGTTAATCTTAAAATCAAATTAGATCACCTTTAACATGTACAAAGATAAAAAATAACTGAAAACGACACACTCGCACATGCGCACTCTTAGGGTACACCCCAGTTGGTTGCCTTCGTACATGGTCATTGAGTATAGGTCATTTTAGATGTCGTCCTCTTGTCTAAAAGATCATAGTTGCCTCAGATATTATTGCCTCAAACAAATGATCTAAGACATTAGGGTTACCGCTAAAGTGTCCTAACATTTCTTTTGTGACCGTAAGTCCCTCATTCGAATTGACCCTCAAACTCCAACGACGATGCTACCTACTCATTCATAGTGGGATAGCATTGTCTAAAAGAAATTAGCGTAGAACGATTCCTTTTTCGAGTAGGTAGATGGTTCTTAGATACTTGCTCTTTCAAAACAAAAACTTTTCACACTTACACTTTTCAAACAAAGTTTTCAAAACACTTCATACGCTCTTGAGGACAGAAGCAAGAGTTAAATCGAAGTTTTCAAAACAAAAACTTTTTCAAACCCACAAGCACAAAGAAGGAAATTTTGAAAACAATTGAGCAAGTACCTAAGAGCCCGTGGATAACCACAGATAGAAAGGGTGCTAACACCTTCCCTTTCTATAATCTACCCCTCGAACCCAAGAAATATCTCGAAAACGGAATTTTTCTGTGCTTTTTTCCTTTCCTTGTTGGATAAAATAAAAGTCGGTGGCGACTCTTACTTACCGCGACATTTTGCAAACATAAACGCAAAACACAAACCAGCATTCCAAAAATAGTCAGTTCTTCCCACCGTATCACATAACCCTAGGTTCTTGTTGCCTTAGAATTTGTGGTTCCTGACTAAAAGGTTCAACTCTAGGTAAATCGACATTCGCAACTCTAGGCACTTTGACTACCTCTCCCTAATTTACTACATTCGCTTGGGGTCTGTAATACGGTGGGAGAACTGACTTGTTTTGCGTTTTCTCGCAAATGTTATGGATAGCAAGAGTCGCCACTGACTTTTCTTTTATCCAATAAGGAAAGAGTGAAAAGAACGGGAAATACCTCTAAAGATTTTTGAGTTCGGGGGGTAGGTTATGAAAAGGGAAGGTGTTAGCACCCTTTTCATCCATAGTCATCTACGGGCTCTTAGTCGCTTAGATCACTTTTTTGAACATTGCTTTGTGTTGTGTATTTAAAAATATTTTGAAAAATTGTCAATGTAAGGCGAAACTTTGTAATGATTCTCGTATCGGTCCTCCAGAATGCGTACGAAGTGTTTGTTTGAAAACGTTTATTGAAAGTGTGATTGTGAGAAATGTTTTTGTTTTCGAAGAGCTTTGTGAGAAAGCGATTAGGAGTTCTACCATAATCAAGGTCGTTCTTGTATTTTTCCTCCTCCTTTAGATAGTGTTATCTTACCATTAGTTAGTAACAAGCCCTATCGTTGGATGTGAAGGGACAAGCGAGGGTCGTCGTACAGTCATCGAAGGCAACTGGTAAGGACGTTTTAGCAATTTCGTAAGGGACTAGATCATTTACCAAAAAAACGTCGAAGGGTCATCGAGGGACTATGATCTTTAAATCGAGGGGCTTTACTAAAACGTCCCTACTTACGAGGGACATTACTGTTTATTTTCTGAAGGAAACAAGGGAGGTTACCCTAGAGGTGTAAGGGTGCAAGTGATTTGTATTCAATTATTTTATCTTTGTAGTTAGGGTTTTCTAATGATTCATTTTAGTCTTTTCATGAAACCCTAATTACTAAGTAATAGTAGCAAATATAGAATACAAAAATGTAAAGTGCGGAAAATAAAGGCAGAAAGTAAACCCTAAACTATTACATCGCTTCGAGATAGTTACATAATAGTAGAGTGAGGAAAGTAAATCTAACTATTACAACCCATAAACAGTTACATAGTAATAAGAAAAGGAAATGCGAGAAATAAAAATTACATTCGTGAAAGTATAGTCGATCTGAAAAAATAAAAATAAAATCGAGGGAAAAAGAAATGTTTTTTTTTAATGTTTTTTATGAAAAAGGTTTTTGAATGATGATGACTAAATAAACCTAAAAATATTAGTTAATTTTAATTAAAAGAGGTTAATTAATGAAATTAACTAAAAAAAATTAATAATAAAAAACCTAAAAATACTAATTAATTTTAGGGTTTGTAAGAGAAAAGGTTTTATGGTTTATGGTTAAATGAATTTATGGTTTTTAAGGAGAAAGCGAAACAAGGTTAGAAAATAGGGAAAGAAACCACAAAATGTCAGGGGTGGGTGTTGAACCCACACCCTCAGCTCTTATGCTCAGCATGCTCACCACTGTGCCAAGCGCGCGCTTGTGTTAGGGAATGGAATCAGCGCGTTATATGTTACACCCTATAGTGTTCCTGGAAGTGAATGTAAAGGTTGGTTTGCCTTGAGAGTGGCTGTAAGCTAGGGTTTTAAGTTGCCATAGTTCTTTGATATTTTTGGAGTTTTGGAGAGGTGTTTTTGTGCAAGGGTTTCATGTATCTTGTCTGAATAACATGGAATATATAGAACTGAATTAGGTCAAATGTTGGTGGGCTTGGACCTTGTAAGAAAAACTTTTGTTTTATTCCATTTATTTTGAATTTTAAATAAATAAAAATAAAAAATAAATAAAAATAAAAACCTAAGGGTGTATGAATAAGATATGAGATTCATTTTGGAGTGTATAACACGCATGGACCTTGAAACAATAGCCCATTAGCCCAAAAATTTAAGTTTGGTCATTTTAGGTTTCATGCATTTGCTCAAAATTTCCCAACTTGCACTAGTCATAACTTTCTCAATTTCCATCATTTTAGGGTGATCTTGGACTTTTTGGAAAGCTCAAGATGTTATCTACAATATCTATTTTTATCTTTTTGTATTTGAAGATTTATCTTAATGTAATTTTCCTTGACAAAAAGTGTCTTTTTGTTGACTTTTAAAATGACCTATAATATATTGGCCCATATCTCTCAAATGAAGCCTTTTTGGACTTGAGCTTAGAGAGACAAAATTGTAAAGAATTTAATTTCCTTCAAAATGAGATTTGGTTGAGAAAAATATGATGAAACATGTGAAAGTTGTGCTTGGTCAAAGTTCAGTTGACTTCTCCTAAAGAAAACCTTAATTTGGCAACTTTTGACTTTTGAGGAATTGAGAGTTTTCTTGATGAATCATGATCAAACCTTAATAAAATTATGAATATGACTTCAAAATATTGATGTTGACCAAAAATCTTTAAGTTTGACTTTAAATTGGTCAAAGTTGACTTTTTGTCCAATACAGTTGATTTTCAATCATCTGGCTAATTGGCTGAGTATACTTGTGCTGCAAGGCTTGAAATACCATGAAGTGTATGAGAAACCATGAAGTCCATTTGAGGAATTAGAAGTCTAATTTTCCTTGAGAAAAACAAAACCCTAGTTGTAGATCACTGCTTATGAGGAGGGTTTGTCTGATCAACCGTTGAGCAGTCTTGAGTGTTTAAGACCTTCATGTGCATGAGGAAGTATCTTGAAGAAAAATGGGAGGGAAAATTTTGGGGTACAACAGGGTCCATTTCTTTGATTCTGTTGAACTTGGTTAATTGTTGGGTCTTCTTCAAAGACTACCCCTTGATTTTCCCTGACCCACTCCCTCTGAGGATGTGGTGGCGGTTTAGGCACACCAAAGAAGTCAGCGATGCGCGTAATTTTCGCATCCATTTGTTGGTTCACTTGAGTGGTGTTTTGAACCAAAGTGTTAAAGATTGTACCCATTGTTTATGGAAGCATTTGGACCATTTCATGGTTACTCTCGTCCATTTGCTATCTAATCACCGCTGCAGAGTGATTTGTTAAATTTGGCATTTGGGAAGAAACTCAATTTACCTGTGGTTGGACATTTCGACCCATATTATTAACAGCAGATTCAGAATCTTGTAATGCCGAAGTAACGTTCATCATAGGATCTGAGTATGTTGAAGTGGAATTATGTAAACCCATGATAAACGAAGATAGCGTGCCATAAGTCCGCTCATGAACATTTTGAGGCATGGAAAAACCAGGCGGCTCCTGAGGCCTATGGAATGTATTTCCCCTAGAGGGAGGGGGGGTCCCTTGTGGACCCTGTGGTCCTATATATGTCAAAATAGGGCCAGTATAAGCGTTCGAATGCATTGGCGTCGAACTTGTTGAAGACAAAATAACCTTTATTCCTTGATTTGAATGCATGACTTTGGCTGTACTGGACACGATTGTGCCCCCCTGTCGAAGGAGGAACTTTTTCTACATTGTTATTGGGTGGGTTAACCATTCTCCTATTGTACTTCCTTTTTGGTATAGGTTCATTAGTATTGGCTAATTTTCCACTCCTCAATCTCATGCATTAATGTTAACAAACAAGTTATCAAAATAATAGATAAAAATGAAAGAAATTCTAACAAACACTAGACACAAGTTAAACCGGGTGTGCCAATTTGTTTACCGTGAAATTTGATAAACAACCGATGGTCTTCCAAATCAAAGAAAAGATTGGTGACTTGCAAGATCGACCAGATTGATCCTAAGGACATGTGTTTAGTTTGATTTTTTATCTTTATGTTTATCAATCTCTTCGATAGAGGTTGTTATTCTGAAGGTAGTAATATAATGCTTTAAAGAAAAGACTAATATGTAAAAGGATTTTGATTTAAAATTAAAAAGAAAGTATAAAACTTCAATTGAAATTGAATGGAAATAAACATAAAATTGGTGCATCATACGTACATTCTCACAACTCGTTTCTCGAACACTAGTACTTTAAGTAATTTAGAGTAATTTGAACAAAGATGTGAACACACTGAATCCTAACGCTAAGATCCTAATTTATACTAATTCGACCATAACGTTCTCACTGTAAGATATTGCCACGTTCGACGTCTGCATGTGCTTTAAAACCTTATGCTTCCACGCGTCCTTTTCAGATAAGGATGCACATTTAGATTTCAAATCTTTCTCTATTTCGAAGCGCCAAAAATGCCTAACGTGTCATAACAAATTGGTTTTCGAAAATCAAACCTCCAAACCTTTATCCATTGAATTATTTCAACAAGTTTGGACCATCCATAATATTGATCAGTCGAACCTTATAAAGAAAATATCTTTATTTCTCTAATTCAACTATTGTCGAAATTCCAACTAACAATATAACATCGTCTTTGCCGATATTGTTGATTCGTAGGATAAAGTATATATAATGGTCATGAAATGTTGTAATCTCAAGCCTCAACTCAACTTTAGTTTTGATGAAAGACATACAAGCACTATGGCAAGAAGGAAAAGAAGTGGAATTAGCTTAAAGCATCATTCACTCAAAGATTCAAGGATCATGGCAAGCAAACAAGTATATCAATTCTCATTTGAACTAAATTGATTAGAAATGCTCAAAAATGATATACACACTTGCCACAACACTTCACTTAAAGTTTAAAGCAAATTCTAAGTTTTTCACTAATGTAAATCGATTAACACATCATGTAAATTGATTTACACATGTTTTTTTAAAAAACTGATTGCCCCTGGAAGCAATCGATTTACATGGAGTGTAAATCGATTGATTACTGAACTGAGTTAATTTTTCTAACACTAGTAAATCGATTAACACGTCATGTAAATCGATTTACACTTCATTTTTTTTTGAAAACAAGAACGTTACAAACCCGTGCAATCGATTTACATCTAATGCTAATCGATTTACATGTTGTAATTTTTGAAAAATCTGAACTTGATTCAAGATATCCTTCACACCTTTTCTCCAATGGTTGCATGGTCATACATTGCATCTTCTCAAGTTTTACAAACAGAAAAGTGGTATCCATTTGGAAAGGTATCTTGATTGCTTTAAATACTAAATCTTTCAAATTATAAAACAACTCTTCTCTCATGCAATAATTCTGAACTTTGTAAAATATTCAAACTTCATATTTCTTATTTTTTAAGAACAAAGATTTTCTGCACTTTCACACATATAAGAACAGAAATCTTTGAGCATTTTCTAACCATTGTGTTACAGTTTGAATTGCTTACAACAGAAGAAAGAAGAAACTTCATTGAAGTCACTCTATGTGATCAACATCTTTCAAGAAATCATATTTCATAGAATTATACTAAGTGTAACTTATTTCCAGGATTGTTGGAATTAAGTATTAGAATACTTTTGTACCTTGTTGTCCATTGTTGGAAACAAGAGGTATCTTTTGAGAGGATTGTTCTCAAGAGACTTATTGGAAATCCAAGAGGGTGTTCTTGGTATTTGTTAGTGTCTTTAGTTGATAAGACTAGGAAGATTCTTGTAAAAGTTCTAACAAAATAGTGAAATCTCTTGCGTGTTTGCAAGGGGACTGGACGTACTTCCGGGGTGTGGAAGGAACCAGGATAAATCTCCGTGTCTCTTTACTTTCTCCACTTTACCGTTTTCCATAGCACTAAAACAAAACCAGAAAGTGTAAAATAAATCAAAAATCGACCACCACCTAATTCACCCCCCCTCTTAGGCGCAATCTTAAACTTACAATTGGTATCAGAGCAGGTTATAGGTAACCTGCTCCTAGAGATCCAGAATGGCTTCCGAAAATCAACAACCCGTTTTCAGAGATGGTGGTAGTAACAACAAGCCTCCTCTATTTTGTGGCGAATACTTTGATTTTTGGAAAATACGCATGAGGGCGCATCTAGAATCACAAGGAGAAGAAATATGGGATGTCATAGAAAATGGTCCATTCATTCCTATAACAGTTATCAATTGTGTCGCCACGGCTAAACCCAAAACTGCATGGGATGATGACGACAAGAAAAAAGTCCTCTATGATAAAAAGGCCGTAAATCTACTTCAAGGTGCACTATGCATGGATGAGTTCTTTCGTGTATCTGCATGTAAATCGGCGAAAGAAATATGGGACACCTTGGTACAAACACATGAAGGAACCGTTGAAGTTAAGAGATCAAGGCTGAATACTTTAAGTCAAGAATATGAGTTATTCTGAATGCAGCCCAGAGAAACCATTATCGACCTACAAAAGAGATTCATCCACTTAACAAATCACTTAAGTGCTCTTGGTAAAACCTTGACAAATGATGAACTCAACTTGAAATTCCTTAGATCATTGACTAGGGAATGGCAACCAAAGGTAACAGCAATCTCGGAAAAGAAGAGTCTCTCTGCAATGACTTCCGCTACATTATTTGGCAAACTTCAAGAATACGAAACGAAACTCGGTAGACTTGAAAAACATGAGAATCTAGAAAAGAAATCCAAAAACATTGCTTTAAAAATTGATTCAAAGGAAGTAGTAAAAGAAGACAATCCGGAAGAAGATGAAAATTTCATGCTTCTTGTTAAAAGACTTGGGAAGTTTTTTGGCAGAAATGACAAGGGCGGATCTCATGCAAATAAGAGAAAGCACTTCAAGAAAAGAGAAGCCTCCACATTAACACAAGATGTCTCATGTTATGAATGTGGAAAGCAAGGACATATCAAGCCAAACTGTCCAAATCTCCCAAAGAAAAACGGATTCAAAGGAAAGGACTCAAAACACAAGAAAGCCTACATAGCATGGGAAGATAATGATATGAGTAGTACATCGGAACCGGAAAGCGATGAATGTGCAAATTTAGCCTTAATGGCATCGCATCACTCCGACGACGAAGAAGAGGTTAGTAATGAATTTAATCTTTTTGATGATGATGTTCAAGGTGCCATTGATGAACTCTTGAAAGAATGCAAAAGTTTATACAAAAAGGTGTCAAGCCAAGAAAAAGAACTTCTAATTTGTCACGAAAAAATTGACACCATGACTAAAGATTTTGATCTTCAAAAACAGAATTTTATAAAAGAAAAGGAAAACTTTGCATGCACCAAGTGTGAATCAAATGTCTTTCAAATTGTTCAATTGAAAAGAGTCATTGAACGATATGAAAAAGGACAAATAGGATTGGAAGGATTACTAAGCCAACAACGTTATCCAAATGATAAAAGAGGTCTTGGTTATGTGAATACTAAGAAACCAAGTAACAATCCCACTGTTTTTGTAAAGGCTAGTAATAGTTCCAATCCCAAGATAGTAGAAAATAAGCAAGTTGTTCATAATCATCAAAAGAAAAAGCCTAATGTATCTAAAAGAAAACAAATTCCTAGATACAAGAGCAAATTTGTTCCAAACTGTTTTTACTGTGGTATTGTTGGACACACACCTAATGCATGCTATATTAGAAATTTCAGTATGGCTAGTGGACACTATGCATGGGTGAAAAAGGGAACTAACTATGAAGGACCCAAGGCCACTTGGGTACCTAACAAGAAATAATTTGTTTTTGTAGGTATGCTTGAAATCCACATCAAACCTTTGGTATCTTGACAGTGGATGTTCAAAGCATATGACAGGAGATGTACACCAATTTTCATATCTAGTACATAAATCCAAAGGGTATGTCACATATGGAGACAACACCAAAGGAAAGATTCTTGGCGTTGGAATAGTTGGCACACCTCCATCCATTCAAATTGAGGATGTTCTCTATGTTGAAGGATTAAAGCACAAAATTCTTAGCATAAGTCAACTTTGTGATAAAGGGTTCAAAATCAAATTCAACAAAGAAGAATGCCTAATTATGGATGAGGAAACCAATGAGGTAAAACTCAAAGGTATAAGATCTAACAATATTTTTATGATTACTTTAGATGATTTGTCTATGAAGGTACAATGTCTCATGATAAACAACAATGACTCTTGGTTATGGCACAAGAGGATTGCTCACATACACATGGAGCACTTGAACAAATTAGTTAAGCATGACTTAGTTATTGGTCTACCAAAGATGAAATTCATCAAAGACAAATTATGTAGTGCATGCCAAAAGGACAAACAAACCAAATCAACTTTCAAACCAAAGAATGTGGTTTCAACAACAAGACCACTTCAATTATTGCACATGGATCTTTTTGGTCCATCTAGAACAAGAAGCTTCGGAGGTAACATTTATGCTTTAGTTATTGTAGATGATTTTTCCCGTTTTACTTGGACTTTGTTTTTAGTGCACAAAAATGACGCATTCAAGGCATTCAAGAGATATGCAAAACAAGTTCAAAATGAGAAGTAATTAAAGATAACATCAATCCGAAGTGATCATGGTGGAGAGTTCCAAAACAGTCTGTTTGAAGAATTTTGTGAAGAAAATGGGATCTTTCACAATTTTTCAGCACCAAGAACTCCACAACAAAATGGAGTAGTTGAAAGGAAAAATAGGTCTTTGATAGAACTTGCAAGAACCATGCTAAGTGAATCAAGTTTGCCTAAATATTTTTGGGCGGATGCGGTAAGCACAACATGTTACGTAAGCAATCGCGTGATCATAAGACCTATACTAAAGAAAACTCCATATGAGATTTACAAAGGAAGAAAACCAAATATCTCTCACTTTCACATTTTCGGGTGCAAATGTTTTGTCCTTAACAACGACAAAGACAATCTCGGTAAGTTCGATGAAAAATCGAATGAAGGTATTTTTCTTGGTTACTCCCTTTCTAGCAAAGCTTTTAGAATTTACAATAAAAGAACTTTAACTATAGAAGAATCAATGCATGTTTCTTTTGATGAATCTAACACCTCAAAGGAGGAAGTTGTTATTTGTGATGATGATGATTCTATAGATTTACCTCATGAGAATTCATGCGAAGGTGGCAAAATTGTCAACCCGGAACAAACACATGAACTTTCACATCAAAATGGAAATGATGATGGCCTTCTTCAAGAATGAAGAACTCATCGTGATCATCCAATTGACAACATAATTGGAGATATTAGCAAAGGGGTATCTACACGGCTAAATCTTAAGGATGCATGCTTAAATATGGCTTTTGTATCTCAAGTTGAACCTACCAAAGTGGCTCAAGCACTAGAAGATGATCAATGGATCCTTGCCATGCAAGAGGAGCTAAACCAATTTGAGCGGAACGAAGTTTGGGAACTTGTTCCTAATCCAGGAAATAAACGTATCATTGGAACCAAATGGGTATTCAAAAACAAGATGGATGAAAATGGTATAATCACTCGAAACAAGGAAGGACTAGTTGCTCAAGGATACAACTAACAGGAAGGAATTGATTTTGAAGAAACTTTTGCTCCGGTAGCACGTTTGGAAGCAATAAGACTATTACTTGCATATGCATGCTCATTGGACTTTGAACTTTTTCAAATGGATGTAAAAAGCGCATTTCTCAACGGATTCATAAATGAAGAAGTCTATGTAAAGCAACCTCCCGGATTTGAAGACTTCAAACATCCTAATCATGTCTTCAAATTGAAGAAAGCTCTCTATGGGCTGAAGCAAGCACCAAGGGCATGGTATGATAGACTAAGCGCATTCCTATGTGAAAAAGGGTTTGTAAAGGGTAAAGTTGATACCACTCTCTTCATAAAAAATTTTAATCATCATACTTTAGTTGTACAAATCTATGTAGATGATATTGTTTTCGGTTCAACTAACCAAAATATGTGCAAGGAATTTTCATCTATGATGCAAGGAGAGTTTGAGATGTCTATGATGGGAAGATTGAATTTCTTTCTCGGTCTTCAAATTAAGCAACTCAAACACGGTATCTTCATAAACCAATCAAAATATTGCAAAGACCTTATAAAGAAGTTTGAGATGGAAAGCAGCAAAGAAAGTGCAATTCCTATGGGATCCGGCACCTATCTTGATCCAGATGAATCATGGAACTCTATTGACATAACTAAGTATCATGGAATGATTGGCTCTCTTCTCTATTTAACAGCAAGTAGACCTGACATCATGTTCAGCGTTTGCCTATGTGCAAGATATCAAGCCAATCCTAAAGAGTCTCACCTTGCAGCAGTCAAGCGCATAATAAAATATCTCAAAGGAACAACCAACATCGGATTATGGTATCGAAAAAGTAGTATGTGCAATCTAGTTGGTTATTCTGATGCTGACTATGCAGGTTGTAAGACTAATCACAAAAGTACAAATGGAACATGTCACATTCTTGGAAATGCCTTGGTTTCATGGTCATGCAAAAAGCAAGCAAGTGTTGCTCTCAGCACTGCCGAAGCAGAATACATTACGGCTGGAAGTGGATGCGCTCAAATTCTTTGGCTAAAACAACAGTTACTTGACTATGGAGTAAACCTTGGATGCATTCCACTTCGATGTGATAACACAAGCGCGATCAACATTACAAAAAATCCAGTTATGCATTCCCGGACAAAACACATTGACATCAGACATCATTTCATCAGAGATCACGTACTCAAAGGAGATGTCGAGATTACTTTTATGGACACTCAAAATCAACTCGCAGACATTTTCACAAAACCACTTGCAAAGGATGCATTCTTCAAAATTCGTCGTGAACTCAAAATCCTAGATGAACAAGATATATAAGGTGCACTCTATCCTTAACTATACATTAATGTACATATATATGGGCTTAAAAAATGTTTCAAATGTTAAAAATATTTTTTTAAAATTTTTTTTAGAAGTAAATCGATTTACCACTGAAGCAAAACTCTTTTTTAATAAAATCTTTTTTAGTAAATCGATTTACCAAGTATGTAAACCGATTTACCACTGAACCAAAATCAATTTTAATAAAATGTTTTTTGTGTAAATCGATTTATCAAATGGGCAAATCGATTTATCACTGAAACTGAAGCGTTTTTATTTAATTTTTCACTATGCAAATCGATTGATCCTACACACCAATCAATTTACACCTGTTCAGCATGTGATATTTTTATGAGTCTTTAATATATTGGTCAACCTTACCTTGCCTCTCAACCTCCCACCTTCTTTTTGACCAATCATGTAACCTGGACCAACCCCACTCAATTAAGTCTCATAAAGACCTCACTTACCCTACTCTACTGTTTAATCTCACCAAAACTCCCTCACTATCTCATAACACCAAAACTCACTCACTATCTCATAACAACACCAAAAAATCTCTATCTTCCTTACTCAAAACCCTAACCATCTCCATGGCTCCCAAAAGAAAAGCAACAACCTCATAAAAAGGAAAGAAGAAAATTGTTGCAGCCTCTGAAAACTCATTTCTCGAGTACCTCTCGGATACACAACGAGAAAGATTCATCAAGCACTTTCAAAGGAAAATAATTTCAGCTCCCAAATTCAGTATGTTATCTACCTTTCCCGATGAATGCTTCACTTTTCATAGGGATTTGATTGTTTATGGGTTAGAACCGTTAATATCATCATGTGGTTACTATTATCCAGATCTAGTTCGAGTATTTTACAGTAACATGCATTATGATAACAACAAATGCTATACCCATGTGCTCGGAACAAGAATTTCTCTACATTCAAAAACAATAGGCAGAATTTTGAACATCCCATATACTGGAAGTTCTCTCTATGACCCAGAGGATGCTGATTGGGAAAATTATAGGAAGAGAGAATTCTTCTACAGCATTGTCCGGTTGTCAGAAGCAGAATACCATGCAAAGCGGATCCGTAGTCTTGGCGGTGTTATTCCGACTCGGGACACTTGGAGTGCTGGTAATTTTCACATTGATGATAGATTATTCCATTATTTTCTGGTATATATTTTATTTCCTAGAGCAGGAAATCACTGTACTGTAACCGATCTAGAATTGAAAATTCTCTATGCAAGGAAAAATGGCATTTCGGTAAACTGGGCTAAACTGATTGTGCTGCATATGCTAAGAGTTGCCACAAGGGATACTTTTCTGCCATATGCATACTTCATCACAAGGATCTTGGAAGCATTTGATATTGATTTTACTGGGTTTGAGAGGGTTGAAATGGATCCAATCAGCAATAGGATCTCCATCAAAAATGTTGATTCTCGGATGGGTGTTCATTTCGATTCTGAAGCAAAAACCATCACATATATTGGAGAGGATGTTGTAGGTGATGAAGGCAATAATGCAGATGAAGAAGAAAATGAAGTTCCTCCTCCTGCTGCCTCTTCTGGTTCAACCAACCAAGATGTTATGGATTATATGACTCAACAGTTTGCATCTCTCAACACTAACATCAATGCTCAATGGACCGCGATAAATGATTCTACCTCCTCTCGCATCAATGCTTTTCAGAACGATGTGAACCAACCGTTTTCATACCTCTACTCACATCTCCATATTCCTCCATACGATCCAAACAATCCAGCACCTCCACATCCTTAATACACCGAACCACCTCTACAACAACAGTTTCCATATCAAGGACCCTTCTAATATTTTCCTGGCCAATATTATTAAATTCCTGTTCTTTATCATTATGTTTTTTGTTTGATAATTTCTTCAAGTGTTAGTTTTGTATTATGTGTATTTGAACTTCGTACGTTATTTTTAGAAATTTGCATTTTAGTTTATGTTCATATCTGTTTCAAATTGTTATAAGTATCATCTTATGTTACATCTTTCCCTTCTTTTTTATAATGTCAAAGGGGGAGAAGGATGTGATAGCACTTTATGGTTGTTTGTTTCAGTTTTCTTTTCAGGGAAAGTTTTCAAATCTTTTTCTCCATAGGGGGAGAAATTTATCTTAGGGGGAGAAAACTCATTTTGCTCCAATTCTGAACAACTCATAAAGAAAGATGGTTTGTCATCATCAAAAAGGGGGAGAATGTAATCTCAAGCCTCAACTCAACTTTAGTTTTGATGAAAGACAAACAAGCACTATGGCAAGAAGGAAAAGAAGTGGAATTAGCTTAAAGCATCATTCACTCAAAGCTTCAAGGATCATGGCAAGCAAATAAGTATATCAATTCTCATTTGAACTAAATTGATTAGAAATGCTCAAAAATGATATACACACTTGCCACAACACTTCACTTAAAGTTTAAAGCAAATTCTAAGTTTTTCACTAATGTAAATTGATTAACACATCATGTAAATCGATTTACACATATTTTTTTAAAAAACTGATTGCCCCTGGCAGCAATCGATTTACATGGAGTGTAAATCGATTGATTACTGAACTGAGTTAATTTTTTTAACACTAGTAAATCGATTAACACATCATGTAAATCGATTTACACTTCAAATTTTTTGAAAACAAGAACGTTACAAACTCGTGCAATCGATTTACATCTAATGCTAATCGATTTACACGTTGTAATTTTTGAAAAATATGAACTTGATTCAAGATATCCTTCACACCTTTTCTCCAATGGTTGCATGGTCATACATTGCATCTTCTCAAGTTTTACAAACAGAAAAGTGGTATCCATTTGGAAAGGTATCTTGATTGCTTTAAATACTAAATCTTTCAAATTATAAAACAACTCTTCTCTCATGCAATAATTCTGAACTTTGTAAAATATTCAAACTTCATATTTCTTATTTTTAAGAACAAAGATTTTCTGCACTTTCACACATAAGAACAGAAATCTTTGAGCATTTTCTAACCATTGTGTTACAGTTTGAATTGCTTACAAGA
Organism: Vicia faba; assembly: GCA_948472305.1. Lineage (NCBI taxonomy): Eukaryota > Viridiplantae > Streptophyta > Magnoliopsida > Fabales > Fabaceae > Vicia > Vicia faba. The sequence goes on along the minus strand of OX451735.1, from coordinate 847,162,799 downwards.
GAAGAAAGAAGAAACTTCATTGAAGTCACTCTATGTGATCAACATCTTTCAGGAAATCATATTTCATAGAATTATACTAAGTGTAACTTATTTCCAGGATTGTTGGAATTAAGTATTAGAATACTTTTGTACCTTGTTGTCCATTGTTGGAAACAAGAGGTATCTTTTGAGAGGATTGTTCTCAAGAGACTTATTGGAAATCCAAGAGGGTGTTCTTGGTATTTGTTAGTGTCTTTAGTTGATAAGACTAGGAAGAGTCTTGTAAAAGTTCTAACAAAATAGTGAAATCTCTTGCGTGTTTGTAAGGGGACTGGACGTACTTCCGGGGTGTGGAAGGAACCAGGATAAATCTCTGTGTCTCTTTACTTTCTGCACTTTACCGTTTTCCATAGCACTAAAACAAAACCAGAAAATGTAAAATAAATCAAAAATCGACCACCACTTAATTCACCCCCCTCTTAGGCGCAATCTTAAACTTACAAATGTGTTTACAAATAACATGTATGTTAAAGTAATTTTCTATTATAATTCAAAATACATGATATTAAATTTTTTCCCACTTTTTTATGTAGATATTCAACGACATGACACATTTCTCTTCCGATGACTTCGAAGACGTCTGGAAAATGTTAGACACTTATGTTCAATGTGTTAATTGAAAAGGATGGGGGGGGGGGGAGTGTTTTATCATCACTTTGTCTTTGATGGCTGTATATGTATAACATTTTTGTGAATATTTAACAAATATATAGTATAATATACAAATTATTTATTTTGTGAATATATTATAATATATCTGATAATTTTTGTACATGTTAGTTATGAAAAAAATACAATTTAGTAATTTATGAAAAAAGAACACTAAAATAAAATTATTTAACCACGACTATTATACTAATAGTTATTATATAAAGAATGAAAAAATAAATAACTATACAATCACTGGGTATCGAACTCATGACATTTCTCTTTATATCACAACGATTGTTTACATAGACTGTTGAGCTATAAAATGAACTACCTAGTTTATCATAACGGTCCTTCGCTCGTGGTAGAAAGCATTATGCATACAATCAAACACTATCTAATAACGGAAAAATTGAAAAATCAAATTTTTTAGAAATCGAGTATTTTTGAAAAGTCGAGTTTTTTTTTTGAAAAATTGAGTTGTTTTTTCGGAAAATCGAGTTTTTCCGTCGTATAATTGAAATAATTGAGTTTTTTGGAAATCCAAAAATCAAGTTTTTAGGAAAATCGATAAAACTGAAAATAAATAAAATGATGTTACTCAGAATTTTGAAAAATCAAGTTTTTTTGGAAGATAGAGTTTTTCGGAAAATTGAGAAATCGAGTTTTTTTTTTCTAAAAGCCGGTTTTTTTTTTTTGAAAAATAGAGTTTTTTGGGAAAATCGAAAAAATCATTTTTTTTTGGAAAATTGTGTTTTTTTTTAAAAGTCAAGTATTTTGGAAAATTCGAGTTTTTTTTTTTGGAAAATCGAGTTTTTTCAGAAAATCAAAAAAATAGAGTTTTTTGGAAAATCGAGGTTTTTAGGAAAATTGAATTTTTTTCTTCAGAAAATCAAAAAATCGAGTTTTTTTTCTTCGAAAAATTGAGTTTTTTTTTAGAAAATTGATTTTTTTAGGAAAATCAAAAAATTGTTTTTTTTTGGGAAATTGAAAATCGAGTTTTTTCGGAAAATCGAAAATAGAGTTTTTTCAGAAAATCGAAAAATTGAATTTTTTTTCCAGAAAATAAAAAAAAATCGAGTTTTTCTTAAATACGAAAAATCGAAATATCAAGTTTTTTCAGAAAATTGAAAAGTCGAGTTTTTTTTGGAAAATGGAAAAGTTGAGTGCTTTTTATAGTTGAAAAATCGAGTTTTTTTTTTGGAAAATCGAGTTTTTTCAGGAAATCAAATTTTTTCTCCAAAAATTGAGTTTTTTTTCCAGGACAACGAGGTTTTTTCTCCAAAAATTGAGTTCTTTGGAAAATCAAATTTTTTCGAATAATAAAAATTGAGTTTTTTCGAAAAATCAAAAAAATCAATTTTTTAAAAAAATTAAAAAAATCGAGATTTTTTAGAAAATCGAAAAAATTGAGAAATGTGTAAAAATCGTTTTTTTGGAAAATCAAAAGATTGAGATTTTTCGGAAACACAAAAAATTGAGTTTATTCGAAATTACGAAATACATATTTTTTAAAAAAATAAATGGATATATTTAAATTATTTTTTTTGGATGGATGGATTGAATGAATTTTATTCTTAATGGGTTGATTGGATTGATATTTTTAAGGAAGATTTAGTGGATTGTTAATGAATTAATGGATTGTTTTGATCCATCCATTAACAATCCAATCCATATACATCCATTTTGCCACCCCTAATCCTAGTAACTAACCTAAACTAACAAAAAAATTCACAATACATCCCAAAAACTAACATTTAACAACCAACTTTTAAACCAACAGAAAATTACTAACTAATTTGACTCACCGCATCCATCCCAATCTAACTGAACTAAATTAGTAACCCAAACTGAACTTAACATAAGTATCCTAACCAAAATTTGTAACTAATTGATTCATTACTAACCTAACTGCAATTTAACTACCTCCAACTCATGATAGTTCATCAATTAACAAACTTAGCCAACTAATTAACAACTAACTAAAACATTTTTAAATAACTTTCAACTCAGTGAGTTAACATAATTAATTCACCAAGTTTATTCCAACTGATTCTGAACCTAGCCATAACAAACTCCATACATGATTAACTAACTCCAAGCCTCCATGATTGGTCCCAATCCTAAGTCTTAAGCTAACTCCTCTCAAACCTAACTCTTATATATACTTAGCTCCCTCTACCGTCTTCATTCACGCACCATTTTCTGCATCATCACTTTATCGTATCTCTACATTCCTCTCTCACCAGAGCTCTTACCCAAAGCCATTTGAGCTTCTCATTGAAGCTCCAATTGGTTGAGCTTTAACCTTTCTACTCTCATCTCTAAAACATACGCACACCTTCATCTTCTTCCTCAAAAACCTTCATACTCATCCTCTCTTTGCAAGCTCTTAGCAGGATTTCTCAAAGACAACACAGGGATGAAGTACAGAAGAAGGAGAAGAAGAATAGAGCATAAAACGATAAACATAAGGAGAATGAGCATACCTGAAGGATCTCTAGGTTTCTCGTTTCATCGTTATCATCTTTGAAGAGCCATCAGAGTGTCTGTGATAAGTATGCTTCAAACTCCCTCTCCCTCTCATTGTTTTTCAAGATTCTTTATACTGCGACGTAGATTGAACATCACTTAGTAGAATCCCCAAGGTCCTGAGGTTTGATTGAGCACAAGTTTTATTTAACTTAGCATTTAGGTTTTTTAGATCTTTTGATTTGAGCAAGATTTGGGGAGATGAAGAAGAAATTGGAAGAAGATAAGTGAGGAAATTGGCTTAGAAGGACATGACGATGAAGGAATTTTGAAGTTTGGTGAAACTCCATGTTATCTAGAAATTTTCGACTAAGGTAAAGGATTACAAGTCAAAGGTTTACTTTAAATAAGGAACAGCGTCGATGCTGCCAACAGTTGGATAAGAGATATCAACACGGGGTGTTTAGAAAGATTTTAGGGACTTAGCAAAAATTGGGTGTTGAGATTTGAGTCTGTCGACCACGATCGAAAGCATAAGTAGTTGATAGAGAAGTAGTTATTCTTAATGGTTGTTGTTGTACCCCAAAATTTTCCATCTCTATTTCTCAAGACATTTCTCACAAAGATTTTCAAAGTTTCAAGTCTTGGATCACAAAATTACTCAATTGATCAGATGGCCTAAAATCAGCTGTATTAGAAAAAAATCAATTGTACACTGAAAAGTCAAACTTTAACTTTTTGATCAAAATTGAGTTTCAAAGATCACATTTCATCAAGGCATTCAAGAATGAAATTTGATCATCAGAAATCAAGGAAATTAAAGATCATTTTGGAAATACAAACTTTACAAGACTTGGAAATTTTTCTAAATGTTTGTATACTTGTTAAATTCATTGCTACATGACATCTTCTCACTACAATTCAGAATAATTCAAGATGTTACAAATAATTCAAGATGTGACAAATAATTCAATTTATTACAAGGTTGCATTTTTTGCAAATTACAAATCCTTAAGCTTTGTCTTGTTTGAATTGTCTTTCCTTTGACTCAAAAACCATGCCACTATGCTTTGTCTTTGTTACAATCTGCATGAATTGGTCCACAAACCAGATTTTGTACCATGCTACAATATGCTACCAAGTCCAAGCCTGCTTACTACAAGCTCAAAATCATGTTTAGAAAACAGTTTTCTATTCTGAACAAAACAACCCTGCTATGCTATCTCCAAACACTGCCATAACACTCCAAAACTGCTGCAAAACAGCCCTGTTATGCTGCTCCAAACCCAGTCCAAGCCTGCATTATCTCAGTCCCATATTTGCACCAAATTAGCATATAAGAGTTGCACCTAAAAAAGGCTATGAAGACATCATACCCAAACAGTTCAAAATTTACTTGTTTCCGTCCCAAAATCCCAGCCAATATCATCTATAAATAAGATGTTCTCACAACACACAAGAGGGGATTTTGGAGAAAAAGAGAGGCTAGCTTTTACAGAGAAAAAAGAGAGAATAGAAAAAACAGCATTCTTTGTAAACTCTGCTCATTCACAAAAGACCCTTGCTCATACCATCTTTATTGTCATTTACAAAAACAGAACCTCAACCCACTATCCCATCTTGCAAACACTCCCATAAACCAGCTAAACATTTCATATCACATAGAGATTGTTCAATCACAAGAACAGTTTCTGTAGTGACCTTATCTTCACCTTCTAAACAAAAGGCAGTATTGTACAACTTGACAGTTTGGAGTTTGGTTCAGCAACTTTCAATACAGAAGGAGGTTCAATAGCTTTTTGGAGGTTCATTGAAGTCCACACAACATCTTGAAAAGTGTTCAGACTCAAAACATAAAGTGCATTTTCAAGGTAAGTCTTCTTGACTTCGCATTTTCCATACATCATCTTTGGTTAATTTTGTGAAGATAAAATGTAGTAATCATTGCCCTTTGAAGTTAACCATTTACTTATTGTTCATTTTTATCAATTATATGTTGAAAACTGACTGATACATGCAAAAGAATGATGATAGAGGCAAAAAACTGCAGTATGAGTCGACACATACCCACATGGGTCAACTCATTCTAGTGACAAAATAGGGTATGAGTTGACACATGGCCTTATGCATCGACTCATTCTGTTATCCAGGCCCCAAAACAGAAGGATGAAAGGTGCATGAGTCGACACAAAACGCGTATGTGTCGACACAAACAGGTGCATGAGTCGACACATCCTATTATGCATCGACTCATACTGAGTTGATTTTGTTTTACAAGATCAAGAAGAGTTATGTGTCGATGCATAGCAGCATGTCGACACATAATAGTTCAAAATGCAATTTTTCTTTCTTTTTACACTGTCTTTACATTTTTCACAGATTTTCTTCATTACTGTCCAGCTATTCGATATGGTTGTAATAATTATACATCTACTTTATCCCCATTTATAAATTGTACCCCCACTCCCCTAATGATGTAATAACGTAGGATTTTAATTTCCGCAAATTTATCGCTTTTCATATAATTGTCAGTAATTAGGGTGTGTATGGAAAGATGAAATCAACCGTTAGAAAAACCTAATCTCAAAGACAATGCATGCAATCAAACACACTATTCACACGTGCACCTCTAGGGTAACCTCGCTTGTTGCCTCATAAAATAGTCATGTCCCTCTAATATGGGCGTTTTAACAAAGACCCTCGATAAAAAAGATTGTAGTCCCTCGATGTCCCTCGATGTTTCCTTCGGTAAATGATCTAGTCCCTTACGAAAATTGCTAAAACGTCTCATAAGTTTCCTTCTATGACTATACGATTGACCCATGCCCGTCCCTTCACATCCAACAGTAGGGCTTCTTACCATTAATGGTAAGATAGACACATCTAAAGGAGGAGGAAAATAACAAATACTTTTTGAGTAGGTAGGATGCTCGTAGTTGCTTGCTCACAAATTAAAACCATTTCCACACTCACACTTTCAAAACATCTTAAAACAAACAGCTCTTTGAACTATTTTCAAAACCAACACTTTGTATGCATTCTTATAGAGACGAGAATAATTACAAAGTTTTCTGCAACAAAGGAATTTTCAAAATACTTTCAAACTTGAACCAATCACAAACACATTTCAAACAAAAGCATTTTCAAAATGATCAAGCAACTAAGAGCCCGTAGATAACTACAGATGAAAAGGGTGTTAACACCTTCCCTTTTCATAACCTACCCACCGAACTCAAGAAAATATCTCAAAAAGGACTTTCCTATTCTTTTTACCCTTTCCTTATTGGATAAAATAAAAGTCGGTGGCGACTCTTGCTATCCGCAACATTTGCGATAAAACACAAAACACCCAAGTCAGTTCTCCCACAGTATTATAGAACTGGAAACTCTGTTGGGGAAAAGAACTTAAAAGTGGGGTTACCTTAGAGACTAGATCACTTTTTAAGGCTTTCATTGTTTGACTTGCTTGCTTTACATTTTGGGTCCTTGTTTGTGGTTTGTGTTGATCCTCTAACCGGATCTGGGAACATCATTAGGTAAGTAGCAATAGATCGTGGGGACTGTGTGGGGTATACTGACTTGGTTGAAGCGATGGCTACGTTAGTGTGACACATTTGTTGGTACCGGTAGCCTTTGAGTCTAGTCAAGGAGAATATGGGGCCGCTGTGTGGTGTCATGAAGCACTAACTGACCTTAGAACCTTTAATTGAACAACTTGGCCATTAGGAAGTAGTGAGATAGCCAGCTTTGGTGCAGTCCAAAGTTGGTTGATACTCGATACTACGCTCATTGATATCGGACTTTAGGGATATTTCGATCGCCAATAAAGAGGCTTGCGCTGAAACAATGCCCGATGAAGAAAGATCAGTGATATTGAGATTCCCTAGAACCCGATTACTTTCTAAGACATGTTGAACCAACTAAACTTCAAGAGAATAGTTACCAATGGAACCTCATGCAAGCCTAAACCTAAGGACTTATTTTGCTTTGTGTGTATGTGTTTTCTTGTACATGACATCATACCATAGTATGATACGGTGGCAGAACCGACTGTTAATACTAGTTTTACGTTGGTGTTCGCAAATGTTGCGGTAAGCAAGAGTCTCCATCGACTTTTCTTTTATCCAAATTAAGGAAAGGGTTAAAAGAACAGAAAAAGACCTTTTCGAGAGTTTTCTGAGTAAGGGGGTAGATTATGGAAAGGGAAGGTATTAACACCCTTTCCATCTGTAGTTATATACGGGCTCTTAGAGGTTTTCTCATTTTGAAATACCTTTGTGCTTTGTGTGTTTGAAGATGTTTTGAGAATGCCTTAGTACGGAAAACTTTGTAATGTTTCTCGGGATAGTGGAGAAAGTATACAAAGTGTTTTAGAAAATGTTTTTTTGAAAAGTAGTATTTGTGTAAGTGCAAAATGTTTTGAGCAAACTTCTAACAACTATTTACTTTGTACTCAAAAAGGTAGTTCTTTTCCTCCTATCCTTTAGACAGTGCTATCCTACTATTAGTGCATAGGTAGCCCTATCGCTGGATGTATAAGGGACACTCGAAGGGACATTACAGTCACAAAAGAAACTTGTGGAGACGCTTTAGCAATTTTGTTTAGGGACTAGATTATTTATCGAGAGGAAACTGTAGGGTCATCGAGGGACTATGATCTTTTGATTTTACGGGTCTCTGCTAAAGCGTCCCCGTTTCGAGGGACATGACTGCTTTATTTCTGAAGGAAACCAAAGTGGGGTACCCTAGAGGTGTATATGTTCAATGTGTGTTATATTCAGTTATTTTTTTAATCTTTTGTGTTAGGTTTGCTAATGTTTTATTTTTTCAATCCTGTCATGCAATCCTAGTTACTAGCAGTAAATATGTACATAATATAAAGTGTGGAAGTATAAACCTATATTATTACATGGCTTTGGGGAGGGGGATTTACACTATACAAAAACTTGGGAGTGCAAAAAAAATAAGAAAGCAGGTAAAATCCTATTAATTATTACATTCTAGGATGCATATACAATAATATAAAAATGCGAAAAATCACGCGTGAAAGTTAAAAGTACGTCTAAAAACCTAGTAAGAAAAAAAAATTTGTTTTTTATTTAAGAAAAATAGTCAATCATCCTAAAGTCTATATAATAAAATTAAATTAAGAAAAATAATCTAATTTTTTTAGTTTTTTTATTATTTTGAAAAGAAAATAATTAGTCCTAAATTCTAATTCATTTTTAATTAAGAAAAGGTTAAAGTTTTAATTAATTTACTTACAAAATTAGTTTAATAAAAAAAACCTAAAACTAATATTTTTGTGATTTTGATTATTTGTGTAATTAATTAAATAAATAAAAAATAATAATAAAAAAGAGAAATTAAAACAATACAAAAAAATGATAAATGGGCCTAAGTATGTGAAAGAGACAAGGGGGTGTTGATTTGAATTTACGCTGGGCCCAGATTGTGAAGCCCATGTTGCTTTATAATCTGATGAGACGAGGCCTTAAGGGTACATGGTGAGCTTGCATACTAAATGCGTCCATCTTGATCAGATGTGCATCTGATGGCAAGGGTTTGATGGAGTATGGTGAACCCCAGGCAGCATAGCACATGGAATCAGCATGAAACAAATTAGAAAATATAAAAGGTTGGACCTGGGATTCGAAACCAAGTCCTCTCCCTCACACGCACGCGCCTTTACTAGCTGAGCCACCTGTTCATTCATGCATAATATAAAACAATGCCTTCATGAAAGAAATATTTGATTTCCAAACATTCCATTTTTGAAGATTTCTTCCTTTTCATGGTCTTGCACGTTTCTTTTTGACATAATCATAATATATTGCCCAATATTTAATAAAATATGATCTCAATCCAATATTTTATTATTTCCATTATTTACTTATTTAATTTTGAATTTTGATGAATAAAAAAAATAAATAGCATAAATAATAGAATATTGCATGGGTGGGCTTAGAGGTCGTGGACCATGTTAGAAACAAGTTTCAAACATAAAAAGATAGGCCCGTTTGGAAAAATTCCAAGTTAGTTCAATATTTGCTTCATGCATTTTTCCAAAAATTGGTCAACTTTAGTAATGCATATCTCTCTCCATTTTAACTCTATGAGGGTGTTCTTGGAATATTTAGATAGCTTAGGTTGTCCTCTAAATAACCCTTTTAGTTTCATATCAACTGAATCTTCCATGTTTATGTACCAAGCTTTGACCCAAAAGGTGTTTTTGTTGACTTTTTGAAAGGACCCATAATGTCTAAGCTTGTATCTTTCAATTTATGCATTTCTTGAACTTGAGGGATGAAGAGAAGTTGTAGGGAATTGGCTTCTCTTTAAAATGAGCTTTGGTGGAAAAATTTCAGATAAAGAATGAGAAAGTTATGCCTGGTCAAAGTTTGGTTGACTTTTCCTAGATAGGAGCATTTCTTGAGGAATCATGATCAACCCTTAATCAAATGATGTATATCACTTCAAAATGTTGATGTTGACCAAAAATCTTGAAGTTTGACTGTATATAGGCCACAATTGACTTTTGACCTAATATAGTTGATTTTTAGGCATTTGAGAAGTTGACTGAGCAAACTTGTTGTGCAAGGCATAAAATTTGTCAGCGATAATCTTGAAGACATATTAGGACCATGGAAAACATTTGAGACCATTGGAGCTCACATATCTTGATGAAAATTGAAACCCTGGTCAGAGGTTCATTTCCTTAGGAGGAGAATTTGTCTGGTCAATTCTTGGCCATCCTTGGGAATGTTGGGAACCTTAATGGGCATGCCTTGAGTAAAATGAGAGGGAAATTTTTGGGTACAACAAATGAGTATCAGAATGGCATCCGTATCTAGAGCGTATCTGAACTGTATCTGGAGGTTGTATTGAATGAGTATCAGAATGACATCCGTATCTGGAGCGTATCTGAATTTCATCTAACAATTTTATTGAATGAGTATCAGAATGGCATCTGTATCTGGAGCGTATCTATACTATATCTGACAGCTGTATTGAATGAGTATCAGAATGGCATCCGTATCTGGAGTGTATTTGAACTCTATCTGGAAGAGAAATCTAGAATGTTTAGAGTGTTTCCGCTGGGAATTCCTTTTTTGTTATTTTGAGAAGAGATCCGCTAGGGAACATGAAAAGCTTGTAAACCAGGCTACAAAATTCTTTAAGATGCCGGAGCAGTAATTGGAGATTCTTGCTCTTCTGGGGATAAAAGAATGCTTGACATCACTTGGCTGTAAGCTGAGGATATGGCAGTGACTTTTTAGTTGAATGCCCCTGCCTCTGTACCTGCTGGACAAAGTAGTTGCGGCGGTTTTGTGGATGGTTTGAGTGTCATCCCAACTCCGCGGGTATTGAGCAGATGTTGATCGGGGCGATAAGTCTTCAACTGATAGACAAGTGACGAGATGATGGGACAAAGTTGCATGATTTAAATCCCTAACTTTTTCCTGGACCGCCCTTTCAGATTTTTAGTCCACCGGGATACCCTTTTTTGCCCGAGCCGCCTTTTCAGGTTTTCGACTACCGGGTGTACAATTTTATTTATATATCCCTAATTTTTTCCCGAACCATTTTGGTTCACCGGGATGCCCTTATTTTTGCCTAGGTCGGTCAACCTAGCGAGTCTTTGTTTATGCGTAATATCATTTATCTATGTCCGTGTTTACCGAGTGTGGAAGGTCGTCACCATCCATAGTGGTTAAGATCATGGGTCCACCAGAAAATATGTTCTTGATTATGAATGGCCCTTCGTCTGTGCGAGCCTCTGTGGGGCTGCTTCAGGATGAATCTGGTGCACCTGATGTTTGATCAAGTTTCTGATAGTCTTGAATTTCCTAGGTATCTTTTCTAAGAGATGTCATGGAAGGATTCAAAGACATGATACTGACACCATCTGATACTACTGGCACAGGCAAGCAATTTGGTGGTACCAAAGGTTCAAATTTCACAGTGATTTTTGCTGGAATCCCCGATCAATGTAACAAGCCCCGAGTAATTCAGATGGAAACCTGCCCCTGGCTATTCAACACTTTTGGAGAGATTCTTTGCATATTGGCTTGACTGCCCCAGATTAATTAGACACCATGTCATGCCCCTTGATCATGAAAGGCTTGTTATTGGGAATGTTTTTTTCCGTCTAAGATGATTTTGTCCATTGAGAGGATCTTCATTCACTGAATATTTGTCGTGTGAATTTCTCTGTTGTTTGAACAATTAGCCACATGCAAACAAAGTCATTTAAATAATGCAAAGCTTATGTCTGTCTTGAAGTTTGAAAATTCATTTTTTTAGTAAAACAAACAAACTTTTTAAGAGTGTGATATCAACTCAAAATTTATAGCAAACCTTATAGGAGTCAGGATACCTTTTATAACAGTATGCTTTTGAACTAACCCATGCTTCAACTAGGACTTTTAAGGGTTGTAACGTGGCCTGGTTCACAGTTTTAAGAAACAAAGGATAAGGGCTTAAAATTTAATTGTACCTGTGATACGGTGGCAGAACCGACTGTTTAATACTGGTTTGCGTTTTGCGTTTTGTGTTTGCAAAATGTCACGGTAAGCAAGAGTCGCCACCGACTTTTATTTCATCCAATCATGGAAAAGGAAAAAGAACATAAAAAACCTTTTTTTGAGATCTTCTGAGTACGGGGGGTAGATTATAGAAAGGGAAGGTGTTAGCACCCTTTCTATCCATGGTTTTCCATGGGCTCTTAGGTACTTGCTCATCTTTTAAAAATTGCTTGTGTGTGTGCTTGCTTTAAAAATATTTTACTTCGTGATAACCCTTGTATCAGTCCTCAAAGGTGTGACGAAGTTGTTTTGAAACTGTTTTGAAATGTGTTTATGTGAAAAGTTTTTATTGAGCAAGTACCTACTAGCATCTACCTACTCGAAAAAAGATTGTTTTTGTTCTATTTCCTTTAGACAGAGACATCCCACTATTAAGGAGTAGGTAGCACCGTCGTTGGAGTTTGTAAGGGACATTCGAAAGGGACAAGTACAATCACCAAAGAAATAGTTAGAAAACTTTAGTAGTAACCCTAGAGTCTTAAGATCTTTCCGAGGCAACATTTCCGAGGCAACATTTTCGAGGCAACATTCGAATGGGACAATTTGATCTCTTTATACTGGAGGGCGACCATTAAAATCTCCTATGCTTAATGATTGTTTACCGAAGGCAGCCGAAGTGAGGCAAACCCTAGGAGTGGACACGTGCGAGTGATTTGTTTCAATTATTTTAATATTTTCACATTAGGGTTTTCTAACTGTTTTAATTTTACATGCATTCTTGCCATACAATCCTATTAATTCATCTAACAGTTAATAATTTGCTGAAAGTAAAAGCGGAAATAAACCTAGCTATTACATGGCTTTGACAGTTACATAATTGACTTGACGGGAAATAAAAGTACGGAATTTAAAAATCCTAATTAAAACTATTACAACCTTGAAACAATTACAATAATAATGGCAAAAATAATAACAAGCGCGCGACAAACTAAATGTGAGAGAAACTAGGGTTTTGACCCTTGACTAAATCTTATTGCAATTGATTAAAGAAAAATCATTTTTAGTCGTTTTTGTTATTTAAGAGAATAAGGAATAGTTGAATTAAAAAAAGGAACCTAATTACTAATTAACTTTAATTAATAAAAATAATTAAGTTAACCTATTTTTTGTGTTTTTATTTGAAGAAAAGAAAATAATTAAATCAAGAATTTAAACCTAGTTTTTCTAATTGATTTTAATTGTAAAAATAAGTTAAAGTTACCCTAAATTAAATTAAGCTAATGAATTAAATTAAATTTGCTAAAAAAAAAACTAATTCTAATTTTTATGACCTTTTGATTTTTATGATTTTATAAAAAAACTGATTTTAAAAAATAAAATGAATAAAAAATAAAGAATAAAGAAAACAAAATAATAAAAAGAGAAAAAATTGAGAATTGGGCCTGCTGTTAGAAATTCTGGGGGGTGGGAATCTGAATTTCACAGCCCATTAAGCTTTCAAGCCCATTCAACCTTAGATCTGGTGTACCGTTGACTTGCGTGTGTACCATGGGCCTTCAAGGGAGAAGCGTGAGATCTGGCCAACTGGGCATCCAGTGGATGGGTGTTGGTGGTTCATGATAGGCATGGTATGATGTATTGCATGGTTTGATACGGTGGGAGAACTGACTTGAGGGTTTTGCGTTTTATCGCAAATGTTGCGGTTAGCAAGAGTCGCCACCGACTTTTCTTTTATCCAAAAGGAAAGGTGAAAAAGCACAGGAAATACCTTTGAGATGTTTTCTTGAGTTCGGGGGGTAGATTATGAAAAGGGAAGGTATTAGCACCCTTTTCATCCATGGTTTTCCATGGGCTCTTAGTTACTTGCTTAGATCACTTGCTTTTGGTTGTTTGAATTTGTGTTTGGTGTGGTTTTGAAAGTATTTTGTAAAAGAGATGATTCTTGTTCGTAAGAATGTATACAAAGATGTTTTGTCTTTTTGAAAATGTTTTCAATGTTTGTAAGATGTTTTTGAAATGTGTGTGTTTGTTTTGAAAATAGCAAGGATAGTTGTTTGGAAATAGAGCAAGTAACTAGAAGTAATCTACCTACACAAATGTCTTTCTTGTGCATTTTCTATTCCTTTGACATTGTTGTCTTACCATTGATTTGGTAAGCAACCTTATCTTTGGATGTAAACGGGACGGGCGTGGGTCATCGTATAGCCATGATTAGTAATGTTTGCAAAGTACCTTAGCATTTTGAGGAACGAAGATCATTTTGTAAGGCAACTTTTGAATAGCGCCATCGAGGGACTACGATCTTTATATTTGTTTGTTTTGCCAAGATACTTCGCATGCGTAATATGGCTATTTTTTGTTTTATGCAACCAAGTTGAGAAAACCTAAGGATGCTTGTGTGCAAGTGTATCATTTTCATGCTTTGATTTTGTCTTGTATTTAGGGTTTTCTATTTTGCTTTATTTCGATCTTATCATACAAACCCTAATTACAAATCATGGCATATAAAGCGATAAATTGCGTAATGTAAATATTACTAAGCTATTAAAACAATTTTATGGGAGGGGGAATACAAATTTGAATGGGGATTTGCAAAAATATAAACCTAAATAAATTATTACAACCAAATCGAATTTGTACGAATTAGAATAAATAAAATACAATATTTAAAGATGCAATACAATGTATATGTAAGAAAAGATTTTTTTGTTTTATTTTTATGTAAAAGAGATTATAATCTAAACTTAAAAATGTAAGGAAAAGGAATTAATTTTTTAAAAGGGAGACTTAACCCTAATTATTATTTTAAAAGAAAATAATGTTCTTATATATTATTTTTTATGTATTTTTTGTATTAAAAATAATAAATAATATTGTATAAAAAGATAAAGTTTTTATATATGCAAAAATAAATATTTATAAGTATGAAATGAGAAATAAATAAGTAAATTAAACTAAATATACTTTGATTATATTTTACAAGTTATTAAGAAAATACATGATATATATATTAAGAATAAAATATATATCTATGTGAAAAATAAACTAAAATAAAATAAAATGCAATATTATCAAATTTATATTTTTTAGGACTTTTATGCATCAAAGAAAATATTTAATATATTAAAAATGAAAATAAAACAAATAAAATATAAAATATAAAAAGTTGGCAGGGGGTGATATAGCAAAACTGGCAGCAATGTTAGTAAAAAATGCCAAGCCCAAGGAACTAAGCCCAAACCTCCAACCATATAAGTTATGTAAACTAACAATCAAAGATCAGAGAGAATTTTAAAACCCCTAAATTTAAACCTAATATTTTCAAAAACTTCAAGTTCCAAATTCTCTCAACTCAAGTAAAATCAATGCAAGATAAAGATATGTACAGTTTCGTTGCAATGAGGACTACATTATTTGTTCATAAATCGTGGCCAATGGTTGCCTGTATAAGGAGATAGAGTTTGAGATTTTACCTCCTTCAGTTGGAATCGTGGATGGAACTGGAGTGAGTTTGATGGAGGCCTGATACTTGCTTGAGCTTCCTTGAACTTCCCTGAACGTATTCCAACCTTTGCCTTGCTCTGAAAGTGCCTGAAACTCCTTGGCCAAGTAAAACTGCAAGCTTTGAAAGCAACAATGGCAGATGATGGGAAAGTGGTTACAGAACAGGGATGAAGGTCTGGATTGATTTGATATCAAGTAGGTAAGATGTTTTGATGATCAAGAATGGAAATGCACGAGCCAAATATGAGATTGGTATCCTTATGCCAAAACTGCAAGTTTGGACAGTTTTCTGGTGTTTTTCTGCTTGGGAGTGTTTCAGGCCTTCTCTAATCGTGTGCTAAGTTGTATTATGTTTGTATATTAGTATGGAATTGGTTTCATGTCAACCCTCAAACAACTGTGCCAATTCTAGCCTTTTTGCCACTTTTCTTGCATTTGAAGTAAAGTGAAGGGACAATGCTTGCCATGCTTGTACTTGATCTCTTAGGGTTGGTATCAACTTGTACAATTTTCTTTAGACCTGTGATACTTGTATGTACAATGGAGACAGGTGCAATGCTCAAGAATTGGAAAGTGGCAAAAGTCGTGCTTTTCCAAAATGGCAATGGTCACTTTATGCCATTTATGGAATTACAACTTGGGTAATGGCTCTAGGGCATGGATCAAAGCTTTGCCAACTGAGTAAGTATTAAATTAAGGAGTGAGGAACAAGTTTGGGACCTGTAAAGCATGGATTGGGCAGCATAGGTACTGGTTGCAACTTTGTTCTTCATGAAATGGCTTGGACAAAAAGTGAGAAATTGCCAACTTCATCTCTTCGATTCTCCCTACTCAAAAATGATCTTGAGGAGTTCTTGGACATTTTGGAAATCTTGCAATGTGCTCTATAACTCATCTTTGAAATTAATTTTTAGATACCTCTTGGAACTAGGTGAAAATTTGCCATGAAGTTGGGTCCAAAACCTGCCTAAACTAGGGCAAAATTTCACTAAATTATTTAGTTCGTGACCATGTATTCATAAATTTATATCTTGAGATCCAAGCATCTTTAGGGAAAGGTGTGTGAAGAAAAGTTGTAGATTTCATGGAGGTCTGCAATTTTCATGTTGGGAACTTTCTTTAAATCATTATGCATTATGGTGAAAAAGTGGCCTAAAGTTGAGAAAAAATAAGAAATTTTCTTATACTTAGAAAATTTCTAAGTTAAGAAAATTTTCAAATTTAAACCCTAATCTTCAAACTTGGATTTCTTGATGAACAAGTTTCACATTTTGACATGTTTTGATGAATTAAGACGCTTGGCACTTAATTTTGACCAAAAAGTCAAAGTTTGACTTTTCAGTGTACAATTGACTTTTGATCTGTTGACTGCAAATTTCATCTGTCAATCCAATGAAATTGAGATGTTTTGAGCCATGTAATTAGGTCAAGATGATGCAATTGAACACTTGAAATCATGCCTTAAATCAATTGGTCATTTTCTAGGTTAAAAATCAGAAATTGCCCTTCCTCAGTCAAAACCCTAATTTTGACCATTTTGCCCTTTTGATGATTTGATCAAATTTCTTGAGGAATTATGATCCAATCTTGACCAAATGACACATGTGGGTCTAAAATGTTGATGTTGATCAAAAATTATGAAGTTTGACTGTAAATTGGCTATGGTTGACTTTTCCCCCAATACAACTGATTTTTAGGTCAATTGTCCAATTGACTGAGCAAAAGTGTGGTTCAAGGTTTGAAACTTATCCTGAGTGATCTTAGGGATCCATAATGATGTTTGAAAGTCACATGAAGCATTGATAGTCCAAAAATCCTTGTGCAATCTCAAACCCTAATTTTGGGTCATCAGTGCAGGATGTTATGCCTTGAGCTGACCAAACCCTAATCCAGTCTTGAGTCAAAGAAACCTTGTGAGAAAAACTTGATAAATGAGAGGGAAAATTTTGGGGTACAACACATGGTATTGGCCTGAAATTATTAAGAAAATATCAAAATGCACACGCCTGGGACCGAACCCAGGACGTGTGCATCAAAGGCATGCTTCCTAACCATTTGCGCTGGACTTGTTAGTTGTATATATAATAAACAAATAAAATCAAAAGCCAAATCAAGCCTCCTTCCAGAAAAAATGCGTGAAATTTGAATGAACCAACCATGCCTTGCCACACATTATCTTCTTCCTTGGACCATTGTTTTAGGTAAAACACTTTTACCTACGGACGTTTGTTTGTAGCTATAACCCTGTTTCATTCAAAAATTGCATACAAGCAAGATAAATGAAATTGGTGACCATGAATCAAATGGGCTTGAAGCCCTGATCATCATGGTACCCAATATGAGGGCCAATTGTTCCTGCATTGAAAACCCCTAAAACAAACTCGTAAACCCTAGCAATGGCATTACGCGATTCCTGTGTAGAAACTCAAATCAAAGCATTCAAAAACGTTGCAAGCATGACAATAAACATGGATATGTGATTAAAACAGATTTATGATGCGTAAATCAATGGATTCAAACTTTAAAAAAAATGCAAACCGTGATATCTCTAGGGGCGATTTCTGGATGCTTTGAGGTTATTAAATGACGTTGTTAGCTTCCTGGGATGTCCAAGGATGGATTAGAAGCCTTGGAATGGTTTGAACTGGCCTGTAGAAAAAGATAGGTATCACACTTTTCTTGTAAAATTTTGATTTCTCTCTTGTTGTTTCACACCTCCAATCCTTGTCTTCTTGATATGGAATTGTTATGCCCTTATAGTATACTGAATTAGGTCAACAAAATTGACATGAATCTTGAGAAATAATGGAGATTTGATTTGATTTGCTTCATGTATGATTTCTTTCCAAAGCTTGCTTCAATCCAATATTTTTCAACCCTAATGAGCCTTGCACGAATTGGCTGGCATACTAGTTATACATGGACTCCAAATGTGCACAAAAATCTCAAGATTTGATTTGTTTTCATTATTTTACCATTTAATTTGATTTATTTTGATTTAAATGAATAAAAAATCAAAATAAATGATAAAAGTAATAAAATAATAGGTGGAAAAGCTCAGGGGTCATGGGTCCTATTAGAAACATGTTCCAAGCAAGAAAACATGGGCTCCTTTGGAAAAAATGCAAATTTGATCAATGTTGACTTTGGACAATTTTCCAAAGATTTCCAACTTTGACAATGCACAACTCTCTCAATTTTGAGCCTAGGAGGGTGTTCTTGGACTTTTTAGAAATCTTAGGGTGTCCCCTAACTAACCCTTTTTGTTTCATCTCAATTGAGTCTTCCATGTTTATGTATGAAGCTTTGACCCAAAAGGTGTTTTTGTTGACTTTTCAAAATGACCCATAATGTCAAAATTCATATCTTTTTATGAGTGCATATTTTGAACTTGTGAGCTGAACATTAATTGTAGGGAATTGCATCATGTTCAAAATGAGCTTCGGATGGAAAATTTATGATAAAGTATGAAGAAGTTATGCTTGGTCAAAGTTGGGTTGACTTTTCCTACAAATCCCTAATTTAGCAACTTTTGGGTTTGATGAATTTGGCGCATTCCTTGAAGAATCATGATCAACCCTTGATCAAATGATGGATAAAATTTCAACATGATGATGTTGACCAAAAATCTTGAAGTTTGACTGTATATGGGCCACAGTTGACTTTTGACCTAATACAGTCGATTCTCAAGCATTTAGGCAGTTGACTGATCAAACTTCTTGTGCAAGGCATGAAACTTGACATGTAGGTCTTGAGAACATATTGAGACCTTGGAAAGCATATGAGACCTTTGTGGTCCACCCATCTTGATAAAAATAGAAACCCTAATTTTGAGGTGTACTGCCTTAGGAGAGAGTTTGTCTGGTCAACTCTTGAACTTCCTTGAGCAATTTGGGGACCTCAATTGACATGTATTGAGTAAAATGAGAGGGAAAATTTTGGGGTACAATAGTACCCAACCCGTTCTTCATGATGTTCTTCAGTCCTATGCTCAGTTAATTGTGCGTTTAACTCCAACTTGAGTCTTTGTTCTGATATTCTGGTGATGGTTCGTGTGATACGGTGGCAGAACCGACTGTTAATACTGGTTTGTGTTTTGCGTTTTTTGTTCACAAAATGTCGCGGTAAGCAAGAGTCGCCACCGACTTATATTTCATCCAATCATGGAAAAGGAAAAATAACTGAAAAAAAACCTTTTTTCGAGATATTCTGAGCACGGGGGGTAGATTATAGAAAGGGAAGGTGTTAGCACCCTTTATATCCATGGTTTTCCATGGGCTCTTAGGTACTTGCTCATTTTTCAAATTGCTTGTGTGTGTGCTTGTTTTTTTGAAAATGTTTTACTTCGTGATAACCCTTGTATCAGTCCTCAAGGATGTGACGAAGTTTGTTTTGAAAATTGGTTTTGAAAGGTGTTTGTGTGAAAAGTTTTATTGAGCAAGTACTTAAGATTCTACCTACTCGAAAAAAGATTATTCGTTCTTGCTTCCTTTAGACAACGCTATCTCACTATTAAGGAGTAGGTAGCACCGTCGTTAGAGTTTGCAAGGGACATTCGAAAGGGACAAGTACAGTCACTAAAGCAACAGTTAGAAAACTTTAGTAGTAACCCTAGAGTCTTAAGATCTTTTTGAGGCAATATTTCTGAGGCAACATTCGAATGGGACAATTTGATCTTTTAGACTGAAGGGAAACCATTAAAATCTCCTATGCTTAATGATTGTTTTACCGAAGGCAACCGAAGTGAGGCAAACCCTAGGAGTGAATATGTGCATATGAATTGTTTCATAACATTTAATCTTTTCACATTGGACGTTCTCGTAAAACAAAACAGAAAAAGAGAAAAAAAATTGAAGTTTCTTGTGAAAACGACTTGTATTGATTTTTGAAGTTGGCCTGTAATAGGCGTTTTTGTACAAAGAGGCCGACGTCCTAGTAAGAGAACGCCACTGAAAGATAGAAATTATACAATTTGTGTAAAAGAAAGAAAAACAGCTATGTGAAAGGACCCCATTGGGTTCCAACTCTGCTATTGCCTTTATATCTTTAAGCGTCTCATCACTTGGCTACTTGGCCGAAGGTTGATCAGATTGATTGGTGCCTTGAAAGCTTGATAGTCGATACCGAAGTCTGGTTGCAAGATGATGCAATGAGGCATAATGTTACGCTTCAATCCCTAACTTTTGCCTGGACCGCCCTTTCGGGTTTTTACTCCATCAGGATACCCTTTTTTGCCCAAGTAGCCCTTTCGAGTTTTCGACTTGCCGGGTGTACAGATTTTTTTCATTTTCATCCCTTACTTTTGCCCGAACCCTTTTGGTTTGTCGGGAAGCCCTTATTTTTGCCTAGGCCAGTCAACCTAGCGGGTCTTTGATTATACGTAGTATCTTTTCACTATGTATGCATTGACGGGGTGAGGAAGGTCATCACCGTCCATGGTGGTTAGAATCATAGCTCCTCCCGAGAAAATGTTCTTAACCACAAATGGCCCTTCGTACGTGGGAGTCCATTTGCCCCTGGGATCACCTTGTGGCAGTATGACGCGTTTTATCACCATATCCCCGACTTGATATTCTTGACGCCTGACTTTCTTGTTAAAAGCCTTGATCATTCGCTTATGATATGCTTGTCTATGGCAGATAGCAGTAAGCCTCTTTTCGTAGATTATATTTAACTGATCAAGTCGAGTTTGGATCCAGTCGTCTTCGTTCAAACCCGCATCCTTCATAATTTTGAGATAAGGTATCTGAACTTCTATGGGTAGGACTGCCTCCATGCCATATACTAGAGAGTAGGGTGTTATCCCTATCAACGTCTGTGCTGAGGTATTGTACCCATGAAGAGCGAATAGTAACATCTCGTGCCAGTCTTTATATGTCACTGTCATCTTCTGTACAATCTTCTTGATGTTCTTGTTAGTTGCTTCAACAACGCCATTCATCTTCGACCTGTAGGGAGAAGAATTATGATGTTGTATCTTGAACTGCTTACAGAGCTCGGTGATTATTGTGTTGTTGAGATTTGTACCATTTTCAGTAAAAATCCTCTATGGTACACCATATTGACAGATCAGATTGTGTCGGATAAACCGTGCCACGACGTTCTTGGTTACAGTAGCAAAAGAAGCTGCCTCAACCCACTTTGTAAAGTAATCAATGGCTACTAAGACGAAATGATGCCCATTAGACGCAGTAGGTCTGATCTCGCCGATCATGTCGATGCCCCACATCACAAAGGGCCAGAGGTACATGCACGTTATCAGCATAAATCTGGCATTTATGACAAGTTCGAGAGTGCTGATAGCAATCGGCTTCCATGGTGGACCAGTAATATCCTGCCCGTAGGATCTTCTTAGCCATGGTATGTCCACTTGAATGGGTTCTGAAGGTGCCTTCATGTAGATCTGTCATGATCCTCTCTGCTTCGTTCTTGTCTACACACCATAGTAGTTTGGAGTCATGGTTGCGTTTATAGAGGATCCCATTACTAAGGAAGAACTTTGCAGCGAACCTTCTCAGAAACTTCTTATCATTGACAGATTCCCCTTCGGGATACTCCTGAACCTCGAGATATCTTTTGACTTCGTGAAACCAGGGTTTGTCTTCCACTTCTTCAGTATCGATCTCACAGCAGTGTGCTGGTTCATCCAACCTCTCAATGGTAATCTGGGGAGCTTCATTGTCCCACCTAACCTTGAACATAAAAGACATGGTAGCTAGCACGTCCTCCAATTGGTTCTCCTCTCATGGGAAATGTTCAAAGGTTACCTCCTCAAAGTGTGGAAGCAATGTCAGTACATACTCTTTGTAAGGAATGAGATTTGGGTGCTTCGTATCCCATTCGCCTTTGATCTGACGTATCACCAGAGCGGAATCCCCAAATACACTTAAGAACTTAATCCTCAGGTCAATAGCAGCTTGAAGACCCGTGATACATGCTTCATACTCCACCATGTTGTTGGGGCAGTTGAAACATAATCGGGCGGTGAACGGAGTATGACAGCCCTCAGGAGATATAATTACAGCGCCAATGCTGTTACCTAGTGCGTTCGAGGTTCCATCAAAATACATAGACCATCAGGATCCTTCCTCAGGTCCTTCATATGGTCCAAGTTCTTCGCAGTCGGTTATTGTTGTACCCCAAAATTTTCTCTCCCTTTTTCACAAGAAATCACAACCCCGGGATTTTCTCTGATTTATTAAGATTGACTCAGGAATCGATCAGACAGATCTTTCTTTGGCAGTAATCCAGGATTAGGGTTTTCACTCGCATCTCTCAGAAGAAACTGAATCCTCAGAAATTCAGTTAACTGTTACATTATTTTTACGCTTGTCCAAGATTAGTGGTTGTTTCTCAAAACCTAATTATCTGGGATAAGAACTGATACTTTTGTTTGGAACATTAAGGCATTTGTTTGATCATTGGAGTGAAAGGTTTATGGAATGCTTGTTTGTTTAACTGTACAACGCATATGTTATTTGGAATACTACACACATTGTGATTGATGTAAGGTTGCGAGACTGCAAAGTTTGTTGATTATTTATTTCATCTGGATTAGAATTATTGAGACACAGTTTCAATTATTTTGATTTAAGAGTTTTAAATAATTAAATAAACAATGCAAGGAAAGATTGGAAGATATTTGACAAAGACTTTTTTTATTTATTTCAAATATTGTTACAAATTTTATTCGAATATTGTAAGATTACAACTTATAGTATTTACAATAATATTTGCTTACAATAAATGGAAAAATAAATCTAAACCTAATCTCCTAAGATCTTTGACTTCTACTTCTACTGCTTCCTCTATCATCCAACTAGTACTTACCTACAAAAGATAGAAGAAAAAGAAATCAGCGCAATTAACTGAAAATAATTTTCAAGCAGATAAAAAGAAAAATCATCATTAAAGTCTGCCGGCTGGAATCAGAATGCTATGTTCATCACATGTTATTTTCCCCTCTGCAAATCACAAGAAGATCGCTCTTCTCGGTTCACAGAGAGAAAAATAAAATATATAAAATGCAAGCATGTCAAACTAGATGCAAAAACATGGTTCAAATACAAAAGTTCCAAGCTGCATTAACCAAGCAAACTGAACTGCAAACTGAGTTCCAAGCTGCATTAACCAAGCAAACTGTACTGTAAACTGAGTTACAAAAAGCATAGCAACTAGCAAAAGTAACAAAGTACACTATGCAGAAAATATGGAAACAAAGTACACAATGCAGAGAGATAAACCAAGTTACAAGCAAGAGGCTTGTTAGAGCCATCATCATTTTCCAGCCTAGGCAAAACTTTTCAGAATTAAATATAATAAGCAATTAAAAATGCTTATGAAGGGAGGGAGAGAAAGAGAAGACCTGGTGAAAGTTTATAGTTTTGGAAAAGGCAGGTTTTTCAAGACAGTAAAAGAAAACAAAAAGATATAAAGAGGCTACTGCATAACAGTCCAGAGGAGAGGACATAGAGCCCACAAAACAACTCAAACTTGCATTACAAGTCTGCAAAAACTACACCAAGCAAATCAAACTAACAGCAAGCCTGTTTCCAACAACAGCAAGCCTGCCTCCAAAAACCTTCAAACCTGCCTGCACTATATCACTACAAATAAAACAGCCTGCCTTAAAAATGGCAAACCTGCTATCAAGGCACCTGGCATAAACTGTGGTCAAACCTGCATAACCTCAAAAACTGCAAATCAAAAACCAAAACCACAAACCTGCTTCCCACATCAAGCAAGCCAAAACTTGCAAATCTGCATTACAAGTCTGCAAAACTACATCAAACAAAAACTACCTGCATAACCTGCTTAACCTATAAAGCCAAAACCTACAGCCTGCAAACTCAAGCAAACCAGTAGCAAACCAGTAGCGAACCTGCAAGCAAACCTGATAGTAAACCTGCTAGCCAAAATAACTCAAACCTGTACCAAACTCAAAACAAGCTAACCAACAACCTCATCATCAACAAGAGAAAGGAAGAGCTTGCAGAACCAGCAAAACAACAACACCAGTTTTCAGGTTCATCATTATCAAACATCAGCATACAAAGAGAAAAGAAGAGCATTTCAGAAGTGAAAGAACAAGTTTCAGATTTTCTTTTTCATCATCATTAACATTAACAAGCTAGAAAGACAAAGAAGAAGCAACCAAAACAATTCGCAGAACAACATCATCATCAAATAATCAAGGTCAACAAGGAGAGAGGAAAAGTTTAGAAGCAAAACAACAAGGAACCAACAAGTTTCAGATTTTCTTTTTCATCATCATCAACAATATTCAACAACGAGAAAGGGAAAGATTCAAAAGTCCACAAAAGTTCAAAATACATTTTCATCATCAATTCAAATCAAAACAACAAACAAAGAGACAAATCTCAGAGCATCATCATCATCATCGATATCAAATAACCCAGAAGAAAGAGGAAGAGAAAATCAGAAGCTATTCAAAGGGTTTTCAGAGGCGACATAAGTAGTTTTCAGAAAAGCTCATCATCAAACATTCAAAAGAAAGTACAAAGATATCGGTAAGGAGAGCAAGCAACCGTTGTCATCATCTTCTCCACCTCCGGCCACCAAGAGCGCCGTCGGTCCAACCCTCCCTCCATTTTTTTCAGAGGCAAAACGTCAAGGTAAGTCTCCTCACCCCCTACACTGCATCATGCTCATAACAACCATAGATTAAGAGATAAATCCAAAACACAAATCAAGAGAATCAAACATGCAAAACTGTTAAAAAAACCTTAAAGTGCATTTGAAACAAAAAAAACTGTACCTTTCAAACCATCGCCTTGGACCGTCGTGGGGAGGAGAGGGCGAAGGTGGCGCTCTGGCAGCTTGGAGGTTGGAGGAAGAATCAATGCTTCTCCTGAGAGAGAAAAAGAGAAACGGAGAAGAAGAGAAAGGGGGCGCCGCTGAAGCCAATTTTGAAAATCCTAATTCTGAGCACACCACGCATCAACCCTAACAAAACCTTGTGCAATAGCATTCTGGGCCTTACCCGTTTCCATTTTCCTTAAGCCCAACAACGCTTATGCCAATGAACCCCCCCTTTTTCTTCTTCCTATTTCTTATTTTTAATCATTTTTCATTTGGGCCATAAAATCCCAAGGCCCATCATCTTTTCTAATTAATCTTTTACTTTTTTTTCTTTTTTTTCTTTTTTTTTTATTTTCAATAACTTATTTTCTTTTCTTTGTTAATAATAAAGCCAAAAATATATTGAAATTTTGTTTTAATTTTCTTAATTTAGTTTTCTTTTAATTCAATAAAATACATTAATAATAGAGATTTTATTTTTGTTTTATTTATAAAATACGCAAATAATAGAAACTTTAGTTCAAAATAAATTTTCTTTCTTTAAAACTTTTTCTTTTCATAAATTCCTTAAAAATACAAAAATAATAATAAATACTTAATCTTTATTAGGTTAAATTTTATTTGTTTATTTGTAAATAAATACATACATCTCATATTTCTTTTATTTTATATATCTTATAAATTGTTATAATCTTATGTTGAATGGCGATGATTCAATTTGGTTGTAACCCATAATATTTGGGACATTATTATTCTTGAGAGACTCATCCCCATTTGTAAATGATTGTACCCCCATCCCCGGATACTCTTTTGTAATAGCTTAGAATTTAATTCTCGCACTTTATGCTTTTAAATTATGCCATGATTAGAGATTAGGGTTTGTATGTGAAAGTCTAAAATCAATCGCTAGATGACCTAATACAAGACAAATGCATAAAAATGACAAACACAATGCACACTTGCACCTCTAGGGTAACCTCGCTTGTTGCCTCGGAAAATGCAATCATGTCCCTTGAGTATGAGACACTCTAGTAAATGACCCTTCGATAAACAAAGATCGTAGTCCCTCGATGACCCTCGGTGTTGCCTTCGATAAAACGATCTCGTCCCTTACAAAATTGCTAGAGCGTCTCACAAGTTGCTTTCAATGATTGTATACGATGACCCGCACCTGTCCCGTTTAACATCCAAACACAAGGTTATTCATCAAATACAATGGTGAAACAACACTGTTAAAAGGGTTAAAAACATAAGAAAGATCTTTGAGTAAAATAGGGTAGACAACTCTTAGTTACTTGATCAAAAGCTTGCAAAACATCCTTTCCATTTTTCAAACACACCTCACAACACAATTTCAAAAACAAACTTTCAAAACATTGAAATGTCTTTTCAAAAAGACACACACCTTTGTATATATTCAAAACAAGAATCATTACAAAGGTCGCCTAAAGACAAGGCCTCTTTTCTAAAGCATTTTCAAAACCACACACACAAAACACCATTTCAAACAATTGAAAAGCAAAGGCAAGTGATCTAAAAACAAGTAACTAAGAGCCCATGGAAAACCATGGATGAAAAGGGTGCTAGCACCATCCCTTTTCATAATCTACCCCCCGAACCCGAGAAAACATCTCAAAGGTCTTTCCTGTGCTTTTTGACCTTTCCTTTGGATAAAATAAAAAGTCGGTGGCGACTCTTGCTAAACCGAATAAGTGCAAAAATAAACGCAAAACCTCAAGTCAGTTCTCCCACCATATCACAGAACTGGAGACTCTGTTGGGGATCATCTGAAAGTGGGGTTACCTTAGGGTTTTAGATCACCTTTACATGCTTACCTTGATTGCTTTGATTGCTTTACTTTTTGGGTTCCTTGTTTAGGGTTTGGTTTAAATCCTACATCCGGATTTGGGGGCACCTTTTAGGTAAGTAGCAATAAACTGTGAGGGAACTGTGCGGGGTATACCGACATGGTTGAAACAGTAGCTACGTTGATGTGGCACATTGGTTGGTACCGGTAACCCTTGAGTTGAATCAAGGAGAGTAAGGGGCTGCCACGTGGTGTCGTGAAGCATCAATTGACTTTAGAACCTTACTTGACCATCTTGGTCTTATTAGGGGTAGTGAGATAACCGGCTTTGGTGAAGTCCGAAGTTGGTAGATACTCAATACTACACTCATTGAGGATTGTTTTCTTGGAATATTTTGGTCGCCAGTTAAGTGGCTAAACCAAAACAATGAACACACAAAATAATCCAGTGATATTGAGCTCCTTAGAACCCGGTTACTATTTCTAGGACAGGTTGAGCCAACTAACTTCAAGAGGGTACTTACCTACAAACCCCATGCAAGCCTAAACCTAAGGACTTGTCTGCTTTATATGAATATGATTACCTGTATATACACTTGCTTACTTTTGCATACCTGTACATAACATCATAACATCATACCATAGCATTTTCAATAACCATTTCAAGGATCTCGAGGGTCTTTTGATACAGGGTCACGTTGAACCAGACGTCTACCAAAGGGCAAGAGGATTCATCTTCCTCTAAATAAACACCGTTGAAGATCAAGTACAACAACTTGAATCGAGGGCTATGACCCACTCGACATGGTGAGCTTGATTCTCGTGGAAAGACATCCACCGATACAAAGCTCTCCAATCAAATATTTGTTGATCGAAGTTCAACCTCTAACATTTTCTTGTGTTTACCTCATGAGATTCTTGAAAACATGCATCCACATATCATGCATTGTATCATGACAGGTTTTCCCTTTCAGGTTTCCTTATTCTCCGACTGTTTATTTCAGTAGATATGGCTCTAGAGAGGACTGTCGAAGATATCCAGGCTCAAAACGCTCAACTTCAAGAAATGTTATTGAACCTGTCCCAGGGGAAAGAAGAAGTAAAATCTCTCCTCACAAGGGGCATGGTCCTAGGAAACCCAGGCGGCGTCAAGAATGATCAGTTGGAAGAACTACAGATTGAGCTGGCAACAATGAAGATCCAGGTGATGGGACAACTGGTGGGCCAGATGGCTCTCATTCAAGACCTGGCTCAAAGACAAGAAGAGCTCAGGGTCCACGTCAACAAACGGATTCAAGATAACCAAGTGGGGAAAACAACTAGGGTTAAAGATCAGGTCATCATTCAACCCCCTTTGAGACAAGAAGACAAGGGAAAGGCTCCTCAGCTTGCTTCAGGGTCACAAGCCCAGCAACAACCTCGCCAGCGTCAACGGGGTAATCGGCGTAAGCAAAATACATCTGGAAGACATTTCACTGAGACTGACATACCATCATCTCTAATACTGGAACGCTTGTTGGAGGTCAATATAACTGCTTTAAAGGATCCTCTTCGGAATCCCAACACCTCTGCTCTTAGCTATCACCCTGACGCCTTTTGTGTATACCACTCCTATAGTCCTGGACATGACACCGACGACTGTTGGGCTTTGAAAAACAAGATCCAAGACTTGATTGACAATGGAGTGCTGAAATTCATGCCGGATGGCGAGATGAAAATCTTCCGCTAAGGGTTCTCCACCTAAAATGACAAAGTTCGAACTAAGAGACTTTTGTTTCATTTGAATTTTCAAGTTGTAATTTCTTTTGTTATTCAAACAATTATCTGTTGATGTGGAACTCTGTTTCATTAATGCATTGCATATGTTTGTCTTGAATTCATCCATTCGTTTTCACTATTCTTGAACTATGCTTTCTACTTTCTTTATGACATTTAACTCTTGCAAAAAGCTACAAGCCTTTAGAGGGAGGATGACGAAACAATACCATAATCTCATACGGTATGCTTTTGAACAGGCCTTGCTGACGATGTACATGCGTTTCTTTCAAATCCTAAACACTGGAGTTATAAGGAAGATAATCCCTAGTCAACCCCTTCGAGCCAAAGAAGTAGAAGTTTTCTGTTTTAAAAACACAAATTGAAACCTTTAAACCTGGGGCAGGGTAGTCACTCAGTTAATTCAAAATATGCGCATTGAAGTCGCAAACTCTCAGTTTGTAATACAACGAATGACATCAAAAACATTCCTTTGGAACCAAAAGACAGTGATGGTTCCTTATCTCATAGGTAGTCATTATCTATAAAAAAAAGAGGAAAGCCCACTGAGTCAAAACCTACAAAGGAGGTTTAAGAAAGCTGGGGCATCTCGCTGACTGTAATCTCGAAAACAAGAACAGTCAGGCAAAAGTTAGGGATAATAAACCAAAAGAAAAAGGTCGTTGTAAATCCTCAACAACATGAAAAGTGTTGCAAAAATAACTGCCTTCCCATAAAATTCAACTTGTGGGAACCATCACCAAAGCGTCATTCCAAACTCGAATAGAGTTTGGCGCACAATTAACTGAGTTTAGGATTGAAGAACATCATGAAGAGCGGGTGGGTACAAATATACTTTAAGTCTTTATCCTTTGTTTCTTAAACCATGAACCAAGCCACATTACAACCCTTCAAAAGTCCTAATTGAAGCATGGGTTAGTTCGAAAGCATATTGTTACAAAAGGTATCATGACTCCTCTAAGGCTTTGCTCTAAATCTTGCGCTAAATTTGTCTTATAAAAAGTTTTCTGCTAAAAAACGTATTTTTTTCAAAAAAAAAAAACTTTGAGACAAGCATGAACTTTGTATTACTTGAATATCGTTGTTTGCACATGTTTATTTGTTTGACAGCGAAGAAATTCACACAGTGAATGTTCGGATGAACGATAACTCTCTCAGTAAATAAAATCACTTCAAGTGGGATGACACTCCTGTTGCAAAAATCTCCCATCAACAAAAGGGGATTTGATATGGTATTGTCCAGTAAACCTGGGGAAGTCCAGTCAAGATTTCAAAAAATCTTTCAAAGTCCATTAAACCTGGGGCAGTTCAGTCAAGATTTCATGAAATCTCTCAATTGCAGTTTAACCTGGGGCAAGCCTCCATCACCATCACTTGGGGCATTAAAACGTCAATCTCAACAAAGGGTTACATACAGTCCAAGTTTCCTGGCAATACTACAAACATCTGATACTAGGGGCAGTGACGAATCTCTCCAAAATCTTTTTGAAAAGAAATTTAAGCGTCCTCGAGAAGTTCATCACCTCTCTAGCAGACCAGCAGTCGTGGGTTTATTTTCCCAACATTTGTCAAGGATTTATTCTCTGAAACAAATTACATTTCAATAACATTCATAACATACTCAGATTGATCAGCAGGCAAAGATTCCTTCATCACCTGTTGGAAGTTACGGTCGTCAAAGATTCCTTTATCACCTGTTGGAAGTTACGGTCGTCGAAGATTCCTTCATCACCTATTAGGAAGTTACGGTCGTCAAAGATTCCTTCATCACCTGTTGGAAGTTACGGTCGTCGAAGATTCCTTCATCACCTGTTGGAAGTTACGCTCGTCGAAGATTCCTTCATCACCTATTAGGAAGTTACAGCCGTCAAAGATTCATTCATCACCTGTTGGAAGTTACGATCATCGAAGATTCCTTCATCACCTGTTGGAGTTATAGCCGTCAAAGATTCCTCCATCCTCCGGTTGAATTAAAGTTAATCCAAGACTCTCTCTGTTTTGGTCAGATCGACACTAAGATCTCCCTGATTCTTATGCTAATGGAAGATATTCCGAGTTTTGATATTTCAGATAAATCTCTCAGCGAGTTATTCTGATTCTCTTCACTATCAAAGATGAAGAATCCAACTCCTTTCTCCTTCACCAGTTCAGGACTTATCTTCCCCGGCGAAAGGAAAGATGCAATCAAATCCTCACAAAATTCAAGTTATGAAGCCCGGATTCGACCGGATAGTATCTTGGTCTCTACAGCATATTGTGAAGCCCAGATTACGACCGGATAACAATATCAGACTACCGTGAAGCCTGGATCACGACAAGATAGTGGTATCTCCTAAGAGCAAGCCGTGAATCCCAGATTCGACTGGATAACAGCTCAACAAGTTATTGTGAAGCCTGGATTACGACCAGATAGCAATACAAGTTTCTGTGAAGCCTGGATTACGACCAGATAGCAGCCAAGAATACTACAAAGCCTCGAGTCGACCAGATAGTGGTATATCTTTAACACAAGCCGTGAAGCCCTGATTCGACCGGATAACAGCTCAACAAGTTATTGTGAAGCCTGGATTACGACCAGATAGCAATACAAGTTTCTCTGAAGCCTAGATTACGACCAGATAGCAGCCAAGAATACTACGAAGACTGGAGTCCACCAGATAGTGGTATATCTTTAATACAAGTTATGAAGCCCAGATTCGACTGGATAATATCTTGATATCTCCAAACGCCGGGAAGCCTGGATTCGACCAGATAATGGTATGATACATCTTGAAGCCTGGAGATCAACCAGATAACGGTTAACCGTTAACAGAATGAAGATTCTCATCCTTGAAACCTCAGAAGATTGGTATACTCCCAAGCTCCTGATACCGTTAACAGAATGAAGATTCTCATCCTTGAAACCTCAGAAGATTGGTATACTCCCAAGCTCCTGATACCCTTAATAGAATGAAGATTCTTATCCTTGAAACCTCAGAAGATTGGTATACTCCCAAGCTCCTGATACCCTTAACAGAATGAAGATTCTCATCCTTGAAACCTCAGAAGACTGGTATACTCCCAAACTCCTGATAACGCCTGAATGAAGATTCTCATTTTGGCTTCCCCAGTAGATTGGCATACACCCAACCTTCTGACTCAAGACCTGAATGAAGATTCTCATTTTGGCTTCCCCAGTAGATTGGCATACACCCAACCTCCTGATTCTCCCCGACAGAATAAATATTCTCATTCTCAAAGTGGTATACAATTCAACTTCCTGATATCCCCGACAGAATGAAGACTCTAATTCTCAAAGTGGTATACAATTCAACTTCCTGATATTCCCGACAGAATGAAGATTCTCATTCACAAAGTGGCATACGACTTGATTTCTAAACTTCCTCCAAACAGGAATAAGCCCCTCCAACAGGATAACTACTTTTCAACAGTATGGCTATTCCCCACAGAGTTCTTACTCCCCAACAAAATCAAGACTCTCATCCAGGATTCTCCGGAGCTTTCTTTACTCTCGGCATAAATTTGTCAAAATTTCAAATCCCCTGCAAATCGAAGATTCTTGTTCTTGGCTCCTCAAAGCTAATTCCCCAAGCAGAATGAAGACTCTCATTCTCAAATCCTCACAAAGTTTTCAGATATTCCCCAGTGGAGTTTTTCTCAAAATGAAAAAACAGGAATCCCCAATAGATTGGCATACAACCCAAACTCATGATTTCCCCAGCAGTGGTCCCAGGACTTCTCATTCTCAACGATCAAAGGATTTTCAATCCCCAGCAGCAGTCAAGGATTTATTCTCACCGATAGCGGTCAAAGATTTTACTATCTTCAGCTATCCAGGATTTATCTTCCTCAGCACGACGGCTAGTCAAGCTCACCTGCACATTCATTACATTCATATATCATAAGCATTGATATAACACATACATTGCATCATACAGCATAACTTTGTGTTTCAGCTAATATCTTACCCGTCGTAGGATAAGTTTAACAAGTTTCAAACTTCAAGGATTTTTGAAAACAGTTTACGGATGCCTCCCGACACGGATGCTATTCTGTTGCTTATTCAGACCCCCAGCTCAGAGACGTTCCAAACATGGATACCTTTCTGATACTCATTCTTTCATACAGTTCAACAAACATTCTTGGATGGCATCTTTTAAGCCCATCTCCAATGAGATTCTACCTTCTCCAAATGGCATCTTTAAGCCCATTCCCTCAACTATGCTTTGACGAGTGCAAATTTATGGGTACTCTAGTGTCCAATCATTTTTTACCTTTGAGTCGTGAACGGCAAGATTTCATATCTAACTCTTCAGGTTCAAGAAGATTGAACAGGGGCAACTATTGTACCCCAAAAATTGCTCTCCCTTTTTCACAAGAAATCACAACCCCATGATTTTCTTTGATTTATTAAGATTGACTCGGGAATCAATCAGACAGATCTTTCTTTGGCAGTAATCCAGGATTAGGGTTTTCGCTCGCATCTCTCAAAAGAAACTGAATCCTCAGAAATTCAGTTAACTATTACATTATTTTTATGCTTGTCCAAGATTACTGGTTGTTTCTCAAAACCTAATTATCTAGGATAAGAGCTGAGACTTTTGTTTGGAACATTAAGGCATTTGTTTGATCAGTAGAGTGAAAGGTTTATGGAATGCTTGTTTGTTTAACTGTACAACGCATATGTTATTTGGAATACTACGCATATTGTGATTGATGTAAGGTTGCGAGACTGCAAAGTTTGTTGATTATTTATTTCATCTGGATTAGAATTATTGAGACACAGTTTCAATTATTTTGATTTAAGAGTCTTAAATAATTAAATAAACAATGCAAGGAAAGATTGGAATATATTTAACAAAGACTTTTTTTATTTATTTCAAATATTGTTACAAATTTTATTCGAATATTGTAAGATTACAACTTATAGTATTTACAATAATATTTGTTCACAATAAATGGAAAAATAAATCTAAGCCTAATCTCCTAAGATCTTTGACTTCTACTTCTACTGCTTCCTCTATCATCCAACTGGTACTTACCTGCAAAAGACAGAAGAAAAAGAAATCAGCGCAATTAACTGAAAAGAATTTTCAAGCAGATAAAAAGAAAAATCATTATTAAAGTCTGCCGGCTGGAATCAGAATGCTATGTTCATCACATGTTATTTTCCCCTCTGCAAATCACAAGAAGATCTCTCTTCTCGGTTCACAGAGAGAAAAATAAAATATATAAAATGCAAGCATGTCAAACTAGATGCAAAGACATGGTTCAAATACAAAAGTTCCAAGCTATATTAACCAAGCAAACTGAACTGCAAACTGAGTTCCAAGCTGCATTAACAAAGCAAACTGTACTGCAAACTGAGTTACAAAAAGCATAGCAACTAGCAAAAGCAACAAAGTACACTATGCAGAAAATATGGAAACAAAGTTCACAATGCAGAGAGATAAACCAAGTTACAAGCAAGAGGCTTGCTAGAGCCATCATCATTTTCCAGCCTAGGCAAAACTTTTCAAAATCAAATATAATAAGCAATTAAAAATGCTTATGAAGGGAGAGAGAGAAAGAGAAGACCTAGTGAAAGTTTTCAGTTTTGGAAAAGGCAGGTTTTTCAAGACAGTAAAAGAAAACAAAAAGATATAAAGAGGCTACTGCATAACAGTCCATAGGAGAGGACATAGAGCTCACAAAACAACTCAAACCTGCATTACAAGTCTGCAAAAACTACATCAAGCAAATCAAACTAACAGCAAGCCTGTTTCCAACAACAACAAGCCTGCTTCCAAAAACCTTCAAACATGCCTGCACTATATCACTGCAAATCAAACAGCCTGCCTTAAAAATGGCAAACATGCTATCAAGGCACCCGACATAAACTATGGTCAAACCTGCATAACCTCAAAAACTGCAAATCAAAAACCAAAACCACAAACCTGCTTCCCACATCAAGCAAGCCAAAACTTGCAAATCTGCATTACAAGTCTGCAAAACTACATCAAACAAAAACTACCTGCATAACCTGCTTAACCTGCAAAGCCAAAACCTACAGCCTGCAAACTCAAGCAAACAAGTAGCAAACCAGTAGCAAACCAGTAGCAAACCTGCAAGCAAACCTGATAGCAAACCTGCTAGCCAAAATAACTCAAACATGTACCAAACTCAAAAACAAGCTAACCAACAACCTCATCATCAACAAGAGAAAGGAAGAGCTTGCAGAACCAGCAAAACAACAACACCATTTTTCAGGTTCATCATCATCAAACATCAGCATAAAAAGAGAAAAGAAGAGCTTTTTAGAAGTGAAAGAACAAGTTTCAGATTTTCTTTTTCATCATCATTAACATTAACAAGCTAGAAAGACAAAGAAGAAGCAACCAAAACAGTTCTCAGAACAACATCATCATCAAATAATCAAGGTCAACGAGAAGAGAGGAAGAGTTTAGAAGCAAAACAACAAGGAACCAACAAGTTTCAGATTTTCTTTTTCATCATCATCAATAATATTCAGCAACGAGAAAGGGAAAGATTCAAAAATCCACAAAAGTTCAGAATACATTTTCATCATCAATTCAAATCAAAACAACAAACAAAGAGACAAATCTCAGAGCATCATCATCATCGATATCAAACCCAAAAGAAAGAGGAAGAGAAAATCAGAAGCTATTCAAAGGGTTTTCAGAGGCGACATAAGCAGTTTTCAGAAAAGCTCATCATCAAACATTCAAAAGAAAGTACAGAGATACCGGTAAGGCGAGCAAGCAACCGTTGTCATCATCTTCTCCACCTCCGGCCACCAAGAGCGCCATCGGTCCAACCCTCCCTCCATCTTTTTCAGAGACAAAACGTCAAGGTAAGTCTCCTCACCCCCTACACTGCACCATGCTCATAACAACCATAGATTAAGAGATAAATCCAAAACACAAATCAAGAGAATCAAACATGCAAAACTGTAAAAAAAACCTTAAAGCGCGTTTGAAACAAAAAAACTGTACCTTTCAAACCATCGCCTTGGACCGTCGTGGGGAGGAGAGGGCGAAGGTGGCGCTCTGGCAGCTTGGAGGTTGGAGGAAGAATCAATGCTTCGCCTGAGAGAGAAAAAGAGAAACAGAGAAGAAGAGAAAGGGGGCGCCGTTGAAGCCAAGTTTGCAAACCCTAATTCTGAGCACACCACGCATCAACCCTAACAAAACCTTGTGCAATAGCATTCTGGGCCTTACCCGTTTCCATTTGCCTTAAGCCCAACAGTGCTTATGCCAATGAACCCCCCCTTTTTCTTCTTCCTATTTCTTATTCTTCTTCATTTTTCATTTGGGCCATAAAATCCCAAGGCCCATCATCTTTTCTAATTAATCTTTTACTTTTTTTATTTTTTTTATTTTCAATAACTTATTTTCTTTTCTTTGTTAATAATAAAGCCAAAAATATATTGAAATTTTGTTTTAATTTTCTTAATTTAGTTTTCTTTTAATTCAATAAAATACATTAATAAAAGAGATTTTATTTTTGTTTTATTTATAAAATACGCAAATAATAGAAACTTTAGTTCAAAATAAATTTTCTTTCTTTAAAACTTTTTCTTTTCATAAATTCCAAAAAAATACAAAAATAATAATAAATACTTAATCTTTATTAGGTTAAATTTTATTTGTTTATTTGTAAATAAATACATACATCTCATATTTCTTTGATTTTATTTATCTTATAAATTGTTATAATCTTATGTTGAATGGCGATGATTCAATTTGGTTGTAACCCATAATATTTGGGACATTATTATTCTTGAGAGACTCATCCCCATTTGTAAATGATTGTACCCCCATCCCCGGATACTCTTTTGTAATAGCTTAGAATTTAATTCTCGCACTTTATGCTTTTAAATTATGCCATGATTAGAGATTAGGGTTTGTATGTGAAAGTCTAAAATCAATCGCTAGATGACCTAATACAAGACAAATGCATGAAAATGACAAACACAATGCACACTTGCACCTCAAGGGTAACCTCGCTTGTTGCCTCGGAAAATGCAATCATGTCCCTTGAGTATGAGACACTCTAGTAAATGACCCTTCGATAAACAAAGATCGTAGTCCCTTACAAAATTGCTAGAGCGTCTCACAAGTTGCTTTCAATGATTGTATACGATGACCCGCACCTGTCCCGTTTAACATCCAAACACAAGGTTATTCATCAAATACAATGGTGAAACAACACTGTTAAAAGGGTTAAAAACATAAGAAAGATCTTTGAGTAAAATAGGGTAGACAACTCTTAGTTACTTGATCAAAAGCTTGCAAAACATCCTTGCCATTTTTCAAACATACCTCACAACACAATTTCAAAAAAAAACTTTCAAAACATTGAAATGTATTTTCAAAAAGACACACACCTTTGTATATATTCAAAACAAGAATCATTACAAAGGTCGCCTAAAGACAAGGCCTCTTTTCTAAAGCATTTTCAAAACCACACACACAAAACACCATTTCAAACAATTGAAAAGCAAAGGCAAGTGATCTAAAAACAAGTAACTAAGAGCCCATGGAAAACCATGGATGAAAAGGGTGCTAGCACCATCCCTTTTCATAATCTACCCCCCGAACCCGAGAAAACATCTCAAAGGTCTTTCCTGTGCTTTTTGACCTTTCCTTTGGATAAAATAAAAAGTCGGTGGCGACTCTTGCTAAACCAAACAAGTGCGAAAATAAACGCAAAACCTCAAGTCAGTTCTCCCACCATATCACAGTTATTATCATGATATTCTCATCCTGGAACTCAAAATTCATGGACTGGTAATCATCCACGACCTGATGAGCCAAATGATCCGCCAATACACTCCCCTTTATAGATTTTTGGGTTGTATATTGTATGTCGTATTCAGTTAAGATCATTTGCCACCTTGCTATCCTCCCGGAGAGAGCGGGCTTCTCGAAAATATACTTGATCAGATCCATCTTCGATATTAATAAGGTAGTATGAGTCAGCATATATTGTCTCAGTCGGCGAGCAGCCCATGCCAAAGTGCAGCAAGTTTTCTCGAGCAATGAGTATCGTGTCTCACAGTCGGTAAACTTTTTGCTAAGGTAATAAATGCCGTGCTCTTTTCGACCGGACTCGTCATGCTGCCTCAACACACACACCATTGAATTGTCTAGCACTGTCAAGTATAATATCAAAGGTCTTCCTTCAACTGGAGGCATCAGAATTGGCGGTTCTTGAAGGTATTCCTTGATTCTCTCGAAAGCAGTCTGGCATTCATCATTCCACTTTACCACTTGATCTTTCTTCAGAAGCTTGAAGATTGGCTCACAAGTAGCAGTCAGATGCGAAATGAATCTGGGGATATAATTCAGACGTCCCAAGAAACCTCTAACTTCCTTTTCTGTGCGGGGAACCGACATCTCTTGTATGTCCTTCACCTTCGTAGGGTCTACCTGAATACCCTTATCATTGACGATAAAACCTAGAAGCTTACCAGATCTTACTCTGAAGGTACATTTGTTTGGATTCAACCTCAACCTCTATGTCTTTAATCTGTCGAACAACTTTTGGAGATGATCAAGGTGCTCTTCCTCAGTCTGAGACCTGGCTATCATGTCATCAACATACACTTCGATCTCATGCTGAATCATATCATGAAACAAAGTGACCATGGCGCGCTGATAGGTTGCCCCAACATTCTTCAACCCAAAAGGTATCACTTTGTAGCAAAAGGTGCCCCACTGTGTGACGAGGCTTGTCTTCTCCATGTCTTCAGGATCCATCTTGATCTGGTTGTAGCCAGAGAAATCATCCATGAAGGAGAAGATTTTATGTTGCGCGGTGTTGTCGACTAGAACATCGATGTGAGGAAGCGGGAAATTATCCTTGGGGCTTCCCCTATTCAGATCTCTGTAATCTACGCACATATGTACCTTACCGTCCTTCTTAGGTACCGGAACAACATTAGCAACCCACTGGATACGAAGTGACAGCCAAGAATCCTACGTCGAACTGTTTCATGACATCTGCTTTGATCTTCTCTGACATTTCAGGGCGCATACGATGGACTTTCTGTTTAACTGGAGGACAGACTTCTTTAGTCGGTAGGCGATGTACCACAATATCAGTTTCTAAACCAGGAATGCCTTTGTAGGACCAGGCGAAGATCTCAACATAGTTGTGCAACATCTGTATCAACCTCTGTTTGACGCTAAGCTCCAGATTTGCACCTATTTTAACCTCTTTTCTGTCTTCCTCGGTACCCAAGTTCATTGTCTCAACCGGCTCTTCATGAGGCTGTATGGCCCTTTCTTCCTGCTGTAGTAGTCTAGCAAGTTCTCCAGGAACCTCACAATCATCCTCACCTCCATCCTCGGCTTGGTTGATCGGAATTTTGAAGTCATAACTGGCAATAGCAGAGCTGTTATCAATGGGATCCAGAGTGGATATGGATTTGCATTGTGATATGTAAGTGTGTGTAAGAGAATAGTTGTTTTGATAAAGTGAAAAACAGAAAATAAAAAATAGAGAGCGTAAAATTTGTATGCCAGAAACGTCCAATGCTTTATTAATGATTATGAAATGACAAATAATAGCCCTCACAAGCAAATTCAAAGTGCCTCGGGCAAGACACCGGGCCGTAAAGTTTCATATTGTTTATTACAAATCTTAAAACAAATAAGTCAATTACTGCGGAATAAAAGAAACAGGTATGAAGTCCCTAACCGTCCAGTTACTCAGTCCACCATTGGTAGTCGGGTAGATCCAGTTGTCAATGTCTGATTCCTCTTCACCGTCTTCAATGGCGTTAATCCCACGATTGTTAATGTGTATGGGAGGTCCTCCAGCCCGAGCACGTCTAACATCCCTTTGAGCCCCTGTAGTAAAGCCCAAACCAAATTTGTCAATTTTATGAGTGAAATCAGAGAGCTGACCCCAATTGGCACACCCACCTTCTTCAACCACAACCTTGGCGTCCTTGAGAGAATCCATCTTCAAAGGAGGTTTGTTGCTAGCAGCTTCAGTCGATGCCAAGATCTGATGGACCTCTTCAAAATTGTGACAAGGAGTTTCGGTGAATTCCCCGTCCATCTCTACATAGCGGAAGGAGTTGAGGTGACTCACCATATATTCTTCTTCGCCCCGCACTGTGATAATCTTTCCTTTCACTGGATACTTCAGCATTTGGTGGAGCATGGAGGTGACTGCCCCAGCCTCCTGGATCCAAGGACGACCCAAAAAACAAGAATATGATGGCCTGATATCCGTCACATAGAAGGTGGACTCAAAAATCTGAGAACCTACTTTGACAGGGATGTCCACTTCCCCGTGCACCGTTCTCTTCGATCCGTCAAAATCCCTTACCACAATGTTACTAGGCTTTAGAGTTAAACCCTCGCAATCCAACTGGTCCAACACCTTCTTCGGCAGAACATTCAGTGAAGACCCAATATCTACCATCACGTGAGCCATAGTGGTGCCCCTGCACTCAATCGAGGCATGCAAAGCATCATTATGCTTTCTTCCTTTCGGTGTCAGATCGGAATCTGAAAAACCCAGCCCATTATCAGCAGTCAGGCTGGCCACACAATCTTTGAACTGATCCGCTGAAGTCTCTTGCGGCACATGCACAATCTTGAGAAATGCGATTAAAGCCTTTGCATGGGCCTCAGAGCATAACAACAAAGACAAAAAGGATATCTTCGATGGGGTCTGCCCCAGCTGCTCGTCCACGTTGTAGTCGCTCTTCTTAATGATTTTCAGTATCTCCTCCATTTCTTGCTTAGAGGCTTCCACAACAATTTTTCTTGGTGCCTCCGTCCGGGCAGGCTCACCTATAACTTCCTTGCCACGGGTCTTAGATGATTCGCCGACAGGGGTAATAACTGGAGTAAGAACAGGAACATTAGCAGTTGTACTAGCAGGAACAGAAGATGGGATAATAATAGGCTTGTTGACAGTCTTAGGGGAAATCTCAAGAGAGAAAAACCTTCCACTTTGGGTAACTTTGTTGGTTCCAACAATGTTACCAATATCAGGATCATCCTCTTCGTCTTTGATGCCATGGTAGTACACATCGACACCATAATGCCACGGGACAGCTTTATCCGAGACATACGGGACAGGACCAGGAACAGTAATTATTAGTGGAGAAATTCTTTGAGCGGATGTAATCCTAACTGGTTTTCTCGAGGAAACCTTGGAAGGATTGGCGGAAATGGTTATAATGGCAGCGTCTTCAATTGAAACAATAGGAATCATAGTTCTCTCAAACAGAATCTCTTTGCTATCTATCAAGCGTTGAACACCTAACTTCAGTGAACGTCAACCAGAAGGTAGAAGCGAACACATGTGGCAACCTTCACCATAACCCAGAAATAAACTGTCCAACATCAAATTCTTCTTGACAATCATGAGAGGATTAGAAACTTCATCGATAGAGGTAACAAACAAATCAGTATCAATAGCATTAACCCCACGGTCGTGCTTAGGCATAAGAGCACTTATGACATTCGGCTTCTCTAGAGCATCGAAATCTATCTCCTTAGCTTTGATAAAGTCTTGTATTTTGTTTCTCAGAGCCCAACAGTCATTTGTAACGTGGCCAGGACTCTCAGAAGAATAGGCACACTGGGCATTCAAATTATATCGAGGAGATGTAGTATTTGGATTATTGGGAGCCTCTCTCAAGGTTGCCAAGTTAGATCTCAGCAGATGAGGTAGAACTTCAGCCAACGTCATGTTGATGCGGGTAAATTGTTGTTGTGGTCTTTCCGCCCTTTGTTGATTACTGCATTGTGGAGCAACTGTTGGTCTAGGTATCATCACGGCACTTACTGTTTGACGATATTCAGCCCTGTTTTAACCCCTCGGGCTGTAGATGGCACTGACTTC
The DNA here is from genome assembly GCA_948472305.1 of Vicia faba. Taxonomy (NCBI): domain Eukaryota; kingdom Viridiplantae; phylum Streptophyta; class Magnoliopsida; order Fabales; family Fabaceae; genus Vicia; species Vicia faba. The sequence continues at coordinate 847,121,327 of OX451735.1, read as the reverse complement.
CTTCTTACCAGCAAAAGGCTTCTCTACTGAACTTGAAGAGGCATCCTTATGTATTTTGCCGCTTCAAATCCCCGCTTCTACTCTTTTCCCAGTTAGGATCAGCTCGGGGAAACCAGCTGATGAATTTCCGATCAAATGATTGAAAAATGGACCAGATAGCATCCGTAGAAACATATCAACCAACTCCCTATCAGACAACGTGGGTTGAAATCTCCCAGCCAAGTCTCTCCATTTTTGCGCGTAATCTTTAAAACCTTCACCTGCACCCATGGACATACTCTAGAGTTGAGTGCGAGTGGGAGCAAGGTCGGCATTATACTGATACTGCTTGTAGAAAGCAGCAGCCAGATCTTCCCAGTTTCGAATATTTGCTCCCTCTAGCTGGTAGAACCATTCAAGTTGAGTCGCTGACAGATTATCTTGAAAGAAGTGAACCCACAGATTCCTATCAGCTGTGTGGGGCTGGATCTTCCTGACATAAGAACGAAGATAGAGTTTTGGGCAGGACACCACATCATACTTAGCAAAATCTGGAGCTTTGAACTTCTGCGGGATGACTACTCCCGACACCAATCCCAGTTCTTCAAAATCTAGTCCAGGTATCCTCTGAACTTCCATGGCACTCAGACGGTCTTCTAGTTGTTTGTATCTATCTTCAGCAGGAGGATATTGCTCATCATTGTAATCAGTATCATTATCAGAGACTGCAGGACTAGGGTGAAGATGTGAAAAACACAAGAGGGGGGGGGGGGGGGTTGAATTGAAAAACTTGGATCAAAAACAGATTAATGACACAGTATTTTTATCCTGGTTCGTTTGATCTCAAACTACTCCAGTCCACCCGTCAAGGTGATTTCGCCTCTCTCCAACGAGGTCTTAATCCACTAATCTCAAAAGATTACAACAGCTACTTTAACAACTGTTAAAGTCTTCTTTAGTACAACCACAATCCGGTTAATCTCAATGAACTTCTTTTACAATATAATTGAACAAAATGTGTTGCTGTTTTCTAACAAAACAGTTTATCACAACTGTGATAAATTACACAGATTAAGCTTAGAATAAGGATTGAATTTGGTTGATCTTGAATATGCGTGGTTTGGAATTCTTAGCAAATTTTTGTGTGCGTACGTACGTGCTCCTTTTGCAAGCAGACTTGTTTATATAGGCAAGGCAAAGACGTTGTCCATAAAGCAAGTTTAATGTTAATAACACACTTTCCTTTTGGAGAAGATCTTGTCTGAAGAAAGCTGTTGTCATTAATTCTGTCTTGAATGTTCAGTAACACTTCAGAGTCTTCTTTCCTTAACTTCTGATGACGCTTCAGAATATTGATGACTTGGTTGAGATGTCTTTGTTCAGAGTCAAAGTGTACTTGTTTAGGCGCAGATTTTGGTCATCAAACTTCAGCGTAAAGCCTGTTTTGCTTTCAGCGTGTAATACTTTATTGCTTATCTTCTGATGCTGATCCCATCAGAACTTCTGCATATACAAGACATAATTTTGAGGAGCATATTTGTTCTTTGTATATAACTTTTGGATTTATTTATTCTTTGTATTTTGTTATCATCAAAACTCTAATCAAGGGTTGTAGAATCAAACTATGTTCTAACAATCTCCCCCTTTTTGATGATGACAAAAACCATATTTTTCAATTAAAAATAAAGAATAAAAAGTATAGAATTAAGAAGAAAAACTCCCCCTGAGTTGATTACTTCCCTTAAATTCCTTGAGTCTTTGAGCATCAGAGTTTAACTGCGTCTTTCATCAGAGTTTTGTACATGTTCAAGCTTTTCAGAAGAAAGAAGTTAAGTAGTTCAGAATGTTTGAGACTTCTGTCTCAGTAATCTGTTATTGAAAATATCTTATTCTTTCTCCCCCTTTTTGCCAGTTATCAAAAAGGCTATATAATCAGAGCTAAAAAGGATTTATATTAAAAATAAGAAGCAATGATAAGAAGTTCATAACAGAAGCAATGTAAAACAAAACTTTACAGATAAACAGATTTTAAAACAAAAGAGAATCTAAGAGGGAGGAGGAAGGCGTGTGAACAAAGCTTCCAGCAAGCCCTTGATCTGGGTGTTGGTTTCCTCTTGTTTACTCAAAATGCTCTTGATTTCTTTGTTTGTGTCATCCTGTTTATCCAACCTTTCCTGGATAACAACATTTGCTCTCTTCAGTTCTTCCAGAGTTTTCCTTTCATAGGAGGGAGCTGGAGAATCTTCAGTAACTGGATGCTTCTCAGAGCATTCTGCAACTTGATCATTTTGAAACAATTCTTCTACATAGATCATCTCATCTGGAGCAGCAGTCAGAGTGAGACCTTCTGATTCTGGTTGAACTTTGTCTGATGGATGATATTCTGACCAGGGAGCATTATCTAGAGGGAGAATCTCTTCCTTGAGCAGTTGGTTCAGAACTTGGTCTTCAAAAACCTTTAGCAGATCACTGAAATTCTGTTGAACTTGTTCATAACTCTGTTCTTGCAGCTTATGTGTTTCAAAACTTATCCATTTTCTGAAACTTGTCCAAAGATAATCAGAAGCAGCATGATTAGTCATCTCTAGAATAGCTTGCTTCAAGGAGGTTATCCATTTCTGCATTTCTGTTTCAAACATCAACAAACTAGTACCAACATCTGGTGTGGTTTCAGATGGTGTTGCTTTTGGAATGGCAGTTTTGGTTTTGTTAGATATAGCAGCTAAACTTGCAAAAACAGTTGGATCAATGACAAGTCTTACGTTTTCATTTGGATTTCTCTTTGGTGAGGGAGTGGGAGAGTCTGGTATAAGTATTGGACTTGTTGGGGAATTTGGTGGTGTTGATTCTAGAGAAGAAGGAATTTATGGAATGTCCAGGATGGTGAGGGGAAAACGAATGGCCAGAGGTTCAGTGATTCCTGGAATAGGGGTTGTATCTGAATCTGAAGTAGGTTCTTCAGATTGGTTGGATTGAACGTTGTGAGGTTCTGGTTCACAGGTCTCAGATGGTTGGTTCTCAGAAGTTTGAACTTCTGGTTTTGATTGTTCAGGTTGTGGAGATGGTGGATGAGGAATATCTGGTTGAGGAGAGAGAGGTAGTGTAATATCTGGTTGTGGAATATCTGGTTGTGGAGCTTCTGTTGTGGTTTCGGAATTTGGATTATCAGGGATTAGAGGATTTGGATTTTCTGGTGTGGAAGCTGAAATATCTTGGTCAAACGAGTCAATGTCTGACAGAACTTTTGCAAGTTCTGGTTGAGTTGATTCAGCATTTGGATTGATAGGAAAGGAGTGAGTTTCTCTAAGACTTAGAGTTTTTGAGGGATCAAACCCTATGTCAAAATCATCAAACATTTGTGGGGTTAGAATTTCTGATTGGGTAGGTAAGGGTTCAGATGTTGATATAGATATTGATTCTAAAATAGTAACAGAAGAAGGATTACCTTTCTTTTTAGCAGCTTTTAGAGTCCGCTGGGATGATCCTTCTGCTGCTACCTTCCTTTTCTTGTTCTTCTTCAAAACAACTTCTGGAGCTGCCTATTGCAAGTCCTGGATATTTAACCCTGGTGCAGTGCCATATGCCTTACACGCATCCAAATATCTGACGATTATCTCAAGCTTGGAGTCAATCTCATAGAACATAGGAAAATCATCCAGAGGAATTCTTCTGGAAGTGATGGTTGCAAAGGAAGTAACATTGGGTTCCTTTTTTATGTTCTCAATAATTTTCATCTTTTTCAGATTCTTTGCATTCAGTGGCTTCCCAGCAGTTGCCTCTAGAGAGATGATTTCTTGTGCTTCAGTCAGATGCTCTATCAGCCTATTCTCTGTCAGAATATCTGATATGAGTCTTCCAAGGGGTATCCAGTCCCTTTTGGTACGCTCATCTTCTCAAGTCTCCTTAACACTGGTCCTCAGATGATTAAATAGCAAGTGAGCGAGATTTACCTTAGTCTTCTTGGATATAAAGTAGATCAGAAACTGCTGATCAATGTTTATGTAATCAGGAGAGCTGGTTGTCTTCCTGTGGTTGATGCATCCCAGAATTATCTTAGCCCAGATTCAGTGATGATCCTTCAGATCCCTTATCTTGCTGGAGGGAAGACCCAGAGTGAAAATTTCCCTTGCAATTGAAGCAACATCAGAACATCTTTCAGCCATGTCTATACACCTTACACCACCACCATTGTAACCTATCAGTCTTGCAATTAGGTCTTCAGTAATGACTATCTTCTTCCCCATGACATACGAAGTGACTTGATGGTTTGAGGATGAAGCATGAATCCATAATTCTTTCACAAGAATTGGAAACGTTGGACCTAGAAGACGGTCAAAATACTTGTTCCATCCTTGAGCATTGACCTCTTCAGAGAGATTGAATCCATTTTCTTAAAGACTTTCAAAATCCATAACCATTTATGAAAGAACTTCCAGGTTGTCAATGGGCGTGAGTAGAGTTCTGAACGGTTCTTCGTACTATTCCATAGAATCTGTTCTCTGAGTACTGGTGTTTGGGACGCTTGAAGAAGCCATGTTCACACAAGAAATTTGAGAAAAATGAAAGGATTTTGAAAGTAAGAACAGAAAACAATTACAGTGTATTAAGAGAGTAAAAGTGAAAGAGTGTAAAAAGTGAAACTTGAGTTTAAATAGATTTTTGAAAACATAAACTGTAAGAGAGAGAGAGAGAGAGAGAGAGAAATAATTAGTAATGATTATAAGCATTAATGACAGTTGATTTTAGGGGATTCAGAAAGATATTGGAACGGTTATCCATGACATGTGTCTCAATGCACCAAATCAACGCTTTTGACCTTTCATAAAAGTGAACGCGTGTTCGGCCTCAGAAGGTAGCTGATGAATGGATGACAACTGTTTGCTTACGTGAACAACACACTTCTATCCTTGAAATGAAATGCTCAGATCTTCATGGATAGATTTTGATACAATTTGTACTTCTAAAATTTCTCAAATATATTGAAGTCCTCAAGTTGACTTTTCATCCAGAGCATTTGCGTACTACATCCAGCTGCTGCTATGTATTCAGCTTCAGCTGTTGATAGTGCTATTGTGGATTGTCTTTTGCTGGACCATGAGATCAGATTTTCTCCCAGAAACTGGCAGCTTCCAGAAGTTTTTTTACGCTCTACTCTGTCTCCAGCAAAGCCAGCATCACAGTATCCTACAAAGCTGTAATTACTTGATTTTCTATAAAAACAAACCCAGATTACCAGTACCTTTCAGATACTTGAAAATTCGCTTAACTGCTGTTAAGTGATATTCTCTAGGATCTTATTGGAATCTAGCACAAATGAAAACATTGAATAGAATTTCAGGCCTTGAAGTCGTCAGATAGAGAAGAGAACCAATCATACCTCAGTAGACCTTTTGTTCTACCTTTTTACTTACCTCTTCTTTTTCCAGAATGCACGTGGGATGCATTGGAATCCTTGAGGGCTTACATTCTGAGAGATCAAATTTCTTCATAAGTTCTCTGACATATTTGCTCTGATAAATGTAAGTTCCTTCTGGAGTTTGATTAATTTGAAAGCCTAGAAAGAATTTTAGTTCCCCTATTAGGCTCATCTCAAACTATGCTTGCATACATTTAGCAAACTCTCTTCCCATAGAGGGTTTAGTGGATCCAAATATGATGTCATCAACATAAATCTGACACACTAATATGTCATTCTTAATTGTCTTACAGATCAAGGTTGTGTCCACTTTCCCTCTGGTGAATTCCTTTTCTAACAGGAAGTTACTTAGTCTTTCATACCAAGCTCTGGGAGCTTGTTTCAGACCATAGAGTGGCTTCTTTAGTTTGAAAACATATTCTGGGTTTTTTGAACTTTCAAAACTAGGGGGTTGGTGCACATATACCTCTTCTTCTATATAGCCATTTAAGAATTCACTTTTGACATCCATCTGATACAAAGTGATGCCTTTATTAACAGCAAATGATATTAAAAGTCTGATAGACTCTAACCTGGCGACTGGAGCAAAGGTTTATGTGTAGTCTATCCCCTCAGCTGACTAAAACCTTGTGCTACCAATCACGCTTTGTTTTTGATGACTTCACCTTGCTCGTTCAGTTTGTTTCTGAACACCCATTTTGTACCAATGACGTTGAATCCTTTTGGTTTGGGAACCAGATCCCATATGTCATTTCTGGTGAATTGATTTAGCTCCTCTTGCATTGCCAGAATCCAGTCATTGTCCAGAAGTGCTTCATCAATTGTTGTTGGTTCAATCATAGAAACCAGTCCCATGAGGGATTCTTCAGAGTTTCTGAAAGTAGATCTTGTTCTAATTGGATCTTCCTTCCTTCCCAAAATTGTATCTTCCGGGTGATCAATGCTGCTTCTAGATGGTCTTTTCTGGAGTTGATCAACTGAAGGTGCTGGATTGCTTGTAGTGACTCTTTCTGATGTTGAGGGAGTGTCTCTATTGAGAGCCTCTGATGAGTTGTCTTCAGTACCTGTGAGTTCAACTTCCATACCTGCAAGGAATTCATTCTGCTTTGACTTTTGAGAGTCAAGCTTATCATCAAACCTAACACTGATTGACTCTTCAACAATATGTGTTTCTGTATTGTATACTCTGTACCCTCTTGAGCGTTCAGAGTATCCTAACATAATACACTTTTGTGCTTTAGAGTCAAACTTGTTCAAATAATTTTTTGTATTCAAAATAAAACATGTACATCCAAATGGGTGAAAATAAGAAATGTTGGGCTTTCTGTTCTTCCATAATGCATATGGAGTCTTTTCCAGAATAGGTCTTATGGAGATTCTATTCTGAATGTAACACGCAGTGTTTATTGCCTCTGCCCATAAGATCTTAGCGACGTTAGTCTCATTGATCATGGTTCTGGCCATTTCTTGCAATGTTCTGTTCTTTTGTTCTACAACTCCATTTTGCTGGGGAGTTCTAGGACAAGAGAAATCATGCAAAATGTCTTTTTCATTAAAGAATAATTCAAAATCTTTATTTTCAAATTCTCTACCATGATCACTTCTGACTTTGACGATTCTAAGACCCTTTTCATTCTGAACTTGGTTGCAGAAGGTAACAAACAGAGTGTGACTCGTCCTTGTGTCTTAAGAACTTTACCCATGTTCATCTGCTATATTCATCTACGATTACTAACCCATACTTCTTGCCACTGACTGAAGCAGTTTTTACTGGTCCAAATAAGTCAATGTGAAGAAGTTATAATGGCTTAGAGGTGGAAACAACATTTTTGGATTTGAAAGCAGGTTTTGCAAACTTACCTTTCTGACATGCTTCAAACAGAGCATCTGAATTGAACTTCAAGTTAGGAAGTCCTCTGACCAGATTGAGTTTGTTAATTTGAGATATTCTTCTCATACTAACATGTCCCAATCTTCTGTGCCAGATCCATTGCTCATTGTTAACAGACAGTAGACATTTTACATTCTGACTTTTCAGTTCAGAAAGTTTGATTTTATAAATGTTATTTTTCCTCTTTCCATTAAATAGGATAGTCCCATCTTTCTGACTAACAGCTTTGCATGAATTTTGATTGAAGATTATATCATAACCGTTATCACTTAATTGACTTATGGATAACAGGTTATGCATTAATCCATCAACTAATAAAACATTACTTATAGAGGGAAGATTTCCATTACCTACTGTTCCAGAGCCAATGATCTTTCCTCTCTGATTGCCTCCAAAATCCATGTGGCCTCCAGGCTTAAGTTCCAGGCTTTGGAACATATGCCTTATTCCCGTCATGTGTCGTGAGCAGCCAGAGTGCAGGTACCATGATTGGTGTCTTTGCTTTGCTGCTAAAGATATCTGCCACATGTATGATTTTATCCTTAGGTACCCACATTTTCTTGGGTCCTGATTTGTTAGTTTTACCAAAATTCTGATTGAATTTTGGTTTGACAGAATAATCAATACTCGTGTATTTTATGTCATGTGTGTGCCCATATATAAAATGTGAATGAGGTGGAGTGTGTTTTATAACTAAGTCCATGGCATTTTTTGGTGTAGGTACCTTACCTTGATATCCTATCCATTTTCTGCCATTTCTGCTAACTCCATAGATCATTGAAGCCATTTTGCTTCTGTCCATGTTTTTAGCTAGAAACTTCTGAAAGATGTGATCATACTCTTTGATGATCTCATCAGCATTGCTGGGAGTTTCAGTGATTGTTTCCTTCTGAGAGTTTTGCAACTGGTTTTCTAATTTTGAAATTTTTTCTTTTAACTCAGAATTCTCCAATCTGAGACTCTCAGTCTTATCAGAGTCAGAAGCAAGATTCCTTTTCAAGATTCTGAATTTGACTCTGATCTGTTGATATCTTTCTAGAATTTCATTAAGGCTTTTAGGAAGTTCATCCTTAGTAAAGTTTATAGTAAAGTCAGGGAATACCTCTTCAGTGTCTGATTCTGAGTCTGAACCAGAAGCTTCACTGTCTTCTAATGCATTTTCCATGAGAGCTATGTTTGCTCTTTCATCATCTGATTCTGAGTCAGCTTCAGATGTGTCAGAATCATCCCATGTAGCCATGGGGCTTTTCTTCTTTTCCTTGATAAACTTATTTTTGGGCTTCTCCTTCTGAAGCTTTGGGCAGTCACTTTTGTAGTTCCCTTGCTCATTACATTCATAGCAGATGATGTCTTTGTTGTTTGGCTTTCTGTATATTGAAGAACCTTCAGATCTTCTGTGTCCAGAGGAGGATTCTGACCTTCTGTATCTGGAGGAAGATTCATTCTGATTTTCTGATCTTCTGGGATTCCTGAACTTCCTTTGCCTCTTCTTCCACAGTTGGATCACCCTTCTGAAGAGGAGAGACAGTTCATCTTCTTCTGATGAGGATCCATCATAGGTTTCTTCTACAACCTGCAAAACTTTGGAGTCATATTTTTTGTTAGATTTTAAAGCTAATGGCTTACCTTGCTTTTGAGGTTCGTCTTCTTCTAGCTCTATCCCGTGACTTCTGAGGGAGCTGACAAGTTCCTCCAGAGAGATTTTGTTGAGATCTTTGGCTAGTTTAAGTGCTGTGACCATTGGCCTCCACTGTTTTGGAAAGCTTCTGATGATCTTCTTAACGTGATCAGCAGTAGAATACCCTTTTTCAAGAACTTTTAGACCAGCAACAAGAATTTGAAATCTTGAAAACATAGTTTTTATTGATTCACTATCTTCCATCTTGACTGCCTCATACTTATGAATCAACGCAAGGGCTTTGGTTTCTTTGACTTGAATGTTGCCTTCATGCGTCATTCTCATAGAATCAAACATGTTCTTGGCGGTTTCTCTGTTTGATATTTTCTCATATTCTGAATATGAGATGGCGCTAAGGAGAATTGTTCTGGCCTTGTGGTGGTTTCTAAATTCACGCTTTTGCTGATCATACATCATTTTCCTATCTATCTTCTGACCACGTCCATCCACTGGATACATGTATCCATCAGTCACCATGTCCCACAGATCATCATCATGGGCCAAAAAGAAACTCTTAATTCTGTGTTTCCAGTAGTCAAAGTTCTCTCCATCAAAGACTGGAGGTTTTCCACTAAATCTGTCCATGTCTTCATTGTTGTCATTGTTGATGTTCTGGCTTGGTCCCGCCATAGTGTTTTTCTGACGCTGGATCTTGTACTGACATGGTTAAGTGTTTAAGCTCAGAACCAGGCGCTCTGATGCCAATTGAAGATGTGAAAAACACAAGAAGGGGGGGTTGAATTGAAAAACATGGATCAAAAACAGATTAATGACACAATATTTTTATCCTGGTTCGTTTGATCTCAAACTACTCCAGTCCACCCATCAAGGTGATTTCGCCTCTCTCCAACGAGGTCTTAATCCACTAATCTCAAAAGATTAAAACAGCTACTTTAACAACTGTTAAAGTCTTCTTGAGTATAACCACAATCCGTTTAATCTCAACGAACTTCTTTTACAATATAATTGAACAAAATGTGTTATTGTTTCCTAACAAAACAGTTTATCACAACTGTGATAAATTACACAGATTAAGCTTAGAATAAGGATTGAATTTGCTTGAGCTTGAATATGCGTGGTTTGGAATTCTTAGTAATTTGTTGTGTGCGTACGTACGTGCTTCTTTTGCAAGCAGACTTGTTTATATAGGCAAGGCAAATATGTTGTCCATAAAGCAAGTTTAATGTTAATAACACACTTTCCTTTTGGAGAAGATCTTGTCTGAAGAAAGCCGTTGGCATTAATTCTGTCTTGAATGTTCAATAACGCTTCAAAGTCTTCTTTCCTTAACTGCTGATGACGCTCCAGAATATTGATGACTTGGTTGATATGTCTTTGATCAGAATTAGAGTTTGTTGTAATTGAGCGCAAATTCTTGTCACCAATCTTTAGCGTATAATCTGATTGCTTCAGCGTGTAATACCTTATAGCGTATCTTCTGATGCTGATCCCATCAGAACTTCTGCATACATAAAACATATTTTTAAGGTGCATATTTGTTCTTTGTATATATTCTTTGTATTTATTTATTCTTTGTATTTGTTATCATCAAAACTCTAATCAAGGGTTGTAGAATCAAACTATGTTCTAACATAGGATCCTTCTCTCCTTCTTGGTTCTCCCCTTTCTTAGATGAAGAGGTCAAATCAGTTTGTCGCTTCAACCGCTCTCCAAACCTTCTACTCATATTCAGAATACCGACAACCTTCTTCTTCTTTTTCTTCTCCTTCAGAATGAGGGCTTTCAGATCCTCCTTCCCTTTTGCCAGACTGGTGAACATTTGTTGGAATTGGGCGTTTTGTGCCTGAAGATCCTTGATGCTTTGTTCAGAAGACATTTCTGTTGAAATAAATAGCGAAGAAGATGAGAAACCTGTAATGATGTGTTATGGATGGGATGCGAATGTAATGATTTCAAAGACTTCGAAAAATTTAAATTTGCAAACCACGTAAACAAAAACTTTATTAGCTGAATTTGAAGTTCGAATGCCTTTTAGGTGTTACAATTTAAAAAAGTAAATCTGAAACTATAAAAGACAATAAAATTCCTATGGATGCTTCCTCTTTGTACCGGGATAGTCATCGATTCCTCTTTCTTTATGCAAGTGCTTTGTGAGCTCTAAGACCTTCCTCTTCTAAGCATGGAACTGATCCTTGTAGGTATCCCGCTCCTCCATCAACTGAATCCAAGACCTCTGTAATTCTCCCAGATCATTGGGCATATAAGGATAGAGAATTGTGTAAGGAATACCCTCCTCCGTAGTTGGTTCCACAATCAGTGGAAAAACAGCCACATAGGGCATCATAAGCTGCTGGGCACGAGCTTGTACCCATTGTAGGTAAGGTTCCATAGGAATGGAAGTCTTTGGTCCCAAAGCCTTGGCGCCAGATCTGTTTACCATGCCCCGGGCTCGTATGAATCTCCGGCGATACTCCTTGACATTATCCTCATAGTTGAATACAATACCCTCGATAAGTAACTCATAGGGACCATCCCTTCGAGCGTAACCAAATTGTCGCAGGGCTAAACAAGGGTTGTAGGTTATACCCCCTCTGATGCCAAGTAGTGGGACATTAGGGTACTCTCTAAAGCGATCAATAATAGCAGTATTTTCCATAGCTCGAGAACACCAGAGAATATCCGTATGGGCAAGCGACATTATCCTTTGCGATCAACCCAAACCTTCTTCATTCTTCAATATGGACTTAGGGAGGTGAGAAATAAACCACCTCGACAGCAATGGCATACAGCACATAAGAATCCCTCTTCTCTTCATGGTGCGAGTATGGAAAGCGTGCAAAATATCTCCGAGCAAAGTAGGCACCGGGTTGCGAGAGAGAAAGATCTTGATAGCATTCACGTCTACGAATGAGCCTGGATTAGGGAATAGGACTACCCCATATATTAGAAGAGCCAAGACCTCCTTGAAAGCCTGAAAATCCACAGCATTCCAAAATAGTTGGGCTTTGTTTATCAGAAACTTAGCTAGAAAACCCTTGACTCCGCTTCTTGTTTCCTAATTGGATACCACATCGGCCCGTTTCAGGTGCAAAGCCGAGGCAATGACTTCTGGCTTAGGAGCTTCTTCCAAACCTGTAAAGGGTAACTGCTCAAGAATGGGTATATCCAACAGTTGAGAGAATTTTTACAGGTTAGGTACCAACTGATAGTCTGGAAAGGTGAAGCAGTGGTGCTTGTGATCAAAGAACTGAAAAATAACACTCATCATATTTTTATCAAAGTTCGAAGTAACCAGGTCGAGAAGTCGACCATGTCTCTTGGTGAACGCAGAAGTTTCAGAAACCCTTGATACTAGCTCTTTGAGTTGGGAAGGTATATTCACAAAGCTGATTTAGATAGTGTTTCTACGAACATAAGCCATGATCTGCAAAGCATGGAAAAGATAAATTCCCTTGGTCTTTGAAATGGTTAGTGCAATAAGAATGGATGTTATGTTATGATTCATGATGTCGTGATAAAACATAGGTATAGAAAACACAGGTATAACAAGCACAGTCAAATCAAACAAAGTCCCTAGGTTTCAGGCTTGCATGAGGTCAAAGGTAGTACCCTCTTGAAGTTAGTTGGTTTCAAACCTGTCTTAGAAATAGTAATCGGGTTCTAGAGGATCCCAATATCACTGACCATCCTTTATCAGTATTGTCTCAGCTTACGCAATCTTTTCTTGCGGCCGAAACATCCCAAAAGTCTGATCTCAATGAGTGTAGCATCGAGTATCAACCAGTTCTCAGCTCTACACCAAGGCCGGCTATCTCACTACTTTCTAATGGCCAAGTTGGGCAATTAAAGGTTCTAAGGTCAATTGATGCTTCACAACACAACGCGGCGGCCCCGTACACTCCCTGATTGACTCAAGGGTTACCGATACCAACCAAAGTGCCACATCAACGTAGCTACTGCTTCAACTGTGCCGGTATAACCCAGTATAGTTCCCTCACAGTTTATTTCTGCTTACCTAAAAGATGTTCCCCAGATCCGGGTGTAGGATCAAATAACCCAAACAGTTCCCATAAATATAAAGCAAACAAGACAATCAAGAGAAAGCAATTAAATATGACCTAGATCCTAAGGTTTACCCCACGGAATTCCATCCCTAGCAGAGTCCAGTTCTGTGATACGGTGGCAGAATTAACTATTTAATATTGGTTTGCGTTTTGCGTTTTGTGTTTGCAAAATGTCGCGGTAAGCAAGAGTCGCCACAGACTTTTATTTCATCCAATCATGGAAAAGGAAAAAGAACATAAAAAACCTTTTTTTGAGATCTTCCGAGTACGGGGGGTAGATTATAGAAAGGGAAGGTGTTAGCACCCTTTCTATCCATGGTTATCCATGGGCTCTTAGGTACTTGCTCATCTTTTAAAAATTGCTTGTGTGTGTGCTTGCTTTAAAAATATTTTACTTCGTGATAACCCTTGTATCAGTCCTCAAAGGTGTGACAAAGTTGTTTTGAAACTGTTTTGAAAGGTGTTTGTGTGAAAAAAATTTATTGAGCAAGTACCTACTAGCATCTACCTACTCGAAAAAAGATTGTTTTTGTTCTATTTCCTTTAGACAACACTATCCCACTATTAATGAGTAGGTAGCACCGTCTTTGGAGTTTTTAAGGGGCATTCGAAAGGGACAAGTACAATCACCAAAGCAATAGTTAGAAAACTTTAGTAGTAACCCTAGAGTCTTAAGATCTTTCCGAGGCAACATTTCTGAGGCAACATTCGAATGGGACAATTTGATCTCTTTAGATTGGAGGGCGACCACTAAAATCTCCTATGCTTAATGATTGTTTACCTAAGGCAACCGAAGTAAGGTAAAACCTAGGAGTGGACATGTGCGAGTGATTTATTTCAATTATGTTAATCTTTGCACATTAGGGTTTTCTAACTGTTTTAATTTTTCATGCATTCTTGCCATACAATCCTATTAATTCATCTAACAGTTAATAATTTACTGAAAGTAAAAGCGGAAATAAACCTAGCTATTACATGGCTTTGACAGTTACATAATTGCCTTGACAGAAAATAAAATTACAGAATTGAAAAATACTAATTAAAACTATTACAACCTTGAAACAGTTACAATAATAATGGCAAAAATAATAACAAGCGCGCGACAAACTAAATGCGAGAGAAACTAGGGTTTTGACCCTTGACAAAATCTAATTGCAATTGTTAAAGAAAAATCATTTTTTGTCGTTTTTGTTATTTAAGAGAATAAGGAATAATTGAATTAAAAAGGAACCTAATTACTAATTAACTTTAATTAAGAAAAATAATTAAGTTAACCTATTTTTTGTGTTTTTGTTTGAAGAAAAGAAAATAATTAAATCAAGAATTTAAACCTAGTTTTTCTAATTGATTTTAATTGTAAAAATAAGTTAAAGTTACCCTAAATTAAATTAAGCTAATGAATTAAATTAAATTTGCTAAAATAAAAAAAAACCTAATTCTAATTTTTATGACCTTTTGATTTTTATGATTTTATAAAAAAACTGATTTTAAAAAATAAAATGAATAAAAAATAAAGAATAAAGAAAACAAAATAATAAAAAGAGAAAAAAATGAGAATTAGGCCTGCTGTTAGCAATTCTGGGGGGTGGGAATCTGAATTTTCCAGCCCATTAAGCTTTCAAGCCCAATCAACCTTGGATCTGGTGTACCGTTGACTTGCGTGTGTACCATGGGCCTTCAAGGGAGAAGCGTGAGATCTGGCCAGCTGGGCATCTAGTGGATGGGTGTTGATGGTGCATGATAGGCGTGGGATGATGTATTGCATGGGATTGGCCTGAAATTATTAAGAAAATATCAAAATGCACACGCCTGGGATCGAACCCAGGACGTGTGCATCAAAGGCATGCTTCCCAACCATCTGCGCTGGACTTGTTAGTTGCATATATAATAAACAAATAAAATCAAAATCCAAATCAAGCCTCCTGCCAGAAAAAACGTGTGAAATTTGAATGAACCAACCATGCCTTACCATGCATTATCTTCTTCCTTGGACCGTTGTTTTAGGTAAAACACTTTTACCTACGGACGTTTGTTTGTAGCTATAACCCTGTTTCATTCAAAAATAGCATACAAGCAAGATAAATGAAATTGGTGACCATGAATCAACTGGGCTTGAAGCCCTGGTCATCATGGTACCCAATATGAGAGCCAATTGTTCCTGCATTGAAAACCCCTAAAATAAACTCGTAAACCCTAGCAATGGCATCACGCGATTTTTGTGCAGAAACTCAAATCAAAGCATTCAAAAACATTGCAAGCATAACAATAAACATGGATATGTGATTAAAATAGATTTATGATGCGTAAATCAATGGATTCAAACTTTAAAAAAATGCAAACCGTGATATCTCTAGGGGCAATTTCTGGATGCTTTAAGGCTAGCAAATGACGTTGTTAGCTTCCTGAGATGTCCAGGGATGGATTAGAAGCCTTGGAATGGTTTGAACTGGCCTGTAGACAAAGATAGGTCTCACACTTTTCTTGTAAAATTTTGATTTCTCTCTTGCTATTTCACGCCTCCAATCCTTGTCTTCTTGATCTGGAATTGTTATGCCCTTATAGTAGACTGAATTAGGTCAACAAAATTGACATGAATCTTGAGAAATAATGGAGATTTGATTTGATTTGCTTCATGTATGATTTCTTTAAAAAACTTGCTTCAATCCAATCTTTTTCAACCCTAATGAGCCTTGCACGAATTGGCTGGCATGCTAGCTATACATGGACTCCAAATGTGCATAAAAATATCAAGATTTGATTTGTTTTCATTATTTTACCATTTAATTTGATTTATTTTGATTTAAATGAATAAAAAATCAAAATAAATGATAAAAGTAATAAAATAGTAGGTGGAAAATCTCAGGGGTCGTGGATCCTATTAGAAACATTTTCCAAGCAAGAAAACATGGGCCCCTTTGGAAAAAATGCAAATTTGATTAATGTTGACTTTTGACAATTTTCCAAAAATTGCCAACTTTGACAATGCACAACTCTCTCAATTTTGACCCTAGGAGGGTGTCCTTGGACTTTTTAGAAAGCTTAGGATGTCCCCTAACTAACCCTTTTGGTTTCATCTTAATTTAGTCTTCGATGTTCATGTATGAAGCTTTAACCCAAAAGGTGTTTTTGTTGACTTTTCAAAATGACCCATAATGTCAGAATTCATATCTTTTTATGAGTGCCTATTTTGAACTTGTGAGCTGAAGATGAATTGTAGGGAATTTCATCCTCTTCAAAATGAGCTTTGGATGGAAAATTTATGATAAAGTATGAAGAAGTTATGCTTGGTCAAAGTTGGGTTGACTTTTCCTGTAAAACCCTAATTTAGCAACTTTTGGGTTTTGATAAATTTGGAGCATTCCTTGAAGAATCATGATCAACCCTTGATAAAATGATGGATAACACTTCAACATGATGATGTTGACCAAAAGTCTTGAAGTTTGACTATATATGGGCCACAATTGACTTTTGACCTAATACGGTCGATTCTCAAGCATTTGAGCAATTGATTGATCAAACTTCTTGTGCAAGGCATGAAACTTGACATGTAGGGTCTTGAGAACATATTTAGACCTTGGAAAGCATATGATACCTTTGTGGTCCACCCATCTTGATAAAAATAGAAACCCTAATTTTGAGGTGTACTGCCTTAGGAGAGAGTTTGTCTGGTCAACTCTTGAACTTCCTTGAGCAATTTGGGGACCTCAATTGACATGTATTGAGTAAAATGAGAGGGAAAATTTTAGGGTACAACAGTACCCAACACTTTCTTCATGATGTTATTCAGTCCTATGCTCAGTTAATTGTGCGTTTAACTCCAACTTGAATCTTTGTTCTGATATTCTGGTGATGGTTCGTGTGATACGGTGGCAGAACCGACTGTTAATACTGGTTTGCGTTTTGCGTTTTTTGTTCAAAAAATGTCGCGGTAAGCAAGAGTCGCCACCGACTTTTAATCATCCAATCATGGAAAAGGAAAAAGAACAGAAAAAAACCTTTTTTCGAGATATTCTGAGCACGGGGGGTAGATTATAGAAAGGGAAGGTGTTAGCACCCTTTCTATCCATGGTTTTCCATGGGCTCTTAGGTACTTGCTCATTTTTCAAATTGCTTCTGTGTGTGCTTGTTTTTTTGAAAATGTTTTACTTCGTGATAACCCTTGTATCAGTCCTCAAGGATGTCACGAAGTTTGTTTTGAAAATTGGTTTTCAAAGGTGTTTGTGTGAAAAGTTTTGTTGAGCAAGTACTTAAGATTCTACCTACTCGAAAAAAGATTGTTCATTCTGGCTTCCTTTAGACAGCGATATCCCACTATTAAGGAGTGGATAACACCGTCGTTGGAGTTTGCAAGGGACATTCGAAAGGGACAAGTACAGTCACTAAAGCAACAGTTAGAAAACTTTAGTAGTAACCCTAGAGTCTTAAGATCTTTTTGAGGCAATATTTCTGAGGCAACATTCGAATGGGACAATTTGATCTTTTAGACTGGAGGGCAACCACTAAAATCTCCTATGCTTAATGACTGTTTTACCGAAGGCAACCGAAGTGAGGCAAACCCTGGGAGTGAATATGTGCATATGAATTGTTTCAGTTATTTAATCTTTGCACATTAGGTGATCTACTATTTTAATTTCAAGTAATCTTCCCATACAATCCTATTAGCATACATTTAGACAGTTAAATATTTGCAGGAATTTAAAGTGCGAAAAATAAACCTAGCTATTACAAGGCTTTGACAGTTACATGATTATCTTGACGGAAAATAAAAATGCGGAAGCTTAAAACCCTAATTAAAACTATTACAAACTCGAAACGGTTACAATAATAATAAAACAAATTAAAAATGCGCATGGAAAATAAAATGCGAGAAAAGTTGAGAACCCTAAAAATCTAATTGAAAAAATATTTAAGTTATTATTTTTTTGAGAAGAGACTTAATTAGGTTATGTACAATTAAAACCCTAATTCTAATCATTTTTTAATTATAAAAAGAAATTGAAATTAACCTAATTAAATATTTCAATAAAATATTTTGTAAAAGAGATTTTATGTATTTTTGTGGTTTTTTATTTGAGAAAAGAAAGAATTTAATTACAAAATTTAAACCTAATTTCTATTTAATTTTGATTAAAACAAATAATCAAATAAACTAATTAACCTAATTTATCTTCAAAAATATTAATTTGAATAAATAATATTTAATTCTGTATTTTGTGATTTTTTTAGTTTTATAAAAAAATAATAATTATTGTGTTAATTAATTAAAACAATTAAAGAAATTAATTAAAGAAAAATCAGAAATAGAAAGAAAAGCAAACTGGGCCTGTATGTTGTTAGCAAATGGGGGGTGTGATCCTGAAATTTCCAGGCCCAATAGTCTTCCATGCCCAGTCAGCGCCTGGTTCCATGTGGCGTTGACTTGGGGGTGCATCATGGTCACTCACTGCTTATGCGTTAGATCTGGAGAGGTTGTGATCCATTGGTGATGACTTGCGGAGTATGGAAGGCGCATGCAAGGTTGATGCACCAGATCTGTGAACAGAAATTGAGAAAATAAGAAAATGCTTGGACCTGGGATCGAACCCAGGTCCTCACCCTTACCACTAGCATGCTCTTCCACTAGGCTGATTTGCTTTGTTGTATATAGAATAAAAACAAAATATAATATAACAAAATAATTGAGTTAGTGGGAAACGCGCACGAGATTCAAATGGTCCATTGATTGGCTGACACCTAATCTTCTTCTACCTTTCTCTGTCGTCTTAGCTGCATACCTTTTACCTACAGTCATGTGTTTGTAGCTATAGCCCTGTGAATTTCCAAAATGCACAAGACACATGATAAATTACTTCCAATTATATGGATCAATTCGTCTTGATCTCGTGAACGTCATGGTGTTCTTCTTTTAGCCCAATTAAACCTGTGTGACAAACCCCTAAAACGCACATGAAAACCCTAATAATGGCAAAGGCACGGATATGCTTCAAAAACACAATTAAATCATCCAGTCAGGTTGCAAGCACATTCGTGATCACAAATATATCACTTAAATATGCTAATGATGCAGGAAATTCAATAATCGATTTGGAAAAAATAAGCAAACCGTGGGAGTGATTGCGTGCATTTCTAGGTGAGAGAAGACTTGAGTATGATCCCGTTGGCTTCAGGGATGCTCCAGGATACGATTGCTGGCTTTGAATTGCTCTGAAAGTCCCTATGGAATGAAAACCGAGTCACGCTTTTTGTCCACTTTTTTGAGTTTGTTCTTTCTCTTCTACGACTGCAAAACCTTGTTTCATGCCTTGTACATGTTCCCTATATATCTTAGAATGAACTAGGGTTGCAAACTTGGCTTGAATCTTTGTAATTATGGGAGATTTGATTTGATTTCCATGCCATATGTAAACTTGCTATTTTGAGCCAAATCATCCCTTTCTTGTACCAATTATGCTTGATTCATTTTGGTCTTGACATCTCAGCATATTTTGATTGCCAACCTGTCCAAAAACCAAATCAAATCATATCTTTTCTATTATTCACCAATTGTTTGATTTAATTCAATTTTTAATTAATAAAAAATCAAAATAAATTGAAAAATGAAGAAAATAATGTGTGGGTAAATATTTGGGTCGTGGACCATATTATAAGTGAGGTGCAAGCATAAAAAGTTAGGCCCATTTGGCAAAAAAATGTAATTTTGAGCCTATTTGACTTTTGGCAATTTCGCAAAAAAGGTCAACTTTGACAACGCATATCTCCTCCAATTTTAACCCTAAAGAGGTGTTCTTGGACTTTTTAGAAAGCTTAGGATGTCCCCTAAGCAACCTTTTTGGTCTGATCTCAATTGAGTCTTCCATGTGCATGTAAGAAGTTTTAACCCAAAAGGTGTTTTTGTTGACTTTTCAAAAGGACCCATAATGTAGAAATTCATATCTTTTTGCGGGTGCATATTTTGAACTTGTGGGCTGAAGATGAGTTATATGGAATTGCATCCTCTTGAAAATGAGCTTTGGATGGAAAATTTCTGATGAAGCATGTGGAAGTTATGCTTGGTCAAAGTTTGGTTGACTTTTACTAAGAAACCCTAATTTAGCAACTTTTGGGTTTTGATGAATTTAGAGCATTCCTTGAGGAATCATGGTCAACCCTTGATCAAATGATGAAATTCACTTCAAAATGTTAATTTTTACCAAAAATCTTGAAGTTTGACAGTATGTGGGTCACAATTGACTTTTGACCTAATACAGTTGATTCCCAAGCATCTAAGCAGTTGACTGAGCAAACTTCTTGTGCAAGGTATGAAACTTGACATATAGGGTCTTGAGAACATATTAGGACCATGGAGAGCACATGAGACCTTTGGAGTCCACCTATCTTGATAAAAATGGAAACCCTAATTTGAGACACACTGCCTTAGGAGAGAGTTTATCTGATCAACTTTTGGGTAAACTTGAGCAAATTGAGGATCTCTAGGAGTATGTATTGAGAAAAATGAGAGGGAAAATTTTGGGATACAACAGCTGCCCCTGTTCAATCTTCTTAAACCTGAGGATGTATATTGGTTGTCTGCCTTTCGTAATCTGAAGGTGGAAGATGATTGAACACTACAGTGCCCAGAAATTTGCACTCGCATGAAATGGTGTCGGACTGTGTAGGTAGTATCGGGAATGGGCTTACAGATGCCATTTGGAGGAGATGAAGGAAGGTCGTCGGAGATGGTCTTAAAGATGCCATCTAGAGAATGTTGATTCCCTGAGATATTCCTTTGCTGAGAGTCCCTGCTCCTGTCGTTGAGGAGGAATCTGCTGAGGATTGTTGGGATATGTCTTGGGAGAAATAGAATTTTAGGAGCTTCAGTTGTCCGTTACTCTACTGGGGAAATAACTCTGGCTTGAGGAAGCAGGAGTGAACTACATATCTGGTCGGTGTACAGGTTGTACCACGACTTACTGGGGAAATGTGAAACCAATCGTGTTTGATCATGTCCAAGTCTTACAGTGTTGTAGACTGTTGTCTAGAGATAAGAGAGAAGGAACCTAGATATTAAGGTTATGAGAAGGAACCTGGATAGTAGGGTTGCTTCGGAATAAAATCCTGGATAGTAGGGCTGTGATAAGGAACCTGGATAGTAGGGTTGTCAGAAGGAACCTGGATAGTAGGGTTACTTCGATATGAAATCCTGGATAGTAGGGTTGTGATAAGGAACCTGGATAGTAGGGTTACTTCGATATGAAAGCCTGGATAGTAGGGCCGTGAGAAGGAACCTGGGTCGTATGGTTACTTCAATATGAAAGCATAGATAGTAGGGCTGTGAGAAGGAACCTGGATAGTAGGGTTACTTCGATATGAAATCCTGGATAGTAGGGTTGTGAGAAGGAACCTGGGTCGTAGGGTTACTTCGATATGAAAGCCTGGATAGTAGGGCTTTGAGAAGGAACCTGGATAGTAGGGTTACTTCGATATGAAAGCCTAGATAGTAGGGTTGTGAGAAGGAACCTGGATAGTAGGGTTACTTCGATATCAAAGCCTGGATAGTAGGGTTGTGAGAAGGAACCTAGATAGTAAGGTTACTTCGATATGAAAGCCTGGATAGTAGGTTTGTGAGAAAGAACCTGGATAGTAGGGTTACTTCGACATGGAAGCCTGGATAGTAGGGCTATAAGAAGGAACCTGGATAGCAGGGTTACTTCGATATGAAATCCTGGATAGTAGGGCTGTAAGAAGGAACCTGGATCATAGGGTTACTTCGATATGAAAGCATGGATAGTAGGGTTGTGAGAAGGAACCTGGATAGTAGGGTTACTTTGATATGAAAGCCTGGATATTAGGGCTGTGAGAAGGAACCTGGATCGTAGGGTTACTTTGATATGAAATCCTAGATAATAGGGTTGTGAGAAGGAACCTGGATAGTATGGTTACTTCGATATGAAAGCCTAGATAGTAGGGCTGTAAGAAGGAACCTGTATCGTAGGGTTACTTCAATATGAAAGCCTAGATAGCAGGGCTGTGAGAAGGAACCTGGATAGTAGGCTTACTTCGTGATGAGTTTGTGTGAAACTTTATTTGGAAATGTATGAGAAAGGACCCGTGTAAGATTTTTCAGGATAAACCCGTGTGAAGCTACATTTAGGAGAAACCCGTGTAAGATTGCTTTGTGACGAACCCGCGTAAAGTTGCATTTGGTCGCGCCAATAATTACTCTATTTAGTTTCAGGAGTTAATCTTGAACTTGCTGGGAGTTGTTGATGATAACCATATTTCCTGAAAAGGTACATGATTAATCATATATGATGCATGAAATGCATTGTATGATGACGTTCTCAAAATAAATGAGATTATGTTGTATGCAATATGTATGCCACGTCATGATGTATGAACATGAAATGCTATTTTGGCACGTCCGAGTTTGGGAAAATAAATCCCCGACTACTGTTGGAGAGTACTGGAAATTACATTCCTGATCGTTGTAGAAAAAGTGGTTCTTCTACTTCCGCTTGGATGGTGAACGAAGATGACTATGTCGTAGATTCGCTCCTTGTTTGTGAATATTTTGTCGGGGAGAGAGACTTTGTCTGAGAATAACTCTGCAGGGGAATAACTCTGTTTGAAGGTGAACTTCCGTATCTGAAGGAAAAAACTCTGTCAGGGATTGAGCTCCTGTATCCATAGAAATAAACTATGCTTGGGGAGATAAGTTTTATTGATCCGCTCGCGATTATGAAATTCGGATGGGGAATATAGATGTCGGCTCTCCGAAAGAGCTTGGCTGGGGAAAGTAACTCCTGTTTGGGGAAGAAGAGATCAAAGCTTTGGTTGCCTCTACTCTGTGGGGAGTGTAGATATCACTAGGACGCATGCTGAGGACACGACAATAACTTTGCATCAAGACTTTTCTACCCCTATACTTACTGGAAAAAGTACATGCGGAGGCTTTGTGGATAGCCTGAGTGTTATCCCAACTCATGAGGTGCTTGGTAATTTCCGATCAGAATGATAAGTCTTATACTGATAGGCAAGTGACAAGATAACAGGACATAATCGTCTGCTTTGATCCCTAACTTTTGCCTGGACCGCCCTTTCGTGTTTTCAATCCACCGGGATACCCCTTTTTGCCCAAGCCGCCTTTTTAGGTTTTCGACTTGTCGGGTGTACAATTTTTTCATATGTATATCCCTAACTTTTTCCCAAACCCTTTTTGGTTCGCCGGGATGCCCTTATTTTTGCCAGGCCAGTCGACCTAGAGGGTGTTTTTCATGCGTGGTCTTTTCTAACTATGTCCATGTTTACCGGGTACGGATAATTATCATTGTCCATAGTAGTAAATGTTTCCACACGGCCATAAGATGCTCGTTTGATCGTACATGATTCATTGCTGGAATTCATGTCCATTGCCCCAAGTGATTCAGATGGAGATTTGTCCCTGGCCACTTGGCATCTTTGAGAGATTCCTTGAATCTTGACTTGACTTCCCCTGATCAGCTGAAGATCATGCTATGCCCCTTGATTATGAAAGGCCTATCATTGGAATGACTTTCTGTCTGAGGTGATTCCGTTCATTGAGAAGATTTTTTTTGTTCATTGAATATCCATTGTACGGATTTCTCTGCTGTCAAACAATTAGTCATATGCAAACAATGTCATTTAAAGGATGCAAAACTCATGTCTGTCTTGAAAAGAAGTTTTTTTTTAAATGTGTTTTGTGTAGTAACACAAAATTTGCAAGAATGTGATATCAACTTGGGATTTGTAACAAATCCTACAAGAGTCAGGATACCTTTGTGACAGTATGCTCTCAAACTAACCCATGCTTCAGCTAGGACTTTTAAGGGTTATAACATGGCCTGGTTCACGGTTCAAGAAACAAAGGATAAAGGCTCAAAATTTATTTGTACCCACCCGTTCTTCGTGATGTCCTTTAGTCCTATGCTCAGCTAATTACGCGTTTACAATCCTAGTTGAGTACTGGAGTATTGTCCTTGATGTTTCGGAGATGGTTCGGATAGTGAAAGTTTATTTTGAATAGGCAGTCATCTTTTTAGTCGAGGATTTGTAGGACCTCTTTCTTTACTATCCATGTCTTTTGCCTGAACTGTTTCTTTTTATGGTTATAATCAGCGGGATGCCCCAGTTTTTTCATTAAGTCTCCTTCATAGGTTTTGACTTAGCGGGATTTTCTTTTGAACAATAATGACTGCCTCTTCTTAATGATTATGCGGAACCATCACCATTTTCTGATTTGGAAGGACATCTTCGATGCCATACATTATGTATGAAGTAGAATATTGCGACTGAATGCACATCTGAATTAACTGAGAAAACTACCCTGCCCCAGGTTATGATTAAGGGTTTTAATTTGTGTGAAAATAAAAACTCCTACTTCTTAGGCTCAAAGGCGTTTACTAGGGAGTATCTTCCTTATTACTCCACTATTTAGGATTTGAAACAATGCTTGTACATCGTCAGCGGGGTCTGTTTAAAAGCATATTGTAGAGATTGTGGTATCATTTTCGTCATCCTCCCTCTAAAGGCTTACAGTTTTAGTCGAGAGTTGAATGTCACGAAAAGAAAGTATAAAGAAATTTAAGCATAGTGAAAACAAATTAATTCAAGACAGACATGTGTAATGCATTAATGAAATAATAAAGTTTGACATGACAATAATTGTTTTAATAAGCAAAGAAAATATAACTTCATAATTCAAATGAACAAAAATGCTTTCAATCTTAGCCATGTTTTGGCAAGGGAGCAGTGATCACGTTGGGAGTCTCAGGAGGGTCAAATTCGATCTCCTTGGCGTCAATCGTATTCTGAATCTTGTATTTCAACGCCCAACATTCGTTAGTATCGTTCCCCGGGCTACCAGAATGATAAGCACACCTTGCATCCGGGTTGTAGTTAGGAGAAGAAGTCTTAGGGTTCGGATGAGGGTTTATCACCGTAATCACATTCATCTTTAACATGTGTTGCAATGCTTGTGACAATGGCATGTTGATTTGGGTGAACTGCCTTTGAGGTCTTTCCACCCTTGGCTTATTGTTTCGTTGTTGTGGTCGTTGTGTGCATACCGAATTAGAGATCAACATTTCCCCCAAAGATTGGTGGTAGTCTGCCTTGCTACGCCCCTTCTGGCCGTGCACAACATTGGCTTCCCTCTTGCCACTAAATGACTTCTTCTATGTACTCGAAGCGGTATTTGTTTGGATCTTACCACTCTGGATCCCAGCTTCTACTCTTTCTCCAGTCAGAATCAGCTCGGTGAAACCCGCTGACGAGCTGCCGATCAAATGATTAAAGAATGGACCAGATAGCGTCCCCAGAAACATATCAACCAACTCCCTATCAGACAACAGGGGTTGGACTCTTCAAGCCAAGTCTCTCCATTTATAGGCATAGTCCTTGAAACCTTCACTTGCGCCCATGGACATACTCTGGAGTTGAGTACGGCTAGGGGCAAGGTCAATGTTATATTGATACTGTTTGTAAAAAGCAGCAGCCAGATCTTCCCGGTTACGAACATTGGTTCCCTCTAGTTGATAGAACCTTTCAAGCTGAGTCCCAGACAGACTGTCGTGAAATAAATGGACCTACAAGTTCCTATCAGTAGTGTGAGGCTGAATCTTCCTGACATAAGAACGGAGATGGAGTTTTGGGCAGGACACCCCATCATACTTTGCAAAAATTAGAGCTTTGAACTTCTGCAGGATAACCACTCCCGACACCAATCCCAATTCTTCAAAATCCAACCCAGGTATCCTCTGGACCTCCATAGCATTCAAGCGATCTTCCAACTGCTTGTATATATCCTCAGTGGGAGGATACTGCTCATCATTGTAGTCAGTATCATTGTCAGAAACTTCAGGACTGGGATCTTTCTCCCTTATCTCTTCTTCTTGATTCTCCCCTTCCTTAGATGAAGAGGTCAGATCGACTTGTCGCTTTAATGGCCCTCTAAACCTTCTGCCTATTTTCAGAATATCGGCAGCCTTCTTCCTTTTATTTTTCTCTTTCAGGATGAGGGTTTTCAGATCCTCCTGCCCTTTTGCCAAATTTATGAACATTTGCTGGAACTGGGTGTTTTGTGCCTGAAGGTCCTTGATGCTTTCTTCGGAATACATTTTTGCTGAAATAAATAGGGAAGAAGATGAGAAACCTGTAATGGTACCTGTAATAATGTGTATGATATGCATGCAATGTTTTCAAGGATCTCGCGGGGTAAACAAGAAAATGTTAGAATATGATTGCAGCTTAATTGAAGAAACTTCGTGTCATTGAGAGTCCTTCTTCAAGAGTCAAGCTCACCATATCGAGTGGGTCATAGCCCCTGACTCAAGTTATTGAGTTTTGATCTTCTAACAACATTGGCTGGAGGAAAATAAATCCCTTTGCCCCTTGCTAGACGTCTGATTTATCATAACCTGCATCACAGACCCTCGAGATCCTTGAAATGGTTTTCCATGATATGCTATGGTGTGATGTTTATGATGCATGATGTCATGATAAACCACAAGTTTAGCAAACACATGTATAGCAAACATAGTCAAATCACACTAGGTCCTTAGGTTTAAGGCATGCATGGGGTTAAAGGTAGTACCCTCTTGAAGTTTAGTTGGTTTCAAACTTGTCTTAAAGAGTAATTGGGTTCTAGAGGATCTCAATATCACTTACCATCCTTTACCGGGCATTGTCTCAGCTCAAGCAATCTTTTCTTGCAGCCGAAATATCCCGAAAGTCTGATCTCAATGAGTGTAGCATCGAGTATTAACCAATCCTCAGATCTACACCGAGGTTGGCTATCTCACTACTTTCTAATGGCCAAGTTTGTTCAACTAAGGTTCTAAGGTCCGTTAGTGCTTCACGACACCTCGTGGCGGCCCCGTATTCTCCCCGTTTCCCCATAAAGGATACTGGTACCAACCAAAGTGCCACACCAACATAGCCATCGCTTAAATCATATCGGTCTACATCGTACAATCTCCATGATCTATTGTTGTTTACCTAAAAGTGCCCCCATATCCGGGTGTAGGATCTATAGTAACCCAAACAAAACCTTTTAAGAATAAAGCAAACAAACAAAGAAGAAATTTAAAATGACCTAGATCCTAAGGTAAACCCCACTTATCGTTCCCTAGCAGAGTCACCAGTTCTGTGATACGGTGGCAGAACCGACTATTAATAATGGTTTGCGTTTTGCGTTTTTTGTTTGCAAAATGTCACGGTAAGCAAGAGTCGCCATCGACTTTTATTTCATCCAATCATGGAAAAGGAAAAAGAACAGGAAAAAACCTTTTTTCGAGATATTATGAGTACGGGGGGTAGATTATAGAAAGGGAAAGTGTTAGCACCCTTTCTATCCATGGTTTTCCATGGGCTCTTAGGTACTTGCTCATTTTTCAAATTGCTTGTGTGTATGCTTGTTTTTTTGAAAATGTTTTACTTCGTGATAACCCTTGTATCAGTCCTCAAGGATGTGACGAAGTTTGTTTTGAAAATTGGTTTTCAAAGGTGTTTGTGTGAAAAGTTTTGTTGAGCAAGTACTTAAGATTCCACCTACTCGAAAAAATATTGTTCGTTCTCGCTTCCTTTAGACAGCGCTATCCCACTATTAAGGAGTAGGTAGAATCATTGTTGGAGTTTGCAAGGTACAATCGAAAGGGACAAGTACAGTCACTAAAGCAACAGTTAGAAAACTTTAGTAGTAACCCTAGAGTCTTAAGATCTTTTCGAGGCAACATTCGAATGGGACAATTTGATCTTTTAGACTGGAGGGCAACCACTGAAATCTCCTATGCTTAATGACTATTTTACCGAAGGCAACCGAAGTGAGGCAAACCCTAGGAGTGAATATGTGCATATGAATTGTTTCAGTTATTTAATCTTTTCCAATTAGGTGATCTACCGTTTTAATTTCAAGTAATGTTCCCATACAATCCTATTAGCATACATCTAGACAGTTAAATATTTACAGGAATTTAAAGTGCGAAAAATAAACCTAGCTATTACAAGGATTTGACAGTTACATAATTATCTTGACGGAAAATAAAAATGCGGAAGCTTAAAACCCTAATTAAAACTATTACAAACTCGAAACAGTTACAATAATAATAAAACAAATTAAAAATGCGTGTTGCAAATTAAATGCGAGAAAAGTTGAGAACCCTAAAAATCTAATTGAAAAAATATTTATGTTATTATTTTTTTGAGAAGAGACTTAATTAGGTTATGTACAATTAAAACCCTAATTCTAATCATTTCTTAATTATAAAAAGAAATTGAAATTAACCTAATTTAAACTAAATTAAATAATTCAATAAAATATTTTGTAAAAGAGATTTTATGCATTTTTGTGGTTTTTTATTTGAGAAAAGAAACAATTTAATTACAAAATTTAAACCTAATTTCTATTTAATTTTAATTAAAACAAATAATCAAATAAACTAATTAACCTAATTTATCTTCAAAAATATTAATTTGAATAATTAATATTTAATTTTTTATTTTGTGATTATTTTAGTTTTATAAAAAAATATAATTATTGTGTTAATTAATTAAAACAATTAAAGAAATTAATTAAAGGAAAAAAAGAAATAGAAAGAAAAGCAAATTGGGCCTGTATGTTGTTAGCAAATGGGGGGTGTGATCCTGAAATTTCAAGGCCCAATAGTCCTCCAAGCCCAATCAGCGCCTGGTTCCATGTGGCGTTGACCTGGGGGTGCATCATGGTTCCTCACTGCTTATGCGTTAGATCTGGAGAGGCTGTGATCCATTGGTGATGACTTGAGGAGTATGGAAGGCGCATGCAAGGTTGATGCACCAGATCTGTGAACAGAAATTGAGAAAATAAGAAAATGCTTGGACCTGGGATCGAACCCAGGTCCTCACACTTACCACTAGCGCGCTTTTCCACTGGTCTGATTTGCTTTGTTGTATATAGAATAAAAACAAAATATAATATAACAAAATAATTGAGTTAGTGGGAAACGCACGCGAGATTCAAATGGTCTATTGATTGGCTGACACCTAATCTTCTTCTAAATTTCTCCATCGTCTTAGCTGCATACCTTTTACCTACAGTCATGTGTTTGTAGCTATAGCCCTGTGAATTTCCAAAATGCTAAAGACACATGATAAATTACTTCCAATTATGTGGACCAATTCGTCTTGATCTCGTGAACATCATGGTGTTCTTCTTTTAGCCAAATTTAACCTGTGTGACAAACCCCTAAAACGCACACGAAAACCCTAATAATGGAAAAGGCACGAATATGCGTCAAAAACACAATTAAATCATCCAGTCAGGTTGCAAACACAATGAAGATGTGAAAAACACAAGAAGGGGGGGTTGAATTGAAAAACATGGATCAAAAACAGATTAATGACACAATATTTTTATCTTGGTTCGTTTGATCTCAAACTACTCCAGTCCACCCGTCAAGGTGATTTCGCCTCTCTCCAACGAGGTCTTAATCCACTAATCTCAAAAGATTACAACAGCTACTTTAACAACTGTTAAAGTCTTCTTGAGTATAACCACAATCCGGTTAATCTCAAGGAACTTCTTTTACAATATAATTGAACAAAATGTGTTATTGTTTCCTAACAAAACAGTTTATCACAACTGTGATAAATTACACAGATTAAGCTTAGAATAAGGATTGAATTTGCTTGAGCTTGAATATGCGTGGTTTGGAATTCTTAGCAATTTGTTGTGTGCGTATGTACGTGCTTCTTTTACAAGCAGACTTGTTTATATAGGCAAGGCAAAAACGTTGTCCATAAAGCAAGTTTAATGTTAATAACACACTTTCCTTTTGGAGAAGATCTTGTCTGAAGAAAGCCGTTGGCATTAATTCTGTCTTGAATGTTCAGTAACGCTTCAAAGTCTTCTTTCCTTAACTGCTGATGACGCTTCAGAATATTGATGACTTGGTTGATATGTCTTTGATCAGAATTAGAGTTTGTTGTAATTGAGCGCAAATTCTTGTCACCAATCTTTAGCGTATAATCTGATTGCTTCAGCGTGTAATACCTTATAGCGTATCTTCTGATGCTGATCCCATCAGAACTTCTGCATACATAAAACATATTTTTAAGGTGCATATTTGTTCTTTGTATATATTCTTTGTATTTATTTATTCTTTGTATTTGTTATCATCAAAACTCTAATCAATGGTTGTAGAATCAAACTATGTTCTAACATAGGATCCTTCTCTCCTTCTTGGTTCTCCCCTTCCTTAGATGAAGAGGTCAGATCAGTTTGTCGCTTCAACCGCTCTCCAAACCTTCTACCCATATTCAAAATACCGACAACCTTCTTCTTCTTTTTCTTCTCCATCAGAATGAGGGCTTTCAGATCCTTCTTCCCTTTTGCCAGACTAATGAACATTTGTTGGAATTGGGTGTTCTGTGCCTGAAGATCCTTGATGCTTTGTTCAGAAGACATTTCTGTTGAAATAAATAGCGAAGAAGATGAGAAACCTATAATGGTACCTGTAATGATGTGCTATGGATGGGATGCGAATGTAATGATTTCAAAGACTTCGAGAAATTTAAATTTGCAAACCACGTAAACAAAAACTTTATTAGCTGAATTTGAAGTTTGAATGCCTTTTAGGCGTTACAATTTAAAAAATAAAATCTGAAACTATAAAAGACAATAAAATTCCTATGGATGCTTCCTCTTTGTACCAGGATAGTCATCGATTCCTCTTTCTTTATGCAACTGCTTTGTGAGCTCTAAGACCTTCTTCTTCTAAGCATGGAACTGATCCTTGTAGGTATCCCGCTCCTCCATCAACTGAATCCAAGACCTCTGTAATTCTCCCAGATCATTGGGCATATAAGGATAGAGAATTGTGTAAGGAATACCCTCCTCCGTAGTTGGTTCCACAATCAGTGGAAAAATAGCCACATAGGGCATCATAAGCTGCTGGGCACGAGCTCGTACCCATTGTAGGTAAGGTTCCATAGGAATGGAAGTCTTTAGTCCCAAAGCCTTGGCGCCAGATCTGTTTACCATGCCCCAGGCTCGTATGAATCTCCGGTGATACTCCTTGACATCATCCTCATAGTTGAATACAATACCCTCGATAAGTAACTCATGGGGACCATCCCT
This sequence comes from Vicia faba, assembly GCA_948472305.1. Classification (NCBI taxonomy): domain Eukaryota; kingdom Viridiplantae; phylum Streptophyta; class Magnoliopsida; order Fabales; family Fabaceae; genus Vicia; species Vicia faba. Next base: position 847,090,226 of record OX451735.1, on the reverse strand, counting down.
TCGAGCTTAACCAAATTGTCGCAGGGCTAAACAAGGGTTGTAGGTTATACCCCCTTTGATGCCAAGTAGCGGGACATTAGGGTACTCTCCGCATCGATCAATAATAGCAGTATTTTCTATAGCTCGAGAACACCAGAGAATATCCGTATGGGCAAGCGACATTATCCTTTGCGACCAACCCAAACCTTCTTCATTCTTCAGTATGGACTTAGGGAGGTGAGAAATAAACCACCTCGACAGCAATGGCATACAGCACATAAGAATCCCTCTTCTCTTCATGGTGCGAGTATGGAAAGCGTGCAAAATATCTCCGAGCAAAGTAGGCACCGGGTTGCGAGAGAGAAAGATCTTGATAGCATTCACATCTACGAATGAGCCCGGATTAGGGAATAGGACTAACCCATAGATTAGAAGAGCCAAGACCTACTTGAAAGCCTAAAAATCCACAGCATCCCAAAATAGTTGGGCTTTGTTTATCAGAAACTTAGCTAGAAAACCCTTGACTCCGCTTCTTGTTTCCCAATTGGATACCACATCGGCCCGTTTCAGGTGCAAAGCTGAGGCAATGACTTCTGGCTTAGGAGCTTCTTCCAAACCTGTAAAGGGTAACTGCTCAATAATGGGCATATCCAACAGTTGAGAGAATTTTTCCAGGTTAGGTACCAACTGATAGTCTGGAAAGGTGAAGCAGTGGTGCTTGTGATCAAAGAACTGAAAAATAACACTCATCATCTTTTTATCAAAGTTCGAAGTAACCAGGTTGAGAAGTCGACCATGTCTCTTGGTGAACGCAGAAGTTTCAGAAACCCTTGATATTAGCTCTTTGAGTTGGGAAGGTATATTCACAAAGCTGATTCGGATAGTGTTTCTACGAACATAAGCCATGATCTGCAAAGCATGGAAAAGATAAATTCCCTTGGTCTTTGAAATGGTTAGTGCAATAAGAATGGATTCTATGTTATGATTCATGATGTCGTGATAAAACATAGGTATAGCAAACACAGGTATAGCAAGCACAGTCAAATCACACAAAGTCCCTAGGTTTCAGGCTTGCATGAGGTCAAAGGTAGTACCCTCTTGAAGTTAGTTGGTTTCAAACCTGTCTTAGAAATAGTAATCGGGTTCTAGAGGATCCCAATATCACAGACCATACTTTATCAGTATTGTCTCAGCTCACGCAATCTTTTCTTGCGGCCGAAACATCCTGAAAGTCTGATCTCAATAAGTGTAGCATCGAGTATCAACCAGTTCTCAGCTCTACACCAAGGCCGGCTATCTCACTACTTTCTAATGGCCAAGTTGGGTAATTAAAGGTTCTAAGGTCAGTTGATGCTTCACGACACAACGTGGCGGCCCCGTACTCTCCCTGATTGACTCAAAGGTTACCGGTACCAACCAAAGTGCCACATCAACGTAGCTACTGCTTCAACCGTGCCAGTATAACCCAGCATAGTTCCCTCACAGTTTATTGCTACTTACCTAAAAGATGTTCCCCAGATCCGAGTGTAGGATCAAATAACCCAAACAGTTCCCATAAATATAAAGCAAACAAGACAATCAAGAGAAAGCAATTAAATATGACCAAGATCCTAAGGTTTACCCCACGGAATTCCATCCCTAGCAGAGTCGCCAGTTCTGTGATACGGTGGCAGAATCGACTGTTTAATATTGGTTTGCGTTTTGTGTTTTGTGTTTGCAAAATCTCGCGGTAAGCAAGAGTCGCCACTGACTTTTATTTCATCCAATCATGGAAAAGGAAAAAGAACAGAAAAAACCTTTTTTTGAGATCTTCCGAGTACGGGGGGTAGATTATAGAAAGGGAATGTGTTAGCACCCTTTCTATCCATGGTTATCCATGGGCTCTTAGGTACTTGCTCATCTTTTAAAAATTTCTTGTGTGTGTGCTTGCTTTAAAAATATTTTACTTCGTGATAACCCTTGTATCAGTCCTCAAAGGTGTGACAAAGTTGTTTTGAAATTGTTTTGAAAGGTGTTTGTGTGAAAAACTTTATTGAGCAAGTACCTACTAGCATCTACCTACTCGAAAAAAGATTGTTTTTGTTCTATTTCCTTTAGACAGCGCTATCCCACTATTAAGGAGTAGGTAGCACCGTCATTGGAGTTTGTAAGGGGCATTCGACAGGGACAAGTACAATCACCAAAGCAATAGTTAGAAAACTTTAGTAGTAACCCTAGAGTCTTAAGTTCTTTCCGAGGCAACATTTCTGAGGCAACATTTCCGAGGCAACATTCGAATGGGACAATTTGATCTCTTTAGACTGGAGGGTGACCACTAAAATCTCCTATGCTTAATGATTGTTTACCTAAGGAAGCCGAAGTAAGGTAAACCCTAGGAGTGGACATGTGCGAGTGATTTGTTTCAATTATGTTAATCTTTGCACATTAGGGTTTTCTAACTGTTTTAATTTTTCATGCATTCTTGCCATACAATCCTATTAATTCATCTAACAGTTAATAATTTGCTGAAAGTAAAAGCAGAAATAAACCTAGCTATTACATGGCTTTAGCAGTTACATAATTGCCTTGACAGAAAATAAAATTACGGAATTTAAAAATACTAATTAAAACTATTACAACCTTGAAACAGTTACAATAATAATGGCAAAAATAATAACAAGCGCGCGACAAACTAAATGCGAAAGAAACTAGGGTTTTGACCCTTGACTAAATCTAATTGCAATTGATTAAAGAAAAATCATTTTTTGTCGTTTTTGTTATTTAAGAGAATAAGGAATAATTGAATTAAAAAAGGAACCTAATTACTAATTAACTTTAATTAAGAAAAATAATTAAGTTAACCTATTTTTTGTGTTTTTGTTTGAAGAAAAGAAAATAATTAAATCAAGAATTTAAACCTATTTTTTCTAATTGATTTTAATTGTAAAAATAAGTTAAAGATACCCTAACTTAAATTAAGCTAATGAATTAAATTAAATTTTCTAAAATAAAATAAAAAACTAATTCTAATTTTTATGACCTTTTGATTTTTATGATTTTATAAAAAAACTGATTTTAAAAAATAAAATGAATAAAAAATAAAGAATAAAGAAAACAAAATAATAAAAAGAGAAAAAAATGAGAATTGGGCCTGCTGTTAGCAATTCTGGAGGGTGGGAATCTGAATTTTCCAGCCCATTAAGCTTTCAAGCCCAATCAACCTTGGATCTGGTGTACCGTTGACTTGCGTGTGTACCATGGGCCTTCAAGGGAGAAGCGTGAGATCTGGCCAGCTGGGCATCTAGTGGATGGGTGTTGATGGTGCATGATAGGCGTGGGATGATGTATTGCATGGGATTGGCCTGAAATTATTAAGAAAATATCAAAATGCACACGCCTGGGATCGAACCCAGGATGTGTGCATCAAAGGCATGCTTCCCAACCATCTGCGCTGGACTTGTTAGTTGCATATATAATAAACAAATAAAATCAAAAGCCAAATCAAGCCTCCTGCCAGAAAAAACGCGCGAAATTTGAATGAACCAACCATGCCTTACCATGCATTATCTTCTTCCTTGGACCGTTGTTTTAGGTAAAACACTTTTACCTACAGACGTTTGTTTGTAGTTATAACCCTGTTTCATTCAAAAATAGCATACAAGCAAGATAAATGAAATTGGTGACCATGAATCAACTGGGCTTGAAGCCCTGATCATCATGGTACCCAATATGAGAGCCAATTGTTCCTGCATTGAAAACCCCTAAAATAAACTCGTAAACCCTAGCAATGGCATCACGCGATTCCTGTGCAGAAACTCAAATCAAAGCATTCAAAAACATTGCAAGCATAACAATAAACATGGATATGTGATTAAAACAGATTTATGATGCGTAAATCAATGGATTCAAACTTTAAAAAAATGCAAACCGTGATATCTCTAGGGGCAATTTATGGATGCTTTAAGGCTAGCAAATGACGTTGTTAGCTTCCTGAGATGTCCAGGGATGGATTAGAAGCCTTGGAATGGTTTGAACTGGCCTGTAGACAAAGATAGGTCTCACACTTTTCTTGTAAAATTTTGATTTCTCTCTTGCTGTTTCACGCCTCCAATCCTTGTCTTCTTGATATGGAATTGTTATGCCCTTATAGTAGACTGAATTAGGTCAACAAAATTGACATGAATCTTGAGAAATAATGGAGATTTGATTTGATTTGCTTCATGTATGATTTCTTTAAAAAACTTGCTTCAATCCAATCTTTTTCAACCCTAATGAGACTTGCACGAATTGGTTGGCATGCTAGCTATACATGGACTCCAAATGTGCATAAAAATATCAAGATTTGATTTGTTTTCATTATTTTACCATTTAATTTGATTTATTTTGATTTAAATGAATAAAAAATCAAAATAAATGATAAAAGTAATAAAATAGTAGGTGGAAAATCTCAGGGGTCGTGGATCCTATTAGAAACATGTTCCAAGCAAGAAAACATGGGCCCCTTTGAAAAAAATGTAAATTTGATCAATGTTGACTTTTGACAATTTTCCAAAAATTGCCAACTTTGACAATGCACAACTCTCTCAATTTTGACCCTAGGAGGGTGTACTTCGACTTTTTTGAAAGCTTAGGATGTACCCTAACTAACCCTTTTGGTTTCATCTTAATTGAGTCTTCCATGTTCATGTATGAAGCTTTAACCCAAAAGGTATTTTTGTTGACTTTTCAAAATGACCCATAATGTCAGAATTCATATCTTTTTATGAGTGCCTATTTTGAACTTGTGAGCTGAAGATGAATTGTAGGGAATTGCATCCTCTTCAAAATGATCTTTGGATGGAAAATTTATGATAAATTATGAAGAAGTTATGCTTGGTCAAAGTTGGGTTGACTTTTCCTATAAAACCCTAATTTAGCAACTTTTGGGTTTTGATGAATTTGGAGCATTACTTGAAGAATCATGATCAACCCTTGATAAAATGATGGATAAAACTTCAACATGATGATGTTGACCAAAAGTCTTGAAGTTTGACTATATATGGGCCACAATTGACTTTTGACCTAATACGGTCGATTCTCAAGCATTTGAGCAGTAGATTGATCAAACTTCTTGTGCAAGGCATGAAACTTGACATGTAGGGTCTTGAGAACATATTGAGACCTTGGAAAGCATATGATACCTTTGTGGTCCACCCATCTTGATAAAAATAGAAACCCTAATTTTGAGGTGTACTGCCTTAGGAGAGAGTTTGTCTGGTCAACTCTTGAACTTCCTTGAGCAATTTGGGGACCTCAATTGACATGTATTGAGTAAAATGAGAGGGAAAATTTTGGGGTACAACAGTACCCAACACTTTCTTCATGATGTTATTCAGTCATATGCTCAGTTAATTGTGCGTTTAACTCCAACTTAAATCTTTGTTCTGATATTCTGGTGATGGTTCGTGTGATACGGTGGCAGAATCGACTGTTAATACTGGTTTGCGTTTTGCGTTTTTTGTTCAAAAAATGTCGCGGTAAGCAAGAGTCGCCACCAACTTTTAATCATCCAATCATGGAAAAGGAAAAAGAACAGAAAAAAACCTTTTTTCGAGATATTCTGAGCACGGGGGGTAGATTATAGAAAGGGAAGGTGTTAGCACCCTTTATATCCATGGTTTTCCATGGGCTCTTAGGTACTTGCTCATTTTTCAAATTGCTTTTGTGTGTGCTTGTTTTTTTGAAAATTTTTTTACTTCGTGATAACCCTTGTATCAGTCCTCAAGGATGTGACGAAGTTTGTTTTGAAAATTGGTTTTCAAAGGTGTTTGTGTGAAAAGTTTTGTTGAGCAAGTACTTAAGATTCTACCTACTCGAAAAAAGATTGTTCGTTCTTGCTTCTTTTAGACAGCGCTATCCCACTATTAAGGATTAGATAACACCGTCGTTGGAGTTTGCAAGGGACATTCGAAAGGGACAAGTACAGTCACTAAAGCAACAGTTAGAAAACTTTAGTAGTAACCCTAGAGTCTTAAGATCTTTTTGAGGCAACATTTCTGAGGCAACATTCGAATGGGACAATTTGATCTTTTAGACTGGAGGGAAACCACTAAAATCTCCTATGCTTAATGACTGTTTTACCGAAGGCAACCGAAGTGAGGCAAACCCTGGGAGTGAATATGTGCATATGAATTGTTTCAGTTATTTAATCTTTGCACATTAGGTGATCTACTGTTTTAATTTCAAGTAATCTTCTCATACAATCCTATTAGCATACATTTAGACAGTTAAATATTTGCAGGAATTTAAAGTGAGAAAAATAAACCTAGCTATTACAAGGCTTTGACAGTTACATGATTATCTTGACGGAAAATAAAAATGCGAAAGCTTAAAACCCTAATTAAAACTATTACAAACTCGAAACAGTTACAATAATAATAAAACAAATTAAAAATGCGCGTGGAAAATTAAATGCGAGAAAAGTTGAGAACCCTAAAAATCTAATTGAAAAAATATTTAAGTTATTATTTTTTTGAGAAGAGACTTAATTAGGTTATGTACAATTAAAACCCTAATTCTAATCATTTTTTAATTATAAAAAGAAATTGAAATTAACCTAATTTAAACTAAATTAAATAATTCAATAAAATATTTTGTAAAAGAGATTTTATATATTTTTGTGGTTTTTTATTTGAGAAAAGAAAGAATTTAATTACAAAATTTAAACTTAATTTCTATTTAATTTTGATTAAAACAAATAATCAAATAAACTAATTAACCTAATTTATCTTCAAAAATATTAATTTGAATAAATAATATTTAATTTTGTATTTTGTGATTTTTTAGTTTTATAAAAAAATAATAATTATTGTGTTAATTAATTAAAACAATTAAAGAAATTAATTAAAGAAAAAAAAGAAATAGAAAGAAAAGCAAATTGGGCTGTATGTTGTTAGCAAATGGGGGGTGTGATCCTGAAATTTCCAGGCCCAATAGTCCTCCATGCCCAGTCAGCGCCTGGTTCCATGTGGCGTTGACTTGGGGGTGCATCATGGTCACTCATTGCTTATGCGTTAGATCTGGAGAGGTTGTGATCCATTGGTGATGACTTGCGGAGTATGGAAGGCGCATGCAATGTTGATGCACCAGATCTGTGAATAGAAATTGAGAAAATAAGAAAATGCTTGGACCTGGGATCGAACCCAGGTCCTCACACTTACCACTAGCGTGCTCTTCCACTAGGCTGATTTGCTTTGTTGTATATAGAATAAAAACAAAATATAATATAACAAAATAATTGAGTTAGTGGGAAACGCGCGCGAGATTCAAATGGTCCATTGATTGGCTGACACCTAATCTTCTTCTACCTTTCTCTGTCATCTTAGCTGCATACCTTTTACCTACAGTCATGTGTTTGTAGCTATAGCCCTGTGAATTTCCAAAATGCACAAGACACATGATAAATTACTTCCAATTATATGGATCAATTCGTCTTGATCTCGTGAACGTCATGGTGTTCTTCTTTTAGCCCAATTAAACCTGTGTGACAAACCCCTAAAACGCACATGAAAACCCTAATAATGGCAAAGGCACGGATATGCTTCAAAAACACAATTAAATCATCCAGTCAGGTTGCAAGCACATTCGTGATCACAAATATATCACTTAAATATGCTAATGATGCAGGAAATTCAATAATCGATTTGGAAAAAATAAGCAAACCGTGGGAGTTATTGCGTGCATTTCTAGGTGAGAGAAGACTTGAGTATGATCCCGTTGGCTTCAGGGATGCTCCAGGATACGATTGCTGGCTTTGAATTGCTCTGAAAGTCACTATGGAGTGAAAACCGAGTCACGCTTTTTGTCCACTTTTTTGAGTTTGTTCTTTCTCTTCTACGACTGCAAAACCTTGTTTCATGCCTTGTACATGTTCCCTATATATCTTAGAATGAACTAGGGTTACAAACTTGGCTTGAATCTTTGTAATTATGGGAGATTTGATTTGATTTCCATGCCATATGTAAACTTGCTATTTTGAGCCAAATCATCCCTTTCTTGTACCAATTATGCTTGATTCATTTTGGTCTTGACATCTCAGCATATTTTGATTGCCAACCTGTCCAAAAACCAAATCAAATCATATCTTTTCTATTATTCACCAATTGTTTGATTTAATTCAATTTTTAATTAATAAAAAATCAAAATAAATTGAAAAATGAAGAAAATAATGTGTGGGTAAATATTTGGGTCGTGGACCATATTATAAGTGAGGTGCAAGCATAAAAAGTTAGGCCCATTTGGCAAAAAAATGTAATTTTGAGCCTATTTGACTTTTGGCAATTTTGCAAAAAAGGTCAACTTTGACAACGCATATCTCCTCCAATTTTAACCCTAAAGAGGTGTTCTTGGACTTTTTAGAAAGCTTAGGATGTCCCCTAAGCAACCTTTTTGGTCTGATCTCAATTGAGTCTTCCATGTGCATGTAAGAAGTTTTAACCCAAAAGGTGTTTTTGTTGACTTTTCAAAAGGACCCATAATGTAGAAATTCATATCTTTTTGCGGGTGCATATTTTGAACTTGTGGGCTGAAGATGAGTTATATGGAATTGCATCCTCTTGAAAATGAGCTTTGGATGGAAAATTTCTGATGAAGCATGTGGAAGTTATGCTTGGTCAAAGTTTGGTTGACTTTTACTAAGAAACCCTAATTTAGCAACTTTTGGGTTTTGATGAATTTAGAGCATTCCTTGAGGAATCATGGTCAACCCTTGATCAAATGATGAAATTCACTTCAAAATATTAATTTTTACCAAAAATCTTGAAGTTTGACTGTATGTGGGTCACAATTGACTTTTGACCTAATACAGTTGATTCCCAAGCATCTAAGCAGTTGACTGAGCAAACTTCTTGTGCAAGGTATGAAACTTGACATATAGGGTCTTGAGAAAATATTAGGACCATGGAGAGCATATGAGACCTTTGGATTCCACCTATCTTGATAAAAATGGAAACCCTAATTTGAGACACACTGCCTTAGGAGAGAGTTTATCTGATCAACTTTTGGGCAAACTTGAGCAAATTGAGGATCTCTAGGAGTATGTATTGAGAAAAATGAGAGGGCAAATTTTGGGATACAACAGCTACCCCTGTTCAATCTTCTTAAACCTGAGGATGTATATTGGCTGTCTTCCTTTCGTAATCTGAAGGTGGAAGATGATTGAACACTAGAGTGCCCAGAAATTTGCACTCGCATGAAATGGTGTCGGACTGTGTAGGTAGTATCGGGAATGGGCTTACAGATGCCATTTAGAGGAGATGAAGGAAGGTCGTCGGAGATGGTCTTAAAGATGCCATCTAGAGAATGTTGATTCCCTGAGATATTCCTTTGCTGAGAGTCCCTGCTCCTGTCGTTGAGGAGGAATCTGCTGAGGATTGTTGGTATCTGTCTTGGGAGAAATAGAATTTTAGGAGCTTCAGTTGTCTGTTACTCTACTGGGGAAATAACTCTAGCTTGAGGAAGCAGGAGTGAACTACATATCTGGTCGATGTACAGGTTGTACCACGACTTACTGGGGAAATGTGAAACCAATCGTGTTTGATCATGTCCAAGTCTTACAGTGTTGTAGACTGTTGTTTAGAGATAAGAGAGAAGGAACCTAGATATTAAGGTTATGAGAAGGAACCTGGATAGTAGGGTTGCTTCGGAATAAAATCCTGGATAGTAGGGTTGTAATAAGCAACCTGGATAGTAGGGTTGTGAGAAGGAACCTGGATAGTAGGGTTACTTCGATATGAAAGCCTGGATAGTAGGGTTGTGGTAAGGAACCTGTATAGTAGGGTTACTTCGATATGAAAGCCTGGATAGTAGGCTGTGAGAAGGAACCTGGGTCGTATGGTTACTTCAATATGAAAGCCTAGATAGTAGGGCTGTGAGAAGGAACCTGGATAGTAGGGTTACTTCGATATGAAAGCCTGGATAGTAGGGCTGTGAGAAGGAACCTGGGTCGTAGGGTTACTTCGATATGAAAGCCTGGATAGTAGGGCTTTGAGAAGGAACCTGAATAGTAGGGTTACTTCGATATGAAAGCCTGGATAGTAGGGTTGTGAGAAGGAACCTGGATAGTAGGGTTACTTCGATATGAAAGCCTGGATAGTAGGGTTGTGAGAAGGAACCTAGATAGTAAGGTTACTTCGATATGAAAGCCTGAATAGTAGGGTTGTGAGAAAGAACCTGGATAGTAGGGTTACTTCGACATGAAAGCCTGGATAGTAGGGCTATGAGAAGGAACCTGGATAGCAGGGTTACTTCGATATGAAATCCTGGATAGTAGGGCTATGAGAAGGAACCTGGATCATAGGGTTACTTCGATATGAAAGCATGAATAGTAGGGCTGTGAGAAGGAACCTGGATAGTAGGGTTACTTCGATATGAAAGCCTAGATATTAGGGTTGTGAGAAGGAACCTGGATCGTAGGGTTACTTTGATATGAAAGCCTAGATAATAGGGTTGTGAGAAGGAACCTGGATAGTAGGGTTACTTCGATATGAAAGCCTAGATAGTAGGGTTGTAAGAAGGAACCTGGATCGTAGGGTTACTTCAATATGAAAGCCTAGATAGCAGGGCTGTGAGAAGGAACCTGGATAGTAGGGTTACTTCGTGATGAGTTTGTGTGAAACTTTATTTGGAAATGTATGAGAAAGGACCCGTGTAAGATTTTTCAGGATAAACCCGTGTGAAGCTGCATTTAGGAGAAACCCGTGTAAGATTGCTTTGTGACGAACCCGCGTAAAGTTGCATTTGGTCGCGCCAATAATTACTCTGTTTAGTTTCAGGAGCTAATCTTGAACTTGCTGGGAGTTGTTGATGATAACCATATTTCCTGAAAAGGTACATGATTAATCATATATGATGCATGAAATGCATTGTATGATGACGTTCTCAAAATAAATGAGATTATGCTGTATGCAATATGTATTCCACGTCATGATGTATGAACATGAAATGCTATTTTGGCACGTCCGAGTTTGGGAAAATGAATCCCCGACTGCTGTTGGAGAGTACTGGAAATTACATTCCTAATCGTTGTAGAAAAAGTGGTTCTTCTACTTCCGCTTGGATGGTGAACGAAGATGACTATGCCGTAGATTCGCTCCTTGTTTGTGAATATTCTGTCGGGGAGAGAGACTATGTCTTAGCATAAATCTGCAGGGGAATAACTCTGTTTGAAGGTGAACTTCCGTATTTGAAGGAAAAAACTCTGTCAGGGATTGAGCTCTTGTATCCATAGAAATAAACTATGCTTGGGGAGATAAGTTTTATTGATCCGCTCGCGATTATGAAATTCGGATGGGGAATATAGACGTCGGCTCTCCGAAAGAGCTTGGCTGGGGAAAGTAACTCCTGTTTAGGGAAGAAGAGATCAAAGCTTTGGTTGCCTCTACTATGTGGGGAGTGTAGATGTCACTGGGACGCATGCTGAGGACACGACAATAACTTTGCATCAAGACTTTTCTACCCCTATACTTGCTAGAAAAAGTACCTGCGGAGGCTTTGTGGATAGCCTGAGTGTTATCCCAACTCATGAGGTGCTTGGTAATTTCCGATCAGAATGATAAGTCTTATACTGATAGGCAAGCGACAAGATGACAGGACATAATCGTCTGCTTTGATCCCTAACTTTTGCCTGGACCGCCCTTTCGTGTTTTCAATCCACCGGGATACCCCTTTTTGCCCAAGCCGCCTTTTCAGGTTTTCGACTTGTCGGGTGTATAATTTTTTCATATGTATATCCCTAACTTTTTCCCAAACCTTTTTTGGTTCGCCGGGATGCCCTTATTTTTGCCAGGCAAGTCGACTTAGAGGGTCTTTTTCATGCGTGGTCTTTTCTAACTATGTCCATGTTTACCGGGTACGGATAATTATCATTGTCCAAAGTAGTAAATGTTTCCACACTGCCATAAGATGCTCGTTTGATCGTACATGATTCGTTGCTGGAATTCATGTCCAATGCCCCAAGTAATTCAGATGGAGATTTGTCCCTGGCCACTTGGCATCTTTGAGAGATTCCTTGAATCTTGACATTGACTGTCCCAGATCAGCTGAAGATCATGCTATGCCCCTTGATTATGAAAGGCCTATCATTGGAATGTCTTTCCGTCTGAGGTGATTCCGTTCATTGAGAAGATTTTTTTTGTTCATTGAATATCCATTGTACGGATTTCTCTACTGTCAAACAATTAGTCATATGCAAACAATGTCATTTAAAGGATGCAAAACTCATGTCTGTCTTGAAAAGAAGTTTTTTTTTAAATGTGTTTTGTGTAGTAACACAAAATTTGCAAGAATGTGATATCAACTTGGGATTTGTAACAAAGCCTACAGAAGTCAGGATACCTTTGTGACAGTATGCTCTCAAACTAACCCATGCTTCAGCTAGGACTTTTAAGGGTTGTAACGTGGCCTGGTTCACGGTTCAAGAAACAAAGGATAGAGGCTCAAAATTTATTTGTACCCACCCGTTCTTCGTGATGTCCTTTAGTCCTATGCTCAGCTAATTGCACGTTTAGAATCCCAGTTGAGTACTGGAGTATTGTCCTTGATGTTTCAGAGATGGTTTGGATAGTGAAAGTTTATTTTGAATAGGCAGTCATCTTTTTAGTCTAGGATTTGTAGGACCTCTTTCTTTACTATCCCTGTCTTTTGCCTGAACTGTTTCTTTTTATGGTTATAATCAGCGGGATGCCCCAGTTTTTTCCTTAAGTCTCCTTCATAGGTTTTGACTTAGCGGGATTTTCTTTTGAACAATAATGACTGCCTCTTCTTAATGATTATGCGGAACCATCACCATTTTCTGATTTAGAAGTACGTCTTCGATGCCATTCATTATGTATGAAGTAGAATATTGCGACTGAATGCGCATCTGAATTAACTGAGAAAACTACCCTGCCCCAGGTTATGATTAAGGGTTTTAATTTGTGTGAAAATAAAAACTCCTACTTCTTAGGCTCAAAGGGGTTTACTAGGGATTATCTTCCTTATTACTCCACTGTTTAGGATTTGAAACAACGCTTGTACATCGTCAGCAAGGTCTGTTCAAAAGCATATTGTAGAGATTGTGGTATCATTTTCGTCATCCTCCCTCTAAAGGCTTACAGTTTTAGTCGAGAGTTGAATGTTACGAAAAGGAAGTATAAAGAAATTTAAGCATAGTGAAAACAAATTAATTCAAGACAGACATGTGTAATGCATTAATGAAATAATAAAGTTTGACATGACAATAATTGTTTTAATAAGCAAAGAAAATATAACTTCATAATTCAAATGAACAAAAATGCTTTCAATCCTAGCCATGTTTTGGCAAGGGAGCAGTGATCACGTTGGGAGTCTCAGGAGGGTCAAATTCGATCTCCTTGGCATCAATCGTATTCTGAATCTTGTATTTCAACGCCCAACATTCGTTAGTATCGTTCCCCGGGCTACCAGAATGATAAGCACACCTTGCATCCGGGTTGTAGTTAGGAGAAGAAGTCTTAGGGTTCGGATGAGGGTTTATCACCGTAATCAGATTCATCTTTAACATGTGTTGTAATGCTTGTGACAATGGCATGTTGATTTGGGTGAACTGCCTTTAAGGTCTTTCCACCCTTGGTTGATTGTTTCATTGTTGTGGTCGTTGTGTACGTGCCGAATTAGAGATCAACATTTCCCCCACAGATTGGTGGTAGTCTACCTTGCTACGCCCCTTCTGGCCGTGCACAACATTGGCTTCCCTCTTGCCACTAAATGACTTCTTCTCTGTACTCGAAGTGGTATTTGTCTAGATCTTACCACTCGGGATCCCAGCATCTACTCTTTCTCCAGTCAGAATCAGCTCGGTGAAACCCGCTGACGAGCTGCCGATCAAATGATTAAAGAATGGACCAGATAGCGTCCCCAGAAACATATCAACCAACTCCGTATCAGACAACAGGGGTTGGACTCTTCAAGCCAAGTCTCTCCATTTCTATGCATAGTCCTTGAAACCTTCACTTGCGCCTATGGACATACTCTGGAGTTGAGTACGGGTAGGGGCAAGGTCAATGTTATATTGATACTGTTTGTAAAAATCAGCAGCCAGATCTTCCCGGTTACGAACATTGGTTCCCTCTAGTTGATAGAACCTTTCAAGCTGAGTCCCAGACAGACTGTCCTGAAAGAAATGGACCCACAAGTTCCTATCAGTAGTGTGAGGCTGAATCTTCCTGACATAAGAACGAAGATGGAGTTTTGGGCAGGACACCCCATCATACTTTGCAAAAATTGGAGCTTTGAACTTATGCAGGATAACCACTCCCGACACCAATCCCAATTCTTCAAAATCCAACCCAGGTATCCTCTGGACCTCCATAGCATTCAAGCGATCTTCCAACTGCTTGTATATATCCTCAGTGGGAGGATACTGCTCATCATTGTAGTCAGTATCATTGTCAGAAACTTCAGGACTGGGATCTTTCTCACTTATCTCTTCTTCTTGATTCTCCCCTTCCTTAGATGAAGAGGTCAGATCGACTTGTCGCTTTAATGGCCCTCTAAATCTTCTGCCTATATTCAGAATACCGGCAGCCTTCTTCCTTTTATTTTTCTCTTTCAGGATGAGGGTTTTCAGATCCTCCTGCCCTTTTGCCAAATTTATGAACATTTGCTGGAACTGGGTGTTTTGTGCCTGAAGGTCCTTGATCCTTTCTTCGGAATACATTTTTGCTGAAATAAATAGGGAAGAAGATGAGAAACCTATAATGGTACCTGTAATAATGTGTATGATATGCATGCAATGTTTTCAAGGATCTCGCGGGGTAAACAAGAAACTGTTAGAATCTGATTGCAGCTTAATTGAAGAAACTTCGTGTCATTGAGAGTCCTTCTTCAAGAGTCAAGCTCACTATATCGAGTGGGTCATAGCCCCTGACTCAAGTTGTTGAGTTTTGATCTTCTGACAACATTGGCTAGAGGAAAATAAATCCCTTTGCCCCTTGCTAGACGTCTGATTTATCATAACCTGCATCACAAACCCTCGAGATCCTTGAAATGGTTTTTCATGATATGTTATGGTGTGATGTTTATGATGCATGATGTCATGATAAACCAAAGGTTTGGCAAACACATGTATAGCAAACATAGTCAAATCACACCAGGTCCTTAGGTTTAAGGCATGCATGAGGTTAAAGGTAGTACCCTCTTGAAGTTTAGTTGGTTTCAAACTTGTCTTAAAGAGTAACTGGGTTCTAGAGGATCTCAATATCACTTACCATCCTTTATCGGGCATTGTCTCAGCTCAAGCAATCTTTTCTTGCGGCCGAAATATCCCGAAAGTCTGATCTCAATGAGTGTAGCATCGAGTATTAACCAATCCCCAGCTCTACACCGAGGCCGGCTATCTAACTACTTTCTAATGGCCAAGTTTTTTCAACTAAGGTTCTAAGGTCCATTAGTGCTTCACGACACCTCGTGGCGGCCCCGTATTCTCCCCGTTTCCCCATGAAGGATACTGGTACCAACCAAAGTGCCACACCAACATAGCCATCACTTAAATCATATCGGTCTACGCCGTACAGTCTCCACGATCTATTGTTGTTTACCTAAAAGTGCCCCCATATCCGATTGTAGGATCTATAGTAACCCAAACAAAACCTTTTAAGAATAAAGCAAACAAACAAAGAAGAAATTTAAAATGACCTAGATCCTAAGGTAAACCCCACTTATCGTTCCCTAACAGAGTCGCCAGTTCTGTGATACGGTGGCAGAACTGACTATTAATAATGGTTTGCGTTTTGCGTTTTTTGTTTGCAAAATGTCGCGGTAAGCAAGAGTCGCCATCGACTTTTATTTCATCCAATCATGGAAAAGGAAAAAGAACAGGAAAAAACCTTTTTTCGAGATATTATGAGTACGGGGGGTAGATTATAGAAAGGGAAAGTGTTAGCACCCTTTCTATCCATGGTTTTCCATGGGCTCTTAGGTACTTGCTCATTTTTCAAATTGCTTGTGTGTATTCTTGTTTTTTTGAAAATGTTTTACTTCGTGATAACCCTTGTATCAGTCCTCAAGGATGTGACGAAGTTTGTTTTGAAAATTGGTTTTCAAAGGTGTTTGTGTGAAAAGTTTTGTTGAGCAAGTACTTAAGATTCCACCTACTCGAAAAAAGATTGTTCGTTCTCGCTTTCTTTAGACAGCGTTATCCCACTATTAAGGAGTTGGTAGAATCGTTGTTGGAGTTTGCAAGGGACAATCGAAAGGGACAAGTACAGTCACTAAAGCAACAGTTAGAAAACTTTAGTAGTAACCCTAGAGTCTTAAGATCTTTTTAAGGCAACATTCGAATGGGACAATTTGATCTTTTAGACTGGAGGGCAACCACTGAAATCTCCTATGCTTAATGACTATTTTACTGAAGGCAACCGAAGTGAGGCAAACCCTAGGAGTGAATATGTGCATATGAATTGTTTCAGTTATTTAATCTTTTCCAATTAGGTGATCTACCGTTTTAATTTCAAGTAATGTTCCCATACAATCCTATTAGCATACATCTAGACAGTTAAATATTTACAGGAATTTAAAGTGCGAAAAATAAACCTAGCTATTACAAGGATTTGACAGTTACATAATTATCTTGACGGAAAATAAAAATGCGGAAGCTTAAAACCCTAATTAAAACTATTACAAACTCGAAACAGTTACAATAATAATAAAACAAATTAAAAATGCGTGTGGCAAATTAAATGCGAGAAAAGTTGAGAACCCTAAAAATCTAATTGAAAAATATTTATGTTATTACTTTTTTTGAGAAGAGACTTAATTAGGTTATGTACAATTAAAACCCTAATTCTAATCATTTTTTAATTATAAAAAGAAATTGAAATTAACCTAATTTAAACTAAATTAAATAATTCAATAAAATATTTTGTAAAAGAGATTTTATGCATTTTTGTGGTTTTTTATTTGAGAAAAGAAACAATTTAATTACAAAATTTAAACCTAATTTCTATTTAATTTTAATTAAAACAAATAATCAAATAAACTAATTAACCTAATTTATCTTCAAAAATATTAATTTGAATAAATAATATTTAATTTTGTATTTTGTGATTTTTTAATTTTATAAAAAAATATAATTATTGTGTTAATTAATTAAAACAATTAAAGAAATTAATTAAAGAAAAAAAAGAAATAGAAAGAAAAACAAATTGGGCCTGTATGTGGTTAGCAAATGGGGGGTGTGATCCTGAAGTTTCCAGGCCCAATAGTCCTCCAAGCCCAATCAGCGCCTGGTTCCATGTGGCGTTGACCTGGGGGTGCATCATGGTCCCTCACTGCTTATGTGTTAGATCTGGAGAGGCTGTGATCTATTGGTGATGACTTGAGGAGTATGGAAGGCGCATGCAAGGTTGATGCACCAGATCTGTGAATAGAAATTGAGAAAATAAGAAAATGCTTGGACCTGGGATCGAACCCAGGTCCTCACACTTACCACTAGCGCGCTCTTCCACTGGTCTGATTTGCTTTGTTGTATATATAATAAAAACAAAATATAATATAACAAAATAATTGAGTTAGTGGGAAACGCGCGCGAGATTCAAATGGTCTATTGATTGGCTGACACCTAATCTTCTTCTACCTTTCTCCATCGTCTTAGCTGCATACCTTTTACCTACAGTCATGTGTTTGTAGCTATAGCCCTGTGAATTTCCAAAATGCACAAGACACATGATAAATTACTTCCAATTATGTGGACCAATTCGTCTTGATCTCGTGAACATCATGGTGTTCTTCTTTTAGCCCAATTTAACCTGTGTGACAAACCCCTAAAACGCACACGAAAACCCTAATAATGGAAAAGGCACTGATATGTGTCAAAAACACAATTAAATCATCCAGTCAGGTTACAAACACATCCATGATCACGAATATATCACTTAAATTGCTAATGAAGCAGGAAATTTAATAATAGATTTGGAAAAAATAAGCAAACTGTGGGAGTGATTGCGTGCATTTCTGGGCGAGATAAGACTTGCAAATGATCCAGTTGGCTTCAGGGATGCTCCAGGATATGATTGTTGGCTTTCAATTGCTCTAAAAGGCCATGTGGAGTGAAAACTCAGTCACATTTTTTTTCCACTTTTTTGAGTTTGTTCTTTCTCTTCTACGGCTGCAAAACCTTGTTTCATGCCTTGTACATGTTCCCTATATATCTTAGAATGAATTAGGGTTGCAATCTTGGCTTGAATCTTTGCAATTATGGGAGATTTGATTTGATTTCCATGCCATATGTAAACTTGCTATTTTGAGCCAAATCATCCCTTTCTTGTACCAATTATGCTTGATTCGTTTTGGTCTTGATATCTCAGCATATTTTGATTGCCAACCTGTCCAAAAACCAAATCAAATCATATCTTTGTTATTATTCACCAATTGTTTGATTTAATTCAATTTTTAATTAATAAAAAATCAAAATAAATTGAAAAATGAAGAAAATAATGTGTGGATGAATATTTGGGTCGTGGACCATATTATAAGTAAGGTCCAAGCATAAAAAGTTAGACCCATTTGGCAAAAAATATAATTTTGAGCCTATTTGACTTTTTGCAATTTTGCAAAAAAGGTCAACTTTGACAAGGCATATCTCCTCCAATTTTAACCCTAGAGAGGTGTTCTTGGACTTTTTAGAAAGCTTAGGATGTCCCCTAATCAACCTTTTTGGTCTCATCTCAATTTAGTCTAACATATGCATGTAAGAAGCTTTGACCCAAAAGGTGTTTTTGTTGACTTTTCAAAAGGACCCATAATGTAGGAATTCATATCTTTTTGTGGGTGCATATTTTGAACTTGTGGGATGAAGATGAGTTGCATGGAATTGCGTCCTCTTAAAAATGAGCTTTGGATGGAAAATTTCTAATGAAGCATGTGGAAGTTATGCTTGGTCAAAGTTTGGTTGACTTTTACTAGGAAACCCTAATTTAGCAACTTTTGGGTTTTGATGAATTTGAAGCATTCCTTGAGGAATCATGATCAAACCTTGATATATTGATGAAAGTCACTTCAAAATGTTAATTTTGACCAAAAATCTTGAAGTTTGACTGTATATCGGTCACATTTGACTTTTGACCTAATAAAGTCAATTCTCAAGCATCTGAGCAGTTGACTGAGCAAACTTCTTGTGCAAGGTATGAAACTTGGTATGTAGGGTCTTGAGAATATATTAGGACCATGGAGAGCACATGAGACCTTTGGAGTCCACCTACCTTGATAAAAATGGAAACCCTAATTTGAGACACACTACCTTAGGAGAGAGTTTGTCTGATCAACTCTTGGGCAAACTTGAGCAAATTGAGGATCTCTAGGAGTATGTAATGAGAAAAATGAGAGGGCATATTTTGGGGTACAACAGCTCGGAAATTGAAAGTTTATTTTGAAAAGGAAGTCATTTTTGTAATCTTCTTTTTGTCGAGGATTTGTAGTAACCTTTTTTTTTGTTTTCGTTATCCCTACTTTTGCCTGAATTGTTTCTTTTATGATTACAGCCAGAGGGATGCCCCTTTTTTTTAAGTCTCCTTCATAGGTTTTGACCTAGCAGGATTTTCTTTTGAGAGATAATGACTATCGGCTTTAATGATTATGCAGAACCATCACCATCTTCTGATTTAGAAGGACGTTTTTGATGCCATTCATTATGTATGAAGTGGAAAATTGCGACTGAATGCGCATCTGAATTAACTGAGAAAACTACTTTGCCCCACGTTATGATTAAGGAATTTAATTTGTGTGAAAAGAAAAACTCTTACTTCTTATGCTCAAATGGGCTGACTATGGATTATCTTCCTTATAACTCCACTGTTTAGGATTTGAAATAACGCTTGTATATCGTCAGCGGGGTCTGTTCAAAAGCATACTGTAGAGTTTGCGGTATCATTTTTGTCACCCTCCCTCTAAAGGCTTACAACTTTTAATCAAGAGTCGAATATTACAAAAAAGGAAGTAAGAACATAGTTTTGAAATAGTAAATATGAATGAATTGATTCAAAACAAATATATGTGATGCATTGATGAAATAAAAAAGTTTGGCATGAATAAGTGTTCGAACAAAAAGAAAATTACAATTTGAAAAATTAAAATGAACAAAAATCCCCTTTGTTTGAACTTGTCACTTCAGATGGTGTGCCTTTGAGGGATGGCAGAAGACTTCATTTTTATCACCTTGTGTGAACTCCAACACTCCTTCATTGATTAGGTCTTGAATATTATTTTTTAATTCCCAACAGTCATTCGTATCATGTCCAGGACTATCGGAATGGTAGGCACATATTGCATCAGGATTGAAGTTAAGGGAAGAAGTTTTGGGGTTTGGATGAGGTCTTATCAATGTAACCAAATTCATCCTTAACATATGTTGCAATTCTTGAGACAATGGTATATTGATTTTGGTAAACTGCCTCTTGGGCTTATCTTGCCTTTGCTGATTACCCCGTCGTTGTTGGCGAGGTTGTGGTTGGGCTTGTGACGTAGCAACAATTTGGAATGCTCTACTCTCCAAGCCAACTTTTTGTCCCATCAGGGGTTGATGAATAACTTGATCCCCAACCTCGATTATTTGCCTCATATGGTTGCATTTGTCTTGATGAAGCTTGTTGACAATGCCTCTTAGCTCTTCTTGTCCCCGGGCTAGGCCTTGGATAATAGCCATTTGCCCCAGCATCTGGATTCTCATTGCTTTTACCTCCACTTGAAGTTGTTCCAACTGTTCATCCTTGTTGTTGTCAGGATGTTTCTTTGTCAGATTCCCGGCGAGGAATGTTTTCAATTCTTCTTTTCCCTTGGCTAGATTCAGGAACATTTCTTTGAATTGAGCATCTTGAGTTTAGAGATCCTTTATTGTCTGTTCAAGAGCCATTGCTGAAATAAACAGTGAAGAAGATAAAAATCCTGTCCTGAAAACCTATTTATGCAATTATATGTATGATATATGCATGCAATGTTTTCAAGGGCCTCATAGGATTTAAACCCTTTTAACCAAAACATAAACAAAGACTTTTTAATAGTAATCTCAAATGAAATCAAAGTTTACAAAGGAATAACAAATAAGAAACTTCTAAAACTTCTAAGTCTCCCAAGGACGCTTCCTTTTGGTGCTAATGTAGGCATTGAGATTCTGCTCTTCGTGGAGCCGCTTTGTCAGTTCCAACACCTTTTTCTCACTGGCATAGAATTGGGACTCAAAGGTATCTCTTTCTTCTTTGAGTTGTATCCAAGATTTTTGCAATTCTTCAAAGTTTTTTGGCATATCGGGATGAAGAATGATGCGAGACTTGACCCCTTGAACAATAGGCTCTGAAATCACTGGTAGGATAGCAACATACGACATCATAAGATTTTTAGCACGAGATCGCACCCATTTTAGGTATGGCTCCAAAGGGATGGAGTTCTTTTATCCTAGAGTCCTGCTATCAGTATTTTTAACCATTCCCCAAGCGCAGATGAACCTTTGATGATAACCTTGCAGATCATTTGAATAGTCGAACACAATATCTTGAATGAGCATATCCTGAGGACCATCCCTCCGGGCGTAGCCGAACTGACATAAAGCCAAATAGGGGTTGTAGGTTATGCCTCCTTTAATGCCTAGGAGTGGCACATTGGGAAATTCTCCTCAGCAATCAATAAAAGAGATGTCTTCTTGAGAGAGAGGGCACCAATAGATGTCAGAGTGAGAAAGAGACATTAATCTCTGGTTCCATCTTAAACCTAATTCATTCTTCATTACTGACCAAGGAAGGTGCGAAATAAACCACCTATAGAGTAGAGGTATACAACATATAAGAGTCCCTCGCTTCTTCATGGTACGTGTATGGAGTGAGTGCAGAATATCCCCGAGAAATGTAGGCACTGGATTGTGAGCAAGGAAAATGTTGATGGCACTGACATCTACAAACTGGTGTGAATTTGGGAACAAAACCAACTCGTAGATCAAAAGAGATAAAACATATTCAAAGGCATGGTAACTCATAGCATCTAGGAATACCTGGGCTTTCTTCATCAGGAAACTTGTGAGGAGGCCCTTAACTCCACTTCTTCTTTCCCAATTGGACTCAATGTCATATGGCTTCAAATGCAAAGCTATGGCAACATCTTCAGCAGTTGGATCTTGTTCTAAACCGGTAAAAGGTATCTGCTCCAATATAGGAAAACTGAGTATTTAAGATAATTCTTCCAACATAGGCACCAACTGATAGTCTAGAAATGTGAAGTAGTGGTGCTTAGGGTCGAGGAACTGGAATAAGACACTCATCAAACCTTCGTCAAAACCAGTAGCAACCAAACTAAGCAAGTATCCATATCTCTTGTTGAATGAGGAACTCTCAGGAACCTTTGAAACCAATTCTTTGAGTTTGGGAGGGATCTCTACAAAATTGATTCGGATGGTTTTTATGCGAGCTGAATCCATGACCTACAAAACAGATAAGAGATAAATCCCTAGGCCCTTGAAATGGTTAGTGTACATGATATGTTATGATGTTTATGATGTTATAATTATGCTTTGAAATCACAAGTATATCAAACACAAACAAGTCACATAGAGACCTTAGGTTTAAATGCTTGCATGAGTTTTAAAGGTAAGTACTCTCTTGAAGTTTCAGTTGGCTCAACATGTCCTATTAATAGTAACCGGATTCTAAGAAGTCTCATATCACTGACCTTTCTTTTAGGCATTGTTCTAGCTCAAGCACCGAAGTATTGCGGCCAAATATCCCAAAAGTCTAGTCTCAATGAGTGTAGTATCGAGTATCAACCAATCTTCGGTCGGAACCAAAGTCGGCCACCTCACTACTTTCTAATGGCTTAGGATGAGTCAATTAAAGGTCAGTTAGCGCTTAATGACACTAAGGAAGCCTTATGTTATCCTTGACTGACTCAAGGAACATTAGTACAAGCCAAAGTATCACGCTAGCGTAGCTATCACTTTGTCCATATCGGTCTACACTGTACAACTTCCATGATCTATTGCTACTTACCTAATAAGGTGCCCCAGATCCGGGTGTGGGATCTATAGTAAAAACCCAAACAAACCCTCAAAAAAACACAAAATGAAAGCAATTTTAAAATGAACTAAGCTCTAAGGTAACCCCACTTTTTGTTATCCCCAGCAGAGTCTCCAGTTCTGTGATACAGTGGCAGAACTGACTGTTAATACTGGTTTTGCATTGGTGTTTGAAAATGTTGTGGTAAGCAAGATTCGCCACCAAATTTTCTTTTATCCAAATTAAGGAAAGGATGAGAAGAACAAAAAAAGACCTTTTTGAGAGTTTTCTGAGTAAGGGGGGTAGATTATGGAAAGGGAAGGTGTTAGCACCTGTAACACGGTGGGAGAACTGACTTGGTTGTTTTGCATTTGATCACAAATTTTGCGGTTTAGCAAGAGTCTCCACCGACTTTTCTTTTATCCAAAAGGAAAGGCTTAAAAGAATAGGAAATACCTTTGAGATGTTTTCTTGAGTTCGAGGGGTAGATTACTAAAAGGGAAGGTATTAGCACCCTTTTAATCCATGGTTTTCCATGGGCTCTTAGTTACTTTCTAGATCACTTACTTTTGTTTGAAAATGTGCTTTGTGTGGTTTTTGAAAGTATTTTGTAAAGATGTCATTGTTTAGGCAAACTTTGTAATGATTCTCGTTCGTAAGAATGTATACAAAGTGTTTGATCTTTTGAAAATATTTTCAAGTTTGAAAGATGTTTTTTTTAAAGTGTTCGTATTTGTTTTGAAAAATAGCAAGGATATTTTTGTATTGAAGTTTAGCAAGTAACTAGAAACATTCTACCTACTCAAAAGTCTTTCATGTTCATTTCCTCTTTCCTTTGATATTGTTATCTTACCATTGATTTGGTAAGTAACCTTATCTTTGGATGTAAAAGGGATGGGCATGGGTCAGCGTATAGCCATGATTAGCAATATTGTAAGATATCTTATCATTTTCTTTAGGGACTAAGATCATTTTGAAAGGCAACGTGGATAGCGTCATCGAGGGACTATGATCTTGTATTTTTGCTTGTTTTTTGCTAGGATACCTCACATGCATAATATGGCCATTTTTGTAAGGCAACAAAGTGGATTTACCCTAGGGGTGTATGTATGCAAGTGTATTGATTTACATGCTTGATTTGTCTTGATTAGGGTTTGCTATTTGTTGGTTTTAATCTTTCCATACAAAACCCTAATTACTAGCATTTGTATATAAAGCATTTAAATTGAGAAAATTAAAATTACCACGCTATTACATCATTTAGGAGAGGCGGTGTACAAATTACAAACGGGGAATTGCAAGAAATTAAATCTAAATTATTATTACAACCATATTGAATTTGAATAAATGTACAATAAAGATAAAAATGCAAGAATATAAAATGTAAGAAGAAATGTGATATTTGTTTGATTTTTCATGAAAAGGGTTTTTGACTTAATTAATTAAAACAAAATAATTAACTAAAAATAATAAAATTAAGATTAAGTTAGTAAAATAATTTAATTTAAAGAAAATAAGTTTTTTAGGGTTTTTGTGAATTTAATTAAATTAGTAAATAAAAATAATTAAATAAAAGTCCTAAGTTCTAAATTGATTTTAATTTACAATAAAAATAATATAATATAATAATCAAAATTAAATTATCTAAGTATTTAAAAAAAAGGGGTAAATTAAATTATTTAAAGGAAATGTTTTTGTTCTTTTAGTTTTATGAAAAATAAACTAAATAAATATAAATAATAAAATATAAATATTTTTTGGATTTTTATTAATGAAAATAATAATAATAATAATAATAATAATAATAATAATAATAATAATAATAATAATAATAATATTAATAATAATAATAATAAAAGATAAAAAAGTAAAAATAAAATAAAATTAAAAAAATAAAGTCAGGGAGGTTGATAAGTGAAATAGGGAGTATGGTTAAGAAAAAAAGCCAGGCCCATAGGATGGAGGCCCAAGCGCTTTCTTGAAACCCAAAAAATGTCAAAAAATGTGAAAAAATGCAAAAGACATCGCGCTGAGGTTCGAATCCATGACCTCTACCAATAACGCGTGCTACCTTACCACTGGGGTGACTGTACATCCGTTAACTTATGTGAAAGAATAAATACATAATGTAAAACAAGTCCTGAATACACTTCATCTTCAACCTCCAGCCAGACCACCTGTAACTTCACCATTTCTCAACAAAAATGGAAAATGCGAACATGAAAGTTTCTCCAGTTTTCCATACGAATCCAACCATATAAATATCATGAGCTATAAATCAAAGATGAATGAGAGTTTTTGAAAGTACCAAATTCTGACCTAATTATTTTCAGAGGTTCAATCCTAAAATTCTCCTAGCTCAATCAATATAAATAAAATCTATGGACATGTACAACTTCAGGGCAATGATGTCTACATCTTATCTTCACAAATGCAAGCCTAACAATGCCTAAGTAATGAGATAGAAGTTCAAGAAAAATACCTCAAAACTGAAAATCATGAAATGCAAATGAGCTTGATCCAAGGTGCTGCAATGATCAAGTTATCTTCCTCAAGTTCCCAGGAAGCTAATGCAATGGTTTGCTTGAGCAATGGATGGCTGGAATGGCTTGGAGAAGTCAATGTGCAGACTCTATTTTTTGGTTATGGAGGTTATGGTAAATGGTGTTACAATTCTAGAATGGGGATGTGGATGAGTAGTATTTTATGTAAGGAAGCTTCAGGAACTAAATGGCCAAGAAACGCACGAGGGAAATATGAGTTTGGTGTTCGAGGTCAGAAACTGTGCAACAATGGAGTTTTTGGGCAATTTCTGATTTGAGAGAGTTTTGGTGTGTTTCAGGGTGCTTCAGCTCCTGTTCTAGCTCACAAATAGTTCCTCTATTTATAAGCAACAAGTTTGGAAGCTTGTTGTTGATCAGAATTCAAAATCACAAGTTAAGCATAACATGTGATTTTTGAGAAATCCAAGTTTCAAAGCTTTTTGTACTTGCTAAGATAGAGTGGTTATGCTTTAAACACACTTGCTTATAACTTTTTAGATGGAGTGTGATCATGGGGAACAAGTTAGAGGCTCAAGAATTGACTTTGTACATAAACTTGCTTTTCCAAAATGGAAGTGTTCACTTTGTGCCATTAATGGAAATGTGAATTGGATAAAGCTTAAACCACTTGGATTAAAGCTCAAAAGTTTGTGTAATCCGTTAATGATGGATAGATACACAAGTTAGAAGGCTTGCAAATCAAGATTATGCAGCCTAATATTGAAATTTCATTTTTGTTCATCATGAAAATGACCTATAATTTTAGTTTGAAACCCAAACTTCCTCTCTTCGATTCTCTTTGCTCAGGAATGATCTCAAGGACTTCTTGGACATTTTGAAAAGCTTGTAATGTTCTATATAACCCCTCTTTGAATCACTTTTGAAAATTACCCTTGGAACTATATGAAAAAATGCCATGAAGCTAGGTCAAAATCCTGCCTAAACTAGGGCAAAATTTCCACTAAGTGTTTAGTTTCAAGACCATGACTTCATGGATTAATAACTTGAGATCCAAGTATTTATAGAAGAAGTTGTGTAAAGCAATGTTGTAAATATCATGGAGATCTACAACTTTCATGATGAAAGTTTCTTTTGAATCATCTTGCATCATGGTGAAAAAATGGCTCAAAATTGTGAAAAAATATGAAGTTTTCAACACTTAGAAAAATTTCTAAGTTTGAAAACTTTGACTTTTCAAAATGAAATCTTGACTTTTTTATTTCTTGATGAACAAGCTTCATATTTTGACATGTTTTGATGAATTATGATCTTTGACACTTAATTTTGACCAAAAAGTCAAAGTTTGACTTTTCAGTATACAGTTGACTTTTGATCAGTTGACTGAAAATCAACTATCAATCAAATGACCTTGAGCAATGTTTTGAGTCATGACATTAGGTAAAAATGATGCAATTGAACTCTTGAGATCATGCCTCAAACCAATTAACCATTTGATAGGTCAAAAATCAGAAATTGCCCTTTCTCAATCAAAACCCTAATTTTGACCATTTTGCCCTTTTGATGATTTGATCAAATTTCTTGAGGAATTGTGATCCAAACTTGATCAAATGATACATATGAGTTCATAATGTTGATATGGATAAAAAATTATGAAGTTTGACTATAAATTGGCCACAGTTGACTTTTTCCCCAACACAGTTGACTTTTAGGTCAACTACTCAATTGACTGAGCAAAAATGTGATCCAAGGCTTGAAACTTGACATGAGTAATCTTGGGGGGTCCATAATGGTCCATGAAAGTCATATGAGGCATTTAAAGTTCAATTATCCTTGTTCAATCTCAAACCCTAATTTCAGTCATCAGTGCTTAAGGAGGTGTCTTGAGCTGATCAACCCTTGTGCAATCTTGAACCAAAGCAGATCTTGTGAGAAAATATTTGATAAATGAGAGGGAAAATTTTAGGGTACAACATCACCCTTTCCATCCGTAGTTATCTACGGGCTCTTAGAGGTTTCCTCATTTTGAAATACCATTGTGCTTTGTGTGTTTGAAGATGTTTTGAGAATGCCTTAGTACGACGGACTTTGTAATGTTTCTCGGGATAGTGGAGAAAGTATACAAAGTGTTTTGGAAAATGTTTTTTTGAAAAGTAGTATTTTTGTAAGTGCAAAATGTTTTGAGCAAACTTCTAACAGCTATCTACTTTGTACTCGAAAAGGTAGTTCTTTTCCTCCTATCCTTTAGACAGTGCTATCCTACTATTAGTGAGTAGGTAGCCCTATTGTTGGATGTATAAGCGACACTCGAAGGGACGTTACAGTCATGAAAGAAACTTGTGGAGAAGCTTTAGAAATTTTGTTTAGGGACTAGATCATTTACCGAGAGGCAACTGTAGGGTCGTCGAGGGACTATGATCTTTTGATTTTACGGGTCTCTGCTAAAGCGTCCCCGTTTCGAGGGACATAACTGCTTTATTTCCGAAGGCAACTAAAGTGGGGTATCCTAGAGGTGTATATGTGCAATGTGTGTTATATTCAGTTATTTTTTTATCTTTTGTGTTAGGTTTTCTAACGTTTTGTTTTTTCAATCTTGTCATGCAATCCTAGTTACTAGCAGTAAATATGTACATAATATAAAGTGCGGAAGTATAAACCTATACTATTACATGGCTTTGGGGAGGGGGATTTACACAGTACAAAAACTTGGGAGTGCAGAAAAATAAGAAAGAAGGTAAAATCCTATTAATTATTACATTCCAGGATGCACATACAATAATACAAAAATGCGAAAAATCACGCGTGAAAGTTAAAAGTACGTCTAAAAACCTAGTAAGAAAAATATTTTTTTGTTGTTTTTTATTTAAGAAAAATAGTCAATCATCCTAAAGTCTATATAATAAAATTAAATTAAGAAAAATAATCTAATTTTTTTGTTTTTTTATTATTATGAAAAGAAAATAATTAGTCTTAAATTCTAATTTATTTTTAATTAAGAAAAGGTTAAAGTTTTAATTAATTTACTTACAAAATTAGTTTAATAAAAAAACCTAAAACAAAATTTTTTGTGATTTTGATTATTTGTGTAATTAAATAAATAAATAAATAACAAAATAATAAAAAATAGAAATTAAAACAATACAAAAAAATGATAAATCGACTTAAGTATGTGAAAGAGACAAATGGGTGCTGATTTGAATTTGCGCTGGGCCCAGATTGTGAAGCCCATGTTGCTTTATGATCTGATGAGATGAGGCCTTTAGGGTGCATGGTGAGCTTGCATACTAAATGCACCCATCTTGATCAGATGTACATATGATGACAAGGGTTTGATGGAGTATGGTGAACCCCATACAGCATAGCACATGGAATCTGCATGAAACAAATTAGAAAATATAAAAGGCTGGACATGGGATTCGAACCCAGGTCCTCTCCCTCACACACATGTGCCTTTACCAGCTGAGCCACCTGTTCATTCGTGCATAATATAAAACAAAAAATATAATATACAAAAAAAATATCAATATCTGAGAATTTAAAAAAATGCGCGCAGTTTGAATAGGCCAATGGGAGTGATACAAGTTTGCGCCGAAGTCAGCCCACCGGAGTCAACTCTCCGGTCATCTTCTCTGGTGGGCTGGAAAATCAACCTACCAAAACAATGAGATTCAAATATCCAAATTGATCCTACCCCCCTTAATTTTTCCTCCTGATCTCAAAAATGAGGTCCTTTTGACCTGAAAACCCCTGGTTATTGAGATACAATGAAGAAACTCAGATTGTGCTCTAAAATGGCACGATCCTGTTCTGGCCCTTATTCTTGCATGTTCTACATTGGATTTGTCCTATAAATCAACCTGATCATGAAGCAAGCATTGAAAAGTATTAATACATCATGAAAATACAAATATAAATTCCAGAAAATTACCAACAATAAGGTTTCGATTCGTGGATTCTAGGCGTGAGATTGCTTGAAAATGGTTGTGTTGAGTTCCTGGAAGTCTTAAGAAGGTGTTTGAACCCTTGGTTTGGGCAGATGATGGATGGAATTGTGTTTTTGAATTTTGACAACCTTGCTTTTTTGTAAGTTTCGTGTGACTCTTTGGGGCTCTGTATATGTCTCAAAATGCATGCTAATGTCTTGTTTATATAGAGAGGAGTGAGGAGACAAGATATCATAGGATTAAATAGCCTTGATTATGTGTTTGAAAGCCATGAATGAAAATTTGTAACTTTGGCCAAAAACATGGAATCTTGTCCTTTTTTGAAATTTGAATGAATGTGAACCTCAATGGCCTTCGAATTCCTTCAGCTCCTTCCCTTCGATTGGACCTCTTGTACATCCTTAGAATGGGTCTTTAGATGGACCTTTTATGTACCCTTCGAATGGGCCTTTGGTTGCCTCCTTCAAATGGACCTTTTGAGTGTCTTTCATATGTATGCTTTGTGCCCTCTTCGAATGGGCCACTAAGGTGTGTCCTTCAAATAGGCTACCATGCGTGTTGAAGTGTGTACAATTGTTTCAAAGGGGGAAATTATCCATTTGAAGCTGGCACAAAGGTAACCTATGCCTTGTGGATGCTAGCATGAGGCAGGTCAAAGCAAGCGTAAAGGAGCTTTGTGGGTCGAAGGAAACTTTTTTGCCTGGTGGATCAAAAGAAGCTTTTTGCCTGGTGGATCGAAGGCAAATCTAAGGGAGTCTTGGCCTTGTGTGCTGAAGGCAAACTAAAGAGGAGGCCTTTGCCTTGTGAATCGAAGGAATGTTGATGGGTCTTTGCCTTATGAAACCAATGCAAGCATGAAGAGGCATACGTGCGTTGGTGATAAGCTGAGAGGCCTTTTTCCCAGTGCTAGATTTGTGAATCGAAGGCCAGTTAAAAGTAGCCTTTTGCCTTATGGATCGAAGGCAAGTCTGAAGAAGTTTTTGCCATTGTGAATCCAAAGCAAGCATGATGAAGCCAACTGCTAATGAATCGAAGCACATATGAAAGAAAACCACTACTTTATGGGCGCTGACATGAAGGGAACCCATTACCTTGCGCATTGGAGGCAATCCCAGAGGAAGTCATTTTCTTGTGGGTCAAAAGCAAACACAGAGGCAAGTTGAAGGGGCCTTGGCCTTGTGGATCGAAGGCAAGTCTGGGGCAGCCTTTTTTCTTGTGAATCAAAGACCAATGAAAGGAGCC
Source organism: Vicia faba (assembly GCA_948472305.1). Lineage (NCBI taxonomy): Eukaryota > Viridiplantae > Streptophyta > Magnoliopsida > Fabales > Fabaceae > Vicia > Vicia faba. The sequence goes on along the minus strand of OX451735.1, from coordinate 847,059,557 downwards.
TTTTCCTTGTAGATCGAAGGCAAGTTGATGGGCCTTTGCCTTGTGAATCCAAGGCAAGCATGAGGAAGCTTTTTCCTAGTGGATCAAAGGCAGGTCTGAAGAAGCCTTTTCCTAAACGAAGCTTGCATTCAGGAGTCTACTGCTGGTGAATCGAAGCAAACTTGTATGGGGTTATTGCCTTGTGCGTTGAAGGCACGCACAGAGGGAGTATTTTCCTAGTGCATTGAATGCACACAGAGGGAAATGTTGGAATGATACTTGTGGGACAAAGCTTGCTCGAAGGATGCCAAATACCCAATTGAAGCTTACTAATCAAAGCATGATCGAAGAGTGCCCAAACGCCCAATTGAAGTACCTTGTTCATATGCCAATTGAAAGACATTTTATTATATTCAAAAAAAAATTATATTTTCTCTAAGCAAGTGTTTGTAACCATCCATGTAAGAGACAATCTTGGAAAACATGAGAGGGCAAATTTTGAGGTACAACACATAGCATTTTTAATAACCATTTCAAGGGTCTCAAGGGCCTGTGATGCATGGTTGTATTGAAACAGACGTCTATCAAGGGGAAAGAGGGTCTATTCTCCTCTAACCAAATGTTGTCAAAGACCAAAGCACGATAATTTGAGTCAAGGGCTATGATCCACTCGACATGGTGAGCTCGATTCTCATAAAAGGACATTTCAACGATACGAAGTTCTTCAATCAAAGTTGTAATTAAAGTTAAACTTCTAACATTTTCTTGTGTATACCCCACGAGATCCTTGAAAACATTGCATCCACATATCATGCATGTCATCATAACAGGTTTTCCCCGTACAGGTTTCTTATCTGCTTACTGTTTATTTCAGTAGAGATGGCTCTAGAACAGACTGTCATAGATCTTCAGACCCAAAAAGCTCAATTTCAAGAATTGTTCCTGAACCTATCCAAGGGGCAAGAAGAAGTGAAGACACTCCTCATTGAGAGCATGACCAAGAGGAATCTTGAAGACAACAGGGACGACCAATTAGAACAATTACAAACTGAAACAGCAACAATGAAAGTCCAGATGATGGGACAAATGGTAGGTCATATGGCTTTTATCCAAAACTTAGCTTGGGGACAATAAGAGCTGAGAGCCCTCATCAACAAGCTTCATCAAGACGGATGCAACCATATGGAAGAAACAACTAGAATTGGGGATCGAGTCATTGATCATCCTCCAATGAGACAAGAAGTTAGTTTGGTCGAGAGAACACTCTTCAAAATGGTTATTATACCAAGAGTCCAACAACAACCTCGCCAACCACAACAAGGTGGTCTGCGTAAGCAAGGAAGACAGTTTGTCGAGATCAACATGCCCTTGGCTCAAGCATTGCATCATATCTTGGAAGCTAAACTGGTTGCATTAAGGGAGCCTCCTATAAAACCTAATACTTATGCTCCTAGTTACCATCCTAATGAAAGTTTTGCATACCATTCCAACAGTCAGGGACACGACACTAACCACTGTTGGGCGTTGAAGAAAAAAATTCAAGACCTGGTCGACAAAGGAGTGTTGGAGTTTACACAAGACGGTCAACTGGAGTTTTTCAATCACCCCTCAAACATACACCATCTGAAGTGAGAAATTTAGGCGGAGAAGCTTTCATTCTTTCCAATTTTTCAGTTGTAATTTCTTTGTTTGCTTAAACACTTATCTTTATGTCAGATTTTGGTTACTTCCATTAATGTATTGCATATGTTTGTCTTGAATTAATCCATTTGCTTTCACTATATTTAAATTATGCTTTTATTCCTTTTTTTATGATATTCAACTCTCGTTAAAAGTTGCAAGCCTTTAGAGGGAGGATGACGAAAGCAATGCCATAATCTTATATAGTATGCTTTTGGATAGACCTTGCTGACGATGTACAGACGTTCTTTCAATTCCTAAATAGTGAAGTTATAAGGAAGATAATCCCTAGTCAACCCCTTTCAGCCAAATAAGTAGGTGTTTTCTTTTTCTCACAAATAGAAACCTTTAATCAGAACCTGGAGCAGGGTAGTTTCTCAGTTAATTCAAAAAATGCGTTCAATCGCAAGCTTTCACTTCATACACAATGAATAACATCAAAAACATCCTTCTGAATCAAAAAATGGTGATGGTTCCCCGAAAATAGGCAGTCATTATCTCTCAAAGGAAAAGCCCATTGAGTTAAAACCTACGAAGGAGATTTAAAAAAAACGGGGGCATCCCGCTGACTATAGCCACAAAACAAAGACAGTTAGGAAAAATTAGGGATAGTAGATCAAAAAAGAAGGTCACTACAAATCCTCGACAACATGAAAATTGTTACAAAAATGACTACCTTCACAAATAAACTTAACTTATCTAAACCATCACCAAAGTATCATTCCAGATTCAATAGGAGTTTAAACGCACAATTAACTTAATTTAGGATTGTAGAAAATCACAGAGAATAGGTGGGTACATATAAAAGGTATCCTGACTCCTGTAATTGAAGCATAGGTTAGTTCAAAAGCATGATGTTACAAAAGGTATCCTGACTCCTGTAAGGCTTACTATAAATCCAGAGTTAATACCACATTCTTGAAATTTTGTTTACTAAAAATGTATTTTCAAAACTTCAAGACAAACATAAACTTTGCATTGTTTGAATACCGATGTTTGCATATAGCTAATTGTTTGACAACGAAGAAATTTGCACAACGAATATCCAATGAACAAAAATTCTCTCAGTGAACATAATCATTTCAAAGGGAAAGACTCTTCCAATAACAAATTTCCCATAATCAAGGGGCAGGACATGATCATTGTTCAAACACATCCGGGGAAGTCAGGTCAAGATTCTAAGAGATCTCTCATAAAGTCCTGAATAGCCAGGGGCATGTCTCCATCCGAATCACTTGGGGCATTGAACATGAATTCCAACAAAGGGTCGCATACGACCAAGCAAACATTTTATGGCAGTGCTACGACACTTACTACTATGGACAGTGACAAATCACCACAAAGTCCCTTTCATAAGGTGATTCCCAATAAAGTCTCTAGAGCCACCTCTATAAGGTTATTCCCACAAACTTGGATTCATGCAATCCCCATCCAGAGTTCTAATCTCTCAAAAACCCTCTCCCCAACTAAGTTGGTCTTAAAAAAGAGCCTTATGGGTCTCTCCCTAAAGAAAACACCTCTCCAGCAGGTCGTCCAAATTTTCTCTTCAACATGGTTTATTTCCCCAACAAACTGCAAATTCCCTAGCTTGAGTTTGTCTCTCAGACCCTTACAAATCAATGGATGAAACCCCTTAACCCCCGGTAGAGTCATTGCATTCTCCAACTGAGTCATTACTATCCCCAAAAACTACTGTGAAGACTGGACCTGACCAGATAACAGTTTGAGTTACTGCGAAGCTCGGACCCGACCAGATAATAGTTCAACTTCATTCCTTTCAAGCAAATTACTGTGAAGACCGGACCCGACCAGATAACAATTTGAGTTATTGCGAAGCCTGGGATCCGACCAGATAACAATTAACTTTATTATCCCTAACAAGTTGCTAATTTCCATTCTCTCCAATCAAGAGATAACTCCACAGTAGAGTAACGGACAACTAAAACTCCTTAACTCTTTTCCCCAAGCAGAAATTAACACTCTCCGTAAAGTTTCCCTCAAGCAAAATCAACGTCCCCCAGCAGATTTCTCCTCAAACAACAAAACAGGGATCCCCAGGGAAAACATTCTAAACAAGGTTTGAAGACGTGCATACTCTTCATCCCCAACAATATTCCGGGATTTAACTTCCAAAAGCTCCCCAATACTTGTCAAGGATTTATCTTCCGAGGCAAAGATACACTTCAACAATGTTTCACATTTCATACATCATAGCATATGCATACGAAACACATATAGCATTCTCATTCATTCCGAGAGCATCATTTTACATACATCATGCCCTTGCACGAAACTAACTTTATCTTTTCAGGCCGGTTCCTGAACAGGTAGATCTCGTCAATAGTCTATCATCTATCAGTTACAATCAGCCAAAGATTCTCTTCTAGATATAGTTCAGATACGATCCAGAGATGGATGTCATTATGACACTTATTCCAGATTTTCTCCTAGTTACAGTCCATATACGATCCAGAGATGGATGTCATTCTGATACTTATTCCAGATTCTCTTCTAGATACAGTCTAGATACGATCCAAAGACAGATGTCATCCTGACACTTACTCTAGATTTTCTCCTCGATACAGTCTAGATACGATCCAAAGACGGATGTCATTCTGACACTTATTCCATATTTTCTCCTTGATACAGTCTAGATACGATCCAGAGATGGATTTCATTCTGACACTTATTCCAGATTTTCTCCTCGATACAGTCCAGATACGATATACAGACAGATGTCATTTTGACACTTATTCCATATTCTCTCCTCGATACAGTCCAGATACGATCCAGAGACGGATGTACTTCTGACACTTATTCCAGATTTTATCCTCGATACAATCCAGATACGATCCAGAGACAGATGTCATTATGACACTAATTCCAGATTTTCTCCTCGATACAGTCCATATACGATCCAGAGATGGATGTCATTCTGAGACTTATTCTAGATTTTCTCCTTGATACAGTCTAGATACAATCCAGATACGGATGTCATTCTGACACTTATTCCATATTTTCTCCTTGATACAGTCCAGATACGATCAAGAGACGAATGTCATTCTGAAACTTATTCCAGATTTTTTCCTCGATACAGTCCAGGTACGATCCAGAGACGGATGTCATTCTGACACTTATTCTAGATTCTCTTCTAGATACAGTCTAGATACGATCCAAAGACGGATGTCATTCTGACACTTATTCCTGATTTTCTCCTCGATACAGTCCAGATACGATCCAGAGACGGATGTCATTCTGACACTTATTCCAGATTTTCTCCTAGATATAGTCTAGATACAATCCAGAGACAGATGTCATTCTGATACTTATTCCAGATTCTCTTCTAGATATAGTCATGATACAATCCAAAGATGAATGTCATTCTGATACTTATTCCAAATTTTCTCCTTGATACAGTCCAGATACGATCTAGAGACGAATGTCATTCTAACACTTATTCCATATTTTCTCCTCGATACAGTCCAGATATCTAGAGACGGATGTCATTCTGACACTTATTCCAGATTCTCTTCTAGATAAAGTCCAAATACAATCCAGAGATGGATGTCATTCAGATACTTATTCCAGATTCTCTTCTAGATATAGTCCAGATATGATCCAAAGACGGATGTCATTCTAACACTTATTCCATATTTTCTCCTCAATATTGTTCAGATATGATCCAGGTGCAAATGTCATTATGACACTCATTCGGCACATTTCTCAAATACAGTTCAGATACGGTCCAGATGCGGATGTCATTCTGACACTCATTTAGTATATCTTTCAGACACGAGTCATGTATGATCCAGTTATGGATATTATTCTGATACTCATTTCACTATATCTTCCGACTCAGATTAAATTGGCCAAAGATTTATTCGGATATCTCTCCTAGTCACAATCAAGACTTAGCCTAATTTTTATCAACAGTCACTCTGGATGGCATCTGTAAGCCCATCTCAGACAAACTCTTCATCACTTCTCCAAATGGAATCCTTAAGCCCATTCCCGACACAATCAACTAACACATAATCGAGTGCAAATTTATGGGCACTCTAGTGTTCAATCATCTTCCACCTTCATGTCACGAATGGAAGATCCTCCAATCTAACTCTTCAGGTTGAAGAAGATTAAACAGGGGTAGCTGTTGTACCGCAAAATTTTCCCTCTCTATTTCTCAAGACATTCCTCACAAATATTTTCAAAGTTTCAAGTCTTGGATCACAAAATTGCTCAATTGATCAGATGGCCTAAAATTAGATGTATTAGAAAAAAGTCAATTGTACACTGAAAAGTTAAACTTTGACTTTTTGATCAAAATTGAGTTTCAAAGATCACATTTTATCAAGGCATTCAAGAATGGAATTTGATCATCAAAAATTAAGGAAATTAAATATCATTTTGGAAAGACAAACTTTACAAGACTTAGAAATTTTTCTAAATGTTTGTATACTTGTTAAATTCATTGCTTCATGATATCTTCTCACTACAATTCAGAATAATTCAAGATGTTACAAATGATTCAAGATGTGACAAATAATTCAAATTATTACAAGTTGAATTTTTTGCAAATTACAAATCCTAAAGCTTTGTCTTGTTTGAATTGTCTTTCCTTTGACTTAAAAACCATGCCACTATGCTTTGTCTTTGTTACAATCTGCATGAATTGGTCCACAAACTAGATTTTGTACCATGCTACAATATGCTACCAAGTCCAAGCCTGCTTACTACAAGCTCAAAATCATGTTTAGAAAACAGTCTTCTATCCTGAACAAAACAACCCTGCTATGCTATCTCTAAACACTGCCACAACACTCCAAAACTGCTGCAAAACAACCCTGCTATGCTGCTCCAAACCCAATCCAAGCCTGCATTTTCTCAGTCCCATATTTGCACCAAATAAGCATATAAGAGATTCACCTAAAAAAGGCTATGAAGACAGCATACCCAAACAGTTCAAAATTTACTTGTTTCCCTCCTAAAATCTCGGCTATAATCATCTACAAATAAGTTGTTTTCACAACACACGAGAGGGGCTTTTGGAGAAAAAGATAGGTTAGCTTTTAGAGAGAAAAAAGAGAGAACAAAAAAAACAGCATTATTTGTAAACTCTTCTCATTCACAAAATACCCTTGCTAATACCCATCTCTATTGTCATTTACAAAAACAGAACCTCAACCCATTATCCCATCTTGCAAACACTCCCATAAACCAGCTAAACATTTCATATCACATAGAGATTGTTCAAGCACAAGAACAACTTATGTAGTGCCCTTATCTTCACCTTCTAAACAAAAGACAGTATTATACAACTTGACAGTTTGGAGTTTGGTTCAGCAACTTTCAATACAGAAGGAGGTTCAACAGATTTTTGGAGGTTCATTGAAGTCCACACAACATCTTGAAAAGTGTTCAGACTAAAAACATAAAGTGCAGTTTCAAGGTAAGTCTTCTTGACTTTGCATTTTCCGTACATCATCTTTGGTTCATTTTATGAAGATAGAATATAGTAATCAATTCCCTTTAAAGTTAACCTTTTTCTTGCTGTTCTTTGTTGTACACCAAAATTTTCCCTCTCATTTATCAAACATTTTCTCACAAGATCTCCTTTGATTCAAGACTACACAAGGGTTGATCAGCTCAAGACACCTCCTTAAACACTGATGACTGAAATTAGGGTTTGAGATTGCACAAGGATAATTGAGCTTTTAATGCCTCATATGACTTTCATGGATCATTATGGACCCTCAATATTGCTCATGTCAAGTTTCAAGTCTTGGATCACATTTTTGCTCAGTCAATTGAGCAGTTGACCTAAAAATCAGTTGTATTGGGAAAAAGTCAAATGTGGCCAATTTACAGTCAAACTCCATAATTTTTTATCCATGTCAACATTTTGAACTCCTATGTATCATTTGATCAAGTTTGGACAACAATTCCTCAAGAAATTTGATCAGATCATCAAAAGGGCAAAATGGTCAAAATTAGGGTTTTGATTGAGAAAGGGCAATTTCTGATTTTTGACCTAGCAAATGGTTAATTGGTTTGAGACATGATCTCAAGAGTTCCATTGCATCATTTTGACCTAATGGCATGACTCAACATCCCTCAAGATCAATTGATTGATAGTTGATTTTCAGTCAACTAATCAAATGTCAATTGTACACTGAAAGTCAAACTTTAACTTTTTGGTCAAAATCAACTGTCAAAGATCATAATTCATCAAAACATGTCAAAATATGAAACTTGTTCATCAATAAATCAAAAAGTCAAGATTTCATTTTGAAAAGTCAAAGTTTCCAAACATAGAAATTTTTCAAAGTGTTAAAAACTTCATATTTTTTCACAACTTTGAGCCAAGTTTTCACCATGATGCAATATGATTCAAAAGAAACTTTCAACATGAAAGTTGTAGATCTCCATGAGATCTAAAAATTTTCTTTATACATGAAAGTTTTCACCTAGTTTAGGCAGGATTTTTACCTAACTTCATGGAAATTTTTCATATAGTTCCAAGGGGAATTTTAAAAAGTGATTCAAAGAGGGGTTATAGAGAATATTACATTCTTTCCAAAATGTCCAAGAATTCCTTGAGATCATTCTTGAGCAAGGAGAATCGAAGAGAGGAAGTTAGGGTTTCAAACTGAAATTATAGGTCATTTTTATGATGAACAAGAATTCAAATCTCAAGCCTATGTTGCACAATCTCGCTTAGCAGGCCTCTAAACCTCAAGATATCTCCCTAATCAGAAGATTACACTTGATTTTGAGTTATTATCAATTTAATTCAAGCTTTATCCAAGATAATTTTCCATTAATGGCACAAAGGCACCATTGCCATTTACATAAAGCAAGCTTTATGCAAAGTCAACTTGCATTGAGCTTTGAACTTGTTCCTTCTGCACAAACTTCCTCTACAAAGTCAGATAAGCATGTTTAATGTTGGTAACCACTCTAGATAGCTTTGTACTATGCATTGAAACCATGTTTGTCAACCTTACTTCAAAAACAAGCAAAGAAGCCAAAACATGTGATCTTGTACTTCTGACCACCTCAAGTATCAAAACCTTTTCCATACATATACACAAGTTTCTTGCAAGAAAACACACGCATACACAAGCCCTAAAACATACAAGAACTCAGAACTGAATCAAAAATCACCATTGTTGCACATTCTGACCAAAAACTTGAAACTCACATCTCCCTCGTGCTTTTTTAAGCCATTTGGTTCCTAAAGCTTCTAAACATCAAATACCACTCATCCCTGACCCTGTTACATGACTGTAACACAATTTGAACCATCTTTCATTTTCAAAAGCATAACACTACACATTGACTTCTTCAGACCATTTCAGCCATCCATTATTCAAGCTAATCATTACATTAGCTTCCTGGGACCTCAACGAAGCTAACCTGGTCATCACCATCACTTGAAACAAGCTCAAACTCAAAACACAATTTCCAGTTTTGAGGTAAGCTTTCTTAACTTTGAACTCTTTATACAAGCATCATTAATGGTTTATTTGTGAATAAGAAATGTAGATATCATTGTCCTGAAGCTAACCATGTCCTCAGATTTCATTATTGTTTCTTAAGTAGTTAGAATTTTGAATCTGAACCACTGAAAATATTTAGGTCAGGATTTGGTACCATTAGAAATTCATGCTTATTTAATAGAATTAGCTTAAGTTATTTATATATTTAGAATCGTGAGAAAATTTCTAACAAGTTTGATGTTGGAAGTTTTATGAATGGTTGAGAAATGATGAAGCTACAGGTCCTTTGGCTGGAGGTTGTAGATGATGTGTATTCATGACTCATTTTGTATTATATATTTATCATTTCAGTTAAGTTAACGGATGTATAGCCACCCCAGTGGTAAGACAATGCACTTGTAATCAAGAGGGCGTGGGTTCAACACCCAGCGCGTTGCCTTTTGCATTTTTCCATATATTTTTTTGTTATTTTTGCTTTCAGGTAGCGCTTGGGCCAGCAGAACCTTGGGCCAGACTTTTTTCTTAACATTACCCCCTGTTTAACTTTCTAACCTCCCTGACTTTATTTTTTTATTTTATTTTATTTTTATCTTTTACTATTATTATTATTATTATTATTTTTATTAATAAAAAATTCAAAAAATATTTATATTTTATTATTTATATTTATTTAGTTTATTTTTCTTCATAAAACTAAAATAACAAAAAAAAGCATTTCCTTTAATAAATTAATTTACTTTTTTGAAATACTTAGATAATTAGTTTTAATCATTATATTATTATATTATTTTCTTGTAAATTAAAATCAATTTATAATTTAGGACTTTTTATTTAATTAATTTTATTTATTAATTTAATAAAATTCACAAAAAAACCTAAAAAAATTGTTTTCTTTAATAATTAACTTCTTCTATTAACTTAGTTTAATTTTCTTACTTTTAAGTTAATTAATTTTCTTCTAGTTAATTAGGTTAAAACCTTTTAATGAAAACCAAACAAAAATTACATTTCTTTTCACATTCATATTCTTGCATCTTTATCTTCATTTTTGTACAATATTCAATATGGTTGTAATAATTATTAGGGTTTTAATCTCTTGCAAATTCCCCATTTTGTAAATTTGTATACCCTTTCCCCTGAATGATGTAATAGCTTAGTATTTTTATTTTCCGCAATTTAAATGCTTTATATACAAATGCTAGTAATTAGGGTTTTGTATGGAAAGATAAAAATCAACAAATAGCAAACCCTAATCAAGATAAATCAAGCATGTAAACCAATACACTTGCACACATACACCCTTAGGGTAAACCCACTTTGTTGCCATACAAAAATGGCCATATTATGCATGTGAGTTATCTTAGCAAAAACAAACAAAATACAATATCATAGTCCCTCGATGATGCTGTCAAAGTTGCCTTTTCAAAATGATCTTAGTCCCTAAAGAAAATGCTAAGATATCTTACAACATTGCTAATCATGGCTATACGACGACCATTGTCCGTCCCTTTTACATCCAAAGATAGGGTTACTTACCAAATCAATGGTAAGATAACAATGTCAAAGGAAAGAGTAAATAAACATGAAAGACTTTTGAGTAGGTAGATGTTCCTAGTTGCTTGCTCAATTTCAAACCAAATATCCTTGCTATTTTTAAAACAAACACCAACACTTTCAAAAAACATCTTTCAAACTTAAAAACATTTTCAAAAGATCAACACTTTGTATACATTCTTACGAACGAGAATCATTACAAAGTTCGCCTAAACGATGGAAACTTTTCAAAATACTTTCAAAAACCACACAAAGCACATTTTCAAACAAAAGCAAGTGATCTAGCAAGCAACTAAGAGCCCATGGAAAACCATGGATGAAAAGGGTACTAACACCTTCCCTTTTTATAATCTACCCCCCGAACTCAAGAAAACATCTTATTGTACCCCAAATTTTTCCCTCCTATATTCCTCAAAACATTTCAAGAAAGATCCTCAAGATGCTCAAGGAAGTCCAAGGGTTGACCAGACAAGCTCTCTCCTAAGACAGTCTACCTCAAATTAGGGTTTAATGTTGCATCAAGATAATTGAGTCCAAGGGATCCCAAATGCTCACCATTGTCCTAATATGTTCTCAATATCATCCATGTCAAGTTTCAAGCCTTGCAGAGAAAGTTTGCTCAGTCAATTGCTCAAAGGCTTGAAAATCGACTGTGCTAGGGCAAAAGTCAATTGTGGCCCACATACAGTCAAACTTCAAGGTTTTTGGTCAACATCCTCATTTTTAAGTATATCTCATCATTTTTTCAAGGGTTGATCATGATTCATCAAGGATTTCTCATAATTCATCAAAACCCAAAAGTTGCTAAATTAGGGTTTTGTAGGAAAAGTCAACTCAACTTTGAACGCATAACTTTCTCATACTTTATTAGAAATTACCCATCCAAAGCTCATTTTTAAGAGGATGCCATGATCTACAATCCATATTCAGCTCCCAAGTTCAAAATATGCACTCACAAGAAGTTATGAATTTGGACATTATAGGTCATTTTGAAAAGTCAACAAAAACACCTTTTTTGTCAAAGCTTCATACATGAGCATGGAATATCACATTGAGATGATACCAAAAGGTTTGCTTAGAGGACATCTCAAGCTTTCTAAAAAGTCCTAGAACACCTTCAAAGATTCAAAATTGAGGAAGTTATGCATTGATGAAGTTGACCTTTTTTGCAAAATTGCCAAAAGTCAACTATGCCTAAAAACTTCAATTTTTGCCAAATGGGCCCAATCTTTTGCACTTGTTTTGAGTTGGCAACATGGTCCACGAGCCCTAGCCTTTGCCACTTGTCATTATCTTATTTATATTATTCATTTTGATTTTTATTTGAATTAAATCATTTTAAATCAAAACAAATCATAGAAAATCCAAAACATTGAAATTCAAAGATCTTATGCTTGTTTCAGGTCTTAATTCCAGTTGGCAAGTATTTGAAATCGTGCAAAGAATTGGTGTGGACAAAAAGATTGGTTTTAGGCTATTTTTGGAATGATATTCAAAGGAATCAAATCAAAATCAAATTCATTGATGGAGGAAGATTTTGATCACATTGACAACCCTAATTCATTCCTCAGTACATAAAGAAGGTATGCAGACCTAAAACTAGGTTAGAGAAAGGCGCAACAAGAAGAACCAAACTTGCAAAAAATAGAAAAAAGTGGTAATTCGAATTCATATTTCCAGGCATCCTCAAAGCCTCCTGACCATTCCAATCACTTCCTGGGAGTGTAGGCAAGCGAAACCAATCAAGAACAAGCATTCACAAGCCCTATAACGCACTGTAAGTTAGCCAGGACTTTGTTGAATTTTTGAAATCGAATTGCATAAATTTGGCATTGATAGCATGAAACAATGATATATTCTTGATCCTTAAGACATTTTCAAGCTTTCTGTAATCTTTAATTGCATTTTCATGGCATGTATGAGATTTCACCATTATTAGGTTTTGTAGCTTTGATTTGGAAATTTTGTGTGCAGGAAAAATTGGGCCATGAAAGGGTCACCATTGAACTCAGCAGGTCCATACGAATCTATCCATGTCTTTAGTTTTGATTTACCTTGCTTATATTCGATTTTGAGAATGACATGGGCTGTAGCTACGGACATATGTCCGTAGATAAAAGTGTTCAACTTTTACCAACAGATCCTTGGAGAAGACGAAGACGTGGCGGACAACCATTCGCGTCCTTGAAAATTCGCGCGTTTTGGACTTAGTGTTTTTGCTTTTCTTATATTATCATTATTATTTATTTTATATACAAACAGAACGCGTAGCTCAGTTGGTGGCCAGGTAGTGAGAAAATGCTTCAGAACCTGGGTTCGAATCCCAGGTCCCCCACTTTCTTCATGTTATTTTCTTGCAGATAATCCAGCGCGCGCATGAAGCCAAGGTCCACCATGTGACCTCATCATCCAGCCTGCCAAGTGGCCAGATCCAAAGGGCCATCAACGAAGGACCATCATGGGTTGCAGTCAATGCGTAGCATCAGATCCTGAGGGTCAACGTGGACCACCCTCTTTTGGGCCCAGATTTGGATATTCAGACCCCCCTCAGATTACTTCCAGGCCCAATTTCTTTATCTTTTCTTCTTTTATTTTGTTTTATTTAATTTTATTTATTTATTTTATTTACTAACACAAAATTAATTTTCTTTTATTTAAAAAATCACATAAAATACTTTTCATCAAATTAGGTTTAGATCTTATTTTTTATGAAAAAAATTAATTAATTAAATTAGTTTATTTAATTTTAGATAACTTTAATTATTTTGTACATAATTTAAAATAATTAGAACAACTAGGGTTTTGTTTATAATTTAATTATATTTTCTTTTTCTTAAAATAACCAAAACATAAAAAATAGGCCATGTAATTATTTTCATTAATTAATTTAATTAACTAATTAATTTGTTATTTAATTTAAAAACCTAACTGTTTTCTTAAAAATGATTAAAAAAAACAAAAACAATTTTTCTTTTAATTAGGATAGAAGGGGTCAAAAGCCTAGTTCTCTCCCGATCTAATTTTCCTCGCGCGCGCTTTATCATTTATTTTTTATCCTATTATTGTAATTGCTCACAAGTTGTAATAGTTAATTAGGTCTTTTTATTTTCATTTATCGCTTTATTTTTGGAAGGGTTTGTTTTTGGCTATGTAAATACCTGAAGCCTTGTAATAGCGTAGTTTAATTTCCGCACTTTAAATTCTGCAAACTATTAACTGTTAGATGTATGAATTAGGGATGCATGACAAGAATATATGTAAAACTTTAAAACAGTTAGATAACCCTAAAATGTGCAAAGATAATAATCTGAAATTGAATCACTCTCACATGCTCACTCCTAGGGTACACTCCCACTTCGGTTGCCTTCGGTAAATGGTCATTGAGTATAGAGTATTTTAGTGGTCTTCCTTTTGTCTTAAAGATCAAAGTTGCCTCAGAATGGTTACCTCGGATAATTAATCTAAGACATTAGGGTTATTACTAAGACGTCCTAACATTGCTTTAGTGACCGTACGTCCCTTTCGAATTGACCCTTAAAACTCCAACGGTGGTGCTACCTACTCACTAATAGTGGGATAGCATTGTCTAAAGGAAAAAAACATAGAACGATTCTTTTTTCGAGTAGGTAGATTAGTTCTTAAGTACTTGCTCAATCCAAACAAACCTTTTTTACACTTACACTCCTTTTCAAACAAAGTTTTCAAAAACACTTCATTACACTCTTGAAGACAGAAGCAAGAGTTAAATCGAAGTCAAAACAAAAACTTTTTAAATCACACAAACACACAAAGAAGCAATTTTGAAAATGATGAGCAAGTACCTAAGAGCCCGTAGATAACTATGGATACAAAGGGTACTCGAAAAAAGAATTTTTCTGTGCTTTTTTCCTTTCCTGTTGGATAAAATAAAAGTCGGTGGCGACTCTTGCTTACTGCGACATTTTACGAACATAAACACAAACACAAACCAGCATTCCTAAAAAATAGTCCCGGTTCTGGCCACCGTATCACAGAACTGGAGACTCTGTTGGGGATTAATATAAGTGGGGTATACCTTAGGATTAGTTCATCATATTGTTTTCTATTGTTTGATTTGATTGCTTTATTTTTGTGGGCTTTGTATCGGAGTTACTATAGATCCTAACCCTGATTTGGGGGACACTATTTAGGTAAGTAGCAATAGACTGTGAGGGAACTGTATGGCGTAGACCAATACGGTTGAAGCAGTAGCTAGGTTGATGTGGCTCATTAGTTGGTACCAATATACCTTGTGGAGCAACAACGAGAGTATGGGGCTGCTATATGGGTCGTTAAGCATCAATTGACCTTAGAACCTATAATTGACCAACTTGGTCATAGGAAGTAGTGAGATGCTACGCTCATTGAGACCATACTCTCGAGATGGTTCCGACCGCAAGAAAATATTGTGTGAGCTGAAACTATGACCGATGGAGGATGGTCAGTGATATTGAGAACCTCTAGAACCCGGTTACTATTATTAGGACAAGTTGAACCAACTAAACTACAAGAGGGTAGTACCTAGACTCCATGCAAGCCTGAGACTTAAGGGCTATTGTGTGACTTATGTGCCTTTACCATGTTTGATACTTGCTATACCTGTTGTGTGTTTTTATCATGACATCATGCATCATGACATATGTGATACGGTGGGAGAACTGACTAGAGGTTTTGCGTTTGTTTTCGCACTTGTTCGGTTTAGCAAGAGTCGCCACCGACTTTTTTATTTTATCCTAAGGAAAGGTCAAAAAGCACAGGAAAGACCTTTGAGATGTTTTCTTGGGTTCGGGGGGTAGATTATGAAAAGGGAAGGTGCTAGCACCCTTTCCATCCATGGTTATCCATGGGCTCTTAGTTACTTGTTTTAGATCACTTGCCCTTGCTTTTCAATTGTTTGAAATGGTGCTTTGTGTGTGTGGTTTTGAAAATGTTTTGAAAAAGATGCCTTGTCTAGGAAACCTTTGTAATGATTCTTGTTTGAATATATACAAAGGTGTGTGTCTTTTTGAAAATATAATTCAATGTTTTGAAAGTTGTTTTGAAATTGTTTTGTAGTTGTGTTGTGAAGTATGTTGGAAAATGGCAAGGATGTTTTGCAAGATTTTTGATCAAGTAACTAAGAGCTATCTACCCTATTTTACTCAAAGATCTTTCTTATGTTTTTAACCCTTTTAACAGTGTTGTTTAACCATTGTGTTTGATGAACAACCTTGCGTTAGGATGTTTAACGGGACGGGCGCGGGTCATCGTATACAATCATTGAAGGCAACTTGTGAGACGCTCTAGCAATTTTGTAAGGGACGGGATCATTTTATCGTAGGCGACATTGAGGGTCATCGAGGGACTAACGATCTTTGTTTACCAAAGGGACATTTGCTAGAGTGTCTCATACTCGAGGGACATGATTGTATTTTCCGAGGAAACAAGTGAGGTTACCCTAGAGGTGTAAGTGTGAATTGTGTATTGATTTTCATGCATTTATCTTGTATTAGGTTATCTAGCAGTTGATTTTGAATCTTCGCATACAAACCCTAATTACTATACAGTATATGGAAAGCGATAAATTGCGGGAATTTAAAGTCTAAGTTATTACAAAAGAGTATCCGGGGATGGGGGTACAAATTATTTACAAATGGGGATGAGTCTTGTCAGAATAGTAATGTCCAAATATTATGTTACAACCAAATCGAATCGTCGCGTTCTCAATGTAAAAATATAACAAGGTATAAGAATCAAAGAGAATCAAAAGTATTATGAGATGTATGTGGTTATTTACAAATGATTAAATAAAATATTAACCTAATGAAAATTAAGTGTTTATTATTATTTTTGTGTTTTTGTTAGTTTTATATAAACAAAGGGTTTTAAAGAAAGAATTATTTAACTTAATGAAATTCTATTATTTATATATTTATTTAAAATGTGATAATTGTTAGAAGAAAAATATTAAGAGAATTTATACAAAAAAATATATTTTTATCAGTAAGAGAAAAAAAAGGTAGTATGTTGTAAAAAAAGAAAATAATAAATATATATAAAAGAAAAGATTAAATCAACAAGAATGACAATGACGGGCCTAATGACTAGTATGGCCCAAGTAAAAAATATAAAATTGGATAAAAAGGGGGTGTAGGTGTCACACGCGTTTGGGCTTCAGTGAGTTTTGTTGGGAGAAAGCCCAATTGCATTGTTTGCACAACAATTTTCTAGGGTTCGTGTTTTATGTTCCCAGAATTAGGTTTGTAGTTTGTGAACAGCACCACTCCTCTCCTCTCGTTTTCATCCTCTTTGTCTTTCTCAAACCATGAACAACGGATGTCCTCTCCCCTCGCCTTAGGCCACCAGAACGCCACCTCCAACCTCTCCTCCCCGTGATTGTACAAGGCGGCGATTTAAAAAAGGTATTATTTTCTTTTGTTCTTGACGCGTTTTTTTAGATTCGATTATTGCATGTTATTGTTTCACAGTGTTTTAATCATTGATGTTTGTGATATTGTGATGTAGAAAAAGAAAGAGGAAAGTTGATACCTTGGTAGCTTCGTCTTTGGGGAATGGACGGAGGGTGGAATGGCGGTGCTCTCAGGTGGCCGGAGGAGGGAGGAGCGTGATGACAAGAGCGTTGTTTGGTACTTTGTATTTTTAGCTTTTCTTGAATTGTTTTGTGATGAGATATTTCTGAAAACACTTGAATGTTGAGTTCTCTCTTCTTCTTATCTGAACGTTGGCTTTTGATGATGAAGGTTATTTTACTGATTGTTAATGATGAACATTATTTCTGATACTTGCTTGTTGTTGACTTCCTTTCTGGCTTTTTCCTCTTCCTCTTCCCTGAGTATTGGCTTTCGATGATGGATTCGTTCTGAGGATGCTTGTTGTTCTTTGGTTTTGCACTATAGTTTTATTGATGATGATGAATTCTGAGACTTGCTTGTTGTTAGCTTAGGTAATTTCTGGCCTTGAGTTGCAGTTTTGCTTTTGGTAGGCAAGCTTGAGATGCAGTTGAACTGGCTTGAAGGCTTGTTTGAAGGCAGGTTCTGCTTGATTATTTTGATGCAAGCTTGGATCTATTGTTTGATACAGGCAGGTTGTTTTATTTGTTTGGTACAGACAGGATTGCTTGAAGGTTTGTAGTTTAGACCGGTTACTGAGTTTTTGGCTTGCTTCTGAGTTTTTGCAAGTTTTTAAAACAAGCTTGTATCTTTGAAAAGGAGCAGGCCTAATGCTGGCTTTGGAAAAGAGGTTTTGAAGGTTTGTTTGGTAAGGCAGGCCTGTGACATTTTGCTTGATGCTTGTATTTACAAGCAGTTTTGCAAATGGTTGAGCTTTTTGTTATGCAAGCCACAGGCTTTAGGCAGGATTGTGTTTGTTCTATTTTTGAACTTGTATTTTGGTTTTTGTTATGCAGGTTTTGTACTCTGTGTTTGGGAAGGCAGGTTACTGAGTTTATAACTTGTTGTGCTTTTAGTTATGCAGGCTGGATGTTTTGAGGCAGTTTGCTTCTGGTTTTTGAAAACAAGCTTCAGTTTTGTGACCCCCTGTTGCAGTTTGTGGCTCCTGCCTTTTTTTGGTTCTATCTCCCCCCTCTCTTTGAAATGTTAGACTGTTATATTTATTTGTTTTTCTCCCTGCTCTGTATAGCCTGCCAAACTGCAAAACCTGCTTCACTCTCTCTTTCTCTCTCCATAAAAGCATCTTTTGCTTAATATATTTTTAATTCTGAAAAGATTGTTGGCCAGAAAATGATGAAAAGTTTTGGACAAGCTTGCTTGCTTGTATCTTGGTTTATCTCTTCATTTTCCATATTTTCTGCATTGACAGTTTTTTTTGACAGCTTGTGTACTTGGTTGACAGTTTTGTGTACTTGGTTTGGACAGCTTAGTTTGACATTGTGAAACTCAGTTTGGCATTTCAGTTTGACATGGTGAAACTCAGTTTGGCATTTCAGTTTGACATTGTGTGCATCCTTGTGCCTTCTTTGTGTGCAGCCTTGTGCCTTGTACCTTTGCATTTAATTGATTATATGCTTGCAAAATTATTTTACTTTCCTCTTTGTGAACCAAGAAGAGAAATCTTCTTGCGATTTGCAAAGAGGACGAGTAAAACATGATGAAACCAAAACAATCTGACTCCGGCCAACAATCTTTAATGATGACTTTATATTTATCTGCCTGAAAATGCTTTTCAATTTAACTGTGCTGATTTCTTTTCTGTCTTTCCAGGTAAATACCAGTTGGATAATGGAAGAAGCAGTAGAAGATAGAAGACTTCAAGAGAACTTAGGCTGTAGACTTATTTTCTTTTCATTTATTGTGATAAATATTATTGTAAACACTGTAAATAAATTTACAGTATTCGAATAACATTTGTAACAACATTTAAAATAAATAAAAAGTATTTGTTAGCCAAGAATTCTTTACTGTCAAATATTTCATTCTTTCTTTTGCACTGTTCATTTAACTATTTAAATCTCTTGAATTAAAATGCTTGGAAATGCATCCCAATAATTTTAACTCAGATAAAATAAATAATCAACAAACGTTGCAGTCTCGCAACCTTGCATTAACCACAATACGCCCGGCATTCCAATTAATCATATGCTTTGTACAGTTAAACAAACAAACATCCATACACTTTTCACTTCAATGACCAAACCAATGCTTCAAACTTTCAATCAAAAGCCTCAGCTCCTATCCCAAATGTTTAGGTTTTGAGAAACAAACAATAATCTTGAACAAACGTAAAAACAATATAACAGTCAATTGAAATACTGTGGATTCAAATTCTTCTGAGAAATACGAGTGAAAAACCCTAATTCCAGATTTGCCGTCAAAGAAAAGTCTGCTTGATCAATTCCTGAGCCAAACTCAACCAAATCAATAAAAACCCTAATTCTGTATAGACTGATAAAGAAAAGTCTGTTTGACTGATTCTTGGGCCAATCAGAAAAAATCAGGGAAAAACCCCGAAGTTGTGATTTCTTGTGAAAAAGGGAGGGCAAATTTTGGGGTACAACAGTTGCCCCTGTTCAATCTTATTGAACCTGAAGAGTTAGATTGGAAAGTTTGTCGTTTGCGACTCGAAGGTAAAAGAATGATTGGACACTAGAGTGCCCAAAAAAATTTGCACTCGTCAAAGCGTAGTTGAGGGAATGGGCTTAAAGATGCCATTTGGAGATATGACAGAATCTTGGCGGAGATGGGCTTAAAGATGCCATCCAAGAACGTTTGTTGAAATGTATGTCGTAGGCGAGTGGGTGAGTATCAGAAAGGTACCCATGTTTGGAACATCTCTGAACTGGGGGTTCGAATAAGCAATAGATTGACATCCATGTTTGGAGAATCCGTAAACTGTTTTCAGAAGTTGAGTCTGAACAAGCGATAGATTAACATCCGTGTTTGGCGAATCCGTAAACTGTTTTCAGAAGTTGAAGTTGAATAAGCGATAGATTAACATCCGTGTTTGGAGGCATCCGTAAACTATTTTCAAAAGTTGAAGTTGAATAAGCAATAGATCAGCATTCGTGTTTGGGGGCATCCGTAAACTGTTTTCAAAAGTTGAATCTGAACAAGCGATAGATTAACATTCGTGTTTGGAGAATCCGTAAACTGTTTTCAGACGTTGAAGTTGAATAAGAAATAGATCAACATTCGTGTTTGGAGGCATCCGTAAACTGTTTTCAAAAGTTGAATCTGAACAAGCGATAGATTAACATCCGTGTTTGGAGAATCTGTAAACTATTTTTAGACGTCTTAAAGTTGAAGCTTGATGACCTTATCCTTGGAAAGGGTCAAAATTAGCTGAAACACAAAGTTATGTTGCCTGAAATGTATGATGCAGTATAAGTGTTATATTGATGTTTATGATATATGAATGTAATGTATATGTATGTAAGCCGATGAGCTGTCTTGCTGAGGAAGATGAATCCTGGATAGTGAAATGTTTGACTGCTGCCAGGGGAAGTAAATCCTTGATTGCTGCAGGGTATTGAAAATCCTTTGATCGTTAAAAAAGAGAAGTCATGGGACCACTGTTGGGGAATCAGGAGTTTGGGTTGTATGCCAATCTACTGGGGATTCCTGTCTTGAGGAGATTTTCACTGGGGAATATCTGAATACTTTGTGAGGTATTGAGAATGAGAGTCTTCATTCTGCTTGGGGAATAAGAATTCTGTGGGGAATAGCCATACTGTTGAAAGTAGCTATCATGTTGGAGAGTAAAACTCAGGATTCTGGAAAAAGCTTATTCCTGTCTGGAAGAAGTTCATGTTTAGGTCGTATGCCACTTTAAGAATGAGAATCTTCACTCTGTTGGGGATACCAGAAATTTAGATGTTATACCACTTTGAGAAATGAGAATCTTCATTCTGTCGGGAATATCAGGAGGTTAGGTATATGCCAATCTACTGGGGAAGCCAAAATGAGAATCTTCATTTAGGTCTGGGGTCATAAGATTGGGTGTATGCCAATCTCTTGGGGTTTTAAGGATGAGAATCTTCATTCTGTTAGGGGTCAGGAAATTGGGAGTATACCAATCTTTTGAGGTTTCATGGATGAGAGTCTTCATTCGGTTAAGGGTCAGGAGGTTGGGAGTATACCAATCTCCTAAGGTTTCAAGGATGAGAATCTTCATTCTGTTAAGGGTCAGGAAGTTGGGAGTATACCAATCTTCTAAGGTTTTAAGGATGAGAATCTTCATTCTGTTAAGGGTCAGGAAATTGGGAGTATACCAATCTTCTGAGGTTTCAAGGATGAGAGTCTTCATTCTGTTAAGGGTCAGGAAGTTGGGAGTATACCAATCTTCTGAGGTTTCAAGGATGAGAATCTTCATTCTTGAGAGAAACAGATTTTTAGGAGCTTCACTTGTCCGTTATTCTGTTGATGGTTGTAACTTCCAACAGGTGATGAAGGAAATTTTTGACGACCGTGAATTCCAACAGGTGATGAAGGAATTTTTGATGACGACCGTAACTTCCAGCAGGTGATGAAGGAAATTTTTTAACGACTGTGAATTCCAACAGGTGATGAAGGAATTTTTGATGACGACCGTAACTTCCAACAGGTGATGAAGGAAATTTTTAACGATCGTGAATTCCAACAGGTGATGAAGGAATTTTTGATGATGACCGTAACTTCCAGCAGGTGATGAAGGAAATTTTTAACGACCGATCAATTTGAAATGTACTTTGTTTTGGAGAATAAGTCCTTGATAAATGTTGGGGAAATAAACCCATGACTGCTGGTCTGCTTAGAGAGGTGATAAACTTCTCGAGGACGTTTGAACTTCTTTTCTGAAAGATTTCGGAGAGGTTCATCGTTGCCCCTAGTATCAGATGTTTATGGTATTTCCAGGAAACTTGTATTGTACGTAACCCTTTGTTGAGATTGACGTTTTAATTCCCCAATTGATGGTGAGGGCGACTTGCCCCAAGTTACTCTGCACTTGAGAGATTTGTTGAAATCTTAACTGGACTGCCCAGGTTTACTGAACTTTGAAAGATTTGTTGAAATCTTGACTGGACTGCCCCATATTTGTTGGACCATACCAAACCAAGTCCCCTTCTTTGTTGATAGGAGATCTTTGCAACGGGAGTGTCATCCCACTTGAAGTGATTTTATTCATTGAGAGAGCTTTCGTTCCTCCGAACATTCACTGTATAAATTTCTTCGCTGTCAAACAAATAACCATATGCAAACAACGATGTTCAAATAATGCAAAGTTTATGCTTGTCTCGAAGTTTTGAAAAATGTGTTTTTGAGCAGAAAACTTTTTATAAGAAAAATTCAACACAAGATTTAGAGCAAAGCCTTACAGGAGTCAGGATACCTTTTGTAACAGTATGCTTTCGAACTAACCCATGCTTCAATTAGGACTTTTGAAGGGTTGTAACGTGGCCTGGTTCACGTTTTAAGAAACAAAGGATAAAGGCTCAAATTATATTTGTACCCACCCGCTCTTCATGATTTTCTTCAGTCCTAAACTCAGTTAATTGTGCGTCGAACTCTATTCGAGCTTGGAATGACGTTTTGGTGATGGTTCACACAAGTTGAATTTATTGGAAGGCAGTCATTTTTGCAACATTTTTCATGTTGTTGAGGATTTACAATGACCTCTTTCTTTTGATTTAATATCCCTAACTTTTGCCTGACTGTTCCTGTTTTCGAGATTACAGTCAGTGGGATGCCCCAGCTTTCTTAAGCCTCCTTCATAGGTTTTGGTTCAGTGGACTTTTCTCTTTTGAGAGATAATGACTGCCTATGAGATAAGGAACCATCACTGTCTTTTGCTCCAAAGGAATGTTTTTGATGTCATTCGTTGTATTACGAACTGAGAGTTTGCGACTTCAATGCGCATCTTTTGAATTAACTGAGACTACCCTGCCCCAGGTTTAATCAAAGGTTTCAATTTGTGTTTAAAACAGAAAACTTCTACTTATTTGGCTTGAAGGGGTTGACTAGGGGTTATCTTCCTTATAACTCTAGTGTTTAGGATTTGAAAGAAACGCTTGTACATCGTCAGCAAGGTCTGTTCAAAAGCATACTGTATGAGATTACGGTATTGTTTCGTCATCCTCCCTCTAAAGGCTTGTAGCTTTTTTGCAAGAGTTAAATGTCATAAAGAAATTAGGAAGCATAATAGTGAAAAGGAATGGATGAATTCAAGACAAATATATGCAATGCATTAATGAAACAGAGTTTGACATTAACAGATAATTGTTTGAATAACAAAAGAAGTTACAACTTGAAAATTCAAATGAAACAAAAGTCTCTTAGTTCGAACTTTGTCAACTCAGGTGGAGAACCCTTAGCGGAAGATTTTCATCTCGCCATCCGGGATGAATTCCAGCACTCCTTCGTCAATCAAGTCTTAGATCTTGTTTTTCAAAGCCCAACAGTCATCGGTGTCATGTCCAGGACTATGGGAGTGGTATACACAAAATGCGTCGGGGTGATATCTAGGAGTAGAGGTATTGGGCTTCCGAATATGATCCTTTAAAGCAATCAGATTGACCTCCAACAGGCGTTTCAGTATTAGAGATGATGGTATGTCAGTTTCAGAGAAATGTCTTCCAGACGTATCCTTCTTATGCCGATTACCCTGTTGACGCTGGCGAGGTTGTTGTTGGGCTTGTGACCCTGAAGCAAGTTGGGGAGCCTTTCCCTTGTCTTCTTGTCTCAAAGGAGGTTGAATGATGACTTGATCTTCAACCCTAGATGTTTTCCTCATTTGGTTATCTCGAAGCAGTTTGTTGACGAGAACCCTGAGCTCTTCTTGTCTTTGAGCCAGGTCTTGAATGAGAGCCATCTGGCCTACCAGCTGTCCCATCATCTGGATCTTTATTGTTGCCAGCTCAATCTGTAGTTCTTCCAACTGATCATTCCTAACACTGCCTGAATTCTCTAGGACCATGCCCCTTGTGAGGAGAGCTTTCACTTCTTCTTGTCCCTGGGACAGGTTCAAGAACATTTCTTGAAGCTGAGCGTTTTGATCCTGGATATCCTTGACAGTTCTCTCTAGAGCCATCTCTACTGAAATAAACAGTAGGAGAATAAGGAAACCTGAAAAGGAAAATCTGTTATGATACAATGCATGATATATGGGTGCGTGTTTTCAAGGATCTCTCGGGGTAAACACAAGAAAATGTTAGAGGTTGAACTTTGATCAACATCTTTGATTGGAGAACTTTGTATCGGTGGATGTCTTTCCACGAGAATCAAGCTCACCATGTCGAGTGGGTCATAGCCCCCGATTCAAGTTGTTGCACTTGATCTTTGACGGTGTTTGCTTAGAGGAAAATGAAACCTCTTACCCTTTGGTAGACGTCTGGTTCAACGTGACCCTGCATCAAAAGACCCTCGAGATCCTTGAAATGGTTATTGAAAATGCTATGGTATGATGTTATGATGTTATGTACATGTATGCAAAAGTAAGCAAGTGTATATACAGGTAATCATATTCACACAAAGCAGATAAGTCCTTAGGTTTAGGCATGCATGGGGTTTGTAGGTAAGTACCCTCTTGAAGTTAGTTGGCTCAAACCTGTCCTAAAATAGAAATCGGGTTCTAAGGAGCTCAATATCACTGGATTATTTTCTGTGTTCATTGTTTTAGTTTAGCCACTTAACTGGAGACCAAAATATTCCAAGAAAACAATCCTCAATGAGTGTAGTATCGAGTATCTACCAACTTCGGACTACACCAAAGTTGGTCACCTCACTACCCCTAAAAAGGCCAAGATGGTCAAGTAAGGTTCTAAAGTCCATTGATGCTTCATGACACCATGCGGCGGCCCCGTACTATCCTTGATTCAACTCAAGGGTTACCGATAGCAACCAAAGTTCCACATCAACGTAGCTACTGTTTCAACCATGTCGGTATACCCCGCACAGTTCCCTCACAGTTTATTGCTACTTACCTAAAAAGGTGCCCCCAAATCCGGGTGTAGGATTTAAAACAAACCCAAACAAGGAACCCAAAAAGTAAAGCAATCAAAGCAATCAAAGTAAGCATGTAAAGGTGATCTAAAACCCTAAGGTAACCCCACTTTTAGAAATTATCCTCAGCAGAGTCGCCAATTCTGTGATACAGTGGGAGAACTGACTAGAGGTTTTGTGTTTGTTTTCGCACTTGTTTGGTTTAGCAAGAGTCGCCACCGACTTTTTATTTTATCCTAAGGAAAGGTCAAAAAGCACAGGAAATACCTTTGAGATGTTTTCTTGGGTTCGGGGGGTAGATTATGAAAAGGGAAGGTTCTAGCACCCTTTCCATCCATGGTTATCCATGGGCTATTAGTTACTTGTTTTAGATCACTTGCCCTTGCTTTTCAATTGTTTGAAATGGTGCTTTGTGTGTGTGGTTTTGAAAATGTTTTGGAAAAGATGCCTTGTCTAGGCAACCTTTGTAATGATTCTTGTTTGAATATATACAAAGGTGGGTGTCTTTTTGAAAAGATAATTCAATGTTTTGAAAGTTGTTTTGAAATTGTTTTGTAGTTGTGCTGTGAAGTGTGTTTGAAAATGGCAAGGATGTTTTGCAAGATTTTTGATCAAGTAACTAAGAGTTATCTACCCTATTTTACTCAAAGATCTTTCTTATGTTTTTAACCCTTTTAACAGTGTTGTTTCACCATTGTGTTTGATGAACAACCTTACGTTAGGATGTTTAACGGGACGGGCGCGGGTCATCGTATACAATCATTGAAGGAAACATGTGAGACGCTCTAGCAATTTTGTAAGGGACGAGATCATTTTATCGTAGGCGAAATCGAGGGTCATCGAGGGACTAACGATCTTCGTTTATCAAAGGGACATTTGCTAGAGTGTCTCATACTCGAGGGACATGGTTGCATTTTCCGAGGCAACAAGCGAGGTTACCCTAGAGGTGTAAGTGTGAATTGTGTATTGATTTTCATGCATTTATCTTGTATTAGGTTATCTAGCGGTTGATTTTGAATCTTCGCATACAAACCCTAATTACTATACAGTATATGGAAAGCGATAAATTGCGGGAATTTAAAGTCTAAGTTATTACAAAAGAGTATTCGGGGATGGGGGTACAAATTATTTACAAATGGGGATGAGTCTTGTCAGAATAGTAATGTCCAAATATTATGTTACAACCAAATCAAACCGTCGCGTTCTCAATGTAAAAATATAACAAGGTATAGGAATCAAAGAGAATCAAAAGTATTGTGAGATGTATGTGGTTATTTACAAACGATTAAATAAAATATTAACCTAATGAAAATTAAGTGTTTATTATTATTTTTGTGTTTTTTTTAGTTTTATATAAACAAAGGGTTTTAAAGAAAGAATTATTTAACTTAATGAAATTCTATTATTTATATATTGATTTAAAATGTGATAATTGTTAGAAGAAAAATATTAAGAGAATTTATACAAAAAATATATTTTTATCAGTAAGAGAAAAAAAAGGTAGTATGTTGTAAAAAAAGAAAATAATAAATATATATAAAAGAAAAGATTAAATCAACAAGAATGACAATGACGGGCCTAATGACTAGTATGGCCCAAGTAAAAAAATAAAATTGGATAAAATGGGGGGTGTAGGTGTCACACGCATTTGGGCTTCAGTGAGTTTTGTTGGGCGAAAGCCCAATTGCATTGTTTGCACAACAATTTTCTAGGGTTCGTGTTTTATGTTCCCAGAATTAGGTTTGCAGTTTGTGAACGGCGCCTCTCCTCTCCTCTCGTCTTCATCCTCTTTGTCTTTCTCAAACCAAGAACAGTTGATGTCCTCTCCCCTCGCCTTAGGCCACCAGAACGCCACCTCCAACCTCTCCTCCCCATGATTGTACAAGGCGGCGATTTAAAAAAGGTATTATTTTCTTTTGTTCTTGACGCGTTTTTTTAGATTCGATTATTGCATGTTATTGTTTCACAGTGTTTTAATCATTGATGTTTGTGATATGGTGATGTAGAAAAAGAAATAGGAAAGCTGATACCTTGGTAGCTTCGTCTTTGGGGAATGGACGGAGGGTGGAATGGAGGTGCTCTCAGGTGGCCGGAGGAGGGAGGAGCGTGATGACAAGAGCGTTGTTTGGTACTTTGTATTTTTAGCTTTTCTTGAATTGTTTTGTGATGAGATATTTCTGAAAACACTTGAATGCTGAGTTCTCTCTTCTTCTTATCTGAACGTTGGCTTTTGATGATGAAGGTTATTTTACTGATTGTTAATGATGAACATTATTTCTGATACTTGCTTGTTGTTGACTTCCTTTCTGGCTTTTTCCTCTTCCTCTTCCCTGAGTATTGGCTTTCGATGATGGATTCGTTCTGAGGATGCTTGTTGTTCTTTGGTTTTGCACTATAGTTTTGTTAATGATGATGAATTCTGAGACTTGCTTGTTGTTAGCTTAGGTAATTTCTGGCCTTGAGTTGTAGTTTTGCTTTTGGTAGGCAAGCTTGAGATGCAGTTGAACTGGCTTGAAGGCTTGTTTGAAGGCAGGTTCTGCTTGATTATTTTGATGCAAGCTTGGATCTATTGTTTGATACAGGCAGGTTGTTTTATTTGTTTGGTACAGACAGGATTGCTTGAAGGTTTTTAGTTTAGACCGGTTACTGAGTTTTTGGCTTGCTTCTGAGTTTTTGCAAGTTTTTAAAACAAGCTTGTATCTTTGAAAAGGAGCAGGCCTAATGCTGGCTTTGGAAAAGAGGTTTTGAAGGTTTGTTTGGTAAGGCAGGCCTGTGACATTTTGCTTGATGCTTGTATTTACAAGCAGTTTTGCAAATGGTTGAGCTTTTTGTTATGCAAGCCACAGGCTTTAGGCAGGCTTGTGTTTGTTCTGTTTTTGAACTTGTATTTTGGTTTTTGTTATGCAGGTTTTGTACTCTGTGTTTGGGAAGGCAGGTTATTGAGTTTATAACTTGTTGTGCTTTTAGTTATGCAGGCTGGATGTTTTGAGGCAGTTTGCTTCTGGTTTTTGAAAACAAGCTTCAGTTTTGTGACCCCCTGTTGCAGTTTGTGGCTCCTGCCTTTTTTTGGTTCTATCTCCCCCCTCTCTTTGAAATGTTAGACTGTTATATTTATTTGTTTTTCTCCCTGCTCTGTATAGCCTGCCAAACTGCAAAACCTGCTTCACTCTCTCTTTCTCTCTCCATAAAAGCATCTTTTGCTTAATATATTTTTAATTCTGAAAAGATTGTTGGCCAGAAAATGATGAAAAGTTTTGGACAAGCTTGCTTGCTTGTATCTTGGTTTATCTCTTCATTTTCCATATTTTCTGCATTGACAGTTTTTTTTTGACAGCTTGTGTACTTGGTTGACAGTTTTGTGTACTTGGTTTGGACAGCTTAGTTTGACATTGTGAAACTCGGTTTGGCATTTCAGTTTGACATGGTGAAACTCAGTTTGGCATTTCAGTTTGACATTGTGTGCATCCTTGTGCCTTCTTTGTGTGCAGCCTTGTGCCTTGTACCTTTGCATTTAATTGATTATATGCTTGCAAAATTATTTTACTTTCCTCTTTGTGAACCAAGAAGAGAAATCTTCTTGCGATTTGCAAAGAGGACGAGTAAAACATGATGAAACCAAAACAATCTGACTCCGGACAACAATCTTTAATGATGACTTTATATTTATCTGCCTGAAAATGCTTTTCAATTTAACTGCGCTGATTTCTTTTTCTGTCTTTGCAGGTAAATACCAGTTGGATAATGGAAGAAGCAGTAGAAGATAGAAGACTTCAAGAGAACTTAGGCTTTAGACTTATTTTCTTTTCGTTTATTGTAATAAATATTATTGTATACACTGTAAATAAATTTACAGTATTCGAATAACATTTGTAACAACATTTAAAATAAATAAAAAGTCTTTGTCAGCCAAAAATTCTTTACTGTCAAATATTTCATTCTTTCTTTTGCACTGTTCATTTAACTATTTAAATCTCTTGAATTAAAATGACTGGAAATACATCCCAATAATTTTAACTCAGATAAAATAAATAATCAACAAACGCTGCAGTCTCGCAACCTTGCATTAACCACAATACGCCCGACATTCCAATTAATCATATGCTTTATACAGTTAAACAAACAAACATCCATACACTTTTCACTTCACCGACCAAACCAATGCTTCAAACTTTCAATCAAAAGCCTCAGCTCCTATCCCAGATGATTAGGTTTTGAGAAACAAACAACAATCTTGAACAAACGTAAAAATAATGTAACAGTCAATTGAAATACTGTGGATTCAAATTCTTCTGAGAAATACGGGTGAAAAACCCTAATTCCAGATTTGCCATCAAAGAAAAGTCTGCTTGATCAATTCCTGAGCCAAACTCAACCAAATCAATAGAAACCCTAATTCTGGATAGACTTGTAAAGAAAAGTCTGTTTGACCGATTCTTGAGCCAATCTGAAAAAATCAGGGAAAACCCCCGAAGTTGTGATTTCTTGTGAAAAGGGGAGGGCAAATTTTGGGGTACAACAACATAGCATGCATATTTCATTAGACTAACCATTTCAAAGACCGAGGGGATTCATCTTTGTCCTGTTTTGCAGATCATGGCCTCTATACGCAGAAATACCATTCGAGTCAACTTCGTGCAGATACCTGCACAACTCAGAGAGTTGGTTTCAAAAGTTCATGATACTTCTTCCTTTGTTATAAGACATGGACCTCTCCTTACCCTGGTCACTTCCAAGTTGGATGAGCAAATGATGAGCGTCCTTTTCTAGTTCTTTGATCCGTTGCATCACTGTTTCACCTTCCTGGATTACCAGTTAGTCCCTACTTTGGAGGAGTTTTCTGACTTGCTGGGCATATCTATTCTTGAGAAGACACCCTTTACAGGTTTGGAGAAGGTTCCTAGGCCTGAGGATATTGCTTCAGCCCTACACCTAAAAAGGTTTGATGTAGTATCTAACTAGGAGACTCGGAGTGGGGTTAAAGGTTTCTTGGCTAAGTTTTTGATCGATCAAGCTCAACAGTTCTGGGATAGTTTGGACTTTCAAGCTTTTGAATACATCCTAGGTCTCCTCATCTACGGCTTGGTTCTGTTCCCGAATCTAGATTCTTTTGTCGATGTGAATGCAGTAAAGATCTTCATGTCTCGTAACCCATTGCCTACTCTTCTAGGCGACATTCTGCATGCTCTTTATACCCGTACTGTTCGGAGAAGGGGAACCCTCATGTGTTTCACGCCGCTGCTGGAGAGGTGGTTTATTTCGCACCTCCCCAAATCTGTATTGAAGAATGAGGAAGGTGTAGGTTGGGCTTACAGAATCATGTCCATTACTCATACGGATATCCTTTGGAGTTCTAAAGATATGGAAAAGGTAGCTGTAATTGATCGATATGGGGAATACCCCAATGTTTTGTTGCTTGGAATTAGAAGAGGAATAACCTACAACCCTTGTTTGGCTTTACGATAGTTTGGACGAGCTCGGAGAGACGGTCCCCATGAGCTACTACTTACAGATATTTTCTTTGACTACAAAAGGGACGTTGATGGGCATCGCCGAAGGTTTATAAGAGCCTGGGGCATGGTGAACAGGTCTGACCCACATAAGCTAGGACTGAAGACTTCCCTCCCGATGCAACCCTGTGATACGGTGGGAGAACTGACTTGAGGTTTTGTGTTTGTGTTTGCAAATGTTCCGGTTTAGCAAGAGTCGCCACTGACTTTTTATTTTATCCAAAGGAAAGGTCAAAAAACACAGGAAATACCTTTGAGATGTTTTCTTGGGTTCAGGGGGTAGATTATGAAAAGAGAAGGTGCTAGCACCCTTTTCATCCATGGTTTTCCATGGGCTGTTAGTTACTTGTTTAGATCACTTGCTTTTGCTTTTCAATTGTTTGAAATGGTGCTTTGTGTGTGGTTTTTGAAAATGCTTTGAAAAAGAGGCCTTTTCTATGCAACCTTTGTAATGATTCTTGTTTGAATATATACAAAGGTGTTTGTCTTTTGAAAATATATTTCAATGTTTGAAATTTTGATTTGGAAAATATTTTGAAATTGTGTTGTGAGGTGTGTTTGAAAATAACAAGGATGTTTTTGCAAGTTTTGATCAAGTAACTAAGAGTTGTCTACCCTATTTTACTCAAAGATCTTTCCTACAAATTTTAACCCTTTTGACAGTGTTGTTTTACCATTGCATTTGGTAAACAACCTTGTATTTGGATGCTTAAACGGGACAGGCGCGGGTCATCGTATTAACCATGATAGTAATTGTGCTAAGTATCTTTAGAAAATTTTTGAGGGGCTAGATCATTTTGTGTAGGCAACCAAGATAGCGTCATCGAGGGACTATGATCTTTTGTTTTGTTTTTGTTTTGCCAAGATACTCAACATGCATACCATGACCATTTTAAAGGCAACAAGTGGATGAAACTCTTAGGGGTGCATTGTGTTGTCAATTTTCATGCTTTTTTATCTTTGTATTAGTCAAGCTATTTGTTTAATTTTGGACATTTGCATACAAACCCTAATCTCTAACATGGCATATTTGAAAGCATAAAATGCGTAAAATAAAACCTAAGCTATTACAACATTGATATGGGGAGGGGGATACATTTTTTGAATGGGGAATATTTGCAAGAAAATAAAACCCTAAGATTTACTATTACATCCAAATTGAATTCCTTTGTGTCAAATGATAAATAAACAATATTTAAATAAGCAATTAAATATAAATGTTCAATATATTATAAATGTGCAAAAAATGTTTGTATTTATTTTTGTGTATGCAAAAATATAATATTTAATGTATAAAAGATTATTACTATTTTTTTTATTAAGGGTAAAAACCCTAATTTTCTTTAAGAAAGTATATATATTAATTATATTATTATGTATAATAAAATAATAAAATATATATAAAAATGTCAAAAAAATAAAAATATCATAAAAATATTATTCAAGTATGTAAATAATAAAAATAAAAATAAAATATTTTTATGTATTATTTTCAAGTTTTTATCAAAAGAAAATAAAGGTATATTATTTAATAATTGTTTTTATGTTAGTAAAAATAATAAAAAAATACAAATTAAAATATGAAAATTAAATAAAATATTTTTTGGTAATTTCAATGTTTATAAAAATAAATAAAAGTCAGAAAATAAAATAGAAATACAAAAATATGCAAAATAATAGAAATGGGCCAAGGGAGGTGTGAACAGCAGGCTAAGGGGTGCAAACAACATGGAATGGCCAGGCCCAGCCCAGACTTCATCTTCAACCTTCGTTCCAACACAAAAACGCGCGCCCTGTAACTCAAATCTTGTTCTCTCTATTCGTTGCATGAAATCAAAAACTCAAAACATGAAACTTGTAGAGCATTAAACCATGATTCTAACCATATAAAAAACTTAATCTAACTCTCAAAGACCAGAGATAATTTTTTTGGCCCTAAATTCTAACCTAACTTTTTCAGGAAGTTCATGAATCAAATTCTCTCAGCACACTTAACTTAAATGAAAACTAAGCATATGTACAGCTTCAGGGCTATGAGTACTACATTTTTTATTCACAAACCTAAGCCTAATGATTCCTAAATAGAGAGATAGGAAGTTGACAAAAACCTGTTTCAATTGAACTCGTGTATGGCAATGTGGAGCTTTTCAGTGAGACCTGAGGTGCTTGGGAGCTTGCCTGAACTTCCTCTGATCTTCCCCAATGCTTAGTTTACTTTGGATTTGCTTGAACAAGCTTGTAGAACTCAACCTGCACAAGCTGAAAACAGAAATAGTGAAGCTTGCAAATGGAGTTACAGTCAGTGGCCAATGATTGGGATAGCTTGGATAGGTTATATGGAATGTATTGGAATAAGTTTGGGGCAAAACGCACGAGTAACTTGTGAGATGGAAGTGAAACTGCATGGAGTGCCCTGTTTTGCAAGTTTTTGGTGTTTTGAGGTTCAAGAGTGTTTGGGGGATGGGAGGCTCGTGTTTCTGGCTCAAGGAAATGTCAAAAACTTGTTTCATATGCTTCCTAAGCTTGGTTATAACAGATGTGCAAGTTATGTGATTTTGGCAAGTTTCTTGGTTATGAAGCAAAAAGTGGGAAGTGACAAGGAGCAGGCATGTACTGGCTAGCTCTAACCCTGCATACATTGTGTGAGCTTGGCCCCAAGTTTGTGGATTTGGTTTGATGTACAAGATTTTGTTCAAGGCTCAAGGATGTAATTTGACATAATGCAAATTTGACAAAAATGGCAATGTTGCCTTTTTGCTATTTTTGGATTAATCTCTTGTGCAATCCTCTAATGATCAGAACAAAGCTTCAAACCATTGGATTTGCATTTAATTATTGAGTATGGAAGGGTTTAGGGACCTGTAATCAAGTACAAATGAAGCTGGACAGAAATTGCAACTTGTATCAATATGAAAATGTCGTGGATCAAAAGTGAGTTTTTGCCAAATTCAAGTCTTCGATTCTCCCTAACCACAAATGATTTTGGAGAGTTCTTGGACATTTTGGAAATCTTGTAACATGCTCTACAATCCATATTTAAAATGAATTTTGAGATTCCAAGTGTAACTAAGTGAAAAATTGCCATGAAGATAGGCCAAAATCCTGCCTAAACTAGGGCAAAATTTCACTAAGTTAAAAGTTTCATGGACCCTTGTTCCAAAAATCATAACTTGAGATCCAAGCTTATTTTGAGTAAAAATTATGAATTTGTGGAGTACTAAAACTTTCATGTTGGAAGTTTTGTTTGAATCCATTTGCATCATGGTGAAAATGTTGGGCAAAGTTGGGGAAAATTAAGAAAATTTCATAACTTAGAAAAATTCTAAGTTATAAAATTTTTCAATCTTAAACCCTAATTTGCTTTCTTGATGAACAAGTTTCATTTTTTGACACATCTTGATGAAAAATGACCCTTGGCACTTGATTTTGACCAAAAAGTTAAAGTTTGACTTTTCAGTGTACAGTCAAATTTTGATCAGTTGACTGAAAAATTCATCTGTCAATCCAATGTAATTGAGATCGTTTGAACCTTGTGAATAGGTCAAGATGATGCCATTGAGTCCTTGAATCCATGCTTGAACCCAATTTTTCATTGGCTAGGTGAAAAGTCAGAAATTTCCCTTCTGTAGTCAAAACCCTAAAAATAACCATTTTACCCTTTTGATGATCTGATCAAATTTCTTGAGGAGTTGTAGTCCAAACTTGATCAAATGGTTCATATGAGTTTATAATGTTGATATGGATCAAAATTTATGAGGTTTGACTGTAAATTGGCCACAGTTGACTTTTTCCCCAATACAACTGATTTTTAGGTCAACTGTCCAATTGACTAGGCAAAAATTTGATTCAAGGCTTGAAACTTGGTATGGGCAATCTTATAAGTCCAACATGAAGCATGATGGTCGCATTTTGCATTAGAAGTCCAAAATTCCTTGTGCATCAAACCCTAATTTAGGTCAACAGTGCAAGGAGATGTCTTGAGCAGAGCAAACCCTAATCTGGTCTTGAGTTCAAAGAGTCTTGTGATGAGAAATCTTGATAAAATGAGAGGGCAAATTTTGGGGTACAACAAAACCTATCTCCAGTGGGTTTGAGCCTGTGCTCAAAAGCTGGGGTTGCCATATGAAGCTGTTTTACCGGTGATTATAGAGCATACTAATGAAGAAGGTGTTCCTTATACAGTCCTCCATCCCTATATGCCTACTGATCTGGGGGCATTGAAGAGATCTTGGATCCAGTTAAAGGAAGAAAGGGATACCTACAGGGAGAAGTATCATGAGCAGTAATGGAAGATCTTGAAGCTTACAAGGCAGCTTGAGAATGAAAGGACAATCAACGATTATATCAGCACGAAGGGAAAATGACCATGGGATTTCTGATGTCTTATATTGTTTCTAGTTTAGATTTGCTTTTCAGCTATTTCTTTTGTAACGCCTTGAAGGCATTTGTTAAACATTGTTACAAGTTTTAATCTAATAAAGTGTGTTTCATTTTGTTTTACAAATTTGAATCTCTCTAAGTCTTTGAAATCATTTCATACACATTCCATTACCATGCACCTCATTACAGGTACCATTACAGGTTTCTTATCTTCTTCGCTGTTTATTTCAGCAATGGCTCTAAAACAAGACAACATGGATCTTCAAACTCAAGAAGCTCAGTTCAGGGAAATATTCCTAAACCTATCCAAGGGGAGGGAAGAGTTGAAAACACTCCTAGTTGGAAACTTGGTCAAGAAAAGTCCTGAAGACAATAAGGACGAGCAGCTAGAACAACTGCAAGCTGAGGTAGGTGCAATGAGAACCTAGATGCTGGGGAAAATGGCTCTTATCCAAGGCCTAGCCCGGGGACAAGAAGAGTTGAGAACCATTATCAAACAACTTCATCAAGATAGATACAACAGTATGAAGCAAGCAGTCAAGGTCAGGGACCAAGTCATTGATCAGCCTCCGAGAAGACAAGGGTTTGGTTTGGTGAAGAATGGACCTATCCAAGTTGATACTACCTCACGAGTCTAACAACAACCTCGCCAAAAACAACGGGTTAATCAGAGTAAGCCAGATACACCCCAGAAGCAGTTTACCAAGCTCAACATGTCGCTGTCTCAAGCTTTACAACACCTGTTGAGGATGAATCTGGTGACGTTGGTAGGACCTCATCCGAATCCCAAGACTTCTTCACCTAACTACAATCCTGATACAAGGTGTGCATACCACTCCAACAGTCAGGGGCATGATACTGACGACTGTTGGAAGTTGAAGTACAAAATTCAAGACCTGATTGATGAAGGAGCATTGGAATTCACACAAGATGGCCAACTGAAATGTTTCTGTCAATCCTCCAAGGCTAACCATTTGAAGTGACAAGTTCTGGAAAGAGAGGGCTTTTGTTCATTAGAATTTTCAATTTGTAATTTTCTTGTGATTGTTCGAATATTTATTCATGCCAAACTTTGTTACTTTATCAATGTATTGCATATGTCTGTTTTGAATCAATCCATTCGTATTCACTATATTTAAATTGCTTTCCTTTTTGTGATGTTCAACTCTCAATTAAAAAAACTCTAAGCCTTTAGAGGGAGGATGACGAAAATGATATCAAAATCTCTACAGTATGCTTTTGAACAGACCCTGCTGACGATGTACAGGCGTTGTTTCAAATCCTAAATAGTGGAGTTATAAGGAAGATAATCCCTAGTCAACCCCTTTGAGCCAAAGAAGTAGGAGTTTTTCTTTTCACACAAATTAAAACCCTTAATCACAACCTGGGGCCGGGTAGTTTTCTCAGTTAATCCAGGTGCACAATGAATGGTATCGAAGACATCTTTCCAAAACAAAAGACGGTGATGGTTCCCTATAATCGTCAAGACAGGCAGTCATTATCTCTCGAAATAAAAGCCCATTAAGTCAAAACTTATGAAGGAGACTTAAGAAAAAACACTGGGGCATCCCGCTGACTGTAATCACAAAAGAAACAGTTCAGGCAAAAGACAGGGATTATAAAATCAAAAAAAGAAAGAGGTCCTACAGACTCTCAACAAAAATGACTGCCTGTTCAAAATAAATTGTCGGTATCCGAACCATTATTGGAATATCAGAGCAAAGACTCAAACGGGATCTAAATGCGCAATTAACTGAGCATAGGACTGAAGAACATCACGAAGAGCGGGTGGGTACAAATAAAATTTGAGCCTTTATCCTTTGTTTCTTGAACCGTGAACCAGGCCACGTTATAACCCTTAAAAGTCCTAGCTGAAGCATGGGTTAGTTCGAAAGCATACTGTTACAAAAAGGTATCCTGACTCCTGTAGGACTTGCTGTAAATCTTGAGTTGACATTACATTTTACAAAATTTACCTGTTTTACTGAAAAATGCATTTTCAAAATTTCAAGACAGACATAAGCTTTGCATTCTTAAAATAACATTGTTTACATATGACTATTTGTTCAACAGCAGAGAAAGTCGCATGACGAATATCTAGTGAACAAAAACCTTATCAATAAAAAGGATCACCTCAAGTGGAAAAACACTTCCAACCAAGGGGCGCGGCATGATCCTTGTCCATCATCTGGGGAAGTCAAGTCAAGATTCAAAAAATCTCTCAAAAATGCCAAATAGCCAGGGGCAAATCTCCATCTGAATCACTTGGGGCATTGGACATGAATTCCAGCAACGAATCTGGTATGATCAAACGAACATATTCTGGTATCGTGGCAACACAACACTACCGACAATGACAAATCCCTACACCTTGAGAGCGTGGACATAAGTCAGAAAATACTGCGCATGAACAAAGATCCGCTAGGTTGACTGGCCTAGGCAAAAATAAGGGCATCCTGGCGAACCAAAAGGGTTCAGGCAAAAATTAGGGATAAAAACAAAAAAGATCTATACACCAGGAAAGTCGAAAACCTAAAAAGGCGGCTTGGGCAAGAAAGGGTATCCCGGTGGACTGAAAATCCGAAAAGACAGTCCAGGCAAAAGTTAGGGATTAAAGCGTACGACTATTGTCCCGTTATCTTGTCACTTGCCTACCAGAAGAAGACTTATAATTTCGATCGAAAGTTACCAAGAACCTCATAGGTTGGGATAACACTCGATCCACAAGACCTCCGCAGGCACTTTCTCCAGCAGATACAGGGGCAGAAAAGTCTCGATGCAAAGTCATCATCGTATCCTCAGCATACGTCCCAGTAACATTCATTCTCCGTAGAGTAAGAGAAGGACAATGGTGTTAATTCTCCCCAACCGAGGCTCGCAACCGCGAATGAGTCGGTAAGATTATCCCCAA
The DNA here is from genome assembly GCA_948472305.1 of Vicia faba. Lineage (NCBI taxonomy): Eukaryota > Viridiplantae > Streptophyta > Magnoliopsida > Fabales > Fabaceae > Vicia > Vicia faba. Next base: position 847,021,597 of record OX451735.1, on the reverse strand, counting down.
GCAGAGTTTATCTATCACCAACACTAGAAGACCATCCCCAGCGGAGTCTGGAAGATTATCCCCAGTAGAGTCTAGAAGACCATCCCTAGGGAATTCTAGAAGACCATCCCCAGTTGTGTTTATCTCTTCCACAAACAGCAAGTAATCCCCAATAGAGTTATCATTACCAGCAACAGTAATTCATCCACAGCCGAGGGTATTTCTCCAAAATCAGCAAATCCTCAGCAGAGCATCTCTTCCCCACAGAGTCATTTTCTCGCCAATACTTTCTCCAGCAGGATTATTCTCCCAATCATCTTCGGTCGTTATACCTAACGAGCGAAACTCTTTATGTTCTCCAGCAGCAATTCAGGATTTATTTTTCCCAACTAGAGAACATCATAAAAACATTGCACGTCCATACATCATTGCATGCATATACGCATCATACAGCACAATCTCATTTATTTTGAGAACATCATTGCCTGATATATATCATGCATTACATACAGCTAACCTTTACCTTTCAGGAAGGATACAACCAAATTCTCACAAAGTTCAAGCTATGAAGCCCGGATCCGATTGGATAGTATCTTGATTTCTACAACATATTGTGAAGCCTGGATTACGACCGAATAATAGTATCAAAATACCGCGAAGCTTGGATTACGACCAGATAGTGGTATCTCTTAAAAGCAAGCTATGAAGCCCAGATTCGACCGGATAATAGTTCAATCCCCAGCGAGCCGTGAATCCCGGATTACGACCGGATAGCAGCTCAGCAAGTACCATGAAGCCTGGATTCGACCAGATAGTGGTATATCATAAACACAAGCCGTGAAGCCTAGATTACGACCGGATAACAGCTTAACAAGTTATTGTGAAACCTGGATTACGACCAGATAGCAATACAAGACCATAAAGCTTGGATTACAACCAGATAATGGTAGAAGACCTTGCGAAGCCTGGATTACGACCAGATAGCAACCAAGAATACTACGAAACCTAGATTACAACCAGATAGTGGTATATCTCTAACACAAGTTATGAATCCCGGAATCGACCGGATAGTGTCTTGATTTCTCTGAACGCCATGAAGCCTGGATTCGACCGGATAATGGTATAATATATCGTGAAGCCTAGATTACGACCTGATAGCGGTAAAAGACACTGAAGCCTGGATTACGACCAGATAACAGTGAGGGACACTGAAGCTTGGATTTCGACCAAATAGTAGTTTACCCGGCCAATTACTATGAAGCACGGATTCGACCAGATATTAGTAGGCCCAACAGTCAAAGGGAAGCCCGGATGCGACCGAATAACCACTTGATTTCTTCTGAAGCCTGGATTTCGACCAGATAAGAAGTGAGGTATTGTGAAGCCTGGATTCGACCAGATAATAGTACAAGACACCATGAAGCCTGGATTCGACCAGATAATGGTATGAAACATCGTGAATCCTGGATTATGACCAGATAGTGGTACAATACACTATGAAGCTTGGATTTCGACCAAATAGCATTTTACCTAGACAATTACTAAGAAGCCCGGAGTCGATCGGATATTAGTGTGCCCTAAATTCAAGTTGAAGCCCGGAGGCAACCGGATAACAATTTGATTCCTTCTGAAGCTTGGATTACGACCAAATAAGAATCGAGAAATTGCGAAGCCTAGATTACAACCGGATAGCAAGTTTAATCTCATCTCCCAGTAAGTCACTATAAAGCCTGGATTACGATCAGATAGCAGTCGGTCTTATCACTATGAAGCCTGGATTACGACCAGATAGTAGTTCATTTTCTCCTCTTCGACGAAGAGACGATTCCTCAACAAGAATAACGGACGACTGAAGTTCCTAAAATTCAACTTTTCTCAAGAAACAAAGACGATCCCCCAGTAGAATAACGGATAACCGAAGCTCCTAAAATTATATTCCTCTCAACAAAGAACAACATTCCCCAACGAAATCTTCCTCAACAACGGGTATACAAGCTCTCGCTAAGGAATCTCTTATGCGATCGACACTCCTTCGGATGGCATCTTTAAGCCCATCTCCCATCATTAGTCTCCAAATGGCATCTTTAAGCCCATTCCCGACATCACAAGACGAATACTACTTCATGCGAGTGCAAATTTCTGGGCACTCTAATGTTCAATCATCTTCCACCTTCAGATCACGAAAGGCAGACAAGCCAATCTAAATCTTCAGGTTTAAGAAGATTGAACAGGGGCAGCTGTTGTACCCCAAAATGTGCCCTCCCATATTTCTCAAAACATTTCAAGAAAGATCCTCAAGATGCTTAAGGAAGTCCAAGGGTTGACCAGACAAGCTCTCTCCTAAGACTGTCTACCTCAAATTAGGGTTTCATGTTGCATCAAGATACTTGAGTCCAAGGGATCCCAAATGCTCACCATTGTCCTAATATGTTATCAAGATCATCCATGTCAAGTTTCAAGCCTTGCAAAGAAAGTTTGTTCAATCAATTGCTCAAAGGCTTGAAAATCGACTGTGTTAGGGCAAAAGTCAACTGTAGCCCACATACAGTCAAACTTCAAGGTTTTTGGTCAACATCCTCATTTTGAAGTATATTTAATCATTTGATCAAGGTTTGATCATTATTCATCAAGGATTGCTCATAATTCATCAAAACCCAAAAGTTGCTAAATTAGGGTTTTGTAAGAAAAGTCAACTCAACTTTGACCAAGCATAACTTTATCATACTTTATGATAAATGACCCATCCAAAGCTCATTTTGAAGAGTATGCCATGCTATACAATCCATATTCATATCCCAAGTTCAAAATATGCACTCACAAGAAGTTATGAATTTGGACATTATAGGTCATTTTGAAAAGTCAACAAAAACACTTTTTTGTCAAAGCTTCATACATGAGAATGGAATATTAAATTGAGATGAGACCAAAAGGGTTGCTTATAGGACATCTCAAGATTTCTAAAACGTCCAAGAACACCTTCAAAGAGTCAAAATTGAGGAAGTTATGCATTGATGAACTTGACCTTTTTTGCAAAATTGCCAAAAGTCAACTATGCCTAAAAACTTCAATTTTTGCCAAATTGGCCCAATCTTTTGCACTTGTTTTGAGTTGGCAACATGGTCCACGAGCCCTAGACTTTGCCACTTGTCATTATCTTATTTATATTTTTTATTTTTATTTTTATTTGAATTAAATCATTTTAAATCAAAACAAATCATAGAAAATCCAAAACATTGAAATTCAAAGATCTTATGCTTGTTTCAGGTCTTAAATCCAGTTGGCAAGTATTTGAAATCGTGCAAAGCATTGGTGTGGACAAAAAGATTGGTTTTAGGCTACTTTTGGAATGATATTCAAAGGAATCAAATCAAAATCAAATTCATTGATGGAGGAAGATTTTGATCACATTGACAACCCTAATTCATTCCTCAGTACATAAAGAAGGTATGCAGACCTAAAACTAGGTTAGAGAAAGGCGCAGCAAGGAGAACCAAACTTGCAAAAAAATAGAAAAAAGTGGTAATTCGAATTCATATTTCCAGGCATCCTCAAAGCCTCCTGACCATTCCAATCACTTCCTGGGAGTGTAGGCAAGCGAAACCAATCAAGAACAAGCATTCCCAAGCCCTATAACGCACTGTAAGTTAGCCACGACTTTGTTGAATTTTTGAAATCGAATTGCATAAATTTGGCATCGATAGCATGAAACAATGATATATTCTTGATCCTTAAGACATTTGTAAGCTTTCTGTAATCTTTAATTTCATTTTCATGGCCTGTATGAGATTTCACCATTATTAGGTTTTGTAGCTTTGATTTGGGAATTTTGTGTGCAGGCAAAATTGGGCCATGAAAGGGCCACCATTGAACTCAGCAGGTCCAGACGAAGCTATCCATGGCTTTAGTTTTGATTTACCTTGCTTGTATTCGATTTTGAGAATGACATGGGTTGTAGCTACGGACATATGTCCGTAGGTAAAAGTGTTCAACTTTTACCAACAGATCCTTGGAGAAGACGAAGACGTGGCGGACAACCATTCGCGTGCTTGAAAATTCGTGCGTTTTTGACTTAGTGTTTTTGCTTTTCTTATATTATCATTATTATTTATTTTATATAAAAACAGAACGCGTAGCTCAGTTGGTGGCCAGGTAGTGAGAAAATGCTTCAGGACCTGGGTTCGAATCCCAGGTCCCCAACTTTCTTCATATTATTTTCTTGCAGATAATCCAGCGCGCGCATGAAGCCAAGGTCCACCATGTGACCTCATCATCCAGCCTGCCAAGTGGCCAGATGGCCAGATCCAAAGGGCCATCAACGAAGGACCACCATGGGCTGCAGTCAACGCGTAGCATCAGATCCTGAGGGTCAATGTGGACCACCCTGGTTTGGGCCCAGATTTGGATATTCACACCCCCCTCAGATTACTTACAGGCCCAATTTCTTCATCTTTTCTTCTTTTATTTTGTTTTATTTAATTTTATTTATTTAATTTTATTTATTTATTTTATTTACTAACACAAAATTAATTTTCTTTTATTTAAAAAATCACATAAAATACTTTTCATCAAATTAGGTTTAGATCTTATTTTTTATCAAAAAAATTAATTAATTTAATTAGGTTATTTAATTTTAGATAACTTTAATTATTTTGTACATAATTAAAATAATTAGAACAACTAGGGTTTTGTTTATAATTTAATTATATTTTCTTTTTCTTAATATAACCAAAACATAAAAAATAGGCCATGTAATTATTTTTATTAATTAATTTAATTAACTAATTAATTTGTTATTTAATTTAAAAACCTAACTCTTTTCTTAAAAATGATTAAAAACAACAAAAACAATTTTTCTTTTAATTAGGATAGAAGGGGTCAAAACCCTAGTTCTCTCCCGATCTAATTTTCCTCGCGCGCGCTTTATCATTTTTTTTATCCTATTATTGTAATTGCTCACAAGTTGTAATAGTTAATTAGGTCTTTTTATTTTCATTTATCACTTTATTTTTTTAAGGGTTTGTTTTTGGCTATGTAAATACTTGAAGCCTTGTAATAGCGTAGTTTAATTTCTGCACTTTAAATTCTGCAAACTATTAACTGTTAGATGTATGAATTAGGGATGCATGACAAGAATGTATGTAAAACTTTAAAACAGTTAGATAACCCTAAACTGTGCAAAGATAATAATCTAAAATTGAATCACTCTCACATTCTCACTCCTAGGGTACACTCCCACTTCGGTTGCCTTCGGTAAATGGTCATTGAGTATAGTGTTTTAGTGGTCGTCCTTTTGTCTCAAAGATCAAAGCTGCCTCGGATATTGTTGCCTCGGATGATTGATCTAAGACATTAGGGTTATTACTAAGACGTTCTAACATTGCTTTAGTGACCGTACGTCCCTTTCGAATTGACCCTTAAAACTCCAACGATGGTGCTACCTACTCACTAATAGTGGGATAGCATTATCTAAAGGAAACAAACATAGAAGAATTCTTTTTTCGAGTAGGTAGATTAGTTCTTAAGTACTTGCTCAATCCAAACAAACCTTTTTTACACTTACACTCCTTTTCAAACAAAGTTTTAAAAAACACTTCATTACACTCTTGAAGACAGAAGCAAGAGTTAAATCTAAGTCAAAACAAAAACTTTTCAAATCACACAAACACACAAAGAAGCAATTTTGAAAATGATGAGCAAGTACCTAAGAGCCCGTAGATAACTACGGATAGAAATGGTGCTAATACCTTCCCTTTCTATAATCTACCCCCCCCCCCCCCCCCCCCCCCGTACTCAGAATATTCTCGAAAAAGGAATTTTCATGTGCTTTTTTCCTTTCCTGTTGGATAAAATAAAAGTCGGTGGCGACTCTTGCTTACCGCGACATTTTGCAAACACAAACGCAAAACGCAAACTAGCATTCCTAAAAAATAGTCCCGGTTCTGGCCACCGTATCACACATCTCAAAGGTCTTTCCTGTTCTTTTCAGCCTTTCCTTTTAGATAAAAGAAAAGTCGGTGACGACTCTTGCTAAACTGCAACATTTGCGATAAAACGCAAAACAATCAAGTCAGTTCTCCCACCGTGTTATATTCATTTTTATCAATTATATGTTGAGAACTGACTGATACATGTAAAATAATGATGATAAATGCAAAAAACTGCAGCATGATTCGACACATGCCCATATGGGTCGGCTCATTCAAGTGACAAAATAGGGTATGAGTCGACACATAGCCTTATGCATCGACTCATACTGTTATCCAGGCCCCAAAACAGAAGGATGAAAGGTGCATGAGTCGACACAAATAGGTGCATGATTCGACACATCCCATTATGCATCGACTCATACTGAGTTGATTTTGTTTTACAGGAGCAAGAAGAGTTATGTGTCGATGCATAGCAGCATTGTATCGACACATAATAGTTCAAAATGCAATTTTTCTTTCTTTTTACACTGTCTTTACATTTTTCACAGATTTTCTTGATTATTATCCAGCTATTCGATATGGTTGTAATAATTAGACATCTACTTCATCCCCATTTGTAAATTGTACCCCCACTCCCCTAATGATGTAATAGCATATGATTTTAATTTCCGCAAATTTATCGCTTTTCATATAATTGTTAGTAATTAGGGTGTGTATGGCAAGATAATATCAACCGTTAGAAAACCCTAATCTCAAAGACAATGCATGAAATCAAACACATTATTCACACGTGCACCTCTAGGGTAACCTCACTTGTTGCCTCGGAAAATAGTCATGTCCCTCAAATATGGGCGTTTTAGCAAAGACCCTTGATAAAAAATATCATAGTCCCTCGATGTCCCTCGATGTTGCCTTCGGTAAATGATCTAGTCCCTTACGAAAATTTCTAAAATGTCTCATAAGTTTCCTTCTATGACTATACGATTGACCCATGCCTGTCCCTTCATATCCAACGATAGGGCTTCTTACCAATCAATGGTAAGATAGCCACATATAAAGGAGGAGGAAAAGAATAAATACTTTTTGAGTAGGTAGGACACTTGTAGTTGCTTGGTCACAAATTAAAACCATTTCCAAACTCACACCTTCAAAACATCTTAAAACAAACATCTCTTTGAACTATTTTCAAAACCAACACTTTGTATGCATTATTATAGAGACGAGAATTATTATAAATTTTTCCATAACAAAGGCATTTTCAAAATACTTTCAAACTTGCACCAATCACAAACACATTTCAAACAAAAGCATTTTCAAAGTGATCAAGCAACTAAGAGCCCGTAGATAACTACGGATGAAAATGGTGCTAACACCTTCCCTTTTCATAACCTATCCCCTGAACTCAAGAAAATATCTCAAAAATATCTTTCCTGTTCTTTTCACCCTTTCCTTATTAGATAAAAGAAAAGTCAGTGGAGACTCTTGATATCTGTAACATTTGCGATAAAACACAAAACACCCAAGTCAGTTCTCCCACTGTATTACAGTTGTCAACAAAATGTGAGAAGTTTCAAAGGCAGTTCCACACGAACCCAGGATATGTTAATTTAGTAACTTGAAAATGGTTATTTTGTTTATCTATTTAAGCACATTTTTAGATTCATTTTAGAGGTCGCATTTTGTAGCGTTGTAAGGGAAACACTCAAAGTACCAACGTCTAAGAGAAACGAGTCAGCTTCCTGTACTGAGAAGGTAGTCAGAGGTTTCCTGGGACGATTGAACTACATTGCCAGATTTATTTCCCATTTGACCGCTACTTGTGAGATGATCTTCAAGTTACTAAATAAAGATCAAGTAGTGAAGTGGAATGATGATTGTCAGATATCCTTCGACAAAATCAAAAAATATCTTCAAGAACCTCCAATTTTGATGCCACCGGTTGAAGGAAGACCTCTGATCATGTACCTAACAGTTTTAGATAACTCAATGGGGTGTGTATTGAGGCAACATGACGAATCTGGTCGAAAAGAGCATGTAATATACTACCTTAGAAAAAAGTTTACCGACCGTGAAACAAGTTACTCACTGCTCGAGAAAACTTGTTGCGCTTTGGCATAGGCTGCTCACCAACTAAGACAATATATGTTGACTCATACTACTTTGTTGATCTCTAAGATGGATCTAATAAAATACATATTTGAGAAGCACGCTCTCTCTGAAAGAATAGCAAGATGGCAAATGGTCTTGACAGAATACGACATTCAGTACACTACTCAGAGGGCAATCAAAGTAAGTGTACTGGCATATCATTTGGCTCATCAAGTTGTAGATGATTATCAGTCTATGAATTTTGAGTTCCCGGATGAGAATATTATGCTAGTTAAAGATTATGAAGAACCTAGACCGTATGAAGGACCTGAGTCGGGATCCCGATGGACTATAGTTTTTGATGGAGATTTTAATGTGCTTGGTAATAGGATTGGTGTTGTGATTGTCTCTCCCAAGGGTTGCCATACGCACTTCACCGCCAGATTATGTTTTGACTGTACCAACAACATGGCCGAATACGAAGCGTGCATCATGGTATCAAGGCTGCTATCGATATGAGAATTAAATTTTTGAATGTATACGGGGACCCAACCCTAGTGATCAGTCAGATTAAGGGAGAATGGGATACAAATCATCCAAATCTCATTCCTTATCGAGAGCATGTGTTGACATTAATTTCGTACTTCAAAGAAATTATTTTTGAACATATTCCACGAGAAGAGAATCAATTGGGAGACACATTGGGTACCATGTCATCTATGTTCAGAGTCAGATGGGACAATGAAGCTCCTAAAATTACTATTGAGTGACTAGATGAACCCGCACATTGCTACGAAGTTGATACTGCTGGAGTAGAGGAAAAGCCTTGGTACCATAAAGTAAAAAGATACCTCGGGACTCGAGAGTATCCTGAATGAGCATCTATCAATGATAAGAACTTTCTAAGAAGTTTCTCTACCATGTTTTTTCTGAGTAACAGAATCTTATACAAGCGCAATCACGATTCGACTTTGCTTCGTTGTGTAGACAAGAAAGAAGCTGAGAATATTATGGAAGATATGCACGAAGGAGTCTCTGGTACTCACTCTAACAGGCATACAATGGCTACGAAAATTTTGAGAGCGGGTTATTATTGGTCGACTATGGAAACTGATTGCCATCATCATTCCAGAATTTGTCACAAATGCCAAATTTATGCTGATAAAGTACATGTGCCTTCGGTCCCTCTGAATGTCTTGACTACTCCTTGGTCGTTTGTAATATGGGTCATTGATATGATTGGAGAAATTAAGCCCACCGCTTCTAATGGGCATCGTTTCATCTTGGTCGCTATTGATTAATTAATGAAGTGGGTTGAAGCAGCCTCGTTTGCCTATGTTACCAAGAATGTTGTGGCTCAGTTCATCAAGAATAACCTTATCTGTCAGTATGGCATCCCTGAAACAATCATCACATATAATGGTACCAATCTTAACAATACTATGATCACGGAACTCTCCATGCATTTCAAAATTAAGCATCATAATTCTTCTCTGTATCGACCAAAGATGAATGTCACAGTGGAAGCCGCCAACAAGAATATCAAAAAGATTTTGCAGAAGATTATAGTGACATACAAAGACTGGCATGATATGTTACCACTATCTCTTTATGGTTATCGCACTTCAGCATATACATCAACTGGTGCAACCTCGTTCTCTCTAGTATACGGTATGGAGGTTGTCTTACCTGTCGAAATCCAGATTCTGTCTCTAAGGATTATGAAAGATGTAGGTTTAGATGAAGATGAGTGGATTCAGACTAGACTCGACCAAATAAATTTGATTGATGAGAAAAGACTTATGGTTGTTTGTCATGGTCAGATATACCAAAAATGCAAGATCAAGGCCTTTAACAAGAAAGTCAAGCATCAGGTGTAATAGGCTGGTGATTTGGAAATAAAGCGTATCATCCTACCACAAGGTAATCCTAGGGGAAAATGAACTCCCACATACGAAGGGCCATTTGTGATCAAGAATATATTTTCTGGCGGTGCTATGATACTTACCACCATGCACGGTGAAGATTTTCCGCACCCTATGAACGTGGACATAGTAAAAAAATACTAGGCATAAAAGAGACCCGCCAGGTTGACAGGTCTAGGCAAAAATAAGGGCATCCCGATGAACCAAAAGGGTTCGGGCAAAAATTAGGGGATATATATATATATATATATATATATATATATATATATATATATATATATATATATATATATATATATATATATATATATATATATATATATATATATATATATATATATATATATATATATATATATATATATATATATATATATATATATATATATATATATATATCTGTGTGTGTGTGTGTGTGTGTGTGTGTGTGTGTGTGCGTGTGTGTGTGTATGTGTGTGTGTGTGTGTGAAAATTATACACCGATAAGTCGAAAACCTGAAAAGGTGGCTTGGGTAAAAAAGGATATCCCGGTGGACTGATAACCCGAAATGGTGGTCCAGGCAAAAGTTAGGGATTAAAGCGTACGACTATGTCCGGTTGGATCACCCGTATGTTCACAGCCAACATTATTACAAACGTCAAGTTCAAATGGTACAAATCAGTTCAATCAACTTCCTGTGACGACAATGGATGAGATGCTTGAAGACATAGGGGCAATAGTAGAGTTGAAACTCAATGGGATCATTTCCACATAGCTGTTTTTCTTTGTACACTTTTTATTTTTCACAACTTCCTCTTACTAGGATTTTTGTCTCCTTGTATAAAACAATCTATTCATAGGAAAACTTTCAAAATCAATACAACTCAGTCTATTTAAAAATTCAAAACTATTTGTTTTTACTTCCTCTGTTTTGTTTGCGAATACGTCCAATGGTTACTTTGACTGAACATATGCATTTGAATATGACCACCATTTACAAATATTTGCATAAAAAACAAGATTAGCATTTATTGAATACTCTAGGAGTTAGGATAATGTTTAAGGCATTCATAAATCCCCACAGAGCAATCTCTATGAAACTATCTCTACAGAGATATCTTCGCAAGCTCATCCCCAATAGAGATATATTCCCCAACAAGTTGAATATTCCGTCAGGCAGAAATTGGGGCATCTTCCAGTAGTTCACCTCCATATCCCTAATGGATAGTGTTGTACCCCAAAATTTTCCCTCTCATTTTCTCAAAACATTTCTCACAAGATCTTCAATGGCTCAAGTTTGCAACACTGATACATCAAATTAAGGTTTGAGTTTGCACAAGGACAATTGGAATTTTAATTCTTCATATGACTTTCATGGATCATTTTGGACTCCCAAGATTTCTCATGTCAAGTTTCAATCTTTGGATCACATTTTTGCTCAATCAATTGACTTAAAATCAACTAAATTGGGCAAAAAGTCAACTATAGTCAATATATGGTCAAACTTCATAATTATTGATCCAAATAAACATGTTAAACTCATATATGTCAATTGGTCAAGTTTGGACCACGATTCCTCAAGAAATTTGATCAGATCGCCAAAAGGGCAAAATGGTCAAAATTAGGGTTTTTACTAAAGAGGCTTAATTTTTTACTATTAACCAAATACATCACTTTTGGGTTTGAGACATGATATCGAGAATCCAAATGCATCATTTTGACTTAATGGCATGGTTCAAAACATTTCTCAAGATCAATTGATTGATAGTTGAAAATTGGTCAACTGATGAAAAAGTCAATTATACACTGAAAAGTCAAACTTTGACTTTTTGATCAAAATCAAGTTTCAAAAATCATATTTCATCAAGACATGTTAAAGTATGAAGTTTGTTCATCAAGAAATCAAAAATTCAAGATTACTTTGAAAAAAAGTCAAAGTTCTAAACACTTAGAAATTTTTCTAAGTGTTAAGAAAATATGATAATTTCATAACTTTGTGCAAGATTTTCACCATGATGAAAGAGGATTCAAGGAGAACTTTAAACATGAAAGTTGTAGATCTCAATGAGATCTAAAACATTGTAGGGCAAAACTTCTTCTAAAAATGCTTGGATATCAAGTTATAAATCCATGACGGCACGTCCATGAAACTAAAACACTCAGTAAAATTCTGAGTATTTTAAGTCAGAATTTTGACAGAATTTCTAGGCTAAATTTCACACAGTTACAATGAGAGTTTGCAAAATTTATTCAAAGAGGGATTACAAAGCATGTTACAAGCTTTCTTAAAAGTCAAATAACTCCTTCAAATCATGCTGGAGCAGAGAGAATCGAAGATCAGAAGTTGGACATTCACTCTTAAGTTATAAGTCATTCTCATGAAGAACAGTAGAACCAAATCCAAGCTAGGCTGCATAATCTTTGCTTTTCAGGCCTCAAACTTGTTTTTCACTCCATAGTTAATTGTTTACATAACTGATTGAGCCATTATCCAATTGATTCAAGCATTATCCAAATCAATTTGCCATTTAAGGAAGAAAGTTCACACTTCCATTTTGGAAAAGTGAATTTAATCATAAAGTCCAATCTCCTTGAGCTTTGTGTTTGTTCTTTCTGCACAAGCATCCCCTACAAACTTAGAATAGGCGGGTTTAAATTTGTTAGCCGCCCTATATTTCCTTGAAACCATGTTTTGTCTAAGCTTGCTTTAACAACAAGTCAAAAGTCCATAACATGTGATGTTGTACTTCTGACTTCTCCAAGCTTCCCAACCCTTTGCCTATAAATTAAACCTTCATTTGCAAATTGAAAGAGGATTGGACAAGCCCTGAAACTTGTTGAAACTCTCTAGAACTGGAAATTGCAACACAAGCACAAAAACTTGTCATTTATGATTTTTGAATCCAATCTCCAAAATCCCTCGTGTGTTTCTTGGCCAAACCATCCACAAAGTTTCTGATACACATATAAAAGTTATCACAACCTCTGTTTTCAGACTGTAACATCATCTTTACCAACCTGTATTTTCAAAAACTGAGCATTACATCTTGACTTCTCCAGAACATTCCAGCCATCCATGGCTCAAGCAAACCATTGCATTAGCTTCCTGGGAAATTGAGGAAGCTAACCAGATCATCACAGCAACTTGATTCAAGCACTAAGTCAAAACACGATCTCCAACTACAAAGGTAAGTTCTTCTGATTTTCATCTCATTATTTAGGCATTGTTAGGCTTGCATTTTCAAAGACAAAATGTAGACATCATTGCTCTGAAATTGTACATATCCATAGATTTTATTAAATGGCCTGAGTAGAGAGAATTTAGGATTAGAACTTCTTGAAATATTAGGGTTCAGATTAGGGCTAGCAAAATTCATGTTTGTTTCTGATTTATAGTTTTAATGTTTTATAGTTCTGGAATCATGATGAAATTTTCCATAACTTTCATGTTTACATTTTTCATTTTGGTTGAGAAATGAATGAGTTGCAAATGCTCTGGCTGGCGCGAGGAAGAAGATGAAGTTCATCGTCAAAACTGATTCTGTAATATATATTTGCGGTCTTGTTTATAATACTGGATGTATATCCATCCTAGAGGTAGAGAGCATACGTGCAAAAGACATTAGTATTAAGGGTCCTGGGTTCTAGCCCCAGGAGCACCTTTTGTTTTATTTCTTAGCATTTTTACCCCATTTACCTATTAGCAGCATATCTAGGCCAGAACTTCTAGGCCTTCTCATTTTTTATTCCAGCATCACCTCATCGTTTACCTGTTAGCAGCATACCTAGGCCAGAACTTCTAGGTTTTCTCATGTTTTCTTCCAGCATCACCTCGCCATTTACCTGTTAGCAGTATACCTAGGCCAGAACTTATAGGTTTTCTCATGTTTACTTCTAGCATCACCCCACCATTTACTTGTTAATAGTATGCTTGGGCCATAACTTCTAGGCCTTATCATTTTTGCTTCCAACATCGCCTCACCATTTACTTGTTAGCAACACACTTGGGCCAAAACTTCTAGGTTTTCTCATTTTCTGCTTCCAGCGTCATTCCCCGTAAGCTTGTTAGTGCGTCTGGGCCAGAACTTCTGGGATTTTCTCCTTTCCACTTCCTAACACACGCCTGACTTTAATCTTATATTTGTATCTTATTTTCTTTATTATTTTTTTAATTATTATTATCATTATTATTATTACTATTATTTTATTAATCAAAAATACCAAAAATATTTTATATTTAGATGATTAATATATTTTTTATTTTATTTCTTTCAAAACAAAAAAGACCAAAAATATTTTCTTAAGCAAATTTAATTCTTTTTTTCTTAAATTTAGGTTTAACTCATTTTAATTTACTTAAAACATTTTCTTAATAAAATCCCAAAACAAAAACATTTGCCTCTTTCTTTATACATCATGTTTATTTCCTTGTATATTATATACATTTCAATTCTTGTACATTATTCAAGTTCAATATAGTTGTAATAGATAATTAGGTTTAATTTCTTCCAATCCCCATTTATAAATATGTATACCCCATCTCCAAACGATGTAATAGCGTAGGATATTTATTTTCTGCAATTTATCACTTTCATATAAATGCTAGTAATTTAGGGTTTGTATGGAAAGATAAAATCAATGCTTAGAAAACCCTAATCCAAGACAAACTCAAGAATGAAATACAAACACTTGCACACTTTTCACCTCTAGGGTTAACTCCACTTGTTGCCTTGAGAAAATGGTCATAATATGCATGTGAGACGTCTTAGCAAAAACAATCAAAATACAAGATCATAGTCCCTCGATGACGCTACGAATGTTGCCTTACAAATGATCTTAGTCCCTTAAGAGAAATGCTAAGATATCTCATAACATTATTATTCATGACTATACGATGACCCACACTCGTCCCTTTACATCCAAAGATAAGGATATTTACCAATCAATGGTAAGATAGCAATGTCAAAGGAAGAGAGAAATGAACAAAAAGACTTTTGAGTAAGTAGAACATTCTTAGTTGCTTGCTCACAATCCATCTTCAAAAACAAACATCATTTCAAAATGCACCAACACTTTCAAACAAAATATTCTCAAAAGTCCAACACTTTGTATCGATTCTTATAGAGACGAGAATCATTACAAAGTTTTCCTAAATGAAGGTGCTTTTCAAAAATACTTTCAAAAACCATCACAAACACATTTCAAACAAAGCAATTTCAAAAGTGATCTAACAAGCAACTAAGAGCCCGTAGATAACTACGGATGAAAAGGGTGCTAACACATTCCCTCTTCATAACCTACCCCCCAAACTCAAGAAAATAACTCAAAGGTCTTTTCTGTTCTTTTCACCCTTTCTTTATTGGATAAAAGAAAAGTCGGTGGCGACTCTTGCTATCTGCAACAATTGCGATAAAACGCAAAACAACCAAGTCAGTTCTCCCACTGTATCACATAACTGGAGACTCTGTTGGGGAGAATAACTTAAAAGTGGGGTTACCTTAAAGCTAGACCACATTTTATTTTCTTTCATTGTTTGATTTGTTTTCTTTACATTTATGGGTCCTGGTTTGGGTTTGTATTGATCCTCTACCCGGATTTGGGAACATCATTAGGTAAGTAGCAATAGATCGTAGAGATTGTGCGGGGTATACCAACATGGTTGAAGTGGTGTCTACGTTAGTGTGACACATTTGTTGGTAAAGGTAGCCCTTGAGTTCAATCAAGGAGAATACGGGGCCGTTGTGTGGTATCGTGAAGCACTAACAAACTTTAGAACCTTTAATTGAACAACTTGGCCATTAGGAAGTAGTGAGATAGTCGGCTTTGGTGCAATCCGAAGTTGGTTGATACTCGATACTATGCTCATTGAGATCCGACTTTCAGGATATTTCGGTCGCCAATAAAGAGGCTTGCACTGAAAGAATGCTCGATGAAGAAAGATCAATGATATTGAGATCCCCTAGAACCCGGTTACTTTCTAGGACAGGTTGAGCCAACTAAACTTCAAGAGGGTACTTACCAATGAAACCTCATGCAATCCTAAACATAAGGACTTGTTCGCTTTGTGTATATACTTGTACATAACATCATGACATCATACCATAGAATTTTCAATAACCATTTCAAGGGTCTCAAGGGTTTGTGATGCAGGGTTATGTTGAACCAGATGGCTATCAAGGGGCAAGAGGATTTATTTTCCTCTAACCAAATACCGTTAAAAAACTAAAGCACGGTAACTTGATTCAAGAGCTATGACCCACTTGACATGGTGAGCCCTATTCTCGTGGAAGGACGTTCAACGATACGAAGTTCTCCAATCAAAGTTGTGATCAAAGTTCAAACTTCTAACATTTTCTTGTGTTTACCCCACGAGATCCTTGAAAACATTGCATTTTACGTAGCATGCATGTCATTACATAACAGGTATTCTCAAGACATGTTTCTCATTTTTCTCGCTGTTTATTTCAGTAAGAAAGTGGCTCTAGAGCAAATAGTTAAAGATCTCCAAGCTCAAAATGCCCAGTTCCAACAAATGTTCCTGAACTTAGCTAAGGGACAAGAAGATCTGAAAGTACTCTTCACCAAAGGGAGCAAGAAGAAGAAGAAGGTTGCCATCCTCAACATAGGAAGAAGGTTCAAGGGGCCTGCCCAACTAGCTCAAAAAGAAAATGCTTCTTCTGAGGAAGAAGACAATCAAGAAGAGTAAGCTAGAACACTAGAGCTAGGTATAACCAAGCTACTGAGGACGAAGACTATTGTGAGGAGCAATATCCACCAGCGGATGAAAAATATAAACAACTTGAAGACCGACTTAAGGTTGTGGAAATCAAAGCAGTACTTGGCCTAGACTTTGGAGATTTAGGGTTGGTCCCTGGGTTAGTCATTCCCCACAAATTCAAGATCCCTATCTTTTCCAAATATGACGGGGTATCTTATCCAAAGATGTATCTGAGATCTTATGTCCGCAAGATTCATCCACACACCACTGCTCAGAAGTTGTGGGTTCAATTTTTCCAAGAAAGCTTATCTGGAATGCAATTGGAGTGGTTCTATCAACTTGAGAGGACTAATATCCACACCTGGGAAGATCTAGCTGCTACTTTCTACAAGCAGTACCAAAATAACGCTGATCTTGCACCAACTCATATGTAGTTGTGGAATATGACTATGGGCTCAAACGAAGGCTTTAAGGAGTATGCCCAAAAGTGGAGAGACCTTGACGGCAGGGTGCAGCCACCCTTAACTGACAGGGAGTTGGTTGATATCTTTATGGGAACATTGACAAGACCTTTCTTCAATAACCTAAACGGAAGCTCTTCGGCCGGGTTCACCGAGCTGATTCTAACTGGGGAACGAGTTGAAGGCGGAATTAGAAGCGGAAAAATCCAGGTGGATGCGTCTTTAAGTACTGAAAAGAAGATATACATGGGAAAGAAAGAGTCCAATGTTGTATATGGTCAGGAGGAAGATGCTAGAGGTAACAACAACCAATTTGTGGGAGCTGTACTAATCTCTAATCCTACACATGTGCAACAATATCAACAGGGGAATCAGCGTAAAGATGTCACACCTAAGAGACAATTCACCAAAATCAACATGTCACTGGATCAAGCGTTACAACACATGTTGAAGGCATAGCTGATTACGTTAAAGGCTCCTCTTCGGAATCCCAATACTTCTGCTCCTAGTTACCATCCCAATGAAAGGTGTGCTTACCATTCTGATAGTCCTGGACATGATACGAATGGTTTCTGGGCTCTGAAGAACAAAATTCAAGATATGATTGACGCTGAGGAGAATGAATTCGGCCCTCCTGAGACTCCCAACATGATCACTTCTCCCATGCCAAATCATTGAGAGTGTCCAGTTCATTTTAATTATTAATTGTAATTTCTTTTGTTTGTTTGAACACTTATCTATTATGTCAAACTTTGTTTCATTAATGAATTTTATATGTTTGTCTTGAATTAATCCATTCGTTTTCACTATATTTTAAAATGTGTTTTTATTCCCTTTTTGTGATATTCAACTCTCGATTACAAGCTGTAAGCCTTTAGAGGGAGGATGACAAAAACAATGCCATAATCTCATACAGTATGCTTTTGGATAGACCTTGCTGACGATGTACAAGGTTTTTTTTTCAATTCCTAAACAGTGGAGTTATAAGGAAGATAATCCCTAGTCAACTCCTTTGAGCCAAAGAAGTAGGAGTTTTCTTTTTCACAAATTGAAACCTTTAATCATAACCTGGGGCAGGGTAGTTTTCTCAGTTAATCCAAAAGCGCATTCTGTCGCAAGATATCATTTCACAACCAAAATATCCTTTTGAATCAAAATATGGTGTTGTTTCCCCATAAAATAGGCAGTCTTTACCTCTCAAAAGAAAAGTCCACTAGGTCAAAAACTACAAAGAAGACTTAAGAAAAAACTGGGGCAGCTCGTTTGCTGTAATCTCAAAACAAGAGTAGTCAGGCAAAAATTAGGGATAGTAAATCAAAAAGAGGTCACTACAAATCCTCGACAACATGAAAAATGTTGCAACCATGACTGCCTTCTCAAATAAACTTCCAATATTTGAACCATCACCAAAACATCATTCCAAACTTAATTGGAATTCAAAAATGCACAATTAACTGAGTATAGGGCTGAAGAACATCATGAAGAACGGGTGGGTACAAATAAACTTTGAGCCTTATCCTTTGTTTCTTAAACCATGAACCAAGCCACGTTACAACTCCTTAAAAGTCCTAATTGAAGCATGGGTTAGTTTGAAAGCATATTGTTACATAAGGTATCCCGACTCCTGTAAGGCTTACTGTAAACCCTGAGTTGAATCATATTCTCACAAAATTATTTTATTTGCTAAAAATGAATTTTTAAAATTTTAAGATAGACATAAACTTTGCATTGTTTGAATACTGTTGTTTGCATATAGCTAATTGTTTGACAACGGAGAAATTCGCACGATAAATATCCAATGAACGAAAATTTTCTCGATAAATAGAATCGCTTTAAATCCAATGACAACCCCTCCATAGTCAAGGGACATGACATGTCATTATCCGACTCACTTGTGGCAGTCAAGTCAAAATTCCAAGAAATCTCTCATAAAGTCCTGAGTAGCCAGGGGCAGGTCTCCATCGGAATCACTTAGGGCATTAAACACAAATTCCAGTAAAGGGTCACGTACGACCGAGCAAACATTTTATGGCAGTGCTACAACACTTACTGCTATGGACAGTGACAAATCCCCACAAATTCCATTTCATAAGGTGATCCCCAGTGAAGTCTCCAGAGCTGCCTCTACAAGGCTATCCCCGACAAGCGCATAAGCATCTTCAAACAAAAGTGGGGCATCCTCTATCCGATGACATAGTCAAACTCACCAGCGGATAGAGTAGTTTAGTCTTCTCCAAACGAACGCACACATCATGCCAGTTCCCAAAACATTTGGAAATTGCCGGTAGTTTATCATATTCTAGATACAATGCGGGTACAATCTAAACACAAATTTATTCTGACATTCATTCCAGAAACTCCTACAGATACAGTTCAGATACGATCTAGATATGGATATCATTATGATACTCGCTCAATATCTCCTCAGATACAATCAAGGCTCAGATTTATTCTGAAATTCCCCAACTAAGTTGTTCGTAACTGAAGAAAGAAACCTTGTGGAGTTCTCCCCAAGAGAATTCATCTCCCCAATAAGGTCTTCAAAATATTCTCCTCAACAGGGATTATTTCCCCAACAAACTATAGATTCCCCAACATAAGTCTTTTCTCAGACTATAACAAATCAACAGACAAAAACCCCTTTATCCCCAGCGGAATCGTTACCATCCCTAGAAAGTTGCTGCAAATCCTGGAATTCGACCAGATACCAGTTAACTTTTTTTTCTCTCCAATCAAGTTTCCCCAGTAGAGCAACAGACAACCAAAGTTCCTGAACTCAAATCAGCATATTCCTAGCAGAGTTTCTTCAAACAAATAAGCAGGAATCCCCAGCGGAAGTATTCTAAACAAAGTTGAAGATACACATACTCTTCATCTCCAATAGTAGTCCGGGAGTTAGTCTCCCAAAACTCCCCGGAAGTAGTCAGGAATTTATTTTCCCAAACAAAGATACACCTCAACCATATTTCATACATCATAACATATGCATATGAAATGCATATAGCATTCTCATTCATTCTGTGAGCATCATTACGCAATAAATACATCATGCCCTTACACGAAACTAACTTTATCTTTTCAGGCCGATTCTCGAACAGGTAGATCTTATCAATAGTATATCATCTTTCAAATACAAACAGCCAAAGAATCTCTTCTAGATACAGTTCAGATACGATCCAGAGACGGATGATATTTTGAAACTTATTCCAGTTTCTCTCCTTGATACAGTCCATATACGATCCAGAGACGGAGGACATTTTAACACTTACTCAAGATTCTCTTCTAGATACAGTCCAGATACGATCTAGAGACGGGTGACATTCTGACACTTATTCCAGATTCTCTCTAGAAACGGTCCAGATACGATCCAGAAACTAATGACATTCTGATACTTATTCCAGATTTTCTCCTCGATACAGTTCAGATACGATCTAGATGTGAATGTTATTCTGACACTCATTCAGTACAGTTATCAAATACAGTTCAGATACGATCTAGGTGTAGATGTCATTCTGACACTCATTCAGTACAGTTCTCAAATACAGTTCAGATACGATCTAGATGCGGATGTCATTTTGACACTCGTTCAATACATCTTTCAGATATGAGTCAGATACGATCTAGTTAGGGATATTATTCTGATACTCATTCCACTACATCTTCCGACTCAGATTAAATCGGCCAAATATTTATTCTGATACTTCTCCCAGTTATAGTCAAGCTAAGGCTTAGTCTAATTTCTATCAAAAGTTCATTTGAATGGTACCTATAAGTCCATCTCTGACAACTCTCCATCATTTCTCCAAATGGCATCTCTAAGCCCATTCATGATAC
Organism: Vicia faba; assembly: GCA_948472305.1. Taxonomy (NCBI): domain Eukaryota; kingdom Viridiplantae; phylum Streptophyta; class Magnoliopsida; order Fabales; family Fabaceae; genus Vicia; species Vicia faba. The sequence continues at coordinate 847,000,685 of OX451735.1, read as the reverse complement.
AATCAACACATAGTCGAGTGCAAATTTTGGGCACTCTAGTGTTCAATCATCTTCCACCTTCAAGTCACAAATGGCATACCCACAAATCTAACTCTTCAGGTTTAAGAAGATTGAACAGGGGCAGCTGTTGTACCCTAAAGTTTACCCTCTCATGTTCTCAAAACATTTCTCACAAGATCTTCAATGGCTCCAAGTTGCAACACTGATACATCAAATTAGGGTTTGAGTTTGCACAAGGACAATTGAAATTTTAATGCTTCATATGACTTTCATGTATCGTTTTGGTCTCCCAAGATTTCTCAAGTCAAGTTTCAAGCTTTGGATCACATTTTTGCTCAGTCAACTAATCAGTTGACCTAAAATCAACTATATTGGGCAAAAAGTCAACTATGGTCAATATACAGTCAAACTTCATAATTCTTGATCCAAATCAACATGTTGAACTCATATATGTTAATTGGTCAAGTTTGGATCACAATTCCTCAAGAAATTTGATCAGATCACCAAAAGGGCCAAATGGTCAAAATTAGGGTTTTGACTAAAGAGGCTTAATTTTTTATTGTTAACTAAATACATGACTTGTGGGTTTGAGACATGATATCAAGAATCCAAATGCATCATTTTTACCTAATGGCATGGTTCAAAACATTTCTCAGGATCAATTGATTGATAGTTGAAAATTGGTCAACTGATGAAAAAGTCAACTATACACTGAAAAGTCAAACTTTGACTTTTTGATCAAAATCAAGTTTCAAAAATCATATTTCATCAAGACATGTCAAAGTATGAATTTTGTTCATCAAGAAATCAAAAAGTCAAGATTACTTTAAAAAAAAGTCAAAGTTCTAAACACTTAGAAATTTTTCTGTGTTAAGAAAATATGATAATTTCATAACTTTGTGCCAGATTTTCACCATGATGCAAGAGGATTCAAGGAGAACTTATAACATGAAAGTTGTAGATCTCAATGAGATCTAAAATATTGCAGGGCATAACTTCTTCTAAAAATTCTTGGATCTCAAGTTATAAATCCATGAAGGCACGTCCATGAAACTAAAACACTCAATAAAATTTTGAGTATTTTAAGTCAGAATTTTGACAGAATTTTTGAGCCAAATTTCACACAGTTACAATGAGAGTTTGCAAAAGTGATTCAAAGAGGGATTACAGAGCATGTTACAAGCTTTCTAAAAAGTCCAAGAACTCCTTCAGATCATGCTGGAGCAGAGAGAATCGAAGATCAGAAGTTGGATATCACTCTTAAGTTATAAGTCTTTCTCATGAAGAATAGTAGAACCAAATCCAAGCTAGGTTGCATAATCTTTGCTTTGCAGGCCTAAAAATTGTCTGTCACTCTATAATTAATGGTTTACACAACTGATTGAGCCATTATCCAATTGATTCAAGCATTATCCAAATCAATTTGCCATTTAAGGAAGAAAGTTCACACTTCAATTTTGGAAAAGTGTCTTTAATCATAAAGTCCACTCTCCTTGAGCTTTGTGTTTGTTCTTTCTGCACAAGCATCCCCTATAAACTCAGAATAGGCGTGTTTAAGGTTGTTAGCCACCCTATCTTAACTTGAAACCATCTTTTCTCTAAGCTTGCTTTAACAACAAGTCAAAAGTCCATAACATGTGATGTTGTACTTCTGACTTCTCCAAGCTTCCAAACCCTTTGCCTATAAATTAAACATTCATTTGAAAACTGAAAGAGGATTAGACAAGCCCCGAAACTTGTTGAAACTCTCTAGAACCAGAAATTGCAACACAAGTACAAAAACATGTCATTTCGGATTTTTGTATCCAATCTCCAAAATCCCTAGTGTGTTTCTTGGCCAAACTATCCACAAAGTTTTTGATACACATATAAAAGTTATCCCAACCTCTGTTTTCAGACTGTAACATCATCTTCACCAACCTCTATTTTCAAAAACAGAGCATTACATCTTGACTTCTCCAGAACATTCTAGCCATCCATGGCTCAAGCAAATCATTGCATTAGCTTCCTAGGAAGTTGAGGAAGCTAACCAGATCATCACAGCAACTTGAATCAAGCTCCAATTCAAAACACAATCTCCAGCTGCAAAGGTAAGTTCTTATGGTTTTCATCTCATTATTTAGGCATTGTTAGGCTTGCATTTTCAAAGACAAAATATAGATATCGTTGCTCTAAAACTGTACATATCCATGGATTTTATTTATATGGCCTGAGTAGAGAGAATTTAAGATCGTAACTTCTTAAAAGATAAGGGTTCATATTAGGGCTAGAAAAGTTCATGTTTGTTTCTGATTTATAGTTTTAAGGCTTTATAGTTCTGGTACCATGATGAAATTTTCCATAACTTTCATGTTTATATTTTCCATTTTGGTTGAGAAATGAATGAGTTGCAGATGCTCTGGCTGGCGCTAGGAAGAAGATGAAGTTCATCATCAGAGTTGATTCTGTAATATATATTTGTGGTTTGTTTATGATAACTGATGTATAGCCACCCTAGTGGTAGAGAGCACGTGCGTAAGACATTAGTGTTAAGGGTCATGGGTTCTAGCCCCAGAAGCACCTTTTGTTTTATTTCTTAGAATTTTTACTCCATTTACCTGTTAGTAGCATACCTAGGCCAGAACTTCTAGTCGATCTCATTTTTGCTTCCAGCATCACCTCACCGTTTACCTGTTAGCAGCATACCTAGGCCATAACTTCTAAGCCTTCTCATTTTTGCTTCCAGTATTACCTCGTTTACCTGTTAGCAGCATACCTAGGCTAGAACTTCTAGGTTTTCTCAAGTTTTCTTCCAGCATCACCTCACCATTTACCTGTTAGCAGCATACCTAGGCCAAAACTTCTAGGTTTTCTCATGTTTACTTTCAGCATCACCCCATCATTTACTTGTTAACAGTATGTCTGGGTCAGAACTTCTAGGCCTTCTCATTTTTGCTTCCAACATCACCTTACCATTTACTTGTTAGCAGAATGCCTGGGCCATAACTTCTATATTTTCTTATTTTCTGCTTCCAGCGTCATTCCCTCCATATGCTTGTTAGTGCGCCTTGGCCAGAACTTCTGGGCTTTTCTCCTTTCCACTTCCTAACACACCCCTGACTTTAATCTTATATTTGTATCTTATTTTCTTTATTATTTTTTATTATTATTATCATTATTATTGTTACTATTATTTTATTAATCAAAAATACCAAAAATATTTTATATTTAGATATTTAGTATATTTTTTATTTTATTTCTTTCAAAACAAAAAATACCAAAAATATTTTATATTTAGATATTTAGTATATTTTTTATTTTATTTCTTTCAAAACAAAAAAGACCAAAAATATTTTCTTAAGTAAATTTAATTCTTTTTTTCTTAAATTTAGGTTTAACTCATTTTAATTAACTTAAAACATTTTCTTAATAAAATTCCAAAACAAAAACATTTGCCTATTTCTTTATACATCATGTTTATTTCCTTGACCATTTATTTCCTTGTATATTATATACATTTCAATTCTTGTACATTATTCAAGTTCAATATGGTTGTAATAGATAATTAGGTTTAATTTCTTGCAATCCCCATTTGTAAATATGTATACCCCATCCCCAAACGATGTAATAGCGTAAGATATTTATTTTCCGTAATTTATCGCTTTCATATAAATGCTAGTAATTTAGGGTTTGTATGGAAAGATAAAATCAATGCTTAGAAAAACCCTAATCCAAGACAAACTCAAGCATGAAACATAAACACTTGTATACTTTACACCTCTAGGGTTAACTCCACTTCTTGCCTTGAGAAAATGGTCATAATATGCATGTGAGATGTCTTAGCAAAAACAATTAAAATACAAGATCATCGTCCCTCAATGACGCTACGAATGTTGCCTTACAAATGATCTTAGTCCTTTAAGAGAAATGCTAAGATATCTCACAACATTATTATTCATGACTATACGATGACCCACACCCGTCCCTTTACATCCAAAGATAAGGCTATTTACCAATCAATGGTAAGATAGCCATGTCAAAGGAAGAGAGAAATGAACAAAAAGACTTTTGAGTAGGTAGGACGTTCTTGGTTGCTTGCTCATAATCCATCTTCAAAAACAAGCATCATTTCAAAATGCACAAACACTTTCAAATGAAATATTTTCAAAAGTCCAACACTTTGTATGCATTCTTATAGAGACGAGAATCATTACAAAGTTTGCCTAAACGAAGGCGCTTATCAAAAATACTTTTAAAAAGCACCACAAACACATTTCGAACAAAGCAATTTCAAAAGTGATCTAGGAAGCAACTAAGAGCCCGTAGATAACTACGGATGAAAAGGGTGCTAACACCTTCCCTCTTCATAACCTACCCCCCCCCCCCCCCCGAACTCAAGAAAATATCTCAAAGGTCTTTCCTGTTCTTTTCACCCTTTCCTTATTGGATAAAAGAAAAGTTGGTGGCGACTCTTGCTATCTGCAACAATTGCAATAAAACGCAAAACAACCAAGTCATTTCTCCCACCGTATCACAGATAGCTTGACCTGATCATCATCCCCAATAGGTCCCCTAGCATATAAGGAAGTTTGATCATTTCCCCAGCATACAGTGGAGAATTCCTCAGCGCAGCCTATAAAATTCCAATCCCCATTAGAGTTTATTTCCTCGACAAAGTTTACAGGAATTTAATTCCCCAACAGAGTTTATTACTCCAACACCGTAAATCCCTAACAAAATTCTCTTCTCCAGCAGGGTTTAATTAAATTTTCTATCCCCAGAAGAGTTGTTATGATATCTGAAACCTGGACAGATAGCACACCAAAGGAACATCCATCTCTTTTATCCCATTCAGGGTACGTAAGAATCAAATCCTTCAACAAAAAGAATGGCTAACTACCGAATCTCCTTGAATGTTTTATCCTCAAGCAGAAGTCGAATATCCCCAGCGGAGTATCTTCAAACAGGAAGCAGGAATCCCCAGCAAAATTATTCCCAGCAGAAATTGAATAATCCCTTTCTTCATCCCCAACAACAGTCCAGGATTTATTTTCCCCTGCTAGACATTGTTACAAGGAGCTATCGATACGCTTCAACAACATATTGCATCCATACATCATTTCACAATACATTATAGCATATGCATACCGAAATGCATATAACATTCTCATTTATTTTGAGAGCATCATTATGCAATGCATTACATACATCATGACATTACATAAAGCTAATTTTGTCTTTTCAGGTAAAGTTCACAAATAGACGAATTTTATCAGCAATTTTCAAACAGGTCAGAGGTTAATTCCCGAAATAGGACGGGGGCAAATATCTATATGACCATGTGGTATGAATTCCCGAAATAGAACGGGTTTACCAACAAAAAATAGGTCACAAATTCATTCTCGAAATAGGACAGGGCAACTATCTATATGACCAGGCGGTATGAATTCCTGGAACAGGACGGTTTACCAACAAAAAACAGGTCATAGATAAATTCCTGAAGTAGGACGGGGAAACTATCTATATGACCAGGAGATATTAATTCCTGAAATAGGATGGGTTTACAAACAAAAAACAAGTCGCAGATTAATTCCCGAAATAGGACAGGACAACTATCTATTGAACCAGGCGGTATGAATTCCCGAAACAGGACGGATTTACCAATGAAAAATAGATTGCATATCAATTCTCAAAACAGGATGGTGCGACTATCTGCATGACCAAATAATTTCCTCAGATATTTTTCCACAGGCATTCCCCTTCAGAAGTTTATTCTGAAAAGCATTCCCCCCAAAGACCAAATTCTGGTGAGCATTCTCCTTCAGAGGTTTAATCTAAAAAGCATTTCCCTCTAGAAGTTTATTTTGAAAAGCATTCCCCCCAGAGACTGAATTCTGGCGAGCATTTCCTTCAAAAGTTTATTCTGAAAATCATCTCATTCAGGGCTTCATTCTGAAAAACATATCCTTCAAAAGTTTATTCGAAAAAGAGTTCCCCTTCAGAGACTGAATTCTGAAAAGCATCTCCTTCAGGGCCTTGTTCTGAAAACCAATTTCCTTAAGAGATTTTCTGAAAAGCATCATTCGTATACAGTCAGGCGTAGACTCATTCTAATACTTCTATCAACAGTTACTTTTGATGGCATCTATAAGCCCATCTCCGGAGACACTCTATCACCTCTCTGAATGGCATCTTTAAGCCCATTCAAGTAGTATAATCAACCAACAGTGTCACCTTATACACATGTGAGTGGAAATTTCTGGGCACTTAAGTGTTCAATCCTCTTCCACTTTTAGACCTCGAATATCGAGCATGTTAATCTAACTCTTCAGGTTTAAGAAGATTGAACAGGGGAAGCTGTTGTACCCCAAAATTTATCCTTCCATTTTTCAATACAAATTGATTCAAGATACCTTCTCATGCTCTTCAGGGTCTCAAATACTCAAGACTATTCAAGAATTGATCAGATGAACCATCCTCCTAAGCAGTAGCCTACAATTAGGGTTTTGGTTTTCTCAAAGAAAATTGAGCTTGTAATGCCTCAAGTGAGTTTAATGGTTCCTCATATGCTTCAAATAATCCTAATGTCAAGTTTCAAGCCTTGCATCATAAGTTTGCTCAGTTAATTGCTCAGATGATTGAAAATCAACTATATTGGATAAAAAGTCAATTATGGTCAACATACAGTCAAAACTCAAGATTTTTGGTCATCATCAATATTTTTAAGTCACATTCATCATTTGATCAAGGGTTGATCATGATTCATCAAGAAAACTCAAGATTCATCAAAAGTCAAAAATTATTAATTAAGGTTTTCTTAAGGAGAAGTCAACTAAACTTTGACCAAGCATAAATTTCACATGATTCATCAAAAATTTCTCAACCAAAGCCCATTTTGAATGAAATTCAATTAACTACAACTTTGTCTCTCTAAGCTCAAGGCCAAAAATTCTTCATTTGAGAGATATGGATCAAAATATTACAGGTCATTTTAAAAGTTAACAAAAAGATATTTTTTTTCAAGGAAATTTTACATTAAGTTAAAGACTTCAAATGAAAAAATTACCAACGTGGAAGTTGTAGGAGACATCTTGAGGTTTCTAAAAAGTTAAAGATCACCTCCATATGACCAAAACTATAAGAGTTATGGTTGGCACAAGTTGGACAATTTTTTAGAAATGCATGAAACCTAAATTGAGCAATTTTGAATTTTTGGACTAATGGGTTTAACTTTTGAGGATCAAACATGTTTATGACATGATAGAAGACCTCTAAGTCCATTGGTACATGGTCATATTTTTATCCTATTTATTTAAATTTTTATTTAATTTTTGTAAAAGAATTAAATTAAAAATAAAAAATAGTTGGATTAATGTTGGACTATGATCATTTGGACATCTTCTAGAAGGGCCAAGACCTCAAAAAAGCTTTCCAAAACCGTGAGAGACATGTTTGAGACAAGGATCTTCAAAAATGGTAAGTTAGAAAACATGTTTCATTGGTTTTTGGTAACACCCTGATCACTTGATTCTTTCCTTCTTTGGTGACTTAAATCTCCTCTTCTATAAATACTCAAGCCCTCACACTACAATGACACGAAAAAAATTTCTCAAGAAAAGTCTTAAAAATCACAAATTTTTAATGAAAATGCACCATTGAATCTCAAGTTCCAGTTTGATTCAATCCAAACCACCACCTCAAATCACTTTCAGAACATCTCCAAGGTAAGAGTAGGTAACTTTCCATGCTTATTTGTACCTAAAACTTGCATACATGTCATGTCCGGTTTGTATTATTTTTTATTATTCGTATTACAAATTATATGCATTGTTAACTAATTCTAACAATTCAGATCACTTAGCTTGATTGTTTAGAATAGATTTGAAGCCTTACATGCAAGGTTTAACATGAGGAATACGAGATGTCATTGTTAGAGCATAAAATTATGTTGGTTTCATGGCGCAGTGGTAGTGTTCTTACTTGGCAAAGGAGAAGGCGTGAGTTCGAGCCTGGGCGCTTGCAACCATCTTTTATATGGTTTCAAATCTTTTCCACTTTCCATTATTTTTACTTATTTTCTTATTTAATTTTCTACTAATCGTTTTAATCCAATAAATAATAAGAAAAAACTTATAAAAAAAATTGGTTAAGTTTTTTTATCAATTAATTTAATTAATTCAAAATTAGGTTTTTTGCAATTAAATTAATTAATTTGTAATTAAAATTAGACATTAGGTTTTTTTTATTAACATATAAAATCAAACCAAAAATACACAAAAAAATTGATTTCTAATATTTTAGATTTTAGAACTTTTAAATAATCTTTCTTACTTTTTTTTTTGCGTTTAAATTCTTAGAAACAATTGTATAGGTCGCACGGGTTTTTTGTAATAACTTAGTTTAAATTCACGCATAATTTCTTTATCATGTAACTGCCCCAAGGCCCTGTAATAGTGTAGGACTTTACTTTTATACACTTATACTTTATGCCTTGTATATATATAACTGTGTAGTAATAGGCTTGTATGGAGAGATAAAATTAACCGGTAGATAACCTTAAACAATTCCAAGGTAACATAACTATAATTGAATCACTCTGCACACATACACCTGTAGGGTAATTCCCTCTTGTTGCCTTCGGATAATTGGTCAAGCCCCTCAAAAGTAAGGGTACTTTAGAAAAGACCCTCGATTAAATCATCATAGTCCCTTCGAATATAGATCATAGTCCCCCGATGTCCCTCGAGTTACCTACGAAAAATAACTAATCCCTTGTTGCCTACAAATAATATGATGATAGTCCCTTTGAATTGTTAAAGTATCCTTGCAAGTTGCTTTCTATGACCATACGACGACCCTTCGCATGTCCCTTCACATCCAATAGATAGGGCTACCTACCAACTAATGGTATGGATAGCACTATCTCTAAAGGAGAAGGAAAAGAATAAGAACGACCTTGAGTGGGTAAGAACTTTTAATCGCTTGCTCACAGCTCGTTTCCAAAAAATAAACATTTCACACATCACCTTTTTAAAACAAACATTTTCAAACACTTTGTATGCGTTCTTGAGGACTGATACAAGAATTATTACAAAGTTATCCATACTTTGGATTTTCAAAAATATATTCAAATCACACACACAAAGAAAATTTAAAAAAAGTGAGCTAGCGATTAAGAGCCCGTAGATAACTATGGATGAAAAGGGTGCTAACACCTTCCCTTTTCATAACTTACCCCCCGAACTCAAAATGTATTAAGGTCTTTCTTCTTATTTTCACCCTTTCCTTGTTGGATAAAAGAAAAGTCGGTGGCGACTCTTGCTAACCGCAATATTTGCAGTAAAACGCTAAAAAAGTCAGTTCTCCCACCGTATTACACACGAATCAACCTGGAACTCCAAGATCACCTGGGACGAGTGCTTTTGGGCCATATATGCCTAATTTTACTAGACCCATGTTTGGTGGAAAAAATCTATGGAATGCCAACATCGTTGATGGCAAGTTCGACATATTTTTTTAAAACACGGCGTCGACATTTTCACCTTACCATGGGTCAGGACCTATGGGAAATCAATTCAACCATCCAACTTGCTTGGGATTTTCATCCCATACAATTTCCACTTTCACCAGAAGTTTTGTCGCTATTATGAGGCATCAGATGGATGAAAGTAATCATGAAATGGTCCATATGTTTACGCAACAGATGAGCACCATACTCAAACCTTTAATATTAAGTTCGACTCAGAGTTACCAGACGTTGGCAATTCATGTGACTCGTATTGGGGACTTTCTTGGCGCCCCTCGAGCACCAGTTTGACATGGTGGGCAACCCCAACTTGAAACATATGTTCAACCAGAAGCAGTCGAAGAGACTATTGACTAAGAGATAGAATTTCCTGAAGGAGTTAAAGAAATCTCTAGGGTAGTCAAGCGTTCTCCTGTAGTTGTGGTTAATAGGAACCAGAATGCTAACCACGTGGTTAGGCAAGTTCGACAAGACGTGTTAGTTGGGAAACAAAACCTAGAGGCTATTGTCGAACGTCTTATGATAAAAAAGGGTATTAATACTAGTTGCCACCGGCCCACTTATTCGTTACAATTGCCAGATTTTGTTTTACAAACATAATTACCTAGGGATTGGAAAGTCTCAAAGTTTATTAAGTTTGTTGGTGACGCTGATGAGTCAACAGTCGAACACGTCGCTAGGTATCAAACCGAAGTCGATGATATATCAAATAATGAGGATTTGAAAATGAAATATTTTCCAAGTTCCCTTACAAAGAATGTGTTTACCTGGTTCACAACGCTTCCTCCATATTCATTTCATACTTGGACTCAGATGGAGAGATTGTTCCGTGAATAATTTTATATGGGATAATAAAAATAAGCCTCGCAAAATTGGTTGGTGTAAAGCGAAAACATTCAGAGTCAATTGATGTTTATCTTAATAGGTTTATGCTCCTTAAGGCCTATTTTACACAGGTCCCTAAGCATGAGTTAGTCAAAACGGTCGCAGCAGGACTAGACTATTCTATTAGAAAGAAGTTAGATACTCAATATCTCAAGGATATGGCGTAATTAGAAAATAGAGTGCGCTAAATTGAGCGTTTAAAGGCTGAAAAAGAGAAGAGTAGTAAATATCACAAGAAAGGGAAAGTTTCTTACGTTGCGGTTGAAGAGTGTTTTTCAGACAACAATGAATTTGTTGAAGAAATTGAGATTAATGTGGTTGAACTTCAGTCGAGACCCCCTTATGCTTGTAAGCGTTTGAGGCCCTCAAAAGGGAAGAATCCTGTCGAAACTAAGAGGAATGGAAAAGCCATCACAAAAACTTACACTTTCGATATAACTAAGTGCAATGAGATATTTGATTTGTTAGTAACTGATGGTCAAATTATTGTGCCTCAGGGCCTGGAGAATCCTCCTTTAGAGAAAAAGAAAAAAAAAGTATTACGTGAATTTCATAATTTTCTTGGTCATAAAACATCTCAATGTGTCCTTTTTAGAAATTTGTTACAGAAGGCCTTGAAAGAAGGCGAGCTTCAATTTGGCGAGAAGCCGAAGACACAGGTCAACACTGATCCTTTGAAGGTCGAAGAGGCTTTGTATGTTGAGCCTTCAAATTTCATGATGGTCGAGGTTACTGAAGGTTTTGATATAGAGGTTATGATGGTTGAAACTACTGAGGGTTTTGACATGAAAGTCAAGGATGAGCTACGAGCAGTCTATCCTTAAGCTGATGAAGATTTGGCTAATTTTCAAGAAAAGTGAAAGGTTAGAGGATCACAAGCCAAGCTGTGTCCAAGATGCAATGCAGTGTATGATGAAAAAGCGGCTGAAAAATATGAAGCTTCTAAGCAAGCTCTTAAGGAAGAAGAGCCTCCAGTCGCAAGGTTTGTGTTCGACAAGAGGGGTGTAACACCCCAATTTAATTAGAATTATTTTTAATTAAATAATTAAAGGATATGGTGTATGATTATGAATTAGTGGATTTTATAATGTGATGTGATGCCTTTGTTGGGAATTAGATACCTTAAAATTATTGAAGTTAAGATTATAGGGGTGTGTGGCTAAAAGTGTAAAATCATGAGGTGTGTGGTATAATATAGTTTACTAGTATTATTATATTATAATATTAGGATTATTATTATTTTTTAATAATTATTAATTAATTAATTAAGAAGGTTATATTATTATTGAGATATATTAGAGTAAGAATAAGGGAAAAGAGTTAGATCGTAGAAACAGATAAAGTGAAGTGTAGAAGTGAGAAGAGGAGAAAGCACTAGGAAGCTAGGGCAGGAAAATTCACTGTGGAAATCAATAACCGCGCCAATCTATGGTAAGGTGGGATTCTAACACTATAACATGACATATAACAATGGGTAGGAGTGGAAATAGGCTGGGCCGAGATAGGATCTGTCAAGCCTAAGTCTGGCCTGCCAAAAAAATTGAAGCCTAAGTTTGGTCTGTAGCCTGTCATATGCTTATTTTTAGGCCTGAGCCTAACATTTTCTTAGGCCTAGTTAGCATGTTAGCCTACATAAAAGCCTATTATTTTAGACATATATAAATAAGAAATTTAAATAATTTTTAAATAGACTAACAAACTAAAAAACCAATGAGACTAAAAGTTTGTTTGCATCGATTTATTTTAACTTACCAATTAGCATAAGTTTTGTGAGTCTATTTGTTTAAGAGGACTTGTGAAAATAAGTCACAACATTGTTCATAAGGTGTTTTCATCTTATTTTCATAAGTTCTCTAAGATAACCAAGTTTTATTTATGTATTTTAATTAAAAGTATAAAATATAACATAATGATAATAATATTTTTTTCATATTTATTTATATAGGTCAGCCTGGTAGGTCTGAAAGGCTTTTTCCATGGCCTGAGGCTTAGCCTTTTTAACTAAATAGGCTTATAAAAAAGCCCAGGCCTAGCCCGAGTCTTTATAGGTTAGGCAGTAGCCGTAGCCTATGTAGCCTAGACCGTAGACCCTTGTTATCGTTTTGGCCTATTTCCACCCCCTAACGATGGGGTATGGTCGTGTTTAGGTTCCATGGTCATGTGTTCTTGATTTCTCACTATTTACTTTTATTGGGGTTTTCCCCATTGATGAATTATTTATGCATTTTGTGTGTTATTGATGAAATACGATGTTGTATAATGAATGGATTTGATAATAATGTTGGTGGATAATTAGTGTAATTAGAGGACACTGTTTTTGTTAAAATATTGTAAATTGTGGTTTTGATGATTGAAAAGAATGAATTTTCGTACAAAAATATAGAAGATTTTTGGTTCTGCAACAGTGGTAACCAATTACTTGCTTGTGGTAATCGGTTACCGTGTGAAATTTTGGGTGAAAAATGCAGGATATAACAGGTGTAACCGGTTACTGGCCATGTGGTGACCGGTTACCACTAAAGCTACCAGGTATTTCAAAAACTATAAATTGCATAACTTTCGCCTCGGGTGTCCGTTTGATGCACCGTTTGGACTGTTGGAAAGATAAAATCATTTTCTATCCTATAAAAATAAATTGGAATACAGTAGAAAATTATTTTACCAATGTTGGTGCCTATCTATGTATATTTCTGAGTAATGTGCGATGATTTATGTTGTGATTAAGTAATATGATGTTGTATGAATGGTTTGATTGTTTTGCATGATGTATTGAATAATGTTGATGATGACGATGACCTATATTGGCATGGAATTGGTGAGTAAGAATAACCAATGTAAATTATGTTGTTTCATGTCAGTGTCACAAGCATTCATGAAGTTATGGCCTGTATTGGCGAGCGATGGACTGTATTGGTGAGCGATGGCCTATATTGGTGCTATGATGTTGCTTCCCTAAGTTGTCATTATTATGATGAGGGTTTTGTTCTGTTGGTACCACATGCATTGAGTCAGTGTCGGTCTCTTTGCATTACATTGTGATTGATAATTTGATGGTTGAATAAGTATGTATTATATTATGATGGATGTTATGTATTTTTTGTGTATTTGATGTACCTCATAGTATGATGGATGTTATGTGTTAACTATGTACTTGATTAAATAATGATGTACCTAGTAGTATGATGAACAAAGTAAAAGTGTGAGGTAAAGGAGTGTAATTATGTGTACTTGAATTTCTATCAACTCATTGTTATGCTTCCTTTTATATTGTTATGATATCTCACCCCTTCTGTTTGAATGTTGCTTCTACGTGAGTAACATGCAGATGATACGTAGTAGCTCGAGGTCGAGGTTAGCTGAGGATTGCCTCATTTTTGCATATATTGAGTCGGTGTCAGCTCTGATACGTAACACTTAGGGATTTTGCGCTTGTTTTATTTATGTTGGGAGTAAATTATTCTAGAACTCCACTTGTTAGATTTAATTGATGTTTATGTTGAATTTTGAATCATTATAATTATAACTCATGTTGAATAGTTAAGAATAATTACTATTGATGTTTTCCACTGCTAATAAATAAAAAGAAGTTCAAACTTGATGAACATGTGATTTATGTGTTGCGTATCTTTCTATATAAGCATGTATGATGTATGAAAATGTGGCATCCTATTTTAGATGATTTATTTTTTTGAAATTAATTTACTATGATTTTTAATTTAATTACCAACGGGGGAATAAGGTATTACAATTGGAATCAGAGCAGGTTGTTCCTTCCGGCCAAGTTGTCGAGTTAGTGTAATATGACAGTTAAATACTATCGATGTGTTGTTCCTTAGTACATGACATGTTTGTGAAACACTATCGGTGCTTTCTTGTTTTTTAATCACTTGCTTTCAAGAGTGGGATTGAAACAAGTGAGGGAGAAGCTTGTGCTTCTCTGAGATGGTTCAGGTGTGAACAATTGGTTTAGTATATCATGAATTACATGGGTGTGGACGTTAGTGCTACTGAGTTGTTTTTCTGATTTTGAAGGAAGTGTGGATTCGAGAATCATGCCTAACGGTCAGTCGAAGGATCCTTGAGATGGAATGATCAAGTACTTGTGTTGTTTGCTTCTCTAGAAGTTAAGGGCAATGTTATGGATAATGATATGCCAGTTGTGGGTGATTTCAGATGTCTTCCCGGGGGAAATTGCGAATTGTCGTTAGAAAGTGATGTTGGATTGACTTAATGTTATCTTTGGAGTGAACTGTTTGGAGTTAGACAAACAATTACAAATTATTTTGATGGGTCGATGCATATTCTTATGCAAAAAGGTATTTGTTAAGCAAGTAGGATAACTCTTAGAAGATGGAGCTCAGGTGGTTATAATGGTTTCGACACTCCATGTTGATCGCGAAGTTGTTAGTGTTGAGTACCATTGTGTGTGCTGTCATTGTTCGGAGTAATGTTGGAGTAATGAATTTCTGCGAATTTTGTTATTGGAATCATGTAAGTGGTTATTGAATGTCGTTAATGTTGTTGGGTATTTGTGAATCGCGAGACAGAGTCGAAACTCAAAGATATTAGTAGTATTGCAGAAAGACTTGGAATATTGATGTTTTGGTATGATTGGGTGTCAATGTTGGTGTTGGAATTGTTGAGTTGTATTTGACGTATGAGTGTTAGGATTTGTTGTACCTCAAAATTTTCCCTCTCATATTATCAAGATTTCCCTCACAAGACTCTTTGGACTCCAGACAGGATTAGGATTTGCTCAGCTCAAGACATCCCCTTGCACTGATGACCTGAAATTAGGGTTTGAGTTTGCACAAGGATTTTTGGACCACCAATGCTTCATGTGACTTTCATACACCATCTTGTATCTCTAAGATTGTTTATACCAAGTTTCAAGCCTTGAATCACATTTTTGACCAGTCAATTGGACAGTTGACCTAAAAATCAGTTGTATTGGGGAAAAAGTCAACTATGGCCAATTTACAGTCAAACTTCATAATTTTTTATCCACAAAAGCATTTTAGGCTCATATGTACCATTTGATCAAGTTTGGATCACAACTTCTCAAGAAATTTGATCAGATCATCAAAAGGGCAAAATGGTCAAAATTAGGGTTTTGACTGTAGAAAGGCAATTTCTGATTTTTGATCTAGCCAATGACCAATTGGGTTCAAACATGGTTTCAAGGATCCAATGGCATCATCTTTACCTAATTACAAGGTTCAAAAGATCTCAAGTACATAGGATTGACAGATGAATTTTGCAGTCAACTGATCAAAAATCAACTGTACACTGAAAAGTCAAACTTTGACTTTTTGGTCAAAATCAAGTGCCAAGGGTCATAATTCATCAAGATATGTCAAAATGTGAAACTTGTTGACCAAGAAACCTAAAATTGCAAATTAGGGTTTTAATTTGAAATTTTTCATAACATAATTTTTCTAAGTGTTGAGAATTTCTTAGTTTTTCCCAACTTTTTCACCATGATGCAATTGGATTCAAAGAAAACTTCCAACATGAAAGTTGTAGTCCTCCATGAAATCTGAAACTTTGATTCACAAAGTTTTCCCAAAAGATGCTTGGATCTCAAGTTATGATTTTGTGAATAGGGGTCCATAAACTAAATAACTTAGTGAAATTTTGCCCTATTTTAGGCAGGTTTTTTACCTAACTTCATGGCAACTTTTCACCTAGTTCCAAGAGGTATCCCAAGTTGCATTTCAAAGATGGATTGTAGAGCATGTTACAAGCTTTCCAAAATGTCCAAGAAATCCCCAAGATCATTTGTGGTTAGGGAGAATCGAAGAAGAGAAAATGGAAATTTGTCACTTTTGTTCAAGCCATTTTCACAATGGTTGAAGTTGCAAATCAGTTTCAAGCATGCTTGTACCTTTAATTACAGGTCCTAATCACTTCTACACTCCATAATTAAATGCAAACTCAATGGATAATGGCTTTGTTTTGGCTTTTGAAGCATTGCACAATGAATTAATCCAAAAATGGTATAAAGTTCACAATACTACTTTGATAAAGCAAGCCTTTTTGCAACTTTACATTTCTTGAGCCATGGACCTGATCTTTGGTTGCAAGCAAGATCCACAAACATCGGAAAAAGTATACCAACCCTCTGCAGTCCACAAGCTAGCCTGTACAGGCCTTTGGCATAAGTCGTGTTAACTTTCTTCAAAAGCAAGCAAATTGGCAAAAGTCAAGAGAACTTGGATATCTGATAAAGAGAAGACTTTGTATCATTCTAAACATCTTCAGAAACTTATCTCAAGCAAAATACACGAATTCACAACATCCAAAATACTAAAACCACATTTCTGCCCAAAACAGGACAGCCTCTTCAAAATCAAAGCCATTTCAATATTGGCTCGTGTGTTTTGCTTTGTAACACTTCAAACATATTCCATACATCACATCTAAACTGTCCAGGCCCTTGTCTTACAACTGTAACCCCTATTTCAAACATCACCATTTTCATTTTTGAAAGGTTGCAGGTTGACTTCTACAAGGAGTTTCAGCCATCTACAAGGCCAGCTAAGCATTGGAAAAGCTTGAGGGAACTTCAAGGAAGCTCACACGATCTTCAGGCCTCACTCAAAGTTCCCACATTGCCATATCCAAACTCAGTTGAACAAGGTATTTTTCAAAGTTCTATCTCTTTATTTAGGCATCCTTAGGTCACGATTTATGAAGCAAAAATGTAGTCCTTAACTTGCTGAAGCTGTACATATGCATAGTTTTTATTTATATTAATTGAGTAGTGAGAATTTGAAGCTTGAAGTTCATGAAAATTTTAGGTCTGAAATTAGGGGTGATAAAATTCTCCTTGATCTTTGGGTGTTAGGTCATAAACTTTATATCACTGGAATCATGAGTCTACAAGCTACATTTTTTATGTTATGAGTTTTTGATTTTATGCAAGCTGGAGCAAGATACAGGTTGAAGGCAAAACGTGCGCAGAACGTTGGCTGGAGGACAGGGATGAAGGATGTTCTGAGCCTGGCGCGCTTGGGCCTGCTTTTTTTACTTCCCATACCCCCCATATTCCTATTTGCACCCCCTGACCTATTTTCTTATATTTTTCATATTTTATTTTCATTTTTATATTAATTGCTTTTATTTATTTTTCTGAACATGAAAAAATCTTGAAAAATATTTTCTTTATTTTTTGCATTTTTATTTTATTTTTTATTATTTTTTTGGCATAAAAAATAGTTTATTAGTAATAATATACTTTATTTTCTTAAATAAATTATGAATTTATTTAAATAAATATCATACACTTTTATTTTTATTATTCATATATATAAAATATTATTTCCACACATATTTTATTTTTTAAAATACTTGTAAATATTTTTATTTATTTTTCTTGAACAAAAAAATGAATAAAATAAATGATATAGAACATATTTTCTTTTAAACTAAAAATTAGGGTTTCCCCTTTCAAAAATAATATTATTATTTTTTCTTATTTTAAGGACTTAAATAATTTATTTTTATCATACATAAAATAAATACAAAAAACATTTTTGCATCCATACATTTTATTGCATATTTAAATAATTGCTTATTTATTTATCGTACAATAATTCAATTTGGTTGTAATAATTTTTAGGGTTTTATTTTGAGCAATATCCCCCATTCAAAACTTGTATCCCCCTCCCATAATATTGTTGTAATAACTTAGATTTACTTTACGCAATTTATCGCATTATATACATGTTTAGTAAATTAGGGTTTGTATGATAAGAGAAAATCAAACAAATAGAATGACATAATACAAGACAAACAAAATGCATGTAAAATGGCACACATTGCACACAAGCACCTCTAGGGTTTCACCCACCTTGTGCCTTTAAAAATGGCCATGGTATGCATGCAAAGTATCTTGGCAAAACAAAACAAAACAAAAGATCATAGTCTCTCAATGCACTAGACAAGGTTGCCTAAACAAATGATCTTGGTCCCTAAAACTTGCTAAGATACTTGGCAATATTGCTATCATGGTCATACGATGACCCACGCCCGTCCCGTTTAACATCCAAAGATAGGTTTGTTTACCAAAACAATGGTAAATCAACAATGTCAAAGGAATAAAAATGTGTAGCAACGACTTTTGAGTAGGTAGAATGCTTATAGTTACTTGATCAATTTGCAAACAATCCTTGCTATTTTCAAAAACATCACACACACATTTCCAAGCAACTTTCAAAACATTGAAACATTTTTCAAAAGACAAACATCTTTGTATACATTCTTACGAACGAGAATCATTACAAAGATTGCCTAAACGATGGCCTCTTTTCAAAATACTTTCAAAATCACACCAAACACAAAGCACCATTTCAAACAATTGGAAAAGCAAAGCAAGTGATCTAAACAAGTAACTAAGATCCTGTGGAAAACCATGGATTAAAAGGATACTATCACCTTCCCTTTTCATAATCTACCCCCCGAACTCAAGAAAAAATCTCAAAGGTCTTTCTTATGCTTTTTACCTTTCCTTTTGGATAAAATAAAAGTCGGTGGCGACTCTTGCTAAACCGAAACATTTGCGACGAAACGTAAAACCTCAAGTCAGTTCTCCCACCGTATCACAGAACTGGCGACTCTGCTGGGGAAATAACTAAAAGTGGGATTACCTTAGGGTTTAGATTACCTTTACATGCTTATCTTGCTTGACTTGTTTGCTTTACACTCCGGTCCTATTGTTTGGGTTTGAATCCTCTACCTGGATTTGGGAAACATTCATAGGTAAATAGCAATACATTGTGGAAATTGTGCGGGGTATACCGACACGGTCTAAGAAATAGCTATGTTAGTGTGACATATTTGTGGGTACCGGTAGCCTTTGAGTCAATCAAAGAGAATACAGGGCCGCTGAGTGATGTCATGAAGCACTAACGAACTTCTAGAACCTTTACTTGACCAACTTGGCCTTTTAGGATGTAGTGAGATGACCGGATTTGGTGCAGTCCGAAGTTGGTAGATACTCGATACTACACTCATTGAGGGTTGGTTCCTTGGAATATTTTAGTTTCCAGTAAAGAGGCTGAATTGAAACAATGAACAAGGAAACAATCCAGTAATATTGAGCTCCTTAGAACCCGGTTACTATTTCTAGGACAGGTTGAGCTAACTAAACTTCAAGAGGGTACTTACCTATGAAACCCCATGCAAGCCTAAACTAGGAACTTGTGTGATTTGATTATACATATATACTTGTGCATAACATCATGGACATCATGAAGCATCACATGCATCCACTAACCATTTCAAGGATTTTGGGAATTCATCTTTGTTCTTGTTTTGTAGGTTATGGATTCACTTCGCAGGAAAACCATCCAAGTCAACCTTGTAACAATTCCTCCAAAACTCAAGGAGCTAGCTTCAAGGATTCCTGGGAACTCTCCATTCACCGAGAGACATGGTCGCCTTCTCAACTTAGTCACTTCCAACACAGAGGAAGACATGATGAAAGTTCTTTTCCAGTTCTTTGATCTTTTGCATCACTGCTTCACATTTCCTGACTACCAGCTTGTGCCCACTTTGGAGGAATTTTCTCAACTCTTGAGGATTCCTATTCTCAATCAACTACCCTTCAACGGTACGGAAAGATATCCAAAGCCATAAGAGATTGCTCAAGCCCTGCACTTGCACTCATCTGATGTCACAACCCATTGGGAAACTAGAAGTGGTGTCAAAGGCTTCTTGGAAAAGTTCTTGTTTGAGAAGGCCCAAAGCTGCTGGAATTCTTTGGACTTACAAGCTTTTGAGGAGATTGTAGCTCTTCTCATCTATGGGATGGTCTTGTTCCCTAACCCTGATCAACTCATAGATGTGAGTGCTGTCAAAATCTTCATGGCTCGCAATCCGGTGCCTACATTGCTTGGAGATATCTTACACTCTTTTCACACTCGAACAATGAGGAAAAGAGGTGTTCTCATGTGTTGCACTCCTCTATTGGCAAGATGGGGTTTATTTCTCATCTTCCCCAATCAGTCTTGAAGAATGAGCAAGGTTTGAGGTGGTCGCAACGATTGATAACTCTTACACATTCAGATATTCATTGGTGTTCTCGAACCAAAGAGAATGTTATCATCGTCGACCATTGTGGGGAATTCCCTAATGTCCCTATACTTGGCATTAGGGGAGGCATCACCTACAACCCCTGCTTGGCTCTGAGACAGTTTGGTTATGCCTGAAGGGATGGCCCACATGACATGTTGATTCCAGACTTGGTTTTTGACTTCGACAACGATGATCAAGGACTCCGACAAAGGTTTATACAAGCTTGGAGGATGCCAAACAAGGTAGACATCAAGACCTTGGGACACAAGAATTCCATCCCTCTTGAGCCTTACCGCAAGTGGGTACGAACCCGCGCCCAAAGTCTTATGATGCCTTACCCCTCTATTCTCCCAGTGATTATAGAGCTTGTTAAGGAAGGAGAGGTTCCATACACCCTCCTATATCCTGACATGCCAACATCACTCGAAGATCTACAAAGGAGTTGGATATAGCTCAAGGGAGAATGTGATACTTTTGAAGCTCAATTCTACGCAAGCGAGAAGAAGGTTTTAGAACTCACTCGGTTACTTCACGAAGAGCAGACTCTCAACACCTACATTGCACCAAAGAGGATGCATAACGTCTTTTTATCTTAGAATTTTGTACTATTTTTCCCTAGGGGCATTGATGTAAACAAATTCTATTTTATTAATATAACGTTTGTTCCTTTTTGTTTGACACAAATTTGAATTTTCTAAATCCTTGAAAGCATTACATGAACACATATCATTCATCATATGCATAAACAGGTCTTCACACCAAGTTTCCTCATCTCTCTGCTGCTTATTTCAGCAAGATGGATATTGAACAAACAGTCAAAAACTTACAAGCTCAGAATTCACAATTTCAACAGCTACTCCTGACCTTGGCCAAGGGGCAGGAGGAGCTCAAAACTCTGCTAGAGAAGGAAAAAGAGAAGAAGAAGAAGAAGAAGTGAGCCGGTGTGGTTCTTATGGGCAGAAGGTTTGAAGGACAAGCTAGACGGACTTTGGAATTTCCATCAACCTCTGAGGAAGGAGAGAGAAAAGGTAAAGAGACTATACTGCCATCTGAATCTGAAGTTGAAGAAGAGGAAGATGAGGACTACTCAGAACAACAATATCCTCCGGTCGATGACAAATACAAGAACTTGGAAGAGCGTCTAGTTGCTATGGAGATACAGAGAGTGCCTGGGCTGGACTTTGAAGAGTTAGAGTTGGTATCTGGAATAGTAATTCCTCTGAAGTTTAAAGTACCTCTATTTGCTAAGTATGATGGGTTGTCTTTTCCCAAGATGCACCTACGATCTTATGTCAGGAAAATTCAACCACATTCTTCTGACAAAGACCTGTGGGTCCACTTTTTCCAGGACAGTTTATCGGGGACACATCTTGATTGGTTCTACCAGTTTGAGAGGTCTGATGTGCATAATTAGGAGGATTTGGCAGCTGCATTCTATAAATAGTATCAATACAACACCGACTTGGCACCAACCCGTACTCAACTCCAGAGTATGGCTATGGTGTCCAATGAGGGCTTCAAAGACTACGCCCAAAAGTGGAGGGATTTTGCCGGAAGGGTGGAACCACATTTATCTGAAAGAGAGCTAGTGGACATGTTCTTGGGGACTCTGTCAGGTCCTTTCTTTAATCACCTGATTGGAAGCTCCTCTACAGGTTTCACTGAGTTGATTCTAACTGGCGAGAGGGTTGAAGCCGATATTAGAAGCGGGAAAATTCAGAAAGATGCGTCTACGTCTACTGCTGTAAAGAAGCCCTTCACAGGAAAGAAGGAAGTGTTTGTTGTCTATGCTCAGAGAAATCAGGGAAGAACCGAACAACGACCAACTGTGGGGGCCGTTATGATTCAAAATTCTGCCTCAGACCAGCCAAGAAACAATCAGCCGAGAAATGATCATCCGAGGAATAACCAGCAAAGGGTGGAAAGGCCTGTAAGGCAATTCACCAAGATAAACATAACTCTTGCTCAAGTCCTACTGTAACACCCCAATTCTACCCCAAGAAAATATGCAAGATAAATCAGAGTTATAAAATTTCAATCATACAAATGAATCGGGACGTCACAAATTCTTTTAACAAATTCATTGCATACATCATGGATATATAACACTTTTTCAAAACTTCGGATGAACTAACAACATAACATCTTTCATTAAATATTCAACGACTACGCAGCGGAATTCTTCAATAACATCTTTAAATAATATAGCAACTTCGAAACATCTCGTGTTTAATAAAAAAACAATTTAAGGTTCAACAACTAAAAATCAGCAATCAAAAATCAGCAAGCGTTCATCCCCTCGAGTGTTACATATCAGAGCAATGACACCGACTCGATCTATTGAAGGTATACAGCCTTCACTCTCGAATACCTGTACGTTACCAACATAAGGGAAACATTCAAACAGAAGGGGTGAGATATCTAACAATATAATAAAGCGCATGATAATCAATATATTAAATTAGATCATTCATATCACCACTTCTCATCTCATAATCAACAATAATTACATCATATATATATATATATATATATATATATATATATATATATATATATATATATATATTCATTCATCAACATCAAATACATCTCATTATTCATTCATATGATGCGACTCAAAACTATGCAAATGCATGTGGTGCCATTGGAGCAGAACTCCCATCTCAAAAATCTAATCTTCCAATTAATAGAGGCATCAAATAAGGCATGGCCTTCATCTCAAAATTTGCCAATCCAGATCATCTCAAAAAAATGCAATGTATGCGACTCAACATGAATGTAATAACACACTCAGTTATCAACATCTCAAAACACATCTCAAAACAACAACATCTCAATCATCAAAACGACAACATTTCAGTCATCTCAAACAACAACATCTCAATCATCAAAACGAAAACATTTCAGTCATCTCAAGCAACAACATCTCAATCACAGCATCTCATAAACATCTCAAAGTAATTTATTAAACATTACTTATTTATCAACATCATTTGATTAATCACATATTACTAATAACTCAGCTGTATATCAATACTACAGTAATCCCTATTGTTATTCTGCAGTTCTACTTCATTTCTGTCATTAATCCTACTGTCATAATTCTAACAGCAGCCTCTAACATCTCAAAATTCATCCATATGTCCTAAAACAGCACAACAGTCGTCTACGGGAATTAATTCTAAATCCTAAATTAGCTACTGGAATTACATCTCTTAATCATCATTTTAATCATCTAAAATAAAGTTCATCGCGTTAGCTAATCAACGCTTCGAACGGCATCTCAAACAGCATCCTAAAACTTAAGTTACGGCAACTAAAAACTGATTCTGTCAAAATTATTCAGTATGCATCGACACAAAACACTATGCATCGACTCACCCTGCTTCTTCTTTATGCTATAAGTCGACGCATCCCTCTATGGATCGACTCATTCTGCTTCAAATCCCAGCATGTATCGATACATGCATCGTACCGGTCGACTCATCCTGAGTCTCACATACTCATGTATTGACGCATCCTCCCTTCGCGTCGACTCATCCGGAGCCTTACACTTAACATGCATCAACGCAAGCATGCATGCATCGACTAATCCTGAGTCAAACATCCTCCATGCATCGACTCATCCAGTTTAAGGTTGACGCATCCTGCGATTTTCTGCATAATTTTCTGCGTTTCTACTATACTTTCACTACTGGAATATAATCACAGTCCTACAAACATCATCCTAACCATAATTCATCACCTAATCATTAACCTTTAATACTACATCGTTTACACAGCATCATATTGTGATACGGTGGGAGAACTGACTTGAGGTTTTGCATTTGTATTCGCAAATGTTTCGGTTTAGCAAGAGTCGCCACCGACTTTTTATTTTATCCTAAGGAAAGGTTAAAAAGCACAGGAAAAACCTTTGAGATGTTTTCTTGGGTTCGAGGAGTAGATTATAGAAATGGAAGGTATTAACACCCTTTCTATCCATGGTTATCCATGGGCTCTTAGTTACTTGCTTAGATCACTTGCCTTTGCTTTTCAATTGTTTGAAATGGTGCTTTGTGTGTGTGGTTTTGAAAATGTTTTGAAAAAGATGCCTTATCTAGGCAACCATTGAAACAATTCTTTACTCGAATGTTTTACAAAGGTGTTTGTCTTTTTGAAAAGATGTTTCAATGTTTTTTTGAAAGTTTGTTTTGAAGTTGTGTTGTGATGTGTGTTTTGAAAAATGGCAAGGATTGTTTTGCAAGATTGATCAAATAACCAAGAGTTATCTACCCTAAATTTCTCAAAGATCTTTCTCATGTTTTAACCCTTTTAACAGTATTGTTTCACCATTGTATTTGGTGAACAACCTTGTGTTAGGATGTTAACGGGACGGGCGCAGGTCATCGTATAGACCATGAATGCAATAGTGTCAAGTATTTTGGCAATTTTCTTGAGGGACTATGGTCATTTTGTTTAGGCAACAAGATAGCGTCATTAAGGGACTATGATCATTTTGTTTTTTTTTTGTTTTGCTTTTGTTTTTCCAAAGTACTTGACATGCAAACATGGCCCATTTTTGAAGGCAACAAGTGGAGTAACCCTAGGGGTGCAAGTGTGCATTGTGTTTGTTTTTTCATGCATGTTTATCTTGAATTAGGTCAAGCTATTTGTTGATTGATTTTGCATACAAACCCTAGGTCTATCATGGCATAATTGAAAGCTTTTAAATGCGAAAATTTAAATGCTAAGCTAATACAACATGATATAGGGAGGGGGATACAAATTTGCATTGGGAATATTTGACAAGGAAATAAAACCTAAGTTATTACAACCATATCGAATGTATAGGATACAAATATTTAATTGTACAATATTTAAGTGAATAATAAATATACAAAATGTATTATGCACAAAAATGATTTTTGTTATGTATGTAAAAAGGTTTTCATGTTTGAAGTATAAACAAAATAAGAAAAAAGTCAGTTTTTTTTATTATTTTTATGGTTTAGGGCAAAACCCTAATTTTTTTTGAATAAATAGTATTATTTATTAACTATGCACAATATGTATTAATTTATACAAAAATAATATATAAAAAAAGGAAGTATATTGTAGAAAAAGTATTTTTGGTGTCAAATATTAAATAAAAAATAAAAGTATTATTTTTGTATTTTTGCCCTAATTATCTAATAAAATATACAAGTATTTATATATTATATATTAAATATACTAAATATGTACAAAAATAAAATATTGATTATTTACAAAAAAATTATTTTTTAGGAAATGTTTTCAAAGTGTAAATAAAAAAATAATAACTAAAAATAAATATTTTTTATATTATTTTTTAGGGTTTTTTTTAAAATAAAAAGTTTTTTATATTATTTACATATATATGTTTAAAAAGTAAATAAATGCCAAATAAATGTAAAAAAATGTGGAAAAATATTTTTAATGTTTCTTATGTTTGAGCAAAAAATATAAAATCAGAATCAAAAAGAAAAATGCAAAAATGACAAGTATTTCACATAATGGGCCAGGGGGTGCAAAACTAAAAAAAGGGTGCAAAAAGTAAGGATGACTCAGGCCCAGCCCAAGCCATCATCTTCAACCTCCAGCTTCTGTTTGAAACAAAAAAATGCGCGCCTCTTGTTCCACATGCTAACTCCGGATTCTTTGATCTTTTGACAAAACTTAAAACATGAAAATTATAGAGCTTGAAGCAACGATTTCAACCATATAAAACACTTGACCTAACTCTAAGAAACCAGGGAGAATTTCATCATCCCCAATTTCTGACCTAATTTTTTTCACATGTTCATGGCTAAAATTCTCACAGCACGCTTAACATAAATAAAAACTGATCACATGTATGGCTTCAGGGCTATGAGTAGGACATGTTTCATTCACAAACCTAAGCCTAACTCTTCCTAGATTGATAGATAGAAGTCCATGGATTACCTGTCTCAGCTTGAATCGTGCAGAGCAATGTGGCCAACTTCAATGGAGTTTGAGCTTCTGTATAGCTTACCTGAGGTCCAAGGAAGCTTTTCCAACACCTAGCTTGCTTTGAAACTGCCAGTATCGTGCTGTAGAAGTTCACCTGCACAGCTTGAAAGTAAAAATGGAAAATGTGGTTAGGAGTGTTACAGCTTGAGTTCAAGGCTTGGGATAGTTTCAGTGGATGGTATGGAAGGTGTTTGAAAGGTTTTTAGCCAAAGTGCACGAGTGGATTGAGTTGTGGACCTCAATCTGCAGCAGATGCCCTGTTTTTGCAGCAAGGTGGTCTTTTAGTGTATTAGGAGGTATTAGGGGTGGTTGAGTTGTGTTTCAGGTCAGTTGGGATGTATGGAAGATGCTCACAAAGTTTGCTTAAGCTCTAGTTTGCAGGAAATGAAAGTTGCATATGTTTTGCCAAGTTTCTTCTATTGTAAGCAAAGATAGTGTGTAAGTGTCAAAGGCCTGTACAAGCCATCTTGTATACTGCAAACAAAACCTCTAGGCCCCCTCTAATCCCTGGATTTAATTTGTAATCTCAGATCTTTGTCCAAGGCTCAATGCATAATGGTTTGACATAAAGCTACTTTTGCAAAAATGGCAAAATCACTTTTACTACTTAAGGCTTAATCTTGCATGTAATGCCCAAATGGATGAGATAACACCTTAACACAATGGTTAGGCATTAAATTATTGAGTGTGAAGGGGTTTAGAGGCCTGCAAGATAGCATAAACCAAGCTGATTTGAAAATGCCATTTGCTATGAACATGTATTGGTCATGAACAAAAGTGAGTTTTGGCCAACTTTGCAAATTCGATTCTCTCTAACCACAAGGGTGTTTGAGAAGTTATTGGACAATTTGGAAAGCTTGGAATGTGTAATATAATCCATATTTGTAATTCAAGTTGAAACTCCAAGTGGAACCATGTGAAAAATGGCCAAGAAGTTGGACAAAAATCCTGCCTATAATAGGGCAAAATTTCTCTAAGTTAAAAATGTTTTGTACCCTTATTCCAAAAATCATAACTTGAGATACAAGCTTCCTTTGAGAAAACTTTGTGAATAAAAGTTGTAGATTTTTCAATGGACTACAACTTTCATGTTTCAAGTTTTGTTTGAATCCATTTGCATCTTGGTGAAAAAATGGGACAAAGTTAGGAAAAAATAAGAAAGTTTCATAACTTAGAAAATTTTCTAAGTTATGAAATTTTCCATTTTAAACCCTAATTTGTAATTTTTGATTTCTTGATGAACAAGTTTCATAATTTGACATGTCTTTATGAAAAATGAACCTTGGCACTTGATTTTGACCAAAAAGTCAAAGTTTGACTTTTCAGTATACGGTCAAATTTTGATCAGTTGACTGGAAAATTCATCTGTCAATCCTATGCATTTGAGATCTTTTGAACTTGTTGAATGGGTCAAGACAATGCCATTGATTCCTTGAGTCCATATGTGAGCTTGGTTTGCCATTGGTTAGGTCAAACAGTCAAAAATTGCCTTTGTGCAGTCAAAACCCTAAAAATGACCATTTTGCCCTTTTGGTGATCTGATCAAATTTCTTGTGGAATTGTGATCCAAACTTGACCAAATGGTTTATATGAGTTCATAATGTTGATGTGGGTCAAAAATCATGAGGTTTGACTGTCAATTGGCCACAGTTGACTTTTTCCCCAATACAGCTAATTTCTAGGTCAACTGTCCAATTGACTGGGCAAAGATTGGAATCAAGGTTTGAAATTTGGTATGGATAAACTTGTGAGTCCAACATGAAGCATGAAAGTCACTTTGGGAATTTTATGTCAAAACATCCCTGTGCAAACTCAAACCCTAATTTGGGTCAACAGTGCAAGGAGGGGGTTTGAGCAGAGCAAACCCTAACTTGATCTTGAGCTCCAAGAGTCTTGTGGTGAGAAAATGTTGATGAAATAAGAGGGCAAATTTTGGGATACAACAGTTGCCCTTGTTCAATCTTCTTGAACCTGAAGAGTTAGATTGGCAAGTTTTCCTTTCGCGTCTCGAAGGTAAAAGGAGATTGGACACTAGAGTGCCTGTAAATTTGCACTCGTCAAAACATAGGTGGGGGAATGGGCTTAAAGATGCCATTTGGAGATATGATGAATAGTTGTTAGAGATGGGCTTAGAGATGCCATCTGGAGAGGTGACAGGATCTTGTCGGGGATGGACTTAAAGATGCCATCTGGAATGTATGAGTATCAGAAAGGTGTCCATGTTTTATAACATCTCTGAGCTGGGGGTCTGAATAAGCAATAGATTGACATCCGTATTTGGAAGCATCCGTAAACTATTTTCAAAAGTTGAATCTGAACAAGCGATAGATTGACATCCATATTGGGAAGCGTCCGTAAACTGTTTTTAGAAGTTGAGTCTGAACAAGCGATAGATTAACATCCGTGTTTGGAGAATCCGTAAACTGTTTTCAGAAGTCTGGAATCTGAACAAGCGATAGATTAACATCCGTGTTTGGAGAATCTGTAAACTATTTTCAGAAGTCTGGAATTTGAACAAGCGATAGATTAACATCGGTGTTTGGAGAATCCGTAAACTGTTTTCAGAAGTTGAAGTTGAATAAGCAATAGATCAGCATCCATGTTGGGAAGCGTCCGTAAACTGTTTTCAGAAGTTGAACCTGAACAAATGATAGATTAACATCCGTGTCTGGAGAATCCGTGAACTGTTTTCAGAAGTCTTGAATCTGAACAAGTGATAGATTAACATCCGTGTTTGGAGAATCCGTGAACTGTTTTCAGAAGTTGAAGTTGAATAAGCAATAGATCAGCAACCATGTTGGGAAGCGTCCGTAAACTGTTTTCAAAAGTTGGAGTTGAATAAGCAATAGATCAGCATCCATGTTGGGAAGCGTCCGTAAACTATTTTCAAAAGTTGGATCTTATTAATCTTATCCTGAAAAGGGTAAAATATTAGCTGAAACACAAAGTTATGTTGCATGAAATGTATGATGCAGTATATATGTTATATCAATGTTTATGATATGAATGTAATGAATGCGCATGTAAGATGAGTAGCTGTCTTGATGAGGATGGATGAATCCTGGATAGCCGGAGATGATAGAATCTTGACTGTTGTCGGGGAAAGTGAATCCTAGACTGCTGCAGGGGATTGCAGGAATCTTTGATTACTGAAGCTGAGACATCCTTGTTGACTGCGGACTGCTTGGGGAACAAGATCTTCAGTTGTTGAGGGATATTAGGATCCCTGTTGGGGTTTGAAAAAATCCTTGGTGACTTATGAGGAATGAGAATTCTGATGATCTCTACTGGGGAGTCTATAACCTGGTAGACTTATGCTGGAGAAGTAAGACTGAGAATCTTCAATCTGATGGGAAGTATCTCTGTGGGTAATATGTTTACTAATCTGGTTCCGCTGGGGATTTACAGTTTTGGCTCCACTGGGGATTCTGAAACTTACCTCTGAGGGGAATTAAGTTCTGGAAGGCTCTCTGGGCTGGGGAAATCAGCTTTGAGAAAGCTTTTGTTCTGCTGAGGATCCTGAAGTTTAACTCTGTGTGGGGAATTAAGTTCTGGATTTTAACTTTGTTGAGGAATTTTGGAGTTTAATTCCGCTGGGGATTTCTTCTGAAAGGGCATCAAGATATCTATTTGTACCTTCAACCTATCAGCAATCATCTTTCTTGATTTGTAAGAAAATGATTATGTTCAAATGCATATGCCTATTTAACAAAACATTGGACGTTTCTCAAATAAAACATAAGTGTGAAAAAGAAAAAGAAGACAAAGCAAATTTCTATATTTGGAAAAGTATTTGTATTAACTTTTTATGAGTATCTTTGTACAAAGGAGACGGGCATCCTAGTAAGAGGATATTGTCGTAAAAAATGAAAATTTTATACAAAAGAAAGATGGCTATGTGTAACAATTCCATGGGATTCCATTCTGTTATAGCCTTCACAACTCTGAATATCTTGTCCATTCAATGCTTCGTCCGCCGATGATTGGATTGATCAGAAGCTCGGAGCTTGTTGATGAAGAGATTGTTCTTTAAAGTGATCCGACGAGACATAGTCATACGCTTTAATTCCCTAACTTTTGCCTGGATCACCCTTTCGGGTTTTCGATCCACTGGGAAACCCTTTTTTTCCCAAGTCGCCCTTTCGGATTTTCAACTTGCCGGGTGTACAGATTTTTTTTGTTTTATCCCTAATTTTTGCCTGAACCGCCCTTTCGGGTTTTCGGTTCACCGGGATGCCCATTTTTGCCCAAGTCGCCCTTTCGGGTTTTCGACTTGTCGGGTTATTTTATGCGTAGTATCTTTTGACTATGTCTGTGTTCGCAGGGTGTGGCAAATCGTCGTCGTCCATGGTGGCCAGAATCATTGCACCACCAGAGAAGATGCTCTTGATTACAAATGGTCCTTCGTAAGTAGGAGTCCATTTTCCCCTGGGATCACTTTGCGGCAAGATGATCCGCTTGATTACAAGATCTCCGACTTGATATACTTGACATCTTACTTTCTTGTTGAAAGCTTTGACCATTCGTTTTTGGTACGTCTGACCATGGCAAACAGCAGTGAGTCGTTTCTTGTCGATCAAATTGAGTTGATCAAGTCGGGTCTGAATCCAATCGTCTTCACTCAAACCAGTGTCCTTCATAATCCTTAAAGAAGGAATCTGAACTTCCATGGGTAGGACAGCTTCCATGCCATATACCAAAGAAAATGGGGTTGCCCCTGTTGAAGTACGTGTCGTGGTACGATATCCATGCAGAGAAAATGGTAACATCTCATGCCAGTCCTTGTAGGTAACTGTCATTTTCTGAATGATCTTCTTGATGTTTTTGTTCGCAGCTTCAACAGCACCGTTCATCTTCGGCCGATAGGGAGATGAATTGTGATGATAAATCTTGAACTATTCGCATAGAGCGGTGATCATAGTATTGTTCAGATTTGTACCGTTGTCTGTGACGATCCTGTCGGGGACACCATACCGGCATATGAGGTTCTGCTTGATGAAGCAGGCAACCACATTTTTTGTAACAGAGGCAAAGGAAGCTGCTTCGACCCACTTGGTAAAATAGTCAATAGCGACCAAGATGAAGCGATATTCATTGGATGTTG
Organism: Vicia faba; assembly: GCA_948472305.1. Classification (NCBI taxonomy): domain Eukaryota; kingdom Viridiplantae; phylum Streptophyta; class Magnoliopsida; order Fabales; family Fabaceae; genus Vicia; species Vicia faba. Next base: position 846,969,114 of record OX451735.1, on the reverse strand, counting down.
TGGGCTTGATCTCTCCAATCATGTCAATGCCCCACATTGCGAATGGCCAAGGAGCTGTCAGAACATTGAGAGGAACAGGAGGAATATGAACCTTGTCGGTGTAGACTTGACATTTGTGGCAAGTACGGGAATGTTGATGGCAATCAGCTTCCATGGTAGACCAGTAATAGCCTGCCCTTAGAATCTTCTTAGCCTTCGTATGTCCGCTCAGGTGGGTGCCAAATGTACCACTGTGTATCTCAGTCATGATTAACTCTGCTTCAGCTTTGTCCACACAACGAAGTAAAACACAATCATGGCTGCGCTTGTAAAGGATGCCATTGCTTCGGAAGAACTTGGCAGCAAATCTCCTTAAGAACTTTTTGTCATTGACGGAAGCTCCTTTAGGATATTCTCTAGTCTGGAGATACCTTTTGATTTCATGGAACCAGGGTTGTTCCACTACTTCTTTGGTATTAATCTCATGACAATGCGCAGGTTCATCCATTCGCTCGATGGTAATTTGGGGAGCCTCGTTATCCCAGTTGAGTTTAAACATGGAAGACATTGTAGCCAGAGCATCTGCTAGCTGATTTTCTTCTCACGGGAAATGCTCGAAAGTAATCTGCTCGAAATGAGGCAGCAACGTTAAGACATGTTCTTTGTATGGGATAAGATTAGGATGTTTGGTGTCCCACTCTCCTTTGACTTGACTGATAACCAAAGCCGAGTCCCCAAATACAACCAAAGATTTGATTCCCAAGTCTATAGCAGCCTTGAGACCAAAAATGCAAGCTTCATATTCGGCCATGTTGTTGGTACAACTGAAACAAAGTCGGGCAGTGAAAGGTGTATGGCAACCTTTTGGAGAAATGAGTATCGCACCGATACCGTTTCCAAGTGCATTTGAAGCACCATCAAAGTACAGGGTCCATCGGGATCCATTTTAAGGTCCGTTATACGGTCTGTTACCTTCAATGTTGTCCAATGTCATGATGTCCTCGTCCGGGAAGTCGAATCTCATGGATTGATAATCTTCGATAGCTTGATGAGCTAGATGGTCAGCTAGTACACTCCCTTTTATAGCTTTTTGGGTAGTATATTGGATGTCATATTCAGTCAGGATCATTTGCCATCTAGCGATTCTTCCTGATAAAGCAGGCTTCTCGAAGATATACTTGATCGGGTCCATTTTGGAGATCAGCAAAGTGGTATAAGTCAACATATACTGCCTTAGTCGGCGAGCAGCCCATACCAAAGCGCAGCAAGTTTTCTCGAGCAGTGAGTAGCGAGTCTCACAGTCGGTAAACTTTTTGCTAAGGTAATAAATGGCATGCTCTTTTCGACCAGACTCGTCATGTTGGCCCAGTACGCATCCTATTGAGTTGTCCAAAACAGTCAGATACATGATCAACGGTCTTCCTTCGACGGGTGGCATCAGAATAGGAGGTTCTAGCAAATACTCCTTGATCTTATCAAAAGCAAATTGGTAATCGTCGTTCCATTCGACTACCTGATCTTTCTTTAATAGTTTGAAAATTGGCTCACAGGTAGACGTCAGGTGAGAGATGAACCTGGCGATATAGTTCAAGCGTCCCAAGAATCCTCTAACCTCCTTTTCAGTATGGGGGCAGGCATTTCTTGTATAGCCTTTACTTTTGCTGGATTGACCTCAATACCTTTTTTGCTGACAATAAATCCCAGAAGTTTACCAGACCTAATTCCAAAAGTGCACTTACTTGGATTCAGCCTGAGTTTGTACTCCTTCAACCTGGCAAACAGCTTCTGCAAATGTTCAAGGTGTTCCTCTTCTGTTTGTGATCGAGCTATCATGTCGTCTATGTAAACTTCGATCTCATGATGTATCATATCATGAAACAAAGCTACCATGGCGCGTTGATAAGTTGCCCCTGCGTTCTTCAGTCTGAACGGCATCACCTTGTAGCAGAAGGTACCCCATTGTGTAACAAAGGTTGTTTTCTCCATGTCCTCGGGGGCCATTTTAATCTGGTTGTAGCCCGAGAATCCGTCCATGAAAGAAAACACTTTGTGCTGAGCCGTGTTGTCAATCAAAATGTCGATATGTGGTAGCAGAAAATCATCTTTAGGGCTGGCCCTGTTCAAATCTCGGTAGTCCATACACATTCTGACCTTGCCGTCTTTTTTGGGAACGGGCACAATGTTAGCAACCCATTGTGGATAGGATGTAACATCCAGAAAGCCAGCGTTGAATTGCTTCATTACTTTAGCTTTAATCTTCTCAGACATGTCGGGCCTTATTCGGCGGACTTTTTGCTTGATCGGTGGACAGTCCTCTCTTGTAGGGAGACGGTGAACCACGATGTCTGTGTCTAACCCTGGCATGTCTTCATAAGACCAGGCGAAGATTTCAACGTATTCATTCAATAGCTGTATTAAGCGCTCCTTGACACTTGGTTCCAGATTGGCACCCACTTTGACTTCTTTCCTGTCTTCCTCTGTTCCTAAGTTGACTGTTTCCAACAACTCTTCATGAGGTAAGATGGCCCTCTCTTCTTGTTGTAGAAGTCTGGCTAGCTCTCCCGGTACTTCCCAATCTTCGTCATCTTCATACTCAACCTGATTGACCAAATCTTCAGAGTTATTGAAGGATACAACAGAATAGTCACCCATGGAATCCGGAGTGGATGGGTACCTGCATTTGTGAGTGTGGGTGTGTGTAAGGGATAGCCATCCTTAAACAAACAAAAATGCAAAAGGAAAGAAAATGAACACAACAGTTTATAAATTAAAAACGTCCAATGATTCATTAAACATGGCATATGATTATGAAGAGAATCAAAACCCTTACAAATGGACCTACACGCCCCGGGCAAGGCATGAGGTGAAAAATAGTGTGCAGATTGTTTTAGTAATTATTACAGACCAACAGGAAATGTTCGAAAGATAAATTACTGATTGATGAAAGTAATGGGAACGAAGTCTTTCACCTCCCAGTTGTGCAGTCCTCCTTCAATGGTTGGGAAGATCCAATATTCAATGTTACCCTCTTCGTCTTCGTCTTTTACAGCATTGATTCCATGAGGAGAAATCTTGATGGGTGCCTTTTCAATTTTGGAGCGACGCATAGCTTTTTGCCCCGCAGCGGTAAACCCCAACCCAAACTTGTCTGTCTTGTGGGGAAAGTCAGGCAACTGACCCCACACTGTGCTCTTCCCCTCCTTTATTGCAGCCTTTGCGTCTTTCAGAGATGCCATCATGGCCACCTGCTTGGGTACCTCAGCTACTGCCTTTGCTACAGCCACCTCGGGAGAAACTTCCTCGAAGTGTTGGAACGGTGTTTCGATGAATTCGCCATCCACTTCCACATACCGAAAGGAATTCAGATGACTGATCATGTACTCCTCCTCACCGTGTATGGTTATGATTTTACCCTTAACAGGGTATTTCAACATCTGATGTAGGGAGGAAGTGACTGCCCCAGCATTATGAATCCACGGTCTTCCTAGCAAGCAAGAGTATGATGGATAGATGTCCATCACGTAGAAAGTTGAGTGGAACACTTCAGTGCCTACCTTGATGGGAATGTCGACCTCCCCATGCACCATCCTTTTAGACCCGTCAAAGGCCCTGACAATGATATTACTTGGTTTCAACTCCAAGCCTTCACAATCCAATCGATCCAGAGCTTTCTTAGGCAGCACATTTAGAGAAGAACCAGTGTCGACCAAGACATGGGCGAGAGTGGTTCCTCGGCATTCAACTGACACATGCAGTGCGTCATTATGCTTTCTTCCCTTCGGAGTTAGGTCAGCATCAGAGAAACCCAGGCCGTTGTCGGCGGTAAGGATGGCTACACAATCCTGGAATTGATCGGCTGAGGTTTCTTGGGGCACATGGGTTGTCTTCAAAAACCTTATCAAAGCTTTGGCATGAGCCTCTGAACAAAGCAGCAGGGCCAACATGGAGATCTTCGAGGGGGTTTGCCCCAGTTGCTCCACCATATCGTAATCACTCTTCTTAATTATTTTCAGAATCTCCTCCATTTCTTTTTTAGAGGTTTCGGGGATGACCAATGGCTGAGCCCTCGTCCTGACGAGCTCTTCTTGGATCCCTTTCCCTTTATCAGCAGCAGCAGAAGGGACAACCATAGGAGTAACAGCTTCTTCAATCATTGGAGTTCTTGCAGATAGTTTTACCGGTGCAGGGGTAACCTTGGGAGCAGCTGAGGGTCCAAAGATTGCCTTTGGAGGGGCAATATCTGGAGAGAAAATTCTTCCACTTCGGGTAATTTTGCTCGTACTGGCAATGTTTCCAATGTCGGCAGTTTCTTCGTCAGAGCTCTCTTCAGTTATCTCAATTTGTTTAACACTGTGGTAGTAGATTTCTCCACCATAATTCCACGGTATTGATTTGTCAGATTTGTATGGGACGGGCCCAGGCACGGTTATCTTCAAGGGTACAATCTTCGGAGCGGATGTAATCTTAACAGGCCTTTTGGGGACCTTGGAAAGATTGGCGGAAATGGTTATTACTGAAACTTCATTGATAGGAGTTGGAGTAACAGGAGTCTTTTCGAAAATAATTTGTTGGTTGTCCATTAGGCGTTGGATGCCTATCTTCAGCAATGGACAGTCAACCGGTAGGGAGGAACAAAGGTAGCAATCTTCTTTACAACCTGGGAAAATCCCAGCCTTCAACAGATTCAACTTGATTGTCAGTAGTGGAGTTATTAGATCATCAACAGTAGAAACAAACAGATCTTCTTCAACAGCATGGACATTGCGGCCATGCTTTGGCATTGGATCGGAGATTACATTCGGCTTCTCAGGGGCGTCGAACTCAACCTCTTTAGTGTCTATCAAATCCTGAATTTTATTCTTAAGCGCCCAGCAATCATTGGTGTCATGCCCGACACTGTCAGAATGATAGGCACATTTTGCGTTGGGATGATAATGTGGGGAAGTGGTGTTCATATTCTTTGGCGCCTCTTTGATATTGGTGAGATTCAGCTTCAACAAATGGGGAAGAACCTGTGCGGGCGTCATGTTGATGCGGGTGAACTGCCGTTGTAGCTGTTCTCCCCATTGTTGTTTAGGTCTAGACTGATTGTTACGAGGATGATCATTTGACGAATTTTGAATCATCACGGTCCCTACAGTCGGCCGGTGCTCAGTTCTTCCCGATCCTTTCTGAGAGTATATAACAGCTGCTTCCTTCTTGGCCGGGAATGGTTTTTTAACAGTTGTGGAGGCAGAGGCATCCCTTTGAATTTTTCCGCTCTTAATACCAGCTTCCACCCGTTTGCCAGTCAGAATCAGTTCGGTAAACCCTGCAGAAGAGCTCCCGATCAAATGGTTGAAGAAAGGGCCAGATAGGGTCCCCAAGAACATATCAACTAGCTCCCTATCTGAAAGTGGTGGTTGTACTCTTCCGGCCAAGTCACGCCATTTTTGGGCGTATTCTTTGAATCCCTCATTTGAGGCCATCCCCATACTTTGTAGATGAGTACGGGTTGGCGCCAAGTCGGAGTTGTATTGATACTGGCGATAGAAGGCAGCTGCCAAGTCTTCCCAGTTATGCACCTCTGACCTCTCAAGCTGGTAAAACCAATCTAGCTGTGTACCAGACAGGTTGTCCTGGAAGAAGTGTATCCAAAGATTTCTATCGGATGAATGAGGTTGAATTTTTCTGACATACGACCTCGGGTGCATCTTCGGGCAAGACAGACCGTCGTATTTTGCAAAAGTTGGCACCTTAAACTTTGGAGGGATCACAATCCCAGTAATCAATCCCAATTCTTCAAAATCTAACCCGGGAACCCTTTGCGGCTCCATAGCTGCCAGTCTATCCTCCAGATTTTTGTATTTGTCGTCTGCTGGCGGGTATTGCTGCTCAGAATAATTTTCATCTTCCTCAACCTCTTCCTCTTCAGCCTCAGACTCAGAAGGTAATGCAGCTCATTTTCCCTTACCGGTACCCTCATCAGATGTGGGGGGGGATTCAAGAACTCTCCTAGCTTCATTCTCAAATCTTCTTCCCAGTGTAGCTACCCCAACTCTTTTCTTCTTCTTTTTTCCTTTTTCTTGCTCTATATTCCCTAACAGTGCTTTAAGATCCTCCTGACCCTTTGCCAAGGTCATAAGGAGCTGTTGAAACTGCGAGTTTTGCGACTGCAGAACTCTGACCGTCTGCTCAATATCCATCTTACTGAAATAAACAGCAGAAAGATAAGGAAACCTGGTGTGAAGACCTGTTTATGCATATGATGAATGATATGTTTATTCATGTAATGCATTCAAGGATTTAGAAATTCAAAGTTGTTGCAAACAAAAAGAACACACGTCATATTAATAAGAAGAAATTTTGTCAGTACATAAATGCCCCATGGGCCAAATATTACAAAAACTTCTTAAGGTAAAAAGATGTTGCGCATCCTCTTTGGTGCGATGTAAGTGTTGAGGGTCTCCTCCTCGTGAAGTCGGCGGGTAAGCTCCAAAACCTTCTTCTCACTGGCGTAGAAGCTGGCTTCAAAAGTATTCCTTTCTTCCTTGAGTTGGATCCAACTCTTCTGCATTTCCTCCCATGATGTTGGCATGTCAGGATGTAGGATGGTGTATGGAACCTCTCCTTCCTTAACAGGCTCTTTGATCAAAGGGAGAATGTGAGGGTAAGGCATCATAAGACTCTGGGCGCGGGTTCGTACCCACTTGAGGTAAGGCTCAAGAGGGATGGAGTTCTTGTGCCCCAGTGTCTTACTATCTACCTTGTTAGGCATCCTCCAAGCTCTGATGAATCTTTGGCGAAGTCCTTGTGCATCGTTGTCGAAGTCAAAAACTAAGTCAGGAATCAGCATGTCATGAGGGCCATCCCTCCGAGCGTATCCAAATTGTCTCAAAGCTAGACAAGGGTTGTAGGTAATGCCTCCCCTAATGCCAAGTAATGGAATATTAGGGAACTCACCACAGCGATCGATGATGATGACATTTTCTCTGGACCGAGAACACCAATGTACATCAGAATGTGTGAGGGTCATCAATCGTTGCGACCACCTCAAGCCTCGTTCATTCTTCAAAACTGATTGGGGAAGGTGAGAAATAAACCACCTTGCAAGGAGAGGAGTACAGCACATGAGAACACCTCTCTTCCTCATTGTTCGTGTGTAAAATGAGTGGAGGATGTCCCCAAGCAATGTAGGTATGGGATTCCTGGATATGAAGATCTTGACAGCATTCACATCTATAAGTTGGTCAGGATTTGGGAACAAGACCAACCCATAAATAAGGAGTGCCACAATTTCTTCAAAGGCTTGTAGATCCAGGGAATTCCAACACTCTTGTGCCTTCTCAAACAAGAACTTTGCCAAGAAGCCCTTGACACCACTTCTGGTTTCCCAATGCCCCTTGATATCAGATGGTTGCAAGTGTAGTGCTTGAGCAACATCTTCAGGTTTTGGTTCTTTTTCCGTACCATTGTAGGGTAGTTGATTAAGAATAGGAATTCTCAGAAGTTGAGAAAATTCCTCCAAAGTAGGCACCAATTGGTAGTCGGGGAATGTGAAACAGTGGTGAAGGGGGTCAAAGAATTAGAATAGCACTTTCACCATGTCTTCTTTAATGTTGGTGTTGACTAGGCTGAGCAGTCTACCATGTCTTTCACTGAAGAGAGAATTTTCTGGAATTCTGGATGTAAGCTCCTTGAGTTGAGGAGGGATTCTCACAAGGTTGACTTGGATAGTGAAATTCCTGGTATGTCACAGACTCAGGATGTCTAATGGAATGTTAAGACATCTGATCTGACATTAAGCGCTGTACAGGTAGAATAGGCTGTACTTTTGATATCTGTTCTACAACAGTCACTGAACTATCATACCAGAACCTGCAACACCTTTTGACAAACGCAGGTTCTGATTTACTGAAGTTTAGAGCAGTTAAGGTTAATCATATACATTGATGTCATGAGGAATGCTGTGACATCAAACAAATAACCAATGCAGAAAGTAAATAACACACAGAATTGTTCACCCAGTTCGGTTCAACCAACCTACATCTGGAGGCTTCCAAGCCAGGGATAAAGTTCACTATTAGTAGTATCAATTCAAAGACCCTACAGCCAACACACCCGTTGACAGCCTTCTCACTTAATCACTACCCAATGACACTTTTACCTAAGATCCAATCCTAGATATGAGACCCCTCTCACTCCCCCTCAATCACCGCAGTGATAACTTTCTACAGTACATAAACTGTTCAGAAGATACACTTCCATTCCACATCTTGATCATGCTTAAAAGCTTCAATCAAGTACAATGCATACATCCTCTAACCTACAGGTTTCAAGGAGTATGGTGACCATCCCACAGCCCGGGTGGTTCACAAAAAAACTAGCCCTAAATGATTACATCTTGTCAATACACGACTTCCTCAAATTAGGTTACAATACTTCTATTTATAACACTTTTTACCCAACTGGATTTGGGCCTTCATATGACAGCAATGCAGCTTTAACGACCTGCATAAAGTAAGCAGAAAACTTCTGCTGTAAGTTAGGTCTTCAATCAAGCTTTTCTCCTTATCCTTAGCTTCTGATTGAATCTTCTAGGGCTCCACATATGCCTTCAATTTTCGCTACTTGTTATGCATTCTATTTGGCAGAATATTCTGCATAACTTCAGGAACAGAACTGCATCAGACTTGACAGTTCAGTAGCTTGATGTCTGGTATGATGTTATGACATCTCTTGAGACATGTTGTTCCAGATGTTGATTTAAATCAACACAACATGTTTAGGCATTTACAATAGGATTTTCAGGCTGTTCTTATTGTACATTACATTACATTATTGTTGTTACTATTTGTTTTACAAGAAATGAGCCAATCCTAAACGAAGGCACTTACAATCTCCCCCTTTGGCAAATTTTGGCTAAAACAAATACAACAATAAAAAAATAAAAGTGTTCAGGATTACACACAGAAGGATGTCTTGACATCTTTGGTTGTAACCACACTAACCATCCAGGACCTCTTGAAGCACAGGAGGAAGAGGATGCACCTCATTCCCTTTTAGACCACGAACCATTTCTTGTCACTGGTGGTGGAAAAAGAGGACCGTGGAAGATAAACTATCCTTTCAGAGGCATCAGAGAACCTTTAAGGAGTGACCAGAATATCTCCCTTGTAACTCAGAACACAGGTCACAACTGTGTTCATAACTCAGATCACAAGTCACAAAGAAATTCACGCCATTTGAATTTCTGCTGAATTTGTGACAAGTCTTTGTGATCAAAATTTTGAGTAGCTGCTGCAACGAGGACAATGTCAAACCGTAACAGTACTCCTTTACTCCTTTCTCCCCCTTTTTGGCCAAAAATTGACAAAGAAAGCCCTCACAAAACCAGATCCAAGAACAGTTTTCCCAGATCCGTACAAACCCCATGATGGTTGTGAGAGAAAAGAATGTGTGACAGGAGGTTATATAAGGAGATAACAGGTTCAAGAAGATGGTAATATAAAATCTTGGTCAAGGATACCTGTTAAAGTTGTTGCATATTTCAGACTGACTGTGCATGAAATTTAGACGCATTTGTTTGTTTCTTCCAAAAGGACCAGTCCTAATACATGCATAAGTTTAGGTCAAAGCAATTCCTGAATAAAATCAGCCTTTGACCGACTTTTAAGGCTGAAGATTTATTCCTTCTGGGAAACAGAACACCAAATATAGCTCCTGAATAGCTACAATTACGTGGTGAAGTTATTTTCCACGTATTCTTCTTGATTTCCCCAAGTTTGCAATGTCGTTGGTAATGTCATGACACTTACTTAGACATTACCTTACATTCTTCAACAACAGCAGCCTTCTTTTTACTTCTCTCAGTTAGGCACAGAGAAGGACACTTTAAACAGCTAGTAGCAAGAGACTAGTAGCATTAAGCATGGCCATCAATCATGCTTTCTTAAGTGTTGCTGAGATCCAACACAATTACCTTCTACCTTCTTCCAGACAGCAAAATAAGGAAGGAGGGAATAAACCAGAAGACTCCAAAATGCTTCACAAGACATCACAGATTAGTTCTAATACACCAAATTTAGATGCCACTTCTATTTCTTGTAGTAAAAGAACCCCTTGAACATATGCTGAATATATCAGATTTCTTAATCTGATTTACTTCTTCTGATCTTCAGATTAAGTCCAACAATACATATACAAAGTCTCCCTTCAATGTATATTGGAATTGGGGAAAGTGCAACACTCAGTGACTCCCCTTGTTAAGGCCAATCAAAACAGTAGCGTGGAAACCAGTAGCACTAGCTCTGAGGTGGTAACTTCAAGCACCCTGAACTAGTCTTAGAATAGTAAGGACATCTCTGATTCATGCCCTTGCACTTCCATACTTATCATGACTCTCTGGATGGCTGAGAAATCATGTAGCCATAGTCTGAAACCAACCTCCAACCTTCTTAGTGTGCTTACAAGCTTTACTAAGATTCAGACTTTCTAGAAGGATTATCCTTTGATCATGTCATCCTTCTGTATAATATATTTACTAGTAGTTGCTAATACTAGTAAATTCTTCAGACCACAACAGTAGTTATGCATTGTTAAGCATACTACTTTTAAACACAAGTAGAATCTACTTATTCCAAACCAACAATAGAACTGCCACTTCTGAATGAGGCAATAGAATATTAAGATTCACAGTCCCAAGTCTCTGCCACAGACTTCTAACAATAATGATGTTACAGCATGAACCTATCTGCTTGGGTTCTGAAGTTAACATCCAGGGGATTGATGCCCTTTTATATTCCCCATAAGAAAGGTATGATCTTCATCTTCAGCAATAATTACTCACCAGAATACTTTTAGAGAGAAATAAACTCTCTACCAAGTTCTGAGAAATAGGTTCAGAATACAGCCTTGCATGCATATTATACAAACACTTAGTCTCCCATCAAAGTGCTTATATATATCTTTATGCAAGATCCTAATGAATACTTAGTCTCCCGTCAAAGTATTCATTATTAGTTAGATTATGCCATCTTCTCAAGGTAGGATAATTATTCTAACAATCTTCTGCTCCATGCATGAAGAACCAACTGGTCCTTACAAGCTTCCTTTGCTGAAGAGGCCCTTCGTTTGAGATGATGTTGCAACATCAGATCTGACATTGATCTCAACCATATGAGCCTGGCTTATACTATGGTTTTGGATGAACATCCATAGCAATCAAAGCACACTTTTCTTACATCCTTTATGATCAGACCCACAACAACCACATAACCATGCAGCAACTAGCATGTATCACCTTCACCTTGTCTACTGACCCTTGAACAGTACAAAGGAGTTAATTGTACCATACTCCTGTAGACAAGAGCAGACCAAGTTGTTCTATTATGTGAGGACACCACATAAATGAACTTCAAGTAAAAAGAGGATCTTCTCAGGAACCCATGATCTTTTGAAGATAACTCTTCCTTGCTACATACAACTAACAAGTTCATCCTAGGTGATGGGGATGACTTGTCAAAGTGCAGATATCCACCATTTGACTTTGGTCCAGGATGTCAAGACATTTTGTATGACATGTCTTCCAAGATCTTCAGGTTAAGGACTCCCCCTGAAACTCAGCTCAGATCTTTGTAGAGAATTAAGTGAATTCTCCTTCACATGCTGCAGTTTATGTGATTGGTAGACATAACCTGTTCTATTCCTATCCTCCTTGGAAATCACTAAGATCATGAGAAATAAACTCAAGCATCTTATAGAACAAGGTAAGATGAACTCCCTTTCACATCAGCTTGATCATACTACTCCCTCTGAACAAAATGTTATCCAACTTACCTCTTTATGGATACAGTGTTGAGCTCTTTACTTTAGACACATAGTAAGTACTCTTTATTTGGAATTTGCCACAGGTTTTAAATTAAGAGTCCTTAGTTTGCTTGTTGTACAAGTTTCAGGTTGCCACATTCTGTAACTTGTACTAGAAGAAACTTCATTATCAATCATGAGGATGTTCACTAAATCTGGAACTTATCTGTCTTTCCTCAACAACTGATGTCTTCAACAGTTGTGATGTTGTACATCCTTTATCATCACAAGCTTTAGAACTTTTGATTCTGATTTCCACATATTTATCACATAAAGATTCTGCTTCCATCATTTATTCAGTTAGAATTATCTAATCACACTAGAGGATCCTGACTGATTACTTCTTCATGCTTGCTAAGCATATTTACTTGGCTGAAGACACATAAATGATGTTCCATCATCCATCACATGAGGGGAAACCTGGAAATCACAGCTTTAAAGTCCTTTTAAGTGCATTTAGCTCAGCACATATACTCCCTTAAACTCACAACTGGAGTAGATGACCTGTTGATCGTGTCCTGATCAATTATTTCAAAACAGATGTCTCCTCTTCCAGATCAGGAGTAGGTTCCAAACATATGTACTCACATTACATGTGTTTAGCACCCAGAACATCTGTTCTTCAACTGGCAGTTGCATGATGTTCTAACATCCTTAAGAACATCAGTTCCATCTCCTTGGAACACATCATCCTTGATAATCTTCAAGGTCTTCAAGCAGCTTGCAGATGTATATGAGAATCATTGATCAATTGATACTCATCAACACTAATAATAAAAGCCTTTATGAGTGGACTTGAGGAAATCTCAAGTATCTTTGACATTATTGATAGATTGCAAAATCTGCTTACAAATTCTGTTGAAAATAATAACCCTAGAGTTCTTCTTTCACTTTAGGGGTTGTATCAGAAGCTATGCAGCGGAATAGCAGTACTTCACCAGAACTTACACAGTGCTTACTCCATATAGCAAGCATGACACATAAGGATTGAAAATAAATCAATCCTACAAGTTGTTTGCTTCTTCACCAAGCAACTTTCTAGACCCAACTCTACAGCCCTGTTAAAAGAAAGCTTTATAAACACATATGATGCCTTATCAATATCTTCACTCCCGCATGAAGGTTTTGATAATATTCTTCTCTGTGCTGAATACAGGTTGAACAATGCACTCCAAAATCTTCACTCCCGCATGAGGTCTTTGAATTTGTTCAAACACTTTCATCTTCCTTCAACATAGCTGATCTAGTTTCTCCCAAATTGGTCCATCCTCCACTCCTAGGGACCAAACAATATGAACACTACTGGTTCAAACAATATTCTACCTTGTACACAACCGGAAAGTATCCCCCATGGATCTCATCCAGAGACAGACAGGATGCCTGCTCTGATACCAATTGAAATTCCTGGTATGTCATAGACTCAGGATGTCTAATGGAATGTTAAGACATCTGATCTGACATTAAGCGCTGTACAGGTAGAATAGGCTGTACTTTTGATATCTGTTCTACAACAGTCACTAAACTATCATACCAGAACCTGCAACACCTTTTGACAAATGCAGGTTCTGATTTACTGAAGTTCAGAGCAGTTAAGGTTAATCATATACATTGATGTCATGAGGAATGCTGTGACATCAAACAAATAACCAATGCAGAAAGTAAATAACACACAGAATTGTTCACCCAGTTCGGTTCAACCAACCTACATCTGGAGGCTTCCAAGCCAGGGATAAAGTTCACTATTAGTAGTATCAATTCAAAGACCCTACAGCCAACACACCCGTTGACAGCCTTCTCACTTAATCACTACCCAATGACACTTTTACCTAAGATCCAATCCTAGATATGAGACCCCTCTCACTCCCCCTCAATCACCGCAGTGATAACTTTCTACAGTACATAAACTGTTCAGAAGATACACTTCCATTCCACATCTTGATCATGCTTAAAAGCTTCAATCAAGTACAATGCATACATCCTCTAACCTACAGGTTTCAAGGAGTATGGTGACCATCCCACAGCCCGGGTGGTTCACAACAAAACTAGCCCTAAATGATTACATCTTGTCAATACACGACTTCCTCAAATTAGGTTACAATACTTCTATTTATAACACTTTTTACCCAACTGGATTTGGGCCTTCATATGACAGCAATGCAGCTTTAACGACCTGCATAAAGTAAGCAGAAAACTTCTGCTGTAAGTTAGGTCTTCAATCAAGCTTTTCTCCTTATCCTTAGCTTCTGATTGAATCTTCTAGGGCTCCACATATGCCTTCAATTTTCGCTACTTGTTATGCATTCTATTTGGCAGAATATTTTGCATAACTTCAGGAACAGAACTGCATCAGACTTGACAGTTCAGTAGCTTGATGTCTGGTATGATGTTATGACATCTCTTGAGACATGTTGTTCCAGATGTTGATTTAAATCAACACAACATGTTTAGGCATTTACAATAGGATTTTCAAGCTGTTCTTATTGTACATTACATTACATTATTGTTGTTACTATTTGTTTTACAAGAAATGAGCCAATCCTAAACGAAGGCACTTACAGATAGTTTTCCTGCGAAGAATTTCCATGACCTACAAAACAGGAACAAAGATGAAGATCCAAACTCTTGAAATGGTTAGTGGATGCATATGATGCTTTATGATGTTCATGATGTATGCACAAACACATGTACAAGCAAGTCACACAAAACCCTAGTTTCAGGCTTGCATGGGGCTTCATAGGTAAGTACCCTCTTGAGTTTAGTTGGCTTAAAACCTGTCCTAAATAGTAACCGGGTTCTAAAGAGCTCAATATCATTGGATTGTTTTCTATGTTCATTATTTTGGTTTAGCCACTTAACTAGCGACCAAAATATTCCAAGAAAACAACCCTCAATGAGTGTAGTATCGAGTATCTACCAACTTCGGACTGCACCAAAGCCGGTTATCTCACTACCCCTAATAAAAGGCCAAGATTGTCAAGTAAGGTTCTAGGTCATTAGTGCTTAGTGACATCACTCAGCGGCCCCGTACTCTCCTTGATTGAACTCAAGGGTTACCGGTAATCACAAATATGTCGCACTAATATAGCTATTGCTTCGACCGTGTCGGTATACCCCGCACAGTTTCCACAACGTATTGCTATCTATGAATGTTTCCCAAATCCGGGTGTAGGATTTCAAGCCCAAACAAGAAAACCAAAATGTAAAGCAATCAAAGCAAACAATTAGTCATGCAAAAGGTGATCTAAGCCCTAAGGTTACTCCACTTTAAAAAGGATCCCCAGCAGAGTCGCCAGTTCTGTGATACGGTGGGAGAACTGACTTGAGGTTTTGCGTTTGTATTCACAAATGTTTCGGTTTAGCAAGAGTCGCCACCAACTTTTTATTTTATCCTAAGGAAAGGTTAAAAAGCACAGGAAAAACCTTTGAGATGTTTTCTTGGGTTCGGGGAGTAGATTATAGAAAGGGAAGGTATTAGCACCCTTTCTATCCATGGTTATCCATGGGCTCTTAGTTACTTGCTTAGATCACTTGCCTTTGCTTTTCAATTGTTTGAAATGGTGCTTTGTGTGTGTGGTTTTGAAAATGTTTTGAAAAAGATGCCTTGTCTAGGCAACCATTGTAACAATTCTTTACTCGAATGTTTTACAAAGGTGTTTCTCTTTTTGAAAAGATGTTTCAATGTTTTTTTGAAAGTTTGTTTTGAAGTTGTGTTGTGATGTGTGTTTTGAAAAATGGCAAGGATTATTTTGCAAGATTGATCAAATAACCAAGAGCTATCTACCCTAAATTTCTCAAAGATCTTTCTCATGTTTTAACCCTTTTAACAGTGTTGTTTCACCATTGTATTTGGTGAACAACCTTGTGTTAGGATGTTAACGGGACGGGCGCGGGTCATCGTATAGACCATGAATGCAATAGTGTCAAGTATTTTGGCAATTTTCTTGAGGGACTATGATCATTTTGTTTAGGCAACAAGATAGCGTCATCGAGGGACTATGATCATTTTGTTTGTTTTATTTGTTTTGCTTTTGTTTTGCCAAAGTACTTGACATGCAAACATGGCCCATTTTTTAAGGCAACAAGTGGAGTAACCCTAGGGGTGCCAGTGTGCATTGTGTTTGTTTTTTCATGCATGTTTATCTTGAATTAGGTCAAGCTATTTGTTGATTGATTTTGCATACAAACCCTAGGTCAATCATGGCATAATTGAAAGCTTTTAAATGCGAAAATTTAAATGCTAAGCTATTACAACATGATATAGGGAGGGGGTACAAATTTGCATTGGGAATATTTGACAAGGAAATAAAATCTAAGTTATTACAACCATATTGAATGTCTAGGATACAAATATTTAATTGTACAATATTTAAGTGAATAATAAATATACAAAATGTATTATGCACAAAAATGATTTTTGTTATGTATGTAAAAAGGTTTTCATGTTTGAAGTATAAACAAAATAAGAAAAAAGTCATTTTTTTGATTATTTTTATGGTTTAGGGCAAAACCCTAATTTTTTTGAATAAATAGTATTATTTATTAACTATGCACAATATGTATTAAGTTATACAAAAATAATATAAAAAAAAGGAAGTATATTGTAGAAAAAAGCATTTTTGGTGTCAAATATTAAATAAAAAATAAAAGTATTATTTTTGTATTTTTCCCTAATTATCTAATAAAATATACAAGTATTTATATATTATATATTAAATATACTAAATATGTACAAAAATAAAATATTGATTATTTACAAAAAAATGTATTTTTTAGGAAATGTTTTCAAAGTGTAAATAAAAAAATAATAACTAAAAATAAATATTTTTTATATTATTTTTTAGGGTTTTTTTTAAAATAAAAAGGTTTTTATATTATTTACATATATATGTTTAAAAAGTAAATAAATGCCAAATAAATGTAAAAAAATGTGGAAAAATATTTTTAATGTTTTTTATGTTTGAGCAAAAAATATAAAATCAGAATCAAAAAGAAAAATGCAAAAATGACAAGTATTTCACATAATGGGCCAGGGGGATGCAAAACTAAAAAAAGGGTGCAAAAAAGTAAGGATGACTCAGGCCCATCCCAAGCCATCATCTTCAACCTCCAGCTTCTGTTTGAAACAAAAAACACGCACCTCTTGTTCCACATGCTAACTCCTGATTCTTTGATCTTTTGACAAAACTTAAAACATGAAAATTATAGAGCTTGAAGCAATGATTTCAACCATATAAAACACTTGACCTAACTCTAAGAAACCAGGGAGAATTTCATCACCCCCAATTTCTGACCTAATTTTTTTCACATGTTCATGGCTAAAATTCTCACAGCACGCTTAACATAAATAAAAATTGATCACATGTATGGCTTCAGGGCTATGAGTAGGACATGTTTCATTCACAAACCTAAGCCTAACTCTTCCTAGATTAAGAGATAGAAGTCCATGGATTACCTGTCTCAGCTTGAATCGTGCAGAGCAATGTGGCCAACTTCAATGGAGTTTGAGCTTCTGTATAGCTTGCCTGGGGTCCAAGGAAGCTTTTCCAACACCTAGCTTGCTTTGAAATTGTCTGTATCGTGCTGTAGAAGATCACCTGCACAGCTTGAAAGTAAAAATGGAAAACGTGGTTAGGAGTGTTATAGCTTGAGTTCAAGGCTTGGGATAGTTTCAGTGGATGGTATGGAAGGTGTTTGAAAGGTTTTTAGCCAAAGTGCACGAGTGGATTGAGTTGTGGACCTCAATCTGCAGCAGATGCCCTGTTTTTGCAGCAAGGTGGTCTTTTAGTGTATTAGGAGGTATGAGGGGTTGTTGAGTTGTGTTTCAGGTCAGTTGGGATGTATGGAAGATGCTCACAAAGTTTGCTTAAGCTCTAGTTTGCAGGAAATGAAAGTTGCATATGTTTTGCCAAGTTTCTTCTATTGTAAGCAAAGATAGTGTGTAAGTGTCAAAGGCCTGTACAAGCCATCTTGTATACTGCAAACAAAACCTCTAGGCCCCCTCTAATCCCTGGATTTGATTTGCAATCTCAGATCTTTGTCCCAGGCTCAATGCATAATGGTTTGACATAAAGCTACTTTTGCAAAAATAGCAAAATCACTTTTACTACTTAAGGCTTAATCTTGCATGTAATGCCCAAATGGATGAGATAACACCTTAACACAATGGTTAAGCATTAAATTATTGAGTGTGAAGGGGTTTAGAGGCCTGCAAGCTAGCATAAACCAAGCTGATTTGAAAATGCCATTTGCTATGAACATGTATTGGTCATGAACAAAAGTGAGTTTTGGCAAACTTTGCAAATTCGATTCTCTCTAACCAAAAGGGTGTTTGAGAAGTTCTTGGACAATTTGGAAAGCTTGGAATGTGTACTATAATCCATATTTGTAATGCAAATTGAAACTCCAAGTGGAACCATGTGAAAAATGGCCAAGAAGTTGGACAAAAATCTTGCCTAGAATAGGGCAAAATTTCTCTAAGTTAAAAATGTTTTGTACCCTTATTCCAAAAATCATAACTTGAGATACAAGATTCCTTTGAGAAAACTTTGTGAATCAAAGTTGTATATTTTGCAATTTAATACAACTTTCATGTTTCAAGTTTTGTTTGAATCCATTTGCATCTTGGTGAAAAAATGGGACAAAGTTAGGAAAAAATAAGAAAGTTTCATAACTTAGAAAATTTTCTAAGTTATGAAATTTTCCATTTTAAACCCTAATTTGTAATTTTTGATTTCTTGATGAACAAGTTTCATAATTTGACATGTCTTGATGAAAAATGAACCTTGGCACTTGATTTTGACCAAAAAGTCAAAGTTTGACTTTTCAGTATACGGTCAAATTTTGATCAGTTAACTGAAAAATTCATCTGTCAATCCTATGCATTTGAGATCTTTTGAACTTGTTGAATGGGTCAAGACAATTCCATTGAGTCCTTGAGTCCATATGTGAGCTTGGTTTGCCATTGGTTAGGTCAAACAGTCAAAAATTGCCTTTGTGCAGTCAAAACCCTAAAAATGACCATTTTGCCCTTTTGGTGATCTGGTCAAATTTCTTGTGGAATTGTGATCCAAACTTGACCAAATGGTTTATATGAGTTCATAATATTGATGTGGGTCAAAAATCATGAGGTTTGACTGTCAATTGGCCACAGTTGACTTTTTCCCCAATATAGCTGATTTCTAAGTCAACTGTCCAATTGACTGGGCAAAGATTGGAATCAAGGCTTGAAATTTGGTATGGATAAACTTGTGAGTCCAACATGAAGCATGAAAGTCACTTTGAGCATTTTAGGTCAAAACATCCATGTGCAAACTCAAACCCTAATTTGGGTCAACAGTGCAAGGAGGGGGTTTGAGCATAGCAAATCCTAACTTGATCTTGAGCTCCAAGAGTCTTGTGGTGAGAAAATGTTGATGAAATGAGAGGGCAAATTTTGGGGTACAACACATATCATCAATTATCCCTCGAGAAATCATCAATCATCATCATACATCATTCAATTCAATAACAAAACAGCAATCCTCTAATCCCACATATCAAATATCATTAACCCCATTATAAAGCCAGAACCCCACCCTTACCTTGGATCGAAGGTTTTTCTACAATTTCTGGGTTGAATTCCTTATTCTTGTCGTTTCCTTCAAAATCCAGCAGCTTCACGTGCTCTTCTCAAATCCTTATTTCTCTTCTTACTGCTTCCTTCTATTCTAACAACAAATAATAAAATAACCTAATTATTCTATTATTCCCTTAGTGGGCTCAAAACTTACACCCCCTTATTACTTCCACTATCTCAAAATAGGCCCACCTTAAATACTATTAACTTCTAACATTATTTTTCATAATAATATAATACCTCAAATATATTATTATTTCTCCATTTAATAAAATGAATCCAATTTAATAATACTTCTTCACAATTATTCCAAAAATAATTTAATTAAATAATTAATTAAATTACGGGTGTTACAACTCTCCCCCACTTAGAATATTTTCGTCCTCGAAAATTTACCTCAATCAAACAATTCTGGATAGGAGTCTCGCATCTTGCTCTCCAATTCCCAAGTCATGCTTTCTCCTGCAGCTCCTAACCAAACCACTTTAAACAAAGCAATCTTTTTCCCCTCGGAGTCTTCATTTCACGATCTGTGATCCGTACAGGCATCGTCTCCACCGTAATATTATCCCGTACTTGCACATCGTCCATATGAATCACATGAGATGGATCTGAAATATACTTCTGAAGTTGCGACACATGAAACACATCATGCAAATTCGAAAGATTACGCGGTAAAGCCACTCTATAAGAAACATTCCCCACTCTCTCTGAAATCTGATACGGTCCAATAAAACGAGAAGTGAGCTTCTTAGACTTCAACGCTCGCCAAACACCAGTCACAGGTGTAACTCTCAAAAACACATGATCACCAGCTTGAAATTCTAAATCTTTCCTTTGCTTGTCATGATAACTCTTCTGTCTACTCTGGGAAGCTTTCATCTTTTCTGGAATCAACTTCACCTTCTCAGTAGTCTCACGAACAAGTTCAGGTCTAAGTACTACACTTTCACCAGATTCATGCCAACATAACGGAGTTCTACATCTTCGGCCATACAACGCTTCAAAAGGTGTCATCCCAATACTAGAATGGTAACTGTTATTATACGTGAACTCTATCAACGGAATATAAGTATCCCACGAACCTCCCTGCTCAAGAACATATGCCTTCAACAAGTCTTCCAACGATTGAATCGTCCGTTCAGTCTGACCATCTGTCTGAGGATGATACACTGAACTCAACCTCAACTTAGAACCCAACACTTCTTGCAAACTCTTCCAAAAATCAGAAGTAAATCTTGGATCTCTATCTGGCACAATACACAAAGGAACACCATGCAGTTTCACAATCACACTAACATAAATCTCAGCCAACTTCGACACTGGAAAACTGATGTTAATAGGAATAAAATGAGCTGACTTCGTAAGCCTATCAACAATCACCCAAATTGAATCATGTCCTCTTAAAGTACTAGGCAACCCCGTCACAAAGTTCATTGAAATTCTATCCCATTTCCATTCTGGAACTTCCAACGGTTGCATCAATCATGCAGGCTTCTGATGTTTAACTTTCAACTTCTAACAAGTCAAACATGCATACACAAATCGAGCCACATCACTCTTCATCCCAGGCCACCAAAACAACCCTTTCAAATCTTGATACATCTTCGTATCTCCTGGATGAATACTCAACTTACTTCTATGACTCTCTTCAAGTATCACTTTCTTCATCTCAGCATCATCAGGAATACAAATCCGATTACAAAACCTCAACACACCTTGCTCGTCTAACTTGAAATCACTATTCTTAGATTGATCGATCCCAACCATCAACTCTACCAGTTTCACATCCAACTTCTAAGCTTCTCTGATACTGTCTAAAAATTCATTATTAATCTTCAACATACCCAACATAACACTCTGCAGAGTAACCTCGCAAACTAAGCTCATATCTCTGAACTTCTCGATCAATTCCAACTCTTTGATCATCATTGTTGACATATGTAAAGTCTTTCGACTCAACGCATCAGCTACCACATTCGCTTTTCCTGGATGATAATTCAAACTGAAATCATAATCCTTTAACAATTCTAACCATCTTCGTTTCCTCATATTCAACTCCTTCTGATCAAATAAATACTCCAAGATCTTATGGTCACTAAACACTTCAAATCTAGAACCATAAAGATAATGCCTCCAAATCTTCAATACAAAGACAACATCAGCAAGTTCTAAATCATGCGTAGGATAGTTCTTCTCATGAGTCCTCAACTGCCTTGATGCATAAGCAACTACCTTACCATTCTGCATAAGCATACCTCCTAAACCCATCTTGGAAGCATCACAATACACCACAAAAGACTCTCCTGGATTAGGCAACGTCAAAATCGGGGCCGACGTCAACCTCTTCTTCAATTCCGTAAAACTTTCTTCGCATTGAACATCCTAAACAAACGCTTTACCTTTACAAGTCAAATTAGTCAACGGAAGTGACAACTTAGAAAACCCTTCAATAAACCTTCTATAATAACCAGCTAATCCCAAGAAGCTTCTAATCTCAGTAGCTGACTTTGGAGTTTCCCATTGCAACACAGCATCAACCTTCGATGGATCTACAATAATGCCACTACCTGAAATCACATGACCAAGAAAACTAACCTCTTTTAACCAGAATTCACACTTGGACAACTTTGCATACAACTTCTTCTCTTTCATAATCTGCAATACTACTCTTAAATGTTCATCATGCTCTTCTTCCGACTTAGATTAAATCAAAATATCATCAATGAACACCACTAGAAACCGATCCAAATAAGTATGAAAGATACAATTCATAAATTCCATGAATACTCCCGGCGCATTAGTAACACCGAAAGGCATCACCGAATGCTCGTAATGTCTATAACGCGTTCTAAAAGTCGTCTTCTGAATATCTTCATCCTTCACTTTAATCTGATGGTAACCCGACCTCAAATCAATCTTACTAAACACACGAGCATCCACTAATTGGTCCATCAAGTCATCTATTCTCAGAAGCGGATACTTATTCTTAATTGTCACCTTGTTCAACTGTCTATAATCAACACAAAGCCTCATGCTTCCATCTTTCTTCTTCACTAACAACACTGGAGCTCCCCACGGCGATACACTTGGTCTGACAAACCTCTTCTCAAGTAAATCTTCCAATTGCTTCTTCAACTCTGACAACTCAGACGCAGACATCCTGTATGGTGCCATAGATCAGGTCTGGTACCAGGTACAAGTTCAATTGCAAATTCAACTTCCCTCTCTGGCAGTACATCAGGAATCTCATCAGGGAAAACTTCAGGAAATTCACATACCACCGGCAATTCCTCAATTATAGCTTGAGTCTCTACAGATAGCGACGCCATCAATGAAAACTTTTGTGCTTCCTCTTGCATTAACTTTCTCAACTGTCTAGCAGACAACAAACCATCTTCCTCCTCTTCAGGAGTAAAAAACTTCACTAGTGCATACATTACTCTTGTGTCCAGGTTTCCCACACTTAAAACAAATCACACCAGCAGGAGCATCTCCCCCACTAGTTCTCTGACCATGAGCGACTCTCTGCTTACCCTTACCAACTGGGGCATCATAGAGTTTACCACGACTCTGCGGGTGCTTACCCCTCTTCTCACTAATAATCTTGTAATGAGCATTATTATCTTCCTCAAAAATCCTATAGCTATTGTTGTACCCCAAAATTTGCCCTCTTATTTTGTCAATATTTTTCATCACAAGGCTCTTGGAACTCAAGATCAAGCTAGGGTTTACTCTGCTCAAGACATCTCTTTGCACTGTTGACCTAAACTAGGGTTTGAGTTTGCACAGGGATTTTTGGACTTTCAATGCTCAAAGTGACTTTAATACTTCATGTTGGACTTACGAGATTACCTCTACCAAGTTTCAAGACTTGAATCAAATTTTTGCCCAATCAATTGGACAGTTGACCTAGAAATCAACTGTATTGGGGAAAAAGTTAACTGTGGCCAATTTACAGTCAAACCTCATAAATTTTGACCCACATCAACATTATAAACTCATATGAACCATTTGACCAAGTTTGGACCACAACTCCACAAGAAATTTGATCAGATCACCAAGAGGGCAAAATGGTCATTTTTAGGGTTTTGACTGCAGAAGGGAAATTTCTGGATTTTGACCTAGCCAATGGCAAATTGGGTTCAATCATGGATTTAAGTACTCAATGGAATCATCTTGACCTATTCACAAGGTTCAAAAGATCTCAATTGCATTGGATTGACAGATGAATTTTTCAATCAACTGATCAAAATTTGACTGTACACTGAAAAGTCAAACTTTGACTTTTTGGTCAAAATCAAGTGCCAAGGGTCATTTTTCATCAAGATGTGTCAAAACATGAAACTTTTTCATCAAGAAACCTAATTTTGCAAATTAGAGTTTAAAATTGAAAAAATTTCATAACTTAGAATTTTTCTAAGTTATGAAATTTTCTTATTTTTTCCCAACTTTGTCCAACATTTTCACCATGATTCAATTGGATTCAAACAAAACTTCCAACATGAAAGTTATATTCTTCCACAAAATCTACAACTTTTATTCACAAAGTTTTCCCAAAAGAAGCATGGATCTCAAGTTATGATTTTTGGAACAAGGGTCCATGAAACTTTTAACTTGGTGAAATTTTGCCCTAATTTAGGCAGGATTTTGACCTATCTTCTTGGCAAGTTTTCACCTAGTTCCACTTGGAATCTCAAATTGAATTTCAAATATGGAATGTATATCATGTTGCAAGATTTCCAAAATGTCCAAGAACTCTCCAAACTCATTTATGGTTAGGGAGAATCGAAGGTTTGAAGTTGGCAAAAACTCACTTTTCATCCATGGCATGTTCATAGTGATACAAGTTGCAAACTCTAATCAGCTTGCTTTGCACTAGATTACAGGCTTCAAAACCATTCCATACTCAATAATTAAATGCAAATCCATTGGTATAAGGCATTGTTTTGGTCATTAGAGGTTTGCACATTAGATTAATCCCTAAATAGAAAAAGCAACATTATCATTTTTGCTTAAATCTTGCTTTATGTCAAAACTGAATCCTTGAGCATTGAGCCATATCTTATGCAGAAAATCAAATCCACAAATTAGAGGGGCCAAGAGCATAGTGTGCAAGATGATAGATAGCCTGTACAGGCTTGTCTTCCATCACTTCTCATGTTTTACTTCATAACCAAGAAATTTATCCAATATCACATAACTTGAACATCTAAAAGAATCAACTTGTGCAAGCTTTTGAGACAAGTTTCTCACATCCCCTTGAGCCAAAAACACGAGCCTTTGAGCCCTCAAACCTCCCATAGCACAAAATCATCTTCATTTGGCAAAACTGGGCAGCATCTACATCTTGAGTTCTATCTCACAAGTTGCTCGTGCGTTTTGTCCCAAACCTGTTCAAACACCTTCCATACAACCTATCCAAGCTATCTCAACCCTTAAACACTAATGTAACTCCATTTACAAGGTTTTCCATTTTTGATTTCAGCTTGTGCAGGTTGAGTTCTGTAGGCTTGTTCAAGCAAATTCAGGGCAAGCTAGGCATTGGAGAAGGTCAGGGGAAGTTCAAGCAAGCTCTCAAACATCTCAGGCCTCATTGAAAAGCTCCACATTGTCAGACAAGATCTCAACTGAAACAGGTTTTTGTCAACTTCCTATCTCTCTATTTAGGAATAGTTAGGCTTAGGTTTGTGAATAAAAAAGGTAGTATTCATAGCCATGAAGTTGTACATATGCTCAGTTTTCATTTTAGTTAAGCATGCTAAGAGAATTTGGTCCATGAACATCCTGAAAAAATAGGTTAAGATTTAGGGCCAGAGAAATTCTCTCTGGTCTTTGAGAGTTAGGACAAGTTTTTTATATGGTTGAATTCATCTTGGAAAACTCTACAACTTTGATGTTATGTGTTTTTGCATTAGAGCACGTATGCAGGTTGTTCGTGTTTGTACAGGACGCGCGAAATTTTGAAGACAGAGGTTGAAGATGAAGTCTGGCTTGGGCTGGGCTTTGGTTCTTTTGTTTTTGACACCCCTTTTTTGATGAATGCACCCCCCTGGCCCAATTTCTTTATACTTTTATATTTTTGTATTTATTTTCATTTTCTGATTTTTATTTTATATTTTCCAAACATAAAAATACCCAAAAATATTTTCATAAATTTTCACATTTATTTTTATTATTTTATTATTTTTTTAGACATGAAAATAATTATTTAATAGTATATACTTTTATTTATTGAAAACTTGAAAATAATATATAATAATATTATACTTTTATTTTTATTATTTATTTTATTTACACCCAAAAAATATTGTTCTAAACATATTTTTTTCTTGTATATACTTTATTTTATTTTATTGTACATAACTAATATAATTAATATGTATATACATACTTTTATTTTATTTAATAAATACTTGAGAATAAAAACATAAAAATATTATATTTTTATCCTTTTTTATTATTATTTATACTTAAATAATACTTTTTCTAAATATATTTTTTGTATATACATTATTTTATTTTATATAAATAGTATATTTAATATATTTGCATTCTTAAAAGAAAATTAGGGTTTTACCCTTAATAAAAAATATATAATCCTTTTTTATTCCTTTCTTTTTGCATTGAATATTTTTTTTAATATACATAAAAATAAACAAAACATTTTTGCATATTCATAATATTTTGTATTTATTTAATTTGTTTATTTAAATATTATTCATTTATTATTTATGCCATTGATTCAATTTGGATGTAATAGTAAAATTAGGGTTTTAATTTCTTGTCAAATAATCCCCATTCAAAAAACTGTATCCCCCTCCCCATAATCATGTTGTAATAGTGGTAGATTTATTTTACGCATTTACGCTTTCAATTATGTCATGATTAGAGATTAGGGTTTGTATGCTAACAATCCAAAAATCAAACAAATAGCTTGACTAATACAAAGACAAAAAGCATGAAAATGACAAACACAATGCACATTTGCACCCCTAGGGTTTCATCCACTTGTTGCCTTTAAATGGGCCATGTTATGCATGTTGAGTATTTTGGCAAAACAAAAGCAAAACAAAAGATCATAGTCCCTCGATGACGCTATCTTGGTTGCCTATACAAAATGATCTAGTCCCTCGGAAAATTTACTAAAGATACTTAACACAATTGCTATCATGGTCTATACGATGACCCGCGCCTGTCCTGTTTAACATCCTAATACAAGGTTGTTTACCAAATGCAATGGTAAAACAACATTGTCAAAAGGGTTAAAAACATAGGAAAGATCTTTGAGTAAAATAGGGTAGACAACTCTTAGTTACTTGATCAAAAACTTGCAAAACATCCTTGCTATTTTCAAACACACCTCACAACACCATTTCAAAACATTTCCCAAAATCAAACTTTCAAACCTTGAAATCTTTTCAAAAGACAAACACCTTTGTATATATTCAAACAAGAATCATTACAAAGGTTGCCACAACGATGGCCTCTTTTCAAAACATTTTCAAAAAACACACACACAAAGCACCATTCCAAACAATTGAAAAGCAAAAGCAAGTGATCTAAACAAATAACTAAGATCCCATGGATAACCATGGATGAAAAGGGTTCTTGCACCTTCCCTTTTCATAATCTACTCCCCGAACCCAAGAAAACATCTCAAAGGTCTTTCCTGTGCTTTTTGACCTTTCCTTTGGATAAAATAAAAAGTCGGTGGTGACTCTTGCTAAACCGAAACATTTGAGAACACAAACGCAAAACCTCAAGTCAGTTCTCCCACCGTATCACAGCTATCAACCAAATCAGCAAAGACACGGATCTTCTGGTATCCAACTGCCTTCTTAATTTCCGGGCGCAACCCATTCTCAAACTTAATACACTTTGAAAACTCAGCATTTTCCTCAGCGTAATGCGGATAAAACTTGGCCAACTCAGCAAACTTGGCAGCATACTCCACAACAAATAGATTCCCTTGCTTCAGCTCAAGGAACTCAATTTCCTTCTTTCCACGGACATCTTCAGGAAAATACTTTCTCGGGAATTCCCTACGGAACACAGCCCAAGTGATGTCCTCACTTGCAGCTTCCAACTTCTGGCAAGTCTCTAGCCACCAGTCATCAGCCTCGACTGCTAGCATATGAGTCCAATAATGAACCTTCTGCGCTGGAGTGCAATCCATCACGCGAAAGATCCTCTCAATCTCTTTCAACCATTCCAATGCTCCGTCAGGATCATACTTTCCCTTGAGTGTAGGTGGATTCTCTCTCTGGAAAGTCTCCAAGCTACGAGATCCAGCATTCCCGTCAGCATTCGGCTGATTTTCCATCGCATGAGCCATTGCTTGCAGAGCAGCAGCAAGAGCAGCATCATTCCTTCTAGCCATCTCAGCTTCTCGCTTTAACACAAACAACGGTTAGAACATCAAAATAACAATACTCGATTGTTAGACAACTAAGACTCGACGACAAGGTCGGACCAACCTTTTGCTCTGATACCAACTTTGTAACACCCCAATTCTACCCCAAGCAAATATGCAAGATAAATCAGAGTTATAAAATTTCAATCATACAAATGAATCAGGACGTCACAAATTCTTCTAACAAATTCATTGCATACA
Organism: Vicia faba; assembly: GCA_948472305.1. Classification (NCBI taxonomy): domain Eukaryota; kingdom Viridiplantae; phylum Streptophyta; class Magnoliopsida; order Fabales; family Fabaceae; genus Vicia; species Vicia faba. Next base: position 846,941,056 of record OX451735.1, on the reverse strand, counting down.
TCATGGATATATAACACTTTTTCAAAATGTCGGATGAACTAACAACATAACATCTTTCATTAAATATTCAACGACTACGCAGCGGAATTATTTAATAACATCTTTAAATAATATAGCAACTTCGAAACATCTCGTGTTTAATAAATAAACAATTTAAGGTTCAACAACTAAAAATCAGCAATCAAAAATCAGCAAGCATTCATCCCCCCGAGTGTTACATATCAGAGCAATGACACTGACTCGATCTATTGAAGGTATACGGCCTTCACTCTCGAATACATGCACGTTACCAACATAAGGGCAACATTCAAATATAAGGGGTGAGATATCTAACAATATAATAAAGCGCGTGATAATCAATATATTAAATTAGATCATTCATATCACCACTTCTCATCTCATAATCAACAATAATTACAGCATATATATATATATATATATATATATATATATATATATATATATATATATATATATATATATATATATATATATATATATATATATATATATATATATATATATATATATATATATATATATATATATATATATATATATATATATATATATATATATATATATATATATATATATATATATATATATATATATATATATATATATATTCATTCATCAACATCAAATACATCTCATTATTCATTCATATGATGCGACTCAAAACTATGCAAATGCATGTGGTACCATTGGAGCAGAACTCCCATCTCAAAAATCTAATCTGCCAATTAATAGAGGCATCAAATAAGGCATAACCTTCATCTAAAAATTTTCCAATCCAGGCCATCTTAAAAAAATGCAATGTATGCAACTCAACATGAATGTAATAACACACTCAGTTATCAACATCTCAAAACACATCTCAAAACAACAACGTCTCAATCATCAAAATGACAACATTTCAGTCATCTCAAACAACATCTCAATCATCAAAACGACAACATTTCAGTCATCTCAAGCAACAACATCTCAATCACAGCATCTCATAAACATCTCAAAGTAATTTGTTAAACATTACTTATTTATCAACATCATTTAATTAATCACATCTTACTAATAACTCAGTTGTATATCAATACTACAGTAATCTCTATTGTTATTCTGCAGTTCTACTTCATTTCTATCATTAATCCTACTGTCATAATTCTAACAGCAGCCTCTAACATCTCAAAATTCATCCATTTGTCCTAAAACAGCACAACAGTCATCTACGGGAATTAATTCTAAATCCTAAATTAGTTACTGGAATTACACCTCTTAATCATCATTTTAATCATATAAAATAAAGTTCATCGCGTTAGCTAATCAATGCTTCGAACGGCATCTCAAACAGCATCCTAAAACTCAAGTTACGGCAACTTAAAACTGATTCTGTCAAAATTATTCAGTATGCATCGACACAAAACACTATGCATCGACTCACCCTACTTCTTCTTCATGCTATGAGTCGACGCATCCCTCTATGGATCGACTCATTCTGCTTCAAATCCCAGCATGTATCGACACATGCATTGTATCGGTCGACTCGTCCTGAGTCTCACACACTCATGTATCGACGCATCCTCCCTTCGCGTCGACTCATCCTGAGCCTTACACTTAACATGCATCGATGCAAGCATGCATGCATCGACTCATCCTGAGTCAAACATCCTCCATGCATCAACTCATCCAGTTTGAGGTCGACGCATCCTGCGATTTTCTGCATAATTTTTTGCGTTTCTACTATACTTTCACTACTGGAATATAATCACAGTCTTACAAACCTCATCCTAACCATGATAATTCATCACCTAATCATTAACCTTTAATACTACATCGTTTACACAGCATCATATCATCATTTATCCATCGAGAAATCATCAATCATCATCATACATCATTCAATTCAGTAACAAAACAGCAATCCTCTAATCCCACATATCAAATATCATTAACCCCATTATAAATCCAGAACCCCACTCTTACCTTGGATCGAAGGTTGCTCTACAATTTCTGGGTTGAATTCTTTATTCTTGTCGTTTCCTTCAAAATCCAGCAGCTTCACGTGCTCTTCTCAAATCCTTATTTCTCTTCTTACTGCTTCCTTCTATTCTAACAACAAATAATAAAATAACTTAATTATTCTATTATTCCCTTAGTGGGCTCAAAACTTACACCCCCTTATTACTTCCACTATCTCAAAATAGGCCCACCTTAAATACTATTAACTTCTAACATTATTTCTCATAATAATATAATACCTCAAATATATTATTATTTCTCCATTTAATAAAATGAATCCAATTTAATAATACTTCTTCATAATTATTCCAAAAATAATTTAATTAAATAATTAATTAAATTACAGGCGTTACACCTACCACATCTCCTGAAGTTGAATTTGGCCATGCTGAAAGAGGCCCCTAAAAATCCTAATACTGCATCTCCACACTACCATCCGAATGCCAGGTGTGCTTACCATTCAGAAAGTCCAGGGCACGACACCAACAATTGTTGGGCTCTGAAGAACAAGATTCAAGATCTGATCGACGCAAAGGAAGTTGAATTTGAAGCTCCTGAAAAACCAAATGTTATCTCTGCTCCAATGCCTAGGCATGGACACAATGCCAGTGTTGTGGAAGAAGATCTGTTTGTTTCTACTGTGGATGAACTGTTAACTCCTCTCCTAACCATCAAGTTGAATCTGTTGAAAGGTGGGGTGCTCCCAGGTTGTGACCAAGATTGCCATGCTTGTCTGTCCTCCCCATTTGACTGTCCTCTGTTGAAGAAAGGAATCCAACAATTGATTGATAACAAGGAAATTTTGTTTGAGAAATCTCCTATTTCACCTATTCCAGTTCCAGAAGTTTCAATAATAACCATATACGCCAATCCTTCCAGGGTTCCTAAAAAACCCGTTAGGATTACATCCGCTCATATGACTACTCCGTTGAAGATAACAATGCTCGGGCCTGCCCCATACAAATCAGATAAAATGGTACCATGGAACTATGGTGGAGAAATCTACTACCATGGTGTCAAACAGATTGAACAGACCGCCGAAGACGAGATCTCTGAAGAAGACAATTCTGACATCAGTAACATTGCTGGCACAAGCAAAATTACTCGTAGTGGGAGAATTTTCACTCCATAGATTGCGCCACCAAAGGCAGTCTCTGGACCCGTGGCCATTCCGAAAATTACAGTTGTACCAGTAATTACACCTGCAAGTGTACCCTCCAACAATGACAATGCAATTCCTACTTCCGCTATTGATAATAAAGGAAAGAATGTTCAAGAGGAGCCTGTCTTGACGAAGGCTCAGTCACTAGTTATTCCTGAGACGTCCAAAAAAGAGATGGAAGAAACCTGAGGATCATTAAGAAAAGTGACTTTGATGTGGTAGAACAACTGGGGAAGACCCCCTCCAAAATCTCTATGTTAGCCTTACTGCTTTGCTCTGAAGCACATGCTAAAGCTTTGGTCAAGTTTTTGAAGACAGCGCATGTGTCGCAAGAGACTTGGGCTGATTAATTTCGGGAGTGTGTGGCCAGTTTAACAGCTGACAATGGCTTGGGTTTCTCCGATGCCGACTTGACCTCCAAAGGGAGAAAACATAACGACGCATTACACGTCTCAGTGGAGTGTAGGGGGACCACCCTAGCCCATGTTTTGGTCGATACTGGATCATCTCTGAACGTCTTGCCAAAGAAAGCCTTGGATAGGTTGGATTGTGAAGGCCTAACCCTGAAACCCTGTAATATAATTGTGAGAGCATTTGATGGCTCTAAAAGGATGGTCCATAGAGAGGTGGACATCCCGATCAAGGTGGGTACCCAGATGTTCAATTCAACATTTTACGTGATGGACATCCGTCCTTCCTACTCTTGCCTGTTGGGACGTCCCTAGATTCACAACGTCGGTGCAGTCACCTCGACTTTGCATCAGATGCTGAAGTACCCTGTCCAAGGGGAAATCATAATTGTCCATGGTGAAGAGGAATACATGATTAGTCATCTGAATTCTTTCTGTTATGTAGAATTGGATGGAGAATTCATTGAGACCCCCTTTCCAACATTTTGAAGAAGTTTCTCAGGAAATAGCAGCGACCAAGGTGGTGTCCTCAACTCCTGTGATCACAAAACCTGTACCTCGGATGTCTTCTCTAAAAGATGCAAGGGAAGTGGTGGAAGAAGGTGGATCCACTATCTGGGGGCAGCTTCCCTACTTTCCTTTCAAATCAGACAAGTTTGGCCTGGGATTTACTTCGATAGCTCATAAAGCCGTGCGCCGCTCCCGTGCCGGAGGGCCACCTGTGAAGATCATCCACCAAGGGGTTAATGCACTAGAGGACACTGATTAAGATGGAAGCTTGGAAGACTGGATTTTTTCTACTATTGGCGGAGGACTGTGCAACTGGGAAGCAAAAGACTTTATTCCGATTACTTTCATACTGCAGTAATTTATCTTTTCCATTTCTGTTGGATCTGTAATAATTCACAAACAATTCGTACTTTTTCAACCTTGTGTCTTACCCGAGGCACATAGGTCCATTTGTAAGGGTTCTTATTTTATTTTCATATGTCATTTTAATGAATCATGGACGCTTTTCACATTTAAAACTTTTGTGCTCATTGTCTTTCTTTTACATTTTGTTGTTTTAAGATGGCTATGCCCTTACGCACACCCACACTCACAAATGCAGGTACCCTTCCACTCTGGAACCCATGGGTAACGATACTGCTATAGCCTTCAGTGACTCTGAAGATCCGGTCTACCAAGTCGAATACGAAGGTGAGGAAGATTGTGAGTTGCCAGGGGAATTGGCCATACTTTTACAACAAGAGGAAAGAGCAATTTTGCCTCATGAGGATCTGTTGGACACAATCAACTTGGGCACTGATGAAGACAAGAAAGAAATTAGAGTGGGTGCCAACCTAGAGCCAAGTGTCAAGGAGCGCTTAATTCAGCTGTTGCATGAATACGTTGAGATCTTCGCCTGGTCATATGAAGACATGTCGGGACTCAATACGGACATTGTGGTACACCGTCTACCCACAAGAGAAGATTGTCCACCAGTTAAACAAAAAGTCTGCCGCATGAGACCCGACATGTCAGAAAAGATCAAAGCAGAAGTTATGAAGCAGTTCAATGTTGGATTTCTTGCTGTTACTTCCTATCCACAATGGGTAGCTAACATTGTGCCTGTGCCTAAGAAGGACGGAAAAGTGAGAATGTGCATGGATTACAGAGATTTAAACAGGGTCAGCCCTAAAGATGACTTTCCACTTATGCACATCAACATCCTGGTAGAGAACATAACTCAGCACAAAGTATTTTCTTTCATGGACGGATTCTCAGGCTATAACCAGATCAAAATGGCGCCTGGGGACATGAGAAAACTACTTTTGTTACACAGTGGGGTACGTTCTGCTACAAAGTGATGCCATTCGGACTGAAGAATGTTGGGGCAACCTATTAACGCGCCATGGTAGCTTTGTTTCATGATATGATACATCATGAGATAGAGGTCTACGTAGATGACATGATAGCCTGATCACAAACGGAAGAAGAACACCTTGATCACTTGCAAAAGCTGTTTGTCAGGTTGAAGGAGTACAAGCTAAGGTTAAACCCTAACAAGTGCACATTCGGAGTCCGGTCCGATAAACTCTTGGGTTTCATTGTCAGTAACAAAGGCATCGAGGTTGATCCTGCCAAAGTCAAAGTTATACAAGAAATGCCTGCTCCTCGCACTGAGAAGGAGGTCAGAGGTTTCTTGAGACGCCTAAACTACATTGCTAGGTTCATTTCTCACCTAACATCTACCTGTGAGCCAATCTTCAAGTTGTTAAAGAAAGATTAGGTAGTTAGATGGAATGATGACTGTTAAATTTCTTTTGATAAAATCAAGGAGTATTTGCTAGAGCCTCCTATCTTGATGCCACCTGTCGAAGGAAGACCGTTAATCATGTATCTGACCGTTTTGGAGAATTCAATGGGGTACGTACTGGGGCAGCATGACGAGTCTGGCCGAAAAGAGCATGCCATTTATTACCTTAGCAAAAAGTTTACCGACTGTGAAACCAGATATTCACTGCTCGAGAAAACTTGTTGCGCTTTGGTATGGATTGCTCGCCGGCTAAGGCAGTATATGTTGACTCATACCACTTTGCTGATATCTAAGATAGATCTGATAAAATACATCTTCGAGAAGCTTGCTTTGTCTAGAAGGATAGCTAGATGGAAGATGATTCTGACAGAATATGATATACAGTACACGACCCAAAAAGCTATAAAGGGGAGTGTGCTAGCTGACCATCTGGCTCATCAAGCTGTCTAAGATTACCAATCCATGAAGTTCGACTTCCCCGACGAAGACATCATGACATTGGACAACATTGAAGATTTCAGACCATATGACAGACCTGAACAAAGATCCCGATGGACCGTGTACTTTGATGGGTCCTCCAATGCGCTTGGTAACGGTATCGGTGTTGTGCTTATCTCCCCAGAGGGTTTCCACACTCCTTTCACAGCCAGACTTTGCTTCAACTGTACGAACAACATGGCAGAGTACGAAGCTTGCATCTTTGGTCTCAAGGATGCCATAGACTTGGGAATCAAATCTTTAATTGTGTTCGGGGACTCAGCTTTGGTCATCATCCAGATCAAAGGAGAGTGGGACACTAAGCATCAAAACATCATCCCTTACAAAGAACATGTCTTGACATTGTTACCACATTTCGAGCAGATTACCTTTGAGCACTTCCCGCGAGAAGAAAATCAGCTAGCAGATGCTCTAGCTACAATGTCATCCATGTTTAAACTTAATTGGGATAATGAGGCTCCCAAGGTCACAATTGAACGGATGGATGAACCTGCACACTGTCACGAGATTAATACTGAAGAAGTAGTGGACCAGCCTTGGTTCCATGAAGTCAAAAGGTATCTCGAGGCTCAAGAATACCCTGAAGGAGCTACAGTCAATGACAAAAATTTCTTAAGGAGATTCTCAGCTAAGTTCTTCCTAAGTAATGGTATCCTATACAAACGCAATCATGATTCTATTCAGCTCTGTTGTGTGGACAAAGGTGAAGCTGAAAAGATCATGGCCGAATTGCATGAAGGTACCTTCGACACTCACTCTAGCGGGCATACGATGGCTAAGAAGATTCTACGGGCAGGCTATTACTGGTCTACCGTGGAAGCTGACTGCTATCAACACTCCCGTACCTGTCATAAATGTCAAATCTATGCAGACAAGGTACATGTGCCCCCGGTTCCTCTAAATGTCTTAACAGCTCCTTGGCCATTCGTTGTGTGGGGAATCGACATGATTGGAGAGATCAAGCCTACAGCCTCCAATGGACACCGCTTCATTCTGGTGGCCATTGATTATTTCACAAAGTGGGTTGAAGCAGCCTCATTCGCATCTGTTACTAAGAATGTTATTGCCCGCTTCATCAAGCAGAACCTTGTTTGCCGGTACAGTATCCCCGAAAGGATCATTACTGACAACGGTACAAACCTTAATAATACTATGATCACCGCTTTGTGTAAACAGTTCAAGATTCAACATCACAATTCATCTCCATATCAGCCAAAGATGAACGGTATTGTCGAAGCTGCGAACAAAAATATCAAAAAGATCATACAAAAAATGACAGTCACCTATAAGGACTGGCATGAGATGCTACCGTTTGCTCTCCACGGGTACCGTACCACGGCTCGCACATCAACTGGGGCAACACCCTATTCTTTAGTTTATGGCATGGAGGTTGTTTTACCTATTGAGGTTCAAATCCCCTCTTTGAGAATCATGAAGGATTTTGATTTGAGTGAAGACGATTGGATCCAAACCCGACTTGATCAGTTGAACTTAATTGACAATAAGAGACTTACTGCTATTTGCCACGGTCAGACGTATCAAAAACAAATGATCAAAGCTTTCAACAAGAAATTCAGACGACAAGTGTATCAAGTCAGAGATTTTGTAATCAAGCGCATCATCTTGCCGCAAAGTGATCCCAGGGGAAAATGGACTCCTACCTACTAAGGACCATTTGTAATCAAGAACATCTTCTCTGGTGGGGCAATGATATTAACCACCATGGACGGCGACGACCTGCCGCACCCTGCGAATGCAGACATAGTCAAAAGATATTACGCATAAATGACCCGCTAGGTTGACACACCTAGGCAAAACAAGGGCGTCCCGGTGAATCGAAAACCTGAAAGGGCGATTCAGGAAAAAATTAGGGATAAATAAAAAAATCTGTACACCCGAAAAGTTGAAAACCTGAAAGGGCGACTTGGGCAAAAAGGATTTCCCGGTGGATCGAAAACCCGAAAGGGCGGTCCAGGCAAAAGTTAGGGAATTAAAGCGTATGACTATGTCTCGTCGGATCACTTTAAAGACAATCTCCTCACGGACAAACCTGGAGCTTCTGATCAATCCAATCATCTTCGGACGAAGCAACGAATGGACAAGATATTCGGAGTTACGAAGGCTATAGCAAAATGCGAACCCCATGGGATTTTTTACACGTAGCTATCTTACTTTGTATAAATTTTTCTCTTTTTTTATGACGCCATCTTCTTACTAGGATGTTTGTCTCCTTTGTACAAAATACTTATTCAAAGTAAATACAAAGATATCTCTTTAAAGTGCAGAAAACTATTTGCATTTTCCTTTTTTACACTTGTGTTTTATGTGCAAAAACGTCCAATGATTCATTAATGAACATATGCATTTGAACATAATTATTGTTTACAAATAGACAGAAGTGAAAAGGAACAATTACTGACAGGTTGAGAGGATAGGAAAACGTCTTTCGGATATTCCATGAGCAATCCCTACAGCACATCTTTTAGATCCCCAGCGGAGCTAAAATTTCAAACCTTTAGTCCTCATCAGAGTTGAAACTTCAAACTCCCAATCCCTAGCGGAGCCAAAACTTTGAACCACAAATCCCCAGCAGAACTGAAACCTTCAATCCCCAGCGGAGCCAAAATTTCCAACTATCAATCCCCAGCGGAAACTATCCAGTTTCTCCATATTCCCTAGCAAGCTATCTTGGGGTCTGAAAAGCAACCAGATAACAGTTAACTTTTGTTTTTCCCCAACCTGGGATAATTCCCCAGTAGAGTGACATACAACCCAAACTCCTGGACTTACTCCTCAACAGTAAGCCTTCTTCCCCATAGAGTTTTTATTACTCCCCAGTGAAGTCGCCAGAATGAAGATTCTCATTCTTAATTCCCCATAGAAGTCATCAGAGTTTTCTCTATTCCCTAGCAGAACAAGGTTTCCCTTTGTGAAATCCCCAATAGACGTCAACAAAGTTCTCTGGATTCCCCAAGCAGATTACTCAGGCAGTACATGGCATTACTTCCCCAAGCGAATTTTTGTCAATACTCTAGCTTCAAGACTTGAAGGATCCCTATATCCCCAGGAAAGTTGTCAAGGATTTTTAATCCCAAACAGTCGCCAAGGATCTCTCATCCTCAGCAATTAAAGATTTTGAATCTCCAGCAGCGGTCAAGGATTTATTTTCCCCGGCAGCAGTCAGGGAGTTATTATCCGCAGCCGCCAAAGATTTCTTATCCTCAGCAATCAAGGATTTATTTTCCTCAGCAAAATAGCAAAGCGGCTTACATGCGCATACATTACATTCATATATTATAAACATTGATAAAGCATGTATATTGCATCATACATGTCATGCAACATAACTTTGTTGTTTCAGCTAACATCTTACCCATTTTCAAGATAAGATTAACAGCTATCATTAACAATGATCAAAGTTTCAGATACAGTGAAGATACACTCCAGACACGGAAGTCATTCTATTATTCATTCAGAATTCAAAGTCAAGATACAGTACAGATACACTCTAGACACGAAAGTCATTCTGCTACTTATTCAGATTACAGTAAAGATACACTCCAGACACGAAAGTCATTCTATTACTCATTCAGAATTCAAAGTCAAGATACAGTTCAGATACGCTCCATACACGGAAGTCATTCTGTTACTTATTCATATCCCAGTCCAGATACGCCTCAGACACGGTTTCCATTCTGTCACTTCTTCTGACTTTTTCCCCAGCTCAGACACGCTCCAGACGCGGATGCCATTTTGTCGCTTATTCAGATTTCAGATTCAGATACAATACAGATACACTCCAGACACGGAAGTCATTCTGTTATTCATTTAAGATTCAAATACAACTACAGCTTGGATACGCTCCAGACATGGACACCATTCCATTGCTCATACAGACTCAGTCTCCGGATACAGTTCAGATATGTTCCAGACACGGATACCATTCTGATACTTATTCTTTTGACTTACAACTTGCAGTTCAACAAACATTCTTGGATGGCATCTTTAAGCCCATCTCCAACAAGATTCTATCACCTCTCCAAATGTCATCTTTAAGCCCATTCCCTCAATTACAATTTGACGAGTGTAAATTTACGGGCACTCTAGTGTCCAATCATCTTTTACCTTCGAGTCACAAACGGCAAAATTCGCCAATCTAACTCTTTAGGTTCAAGAATATTGAACAGGGGAAGCAGTTGTACCCCAAAATTTTCCCTTTCATATTATCAAGATTTCCCTTACAAGACTCTTTGGACTCCATACAGGATTAGGGTTTGCTCAGCTCAAGACATCCCCTTGCACTGATGACCTGAAATTAGGGTTTGAGTTTTCACAAGGATTTTTGGACCACCAATGCTTCATGTGACTTTCATACACCATCTTGTACCTCTAAGATTGTTCATACCAAGTTTCAAGCCTTGAATCACATTGTTGACCAGTCAATTGGACAGTTGACCTAAAAATCAGCTATATTGGGGAAAAAGTCAATTGTGGCCAATTTACAGACAAACTTCATAATTTTTTATCTACAACAGCATTTTAGGCTCATATGTACCATTTGATCAAGTTTGGATCACAACTCCTCAAGAAATTTGATCAGATCATCAAAAGGGCAAAATGGTCAAAATTAGGGTTTTGACTGTAGAAGGGCAATTTCTGATTTTTGATCTAGCCAAGGACCAATTGGGTTCCAACATGGTTTCAAGGATCCAATGGCATCATCTTGACCTAATTAAAAGGTTCAAAAATTTTGTAGGATTGACAGATGAATTTTGTAGTCAACTGATCAAAAATCAATTGTACACTGAAAAGTCAAACTTTGACTTTTTGGTCAAAATCAAGTGCCAAGGGTCATAATTCATCAAGATATGTCAAAATGTGAAAATTGTTGACCAAGAAACCTAAAATTGCAAATTAGGGTTTTAATTTGAAATTTTTCATAACTTAGAATTTTTCTAAGTGTTGAAAAATTCTTATTTTTTCCCAACTTTTTCACCATGATGCAATTGGATTCAAAGAAAACTTCCAACATGAAAGTTGTATTCCTCCATGAAATCTACAACTTTGATTCACAAAGTTTTCACAAAAAATGCTTGGATCTCAAGTTATGATTTTGTGAATAGGGGTCCATAAACTAAATAACTTAGTGAAATTTTGCCCTATTTTAGGCAGGTTTTTGACCTAACTTCATGGAAACTTTTCACCTAGTTCCAATAGGTATCTCAAGTTGCATTTCAAAGATGGATTGTAGATCATGTTACAATATTTCCAAAATGTCCAAGAACTCCCCAAGATCATTTGTGGTTAGGGAGAATCGAAGAAGAGAAAATGGAAATTTGTCACTTTTGTTCAAGCCATTTTCACAATGGTTGAAGTTGCAAATCAGTTTCAAGCATGCTTTTACCTTGAATTACAGGTCCTGATACCTTCTACACTCCATAATTAAATGCAAACTCAATGGATAATGGCTTTGTTTTGGCTTTTGAAGCATTGCACAATGAATTAATCCAAAAATGGCATAAAGTTCACAATACTACTTTGATAAAGCAAGCCTTTTTGCAACTTTACAATTCTTGAGCCATGGACTTGATCTTTGGTTGCAATCAAGATCCATAATCATCAGGAAAAGTATACCAACCCTCTGCAGTCTACAAGATAGCCTGTACAGGCCTTTGGCATAAGTCATGTCAACTTTCTTCAAAAGCAAGCAAATTGGCAAAAGTCAAGAGAACTTGGATATCTGATAAAGAGAAGACTTTTTATCATTCTAAACATCTTCAGAAACTTATCTCAAGCAAAATACACGAATTCACAACATCCCAAACACTCTCAAACACCAAAACCACATTTCTGCCTGAAACAGGGCAGCCTCTGCAAAATCAAACCCATTTCAATATTGGCTCATGCGTTTTGCTTTGTAACACATCAAACATCTCCCATACATCACATATAAACTATCCAGGCCCTTGTCTTGCAACTGTAACCCCTATTTCAAACATCACCATTTTCATTTTGGAAGGTTGCAGGTTGACTTCTACGAGGAGTTTCAGCCATCTACAAGGCCAGCTAAGCATTGGAAAAGCTTGAGGGAACTTCAAGGAAGCTCACACGATCTTCGGGCCTCACTCAAAGTTCCCATATTGCCATATCCAAACTCAGCTGAACAAGGTATTTTTCAAAGTTCTATCTCCTTATTTAGGCATCCTTAGGTCACGATTTGTGAAGCAAAAATGTAGTCCTTAACTTGTTGAAGTTGTACATATGCATAGTTTTTATTTATATTAACTGAGTAGTGAGAATTTGAAGCTTGAAGTTCATGAAAAATTTAGGTCAGAAATTAGGGGTGATAAAATTCTCCTTGATCTTTGGGTGTTAGGTCACAAACTTTATATCACTGGAATCGTGAGTTTACAAGCTACACTTTTTAAGTTATGAGTTTTTGATTTTATGCAAGCTAGAGCAAGATACAGGTTGAAGGCAAAACGCGCGCAGAACGTTGGCTGGAGGACAGGGATGAAGGTTGTTCTGGTCCTGGCGCGCTTGGGCCTGCTTTTTTACTTCCCATACCCCTCATATTCATATTTGCACCCCCTGACCTATTTTCTTATATTTTTCATATTTTCTTTTCATTTTTATATTTATTGCTTTTATTTATTTTCTGAACATGAAAAAATATTGAAAGATATTTTCTTTATTTTTTGCATTTTTATTTTTTATTTTTTTTATTTTTTTGGCATAAAAAATAGTTTATTTGTAATAATATACTTTATTTTTCTTAAATAAATTATGAATATATTTAAATAAATATCATACATTTTTATTTTTATTATTCATATATATAAAATATTATTTCCACACATGTTTTATTTTTTAAAATACTTGTAAATATTTTTATTTATTTTTCTTGAACAAAAAAATGAATAAAATAAATGATATAGAACATATTTTCTTTTAAACCAAAAATTAGGGTTTCCCCTTTAAAAAATAATATTATTATTTTTTTCTTATTTTTAGGACTTAAATAATTTATTTTTATCATACATAAAATAAATACAAAAAACATTTTTGTATCCATACATTTTATTGCATATTTAAATAATTGCTTATTTATTTATCGTACAATAATTTAATTTGGTTGTAATAATTTTTAGGGTTTTATTTTGAGCAATATCCCCCATTCAAAACTTGTATCCCCACTCCCATAATATTGTTGTAATAGCTTAGATTTACTTTACGCAATTTATCGCATTATATACATATTTAGTAAATTAGGGTTTGTATGATAAGGCAAAATCAAACAAATTGAATGACCTAATACAAGACAAACAAAATACATGTAAAATGGCACACATTGCACACAAGCACCTCTAGGGTTTCACCCACTTTGTTGCCTTAAAAATGGCCATGGTATGCATGCAAAGTATCTTGGCAAAACAAAATAAAACAAAAGATCATAGTCCCTCGATGACGCTAGACAAGGTTTCCTAAACAAATGATCTTGGTCCCTAAAACTTGCTAAGATACTTGGCAACATTGCTATCATGGTCATACGATGACCCACGCCCGTCCCGTTTAACATCCAAAGATAGGGTTGTTTACCAAAACAATGGTAAATCAACATTTTCAAAGGAATAAAAATGTGTAGGAAAGAATTTTGAGTAGGTAGAATGCTTCTAGTTACTTGATCAATTTGCAAACAATCCTTGCTATTTTCAAAAACATCACACACACATTTCAAAATATTTCCAAACAACTTTCAAAACATTGAAACATTTTTCAAAAGACAAACATATTTGTCTACATTCTTACGAACGAGAATCATTACAAAGATTGCCTAAACGATGGCCTCTTTTCAAAATACTTTCAAAATCACACCAAACACAAAGCACCATTTCAAACAATTGAAAAAGCAAAGCAAGTGATCTAAACAAGTAACTAAGAGCCCATGGAAAACCATGGATGAAAAGGGTTCTAGCACCTTCCCTTTTCATAATCTACCTCCCGAACTCAAGAAAACATCTCAAAGGTCTTTCCTGTGCTTTTTACCTTTCCTTTTGGATAAAATAAAAGTCAGTGGCGACTCTTGCTAAACCGAAACATTTGCGACGAAACGTAAAACCTCAAGTCAGTTCTCTCGCTGTATCACTGGATTGATGCAATATAATTGAGTAATTGTATGCTTTAATGTGTTTACTTTGTGGTTTAGAATGTTAACGATGATGTATATAGATATAAATTATAATTTGGAACATGAATGATGAAGTATGTGGAAGTTAGGGATGTTTGAGTACGAAATAAGTGGTTTTTGTAACATAAAAATCTGATTTTTTTACTCCGGTACAATGGTAATCGGTTACCAGTATATGAGTAACCGGTTACCACTCAAAAAAATAGCGGTTTTGGCTATTTTGAGGGGTGTAATTGGTTACCGCTATTAGAGTAACACGTTACCGTTGAGTTGACAGCATTTTGTAATTCTTTGAAAAATTCTAAACTTGAGTTCTGGACGTCTGATTTAAGTTCCATTTGAAGCGCTAGAAAGCTAACATGATGAACTTTATTTTAAAAATGGTTTCATCACCTGGAAGTAATTTATTTGTCACGTGAAGAGGTTGGATGAGAGGCGGAGTTTGATGTTGATCTCGTTCTTCGTATCAGACTTATTCCTATGGCACCATACAGGATGTCAGTTCAAATTTGGGAGAATTTGAGAAGTTATTAGAAGATGTGCAGAGAAATAGATTTGTAAAACCGAGTGTATCATTTTGGGAGCTTTGATGTCATTAGTTAAGGAGAAAGAAAGTGGTACGAAATTGTATATGGATTACCGATAACTGATTTAAGTTGTGGTTAAGGTTACACATCCATTTCAAATGATTGACGGTTTGACTGATTAACTAGTAGGCGAATATGTATTTGGTATACTTAAATTGAGGTTGAGTTACTTTCAGATTCGGATGAGGGATGAGAATAATTAGAGGACAACTTTTGGAACTCAGTGAAGTTATTTTGAATAATTGGATCAGCCTGTTATGGTGGTTATTGAGGACATTTTGATTTAGTATGATGTCATAAAAGGAAATGTTGAATCTCGTGATTTGAATTACAGTGTCGAAAGGGAAGAAAATGTATTCTAGGATGTTGAGATGTAGATCATGATTTAAAGAGGGGAATTTTCTTGAACATGATATTTTGAATGAAGATGTTTGTGGAATCTATCCAAAGTGAATAGCGGGCTATAATGAGAGACTCTGAAATTTGTTACGGAGACTATAAGCTTTTTGGTAATGATTGGTTATTAATGTAGTTGCTCGAGACGAGGTCAAGTGAGATATGCCGTTAGTGAATGAGTTAAGGGAATGAGATCTTTGCCATTGGTAAGGATGTGAATGTATTAGATAAGTGCATAGATATGCAACTTATGCCAATTAAGGATGATTATAATGACGATATTTTTTAGGAGAATAGAAGTAATGCTAGAGGAAAGATAAATTCAAGAAGGATTGGAATCATGGCTATGACAGAAAAGTATAGACATAAGTTAGGGAGAAATTGGGGAGTTATATCACCAACCATATGAATAAATAGTAGTGTTGAGATTGTGATTAGGATGATATCCAAATGTGAGATTAAAGGGAAGAGTAAGGATTTATTGATATGGTCAAAGTCTTCTAACTGGATAAAGACTTCTTTTGGAATGAAAAGATTTGGATTATACTTGGTGTGGTAGTTCTCATGTATTAGAATATACTGAATAATTGTGTTGTGTTGCGTGCGCGTAAAGGAGACTAGGTAATGGATTTTTTGCGTTTACGTATCATTGATGAGGTTGAAATGAAGTAAATTAAGAAAAACGTTTGTAAGCCTTGGAGGGATTGTTGGACATTATGCTCAGGTAACTTTACGCACAAGGTGAAGGACGCTATTATAGATGGGTAATGATGATTTATGCCACCATTATGGTTGTCAGTTATCTATTGATAAATTGAGGAACTGATCACCCTTAATCTCTTGTTGATAGTAGACAGGATCGTATCAGATGGGATAGAATTGTCTTGCTTTCTTGATAGTGAGTGAACTAAATTGACGTATTAACGAGAAGTTAGTTGTTCACCATTCTGTGTGACCTAATGCAAAAGTGAACCATTATTTTCTGGTGGATGCTAAAGAGAGTCTGAAGATAGATGTGGAACTTGTAGGTCTGAGTTGACGGGAATCAAAATGAGGACAATAACTTTGAGGTAAATAATCAGAGTAGCATAGAGGAAGCGTGAATGTTGCACACTTTCTTATGTGTGTATAACTTATTAGGAGTCGAGGGTTAAACATTAGATTCCTGAAGGAATGATGCAAACCCACGGATATTATAAAATGGAAGTGATAGGTGGAGGGTTTTTATGTTTTTTGTGTTGCGGACATGTCAATAGAATATATTGAATTGCATGTTCAATTGGTGATATGTAGCATTGTAGTACGTGTGTGTGTGTGTCACTGTTGTCGATATTATGGTTATGTTTATGTGCTTACGATGGTATTTCCGTGTAAGATTTTATATCCTAGGATGATAGGACGAGGAGTGAGACAAACCGGTGCATTCATAACTCGATAGCATGGAATTCTATGGTATCATAGTGGTTGACTAGGTGAAATGTTGGTTAGTGTGATCGGTGGATCTGGAACTGACTGTTTAACGCTGGTTCGCGAAATGTCGCGGAAGCAAGAGTCGCCACCGTCTTTTATTTTCTCCAAATGGAAAGGACAAAAGCACAGAAAAATTCCTTAAAGAGATTGCTCTCGGTTCGGGAGGTAGGTTATAGAAAGGGAAGGTATTAGCACCCTTTCTATCCATGGTTATCCATGGGCTCTTAGATACTTGCTCACTTGTATTTTCAAAAATGGTTTGTTTGCTTTTCAATGTGGGTTTTAAAAAGTTTCTTTAAAAATTCCAGTTCGACTCTTGTATCAGTCCTCAAGAGTGTTTGAAAAATTGCTTTCGAAAGCTTTTGAAAAGGTGTCGGTGTGAAAAGTATTTTTGATTTGTTTTGAAATTAGAGCAAGTATCTAGAGTCGTCTACCTACCCTAAGGAATTCGTCTGTGTAGATGTCCTTTAAAGTAGTGCCATCCCACCATTGAGAGGCAGGTAGCACCACCGTTGGAGGTGTTCGGGTCAATTCGAGGTTCGGGACATGGTGATCACCAGAGCAATGGGAAGACACCTTAGAAGCTACCCTCATGCCAGGTTCCCGGATCATGAGGACTTACTAAGACATCCTCTACTCGACGATCACCTTTCGAGGCAAGGCAACAGTGAGGCGTACCCTAGGGGTGGTGTGTGATTTGTGTGTCATGTTCATTTGCATTTATCTTGTTCATGTTATTGGTGTTCTACGCTTGTTTTTATTTTTGTCCATACATTCTTTCATGCCATTTGTTAACAATTAAAAATTTGCGAGAAAAGTAAATTCTAAGCTATTACAAAAGGCGCGGGTCCACATCGCCAAAATTAAACCAGGACCCGATTTGACGGAAAAATAAAGAAAGTAAAGAAAAGTGCGAGAAAATTAAAAGGTTACATGGCCTTGGGAGAGATACATGAATATTATAAAGAAATACAATAAATATGCGAATAAGAATTAAATCGAAACGAGGGCGTTGGACCCTTTTTGCAAAATTAAAATTACATGGAATTTAATTAATTAAAAAGAAAAGGAGATGTTTTTGGTATTTTTAGTGTTTTAGGATTTAAATGAAAAAGGAATTAATTGAAATTAAATGCTAACCCTAATTCTATTTTATTTTTAATTTATTAAGAAAACATTGAATTTTAACCTAAATTAACCCTAATTTTTATATACAAATTTAATTATAAAAATAAATATTTAATTATTTAATTATTATGGGAGAAAAAGAAAAAAAAGATGAAAATTGATTAAACCCTAATTCTATGTTTTTTAGATTTTTTAGTGAAAGAATTAAAATTAAAACCTAAGTTAAAACTAGATTTAATTACATGCAATTTTATTTATGAAAATACTAAAATAAAAATATTTATTATATTTTTCCTCTTTTCTGATTTTTTTTTTATGATATTTTTTATATTTATGAAAATAATAAAATTAATTAATAAAACAATAATTAACAAGAAAAATAGAGAATAAAAAAACATAAAGAAAATAGGAAGAATTGCAAACCAAGGGGGTTCAGACCCCAAATTAGGAGGTATCTTGTAGCAATCCAGGCCCACTTAAATTGCTGGCCTCTTTGACTTTTCAGGATGCGTGTACACGCGTTGACTAGGGTGCATTGTGTTCTCCAATCCATGGCCTTCTGATTGATCTTGAGATGGACGTGGCACGCTTGATTTGGAAGTGTATGGTATGTCCCTTAGGCTGAAGCTACATGTGAACATAAATTGAAAAATAACATTGAGATAATGAAGACCTGGGGCTCGAACCCAGGTCATGTACTTTACCAACAGCTGCACCTGCCACTGAACCAATTGTTTACTTTGTATATTATATGAATGAGAATTATTATAAAACAAAACAAACGCTAGTGGCCTAAATCAGAAAAGCGCGCGCCAAGATTCAAAGTATCCAGTCATGGCTTGCCACGCACCCTTCTTCTTCGTTGGATTTCCTGAAACAAATTAACAAATATTTAACGGGGGTTTTAAACCCCCTCAAAATATGCTGATTTTAATAATAGCGATTAGGCCATGTGGCCTCAGAAATTTGGCGCGATGGTCTCAATCTCTTCGTCCCAACCTGCTGATTTCGTTCATGGCATTGTTATGTCTCAATTTTATAGGAATGGAAAACGCCCAAATTGAAAACCTTGGAACCCTAGGTATCTCTAATGGCGAATCCTCATATAGGGCATGAAACTTCAATCAAACTATGCAGTTAGTTTGTAAACATCATCCTAAACATAAAAACAACAACAAAATATGTTAAAAATGCATGGATAATGGGAAACGATTTTGGAATTTTCTCTACCAATTTCAGTGATGACTTCGCGTTTTCCTGAGTATGGGGCTTAGTTTTTGATTGGAATATGTCCTATGATCCTTGAGGAAGCTAATGGAATAGGTTTTGAGACTTGAATCGACCTGCAAGTAGGTTTTCAGTTATGGAGTTTTTTGACCAATTTCAAGTTTTGGCTTTTCAGATTTTGAGCAGCTGCCTGGTCACAAGCATGAGGGTTTGCTTTGTATATATGTGTGGAACAATTAGGTCAAGGAATTTGATCCAAAAGATCCATGAATTGATGAAGGAATATTTGATTTTTTATGCCATAACTTTCAAATCTTTTCCATGCAAATTGATACCAAATCACATCCAATTGTATTGGTTCTTTCCATATCTGATCATGCACGTTTTTTTGAAGATATTATATGCACAAAAAGATTTTATTTCATTGGTTTTATATTTTCCATGTATTTTATTTGATTAAATGAATTATTAATAATAAAAAAATTCAAATAAATAAATAAAAATGGAGAAAAACTTCCCTTTGGGCCTAATGGTCGTGTGCATGCTTTGGATGATGAATTGTGGAAGAAACATAGGCCCATTAGCAATTTTAGGTCATTTGAACCAATGTTGACTTTTCAAAATATCCAAAAATTTCCCAACTTCCACAAGGGATAACTTGCTCAATTTTTAAGCTTTGCTCATGTTCTTGGACATTTTGTAAAGGTCTTTTAGTCCTCTAACCAATGTCTTTGGTACCATGTCATTTTAATTTACCAATCTCAAGTTATGGCCTTTGACTTAAAGTCCCTTTTTGTTGACTTTTGAAAATGACCTATAATATTGAAATTGATAACTTTTTGTGAGAGCATTTCTTGGACTTGAAGTATGAAGATGAGTTGTAGGAAATGTCTTTCTCTTCAAAATGAGCTTTGGATGGAATTTTTCTGATAATCCATGTGAAAGTTATGCCCTGGTCAATTTACAGTTGACTTTTTCAACTGTCCAAATAAGGAAACTTTTGCATCTTGATGATTTTTGAGCCAAGCTTTGAGAATCATGATCAAGCATTGATCAAATTATGTTTGTGGCTTCAAAATGATATGTTGACCAAAAATTTGAACTTTTGACTGTCAAATGACCATTTTTCCCCTACAGTTGACTGTAGTGCAATTAGGGTTTTGACTGTGCAATTTTATGCTGAAAGTCTTGGAACTTGGCATGAGGATGCTTGACCATATTTGTAGGCATATGAGACTTGATTGGACCTTTGGAAACTTCATTTTCTTGATCAGAACAAAAACCCTAATCTTGACTGTTTAGGAGACCCTTGCACTGTGCAACCCTTGGGGAATTTTGAAGCTTGACTTGGCAAATCTTTGAAGAATATGGGAGGGCAAATTTTGGGGTACAACAGTTGCCCCTGTTCAATCTTCTTAGACCTGAGGATGCAGATTGGCTGACGTGCCTTTCGTAGTCCGAAGGTGGAAGATGATGGAACACTAAAGTGCCCAGAAATTTGCGCTCACATAGTAGCAGTGTGATGATGGAATGGGCTTATAGATGCCATTTGGAGATTGATGGGGGATGATGGGCTTATAGATGCCATTTGGATGTTGGTCGCGTAAGAGATTCCTTAGCGAGAACCTGCATACCTGCAAAAGAAAAATGAGTACCTGACATGTTGCAGGAGTTGGTTTTCAGATGCTTGGTATAGATGTGTCCTGACTGGTTACAGGAGCTGGATCTGGAGCTTCAAACGGTGATGAATGAACCAGGGGTGGTTGCTACCTCAGCATGAACGGTGAGAGAACCTTTGGGTGACTTTAACTTCAACAACGCTCGTTGAGAAAATCTTGGTGGGAATTACCATCTTCGCAGTATCGGGAAGAGAACCAATAGGCAATTATAATCTCAAAAGCAAACATTGAAAAAAAACCTGGGTTAGAATTATCATCTCACGCACCGTCGGGGAGAGAACCAAAGGAAATTATAACCTGAAAGGGAATTACATCTCACGCACCGTCGGGGAGAGAACCATAGGAAATTATAACCTGAAAGGGAATTACATCTCACGCACCGTCGGGGAGAGAACCATAGGAAATTATAACCTGAAAGGGAATTACATCTCACGCACCGTCGGGGAGAGAACCATAGGAAATTATAACCTGAAAGGGAATTACATCTCACGCACCGTCGGGGAGAGAACCATAGGAAATTATAATCTGATAGGGAATTACATCTCACGCACCGTCGGGGAGAGAACCATAGGAAATTATAACCTGAAAGGGAATTACATCTCACGCACCGTCGGGGAGAGAACCATAGGAAATTATAACCTGAAAGGGAATTACATCTCACGCACCGTCGGGGAGAGAACCATAGGAAATTATAACCTGAAAGGGAATTACATCTCACGCACCGTCGGGGAGAGAACCATAGGAAATTATAACCTGATAACTTCTACTGAGTCTTCATCAGAAAAATCTGTTGGGAGTCGATCTAGCTGGACTAGAGAAGGCCTTGGACTGGATAAGAAATCTTTGGAGTTGATTAACTGGACCGGTCTAGGTCTTGAAATATGATTGAGAATTTAACTGCATCTTTCCTGAAAGGTAAAGGTCAGTCATATGCAATGCATGATATGGACCATGCAATGATGTTCTCAACATAAATGAGATTTGTATGATATGATGCGTATATGCATGCTATAATGATGTACGTGATGTTTTATGAATGTGTTTTTCGTCTAGGAAAGCAAATCCTTGACGGGTGCCGGGAGGTCATATCCTGGGCTGATGTTGGAGAATTGATTTATTACTTCCGCTGGAGACGATAGTTGCAAGAATACCGGTAGGAGAAGATAACTCCGTTGGGGAATAAACTTGGCGAATGCTTACTCTGCGGGGAGGAAAGTACTCTAATGATCTTGCTGGGGAGCAATACTCTGTGGGGAGAGGTATTTCTGCTGAATTGTTGATAAGCATTGCTGGGGATATCTTTGCTGTATTGGAAGTGCTGATAGACTTCGCTGGGGATAAGAAGGAAATGTGTTGACGACGACCTTTTCGTGGCTCTTGGCTGAGGATAACCCAGTTATATCCTGTTAAGGAAATAACTCTTTGAATAAAGCCGGTCGACGCGTTCGTGCTCTGCGAGGATAAGCTTCCAGAATTTACTGGGGATAAGCTTACTGTTTGGGGAGATGAATTCCAACTTTCCTGGGGAAACTGGGTCGGACTCTCCTGGGGAGATTTTGAACTGCAGGGAAGTGATTCCTTTGGATGTTGATATACCGTCGGGGAACAATCTTTAGATCAAGACTGCCCGGGATGCTTGTTAAGAACATGTATTCATGCTGCTGGGGAACGTTGAGATCTATTGGAGGATACTCAACTTCCTTAAGATTTGATAGTATAGCTTGGAGAGAGTGTACTGACTGCTGACTTACTCTCTGGGGAATTAGGATGTGTCGGGTTATGTTCTTTAGCTGAACCTACCTTGGTACCCTGGAGGACAGAACAATTAGATTGCTTTTAGACAACTCCTTATTGCCCCTGTTTCTGCGGTGGGAGAGGAACACCTAAGAGGTGCTGATAGCTTGTTGATGGACAAACTCTTCTTCTGTTAGGCAGGTGACAAGATGACAGGACATAGTCGTACGCTTTGATCCTTAACTTTTGCCTGGACTGCCCTTTCGGGTTTTCAGTCCACCGGGATACCCATTTTTGCCCAAGCCGCCTTTTCAGGTTTTCGACTTGCCGGGTGTACAGATTTTTTCATTTTATCCCTTCATTTTGCCCGAACCCTTTTGGTTCGCCGGGAAGCCCTAATTTTTGCCTAGGCATGTCAGCCTAGCGGGTCTTTGATTTCGCATAGTATTTTTTCGATTATGTCCATGTTCTCAGAATGTAGGGAGTTGCCCCTGTATAGAAGTGTTTTGTCATGCCACCAGAAGGTGTTTGGTCAGGCAAGATTCGTTGCTAGGATGCCCCAAGTGACTCAGGCGGAGATTTGCCCCAGGCTATTTGGCCTTTGAGAGATTCTCTGAATCTTGATTGGATTGCCCCAGATAATGGACCATGGTCATGTCTTCCCCTTGATTGGAGGTACTTCTGTTCATTAGGCATTCGTCGTGCGAACTTCCGCTATTCAAACAAAAAGTCATATGCAAACAAAGTTATGTTAAAAATGCAAAGCCTATGTCTGTCTTGAAGATTTTGAAAGTGCATTTTTTTCATAAAACAAGTGATTGTTTGTAAAACGTGATGTCAACTCCTTCTTTATAGTAAGCCTTAAGGAGTCAGGATACCTTTCGTAACAGTATGCTTTCGAACTAACCCATGCTTCAGCTAGGACTTTTATGGGTTATAACGTGGTCTGGTTCATGGTTTAAGAAACAAAGGATAAAGGCTCAAATTTTATTTGTACCCACCCGCTCTTCGTGATGTTCTCCAAACCTAAGCTCAGTTGATCATACGTTAGACCTTGTTTGAGTCTTTGCTCTGATTTTCCGGTGATGATTCGGATGTTGATAACTTATTTTGAATAGGCAGTCATTCCTTTTTTTGTTGAGGGTTTGTAAGACCTCTTTCTTTTTTACTTTTGTTATCCCTTTCTTTTTTTTTTTGCCTGAACTGTTTCCTTTTGTGGAATTACAGCCAGCGGGATGCCCCAGTTTCGTAAGTCTCCTTCATAGGTTTTGACTTAATGTTTTTTTTATTTTTTGAGATATAATGACTGCCTTTCTTTATTGATCATTCGGAACCATCACTGTCTTTCTTCGTTTTATTTAAGGACCTCTTTGGTGCCATTCGTTATGCACTGGGATCAACTGAGAGAACTACCATGCCCCAGGTTATGATTAAGGGTTTTAATTTTCGAAAAGAAAAACTCCTACTTCTTTGGCTCAGAGGGGTTGACGAGGGATTATCATCCTTATAACTCCAGTGTTTAGGGATTGAAACAATGCATGTACCTCATCAGCGGGGTCTATTCAAAAGCATACTGTAGATTATGGTATCGTTTTCGTCATCCTCCCTCAAGAGGCTTAGAATTATTAATTGAGAGTTGACATCAGGAAAAATATGAAAATAATTTGCATTTAGTGAATACGAATATATTGTTTTAGAACAGACATATGCGATGCATTAAGGAAATAACGATGTTTAACATGAGTAAATGTTTGAACAAAAGAAAACTGCAACTTGAACGTTCGAGTGAACAAAAGTTTTCCAGTCTCAGGATTTGTCACTTCAAATGGTGAGTCTTGCAGGGATAGTAGAAGAACTCGGCCTGACCATCTTGTGTGAACTCTAATGCCCCTTCATCAATCCGGTCCTGGATCTTGTTCTTCAGAGCCCAACATTCATTTGTATCATGCCCCGGGCTATCAGAATGATAAGCGCAGCGAGCGTTGGGGTTATACTTTGGTGACGTTGTATTTTGAAACTTCGGAGCCTCTTTTAGAGTTACCATCTTGGCCTCCAGCAACTGTGGTAATATCTGGGATAAGGTCATGCTGAGCCGAGTGAACTGCCTTCTCTCGCTCTTTTGTTGGTTGTGATGTTGAATTTGTGACACTGGAGCCATTTGGGGAGCTCTCTCCTTGCCTCTTTGTCTCAAAGGTGGTCGAACGATGACTGGCTTTTTACCCTTAGACTTTTGCCCCAGCTGGTTACCCTGAAGCAATTGGTTGACGAGAAACCAGAGCTCATCTTGTCTTTGAGCTAACCCTTGAATGGCAGTCACCTGCCCTAGCATTTGGACCTTCAATGCATCCACCTCAGCTTGTAGGTGTTTCAGCCTTTCATCCTCAGCATTGTTCCTGACAAAAGTCTCCATGAGAAGTGTCCTTAGCTCTTCCTGCCCCTTGGATAGATTCAGGAGGATTTCCCTGAACTGAGTCTCTTGAGCGAGAAGGTCTTGGTTATCTGGTTGGAAGGCCATTGCTGAAATAAACAGCGAGAAAGGTAAGTGACCTGCAACAAAGATACCTGTTATGTAATGATGTGTATGACATGCATGCAATGTTTTCAAGGACCTCGCGGGGTAAACAAGAAAATTTGTTAGCATTTGGATCCGGTAGCTTGATTGAAGAAAACCCATGCTGTTGAGGATTCTTCTTTAAGGGTCAAAGGCTCACCATATCTAGTGGGTCATAGCCCCTGACTTTAGTCATCATGTCTGGTTTTGGTTTCCAGACAACCTTGGTTAAGGGAACCTTCTTCAAGGGTCAAAGCTCGCCATATCAAGTGGGTCATAGCCCCTGACAACCTTGTCTAGAGGAAAATAAATCCTCTTTCCCCCTTGCTGGGATAGTTGGTTCACCATGACCTGCATCACAAGCCCTTGAGACCCTTGAAATGGGTTAGGATGTATGCAATGGTATGATTTTATGGTATGCATGGGATAATGTGAGTAAACCCTGTTATGAGTCCCTAACTAAGGACTACAAACCAAAACCTGCAAGAAACTTAGGATACCCTGTTATGAGTCCTGATTAAGGACTATGAACAAAACCTGCAAGAAATTCGGTAAAACCTGTCATGAGTCCCAATTAAGGACTATGAACAAAACCTGCAAGAAACTTAGTAAGCCTTGTCCTGAGTCCCAATGAAGGACTAAAAAACAAACCTGCAAGTAGTTCATGTGTCAGTTAAAGCATGCAAGTAGTCAAGTACGAAGGCACACAAGTCACACAAGAGAAGCCCTTAGAGTTTAGGCCAGCATGGGGTCTGGGTAGTACCCTCTTGAAGTTGGTGGGCTCAACCTGTCCTATTAGAAGTAACCGGGTTCTAAGGGTCCCAATATCACTGGATTGCTTTCATTGTTCATCGTTTCGATTTAGCCACTGAACTGGCGACCGAAATATTCCAGGAAAGCAACCCTCAATTGAGTGTAGTGTCGAGTATCAACCAACCTCGGACTGCACCAAACTCAGTTATCTCACTACCCTAAAGAGGCCAAGATAGTTCAATTAAGGTTCCTAAGGTCTGTTGATGCTTCACGACACCACGCGGAGGCCCCGTACTCTCCTTGACTGAACTCAAGGGTTACCGGTACACACCAAAGTGCCACATCAACGTAGCAGACTGTTTCAACCATGTCGGTATACCCCGCACAGTTCCCTCACAGCCTTGTTGCTACTTTCTAAGAAGGTATCCCCCAGATCCGGGTTAGGATCTATAGAACTCCCAAGCAACCCACAATTTAAAGCACACAAGGAAAGCAATTGAAAACACAGTGATCTTAGTCCTAAGGTACACCTCACTTTATAAGAAGTCCCCAGCAGAGTCGCCAGTTCTGTGATCGGTGGATCTGGAACTGACTGTTTAAAGCTGGTTCGCGAAATGTTGCGGTAAGCAAGAGTCGCCACCGTCTTTTATTTTCTCCAAATGGAAAGGACAAAAGCACAGAAAAATTCCTTAAAGAGATTGCTCTCGGTTCGGGAGGTAGGTTATAGAAAGGGAAGGTATTAGCACCCTTTCTATCCATGGTTATCCATGGGCTCTTAGATACTTGCTCACTTGTGTTTTCAAAAATGGTTTGTTTGCTTTTCAATGTGGGTTTTAAAAAGTTTCTTTGAAAATTCCAGTTCGACTCTTGTATCAATCCTCAAGAGTGTTTGAAAAATTGCTTTCGAAAGCTTTTGAAAAGGTGTCGGTGTGAAAAGTATTTTTGATTTGTTTTGAAATTAGAGCAAGTATCTAGAGTCGTCTACCTACCCTAAGGAATTCGTCTGTGTAGATGTCCTTTAAAGTAGTGCCATCCCACCATTGAGAGGCAGGTAGCACCACCGTTGGAGGTGTTCAGGTCAATTCGAGGTTCGGGACATGGTGATCACCAGAGCAATGGGAAGACACCTTAGAAGCTACCCTCATGCCAGGTTCCCGGATCATGAGGACTTACTAAGACATCCTCTACTTGACGATCACCTTTCGAGGCAAGGCAACAGTGAGGCGTACCCTAGGGGTGGTGTGTGATTTGTGTGTCATGTTCATTTGCATTTATCTTGTTCATGTTATTGGTGTTCTACGCTTGTTTTTATTTTTGTCCATACATTCTTTCATGCCATTTGTTAACAATTAAAAATTTGCGAGAAAAGTAAATTCTAAGCTATTACAAAAGGCGCGGGTCCACATCGCCAAAATTAAACCAGGACCCGATTTGACGGAAAAATAAAGAAAGTAAAGAAAAGTGCGAGAAAATTAAAAGGTTACATGGCCTTGGGAGAGATACATGAATATTATAAAGAAATACAATAAATATGCGAATAAGAATTAAATCGAAACGAGGGCGTTGGACCCTTTTTGCAAAATTAAAATTACATGGAATTTAATTAATTAAAAAGAAAAGGAGATGTTTTTGGTATTTTTAGTGTTTTAGGATTTAAATGAAAAAGGAATTAATTGAAATTAAATGCTAACCCTAATTCTATTTTATTTTTAATTTATTAAGAAAACATTGAATTTTAACCTAAATTAACCCTAATTTTTATATACAAATTTAATTATAAAAATAAATATTTAATTATTTAATTATTATGGGAGAAAAAGAAAAAAAAGATGAAAATTGATTAAACCCTAATTCTATGTTTTTTAGATTTTTTAGTGAAAGAATTAAAATTAAAACCTAAGTTAAAACTAGATTTAATTACATGCAATTTTATTTATGAAAATACTAAAATAAAAATATTTATTATATTTTTCCTCTTTTCTGATTTTTTTTTATGATATTTTTTATATTTATGAAAATAATAAAATTAATTAATAAAACAATAATTAACAAGAAAAATAGAGAATAAAAAAACATAAAGAAAATAGGAAGAATTGCAAACCAAGGGGGTTCAGACCCCAAATTAGGAGGTATCTTGTAGCAATCCAGGCCCACTTAAATTGCTGGCCTCTTTGACTTTTCAGGACGCGTGTACACGCGTTGACTAGGGTGCATTGTGTTCTCCAATCCATGGCCTTCTGATTGATCTTGAGATGGACGTGGCACGCTTGATTTGGAAGTGTATGGTATGTCCCTCAGGCTGAAGCTACATGTGAACATAAATTGAAAAATAACATTGAGATAATGAAGACCTGGGGCTCGAACCCAGGTCATGTACTTTACCAACAGCTGCACCTGCCACTGAACCAATTGTTTACTTTGTATATTATATGAATGAGAATTATTATAAAACAAAACAAACGCTAGTGGCCTAAATCAGAAAAGCGCGCGCCAAGATTCAAAGTATCCAGTCATGGCTTGCCACGCACCCTTCTTCTTCGTTGGATTTCCTGAAACAAATTAACAAATATTTAACGGGGGTTTTAAACCCCCTCAAAATATGCTGATTTTAATAATAGCGATTAGGCCATGTGGCCTCAGAAATTTGGCGCGATGGTCTCAATCTCTTCGTCCCAACCTGCTGATTTCGTTCATGGCATTGTTATGTCTCAATTTTATAGGAATGGAAAACGCCCAAATTGAAAACCTTGGAACCCTAGGTATCTCTAATGGCGAATCCTCATATAGGGCATGAAACTTCAATCAAACTATGCAGTTAGTTTGTAAACATCATCCTAAACACAAAAACAACAACAAAATATGTTAAAAATGCATGGATAATGGGAAACGATTTTGGAATTTTCTCTACCAATTTCAGTGATGACTTCGCGTTTTCCTGAGTATGGGGCTTAGTTTTTGATTGGAATATGTCCTATGATCCTTGAGGAAGCTAATGGAATAGGTTTTGAGACTTGAATCGACCTGCAAGTAGGTTTTCAGTTATGGAGTTTTTTGACCAATTTCAAGTTTTGGCTTTTCAGATTTTGAGCAGCTGCCTGGTCACAAGCATGAGGGTTTGCTTTGTATATATGTGTGGAACAATTAGGTCAAGGAATTTGATCCAAAAGATCCATGAATTGATGAAGGAATATTTGATTTTTTATGCCATAACTTTCAAATCTTTTCCATGCAAATTGATACCAAATCACATCCAATTGTATTGGTTCTTTCCATATCTGATCATGCACGTTTTTTTGAAGATATTATATGCACAAAAAGATTTTATTTCATTGGTTTTATATTTTCCATGTATTTTATTTGATTAAATGAATTATTAATAATAAAAAAATTCAAATAAATAAATAAAAATGGAGAAAAACTTCCCTTTGGGCCTAATGGTCGTGTGCATGCTTTGGATGATGAATTGTGGAAGAAACATAGGCCCATTAGCAATTTTAGGTCATTTGAACCAATGTTGACTTTTCAAAATATCCAAAAATTTCCCAACTTCCACAAGGCATAACTTGCTCAATTTTTAAGCTTTGCTCATGTTCTTGGACATTTTGTAAAGGTCTTTGAGTCCTCTAACCAATGTCTTTGGTACCATGTCATTTTGATTTACCAATCTCAAGTTATGGCCTTTGACTTAAAGTCCCTTTTTGTTGACTTTTGAAAATGACCTATAATATTGAAATTGATAACTTTTTGTGAGAGCATTTCTTGGACTTGAAGTATGAAGATGAGTTGTAGGAAATGTCTTTCTCTTCAAAATGAGCTTTGGATGGAATTTTTCTGATAATCCATGTGAAAGTTATGCCCTGGTCAATTTACAGTTGACTTTTTCAGCTGTCCAAATAAGGAAACTTTTGCATCTTGATGATTTTTGAGCCAAGCTTTGAGAATCATGATCAAGCATTGATCAAATGATGTTTGTGGCTTCAAAATGATATGTTGACCAAAAATTTGAACTTTTGACTGTCAAATGACCATTTTGCCCCTACAGTTGACTGTAGTGCAATTAGGGTTTTGACTGTGCAATTTTGTGCTGAAAGTCTTGGAACTTGGCATGAGGATGCTTGACCATATTTGTAGGCATATGAGACTTGATTGGACCTTTGGAAACTTCATTTTCTTGATCAGAACAAAAACCCTAATCTTGATTGTTTAGGAGACCCTTGCACTGTGCAACCCTTGGGGAATTTTGAAGCTTGACTTGGCAAATCTTTGAAGAATATGGGAGGGAAAATTTTGGGGTACAACAGTTAGTAATACTTGAAATGATGCTAAACATGACATGGGATTTGGAAGGAAGGACGCGATAGTCGTATCTGAAGTTGTTAGTATCAAGTGAATTTTCGAGGACGAAAATATTCTAAGTGGGGGAGAGTTGTAACACCCCGATTTAATTAGAATTGTTTTTAATTAAATAATTAGAAGATGCGGTGTATTCTTATGAATTGGTGGATTTTATAATGTGATGTGATGCCTTTGTTGGGAATTAGATACCTTAGAATTATTGAAGTTGAGATTATAGGGGTGCATAGCTAAAAGTGTATAATCATGGGGTGTGTGGTATAATATAGTTTACTAGTATTATTATATTATAATATTAGTATTATTATTATTATTATTATTATTATTATTATTATTATTTTATAATAATTATTAAATATTTAATTAATTAAGAAGGTTATATTATTATTGAGATATATTAGAGTAAGAATAAGAGAAAAGAGTTAGATCGTAGAAACAGAGAAAGAGAAACATAGAAGTGAGAAGAGGAGAAAACACTAGAAAACTAGAGCAAGAAGATTCACCGTAGGAATCAAGAACCGAGATAATCTAAGGTGAGAGTGACATTCTAACACTATAGCGAGACATATAACGATGGGGTATGGTAGTGTTTAGGTTTCATGATCATGTGTTCTTGATTTCTCACTGTTTACTTTTGTTGGGGTTTTCCCTATTGATGAATTATTTGATGCATTTTATGTGTTATTGATGAAATAAGATGTTGTATAATGAATAGATTTGATAGGAAATGTTGGTGGATAATTAGTGTAATTAGAGGACATTGTTTTTGTTAAAATATTGCAAATTGGGGTTTTATGGATTGAAAAGAATGATTTTTCATACAAAAACATAGCAGATTTTTGGTTCTACAACAACGGTAATCAGTTACTGGCCTGTGGTAACCGATTACCGTGTGAAAATGCAGGATATAACAAAAGGTGTAACCGATTACTGGCCCTATGGTAACCGGTTACTACTGAAGCTACCAGGTTTTTCAAAAATTATAAATTGCATAACTTTCATCTCGGGTGTCCGTTTGAAGCGTCGTTTGGACTGTTGTAAAGCTAAAATTATTTTCTATCCTATAAAAATAAATTGGAATACAATAGATAATTATTTTACCAACATTGGTGCCTATTTGTGTATATTCTCGAGTAATGTGCGATGATTTATATTGTGATTAAGTAAGATGATGTTGTATGAATAATTTGATTGCTTTGCATGATGTATTGCATAATAATGATGATGATGATGGCCTGTATTGTTTTGGCATTGATGAGTAAGTATAATCAATGTAAATTATGTTGTTGCATGTCAGTGTCGCATGCATTCATGAAGCGATGGCCTGTATTAGCGAGTGATGGTCTATATTGGCGAGCGATGGCCTGTATTAGCGTTATGATGTTGCTGTCCTAAGTTGGCATTATTATAATGAGGGTTTTACCTTGTTGGTATCACATGCATTGAGACGGTGTCGGTCTCTTTGCATTATATTGTTATTGATAATTTGATGGTTGAATATTGATGAAGTATGTATTATATTATGATAGATGCTATGTGTTGTTTGTGTATTTGATGTACCTCATAGTGTGATGGATGTTATGTGTTGACCGTGTACTTGATTAAATAATGATATACCTTGTAGTATGATGAACGAAGTAAAAGTGTGAGGTAAAGAAGTGTAATTATGTGTACTCGAATTTTTATCTACTCATTATTATGCTTCCTTTTATATTGTTATGATATCTCACCCCTTCTGTTTGAATCTTGCCTCTACGTGGATAATGCGCAGATGATCTGAAGTAGCTCGAGGTCGAGGTTAACTGAGAGATTGCCTCATTTTGTGTAGATTGATTCGGTGTCATCTGTGATACGTAACACTTGAGGATTTTGTGCTTGTTTTATTTATGTTTGGAGTAAACTATTGTAGAACTTCACTTGTTGGATTTAATTGATGTTTATGTTGAATTTTGAATCATTATAATTATAACTCATGTTGAAGAGTTAAGAATAATTACTGTTGATGTTTTCTGGTGTGAATAAATGAAAAGAGGTTCAAACTTGATGAACATGTGATTTATGTGTTGTGTATCTTTATATATGAGCATGTATGATGTATGAAGATGTGACATCTTATTCCTGATTATTTATTTATTTGAATTAATTTACTCTGATTTTTACTTTAATTACCGATGGGGGAATACGCTGTTACAAGGGGGATCCTTCGATGCAATGAAGAATACCGAAGGCTATTCCAGCAGCCTTGATCAAAAAGTTTTCGTTCTCCGTCAAACACCCCACAAGATAAATGGGTGGAGTCGGTAAATCAAAAAGGGAAAAAAGACCCGAGTGGAAAGTAATTGATCAAGAGGTTGAAGCTCAGGGAAAGAAGGAGAAATCCAAAAGATATCAGATTTCTCCTAACTATAAATGGAAAAACTCGATAACTAGCACAATGGAGGCATTACCAGAGAAATAACAAATTTTATCTTCTTTATATATTTCTTATATTTT
This sequence comes from Vicia faba, assembly GCA_948472305.1. Lineage (NCBI taxonomy): Eukaryota > Viridiplantae > Streptophyta > Magnoliopsida > Fabales > Fabaceae > Vicia > Vicia faba. The sequence continues at coordinate 846,908,109 of OX451735.1, read as the reverse complement.
TATATTTTTATCTTTTTATCATTATATGTGATTAAATCTTTTTATTTTATTTTATATATTTTAATGTTATTTTTTTAATTATAATAAAGTTTTTGTTTATAATATTTTTTTGTTAGTTTTATTATATTCGATAATTTATTTGAAATTATTTATTTTAATTGTTATATTTTAATAAAATATTTTATGATATTCTCTGATTGAATATTTATATTCCGTCGATATATTTATGTTTGAAATATAAACGAATTTTATGATAAAACTATAAAAATAAAATAATAAAATAATTTAAAAATACCTCTCTTTCTTCTATGAAATAAGTCTCTTCACTCCCCTAATTTCTGTTAGAATTAATTTAGATTTTATAATTAATTAGATATTAATTTATATTTAGGAATATCTTTTAGATTGTTTATATCTTTGTTAGAAGATATATATCTTAGATCTTCTTATATCTTTGTTAGAAGATATATTTTAGATTTAATTTTGTATATAAATAGCCTAGTGGAGTAGGTTATTGTAATTCATTGTAAATCCTTATTTTGAAGTTGTCAGTAAATATTACTTTTACCTTTTGTCTTCCTTGTGCACCAACAATTGGTATCTAGAGCTCCTGGTTAGAAACTCTTGAATTTGGGAAACATTGTTTCATTGATAGAAATTCTGGGATTTGGGAAATATTGTTTTCATTGAGTTTCTGCATAAATTACACAAGGTAGAAGATGAACGAAAACGGTGGTGATATCCATTCCAAGCTTCCAGTATTTGATGGCAAAAACTGGAATCGTTAGAAGATCCAGATGCGCGTGTTATTTGGTTCTCAAGATGTGTTAGATTTTGTCACTGATGGCTATAATCTGTTAGAAGCAGATGCAACAGAGGCACAAAAGGTAGCACAGAAGGCGCTGAGGAAGAAAGATCAGAAGGCGTTGTTCTACATCCATTAATGTGTGGATGCAAATGTGTTTGAGAAGATTGTTAATTCTGAAACAGCAAAGGATGCATGGGACACACTGGTCAGGTGTTACGGTGGTGACGCATCAGTGAAGAAGGTGAAGCTTCAGTCTCTCAGAAAGCAATATGAGAATCTCAACATGAAGGACAACGATAAGGTTTCTGAATACATATCTAGAGTGATTCTGATCACTAATGAGATGAAAGCTTGTGGAGAAACTCTTTTTGAACAAGTAATTATTGAAAAGATCTTGAGATCTTTAACTTCTCAGTTTGATTATATTGTAGTAGCAATTGAATATTCCAAAGATCTGAGCACCATGAGAGTTGAAGAGCTGCAAATTAGTTTAGAGGCACATGAGTTGTGTATGATTGCAAGAACTTTTGAGAGGGAAGTGGAGCAGCAGGCTCTGAAGGTAACTTCTGGTAAGAAGCATCAGAAGCAGACTTGGTCAGAAGCCAGGAAGAAAGCTAATGATGGTCAAAGGTCAGAAGCTTCAAACTCTAATAGGCAGAAGAATATCCAAAAGGGAAAGGAGAAGTATGACAAGAAGAATGTCCAGTGTTACTGTTGCAAGAACTTTGGTCACTATGCCAAAGATTGTTGGTCAAAAAAAGAAAGGAAGTAAGAAGAAGAAAATATAGTCAGAGGAGATTCAGATGATGAACCTGTGCTATTTATGGCTTATGAATCTGATGAGGAACCAACGAAATTGTCATTTTCTAATTCTGTAGGGGAAGAAGAATATGACTCTAAATATTATGATTCTGAAGGAGTGATTTTGTATGAGTCAGAATACGAATATGAATCTGAGTTAGAATCAATGACGACTTTGAAGATTTTGAAGATGAGTCAGAATCTGAGGTTTCTGAAGACGAGTTAGAGTCAGAAGATGACACTGAAGCTGAAGACAAGTTAGAATCAGAAGGTGATTCTGAGTCTGAAGAAGATTCTGCTTCTGAAGAAGAGTCAGAAGATGATGACTCTGGAAACTCTGAAGGTGATTCAGATAGTGAATCTGGTTCTGATCCAGATTTTGATGATGATCCAGAATTTGGTGGTGATCATGCTTCTAGAAGGGAAAACTCTAAAGACGTAGGTTTTGGAGGACAAGCTTCTAAAGATGCTCATGTTTCTGGTGGAAATCATGATTCTGAAAGTGGAACTTCTGAAGGAGGAGCTTCTGAAGTAAATTTAGCCTTTAACGATGATCATGATTCTGAAAGTGGAACTTCTGAAGGCAGAGGTGATCCAACTTTTGAAGATGGTATTTCTAAAGGTAGTGGCTCTGAATCTGATGATGATTCAGACCCTGGGAATTTTCAAGACTCTGAAGACAGTTAAGGTTCTGGAGAAAGTCCAAATTCTGAAGCAAGTGCTTCTGAGGGAAAAGTTCTGGTGTCCAAATTTCTGAAGGTCCAGTTCAGAGGCAACAAAGAGTCAGAAGCATCCCAAGAATATTTGCAGAGTTTGACATGTTACAAGACACTGAAGTAAACTCTGAAGGAGAAGTTATTCAGTGTGAAATGTTAGTAGACTCTGAACCCGTGAGTACGGAAGAGGCTCTTAAGCAGCAAGTTTGGTTACAGGCCATGAAAGAAGAACTTGATGCTATAGAGAGAAACAAGACTTGGAAGCTGACAGAACTTCCAAAAGGCAAGAAAGCCATCAGCGTCAGATGGGCTTTCAAGCAGAAGATAAAGTCGGATGGATCAATTGGCAAACACAAATAAAGATTAGTAGCAAGAGGCTTTCTACAGAAGCCTGGGCTGGAATACTTTGAAGTGTTTGCACCTGTAGCGAGACATGAAACAATCAAACTAGTGATTGCAATAGCTGCTAAGAGGAATTGGCCTCTGATGCATTTAGATGTAAAATTTGCATTTCTGAATGGTCCATTACAAGAAGAGGTGTATGTTTCACAACCTCCTGGATTTGAGAAAAAGAATAAGGAAGGGATGGTGTTCAAATTACACAAAGCATTGTATGGATTGAAGCAAGCGCCCAGAGCTTGGAATTTGAAGATTGATTCGTTTTTCAAGGAACAAGGGTTTCAGAAGTGTGAGGTGCAGTGTGGTGTTTATGTTCAGCATATTTCAGAAGGTAATATGATTCTGGTCTGTTTGTATATTGATGACACATTACTCACAGGAAGTTCTGAACAAGAGATAGTTGAGTTCAAGAAAGTTCTGATGAATGCATTTGAGATGACAAATCTTGGAAAAATGAGTTTCTTTATAGGGATGGAATTTATGTACTCTGAGAAAGGAATCATTTTGCATCAGATGAAGTATGAACTATGTTATAACATAGTTTGATTCTACAACCCTCAGTTAGAGTTTTGATGATAACAAAATACAAGATTAAAATTAATTGTAAGATTTATATAAGACATATATGCTACTTAAAATTACATTGTGTATTTACAAAAACTCTGATGGAATCAGCATCAGAATATCAGTATCAACATCAGCATCAGAAGATATGTCAGCATCAGAAGATCAAATAACATGTGCTACACGCTGAAGTTACCAGATCATACGCTGAAGCCTGATGACCAGAATCTGCACATAAAATACTCTGACTCTGATCAAGATCCTAACCAAGTCATCAGCACTCAGAAGCGTCAGAATAAGTTAAATCCAAGAACACTCTGATTACCATAAGTAGAGAAGACTCTGAAGTGTCAACGTTACTAAGCATTCAAGACAGATTTATTACCAACGACTTTATTCCAAGACAAAGATCTTCTCAAAAAGGAAAGAACGTTATTAGCATTGAAATGGATTTATGGACAACCAATGTATCTCTTTCGTGGCTATTTAAACAAGACTGTGTGAGAAAAGAAATGGCTAATAATCTTCACGCATATACACGCCTACATAAACGTTCTCACTCATTCAATTTGCTAAAGCTTTCAACCACACCTACTCAAAAGCATTAGCAACCCAGTTTTCATTCTAAGCTTAATATTGTGTAATATCACAGTTGTGATATATAGTTTTGTTAAAAAACATTAACACACACTTTTGTTCAAATTATCTGTAAGAGAATTTCCTTGAGATAAACTGGTTTGTGGTTAGACTCAAGAAGGCTTTAACAGTTGTTAAAGTAGTTGTTGTATTTAGTTGAATATAGTGGATTAAGACCTCGTTGGAGAGAGGCGAAATCACCTTGACGGGTGGACTGGAGTAGTTTGAGATCAAACGAACCAGGATAAAAATACCGTGTTGTCTGCACCTTTGATTTAAGATTTACAATTCAACCCCCCTTCTTGTGTTTTTCACATCTTCAATTGGTATCAGAGCGCCTGGTTCTGAGCTTATAACACTTAACCGTGTCAGTACAAGATCCAGCATCAGAAAAACATAATGGCAGGACCACATCAAAACATCAGCAATGACAACAATGAAGAAAGAGACAGATTCAGTGGCAAACCTCCAGTCTTTGATGGAGAGAACTTTGACTACTGGAAAGACAGAATTGAAAGTTTCTTTCTGGCCCATGATGCTGATATGTGGGATATGGTGACTGATGGATACACGCACCCAGTGGATGGAAGTGGTCAGAAGATTGACAGGAAAGCAATGTCTGATCAACAAAAGCGTGATTTCAGAAATCATCACAAGGCCAGAACAATTCTTCTCAGCGCCATCTCTTATTCTGAATATGAAAAGATATCAAACAGAGACACTGCAAAGAATATGTTTGACTCTCTGAGAATGACGCATGAAGGCAACATTCAAGTCAAAGAAACCAAAGCTCTTGCGCTCATTCAGAAGTATGAGGCATTCAAGATGGAAGAAAGTGAATCAATAGAGACTATGTTTTCAAGATTTCAAATTCTGGTTGCTGGTCTCAAAGTTATGGACAAAGGGTATTCTACTGCTGATCATGTTAAAAAGATCATCAGAAGCTTGCTAAAATAGTGGAGGCCAATAGTCACAGCGCTTAAGCTAGCCAAGGATCTCAACAAAATCTCTCTGGAGGAACTTGTCAGCTCCCTCAGAAGTCACGAGATAGAGCTAGAAGCAGATGAACCTCAAAAGCAAGGTAAGCCATTAGCTTTAAAATCTAACAGAAAATCTGACTCCAAGGTTTTGAAGGCTGTAGAAGAAACCTCTAATGGGTCCTCATCAGAAGAAGATGAAATGTCTCTCCTCTCCAGAAGGGTGAACCAATTATGGAAGCAGAGGCAAAGGAAGTTCAGGAATCCCAGAAGATCAGAGAATCAGAATGAATCTTTCTCCAGATACAGAAGGTCAGAATCCTCCTCTGGACACAGAAGATCTGAAGGCTCTTCAGGAAGCAGAAAGCCAAACAACAAAGACATCATCTGCTATGAATGTAATAAGCAAGTACACTACAAAAGTGATTGCCCAAAGCTTCAGAAGGAAAAGCCCAAAAAGAAGTTTGGCAAGGAAAGGAAGAAAAGTCTCATGGCTACATGGGATGACTCTGACACATCTGAAGCTGACTCAGAATCAGATGATGAGAGAGCAAACATAGCTCTCATGGCAAACATAACAGAAGACAGTGAAGCTTCTGAGTCAGACTCTGAATCAGATACAGAAGAGGTATTTCCTGACTTTGCTATAAACTTTACTAAGGCTGAACTAGCTGAAAGCCTTAATGAAATTCTGGAAAGATATCAGCAGATCAGAGTCAAATTCAGAAACCTGAAAAGGAATCTTGCTTCTGACTCTGATAAGACTGAGAGTCTCAAATTGGAGAATTCTGAGTTAAAAGATAAAATTTCAAAATTAGAAAATCTATTGCAAAACTCTCAGAAGGAAACAATCCCTGAAACTCCCAGCAGTGCTGATGAGATCATCAAGGAGTATGATCATAGCTTTCAGAAGTTTCTAGCTAAAAACATAGATAGAAGCAAAATGGCTTCAATGGTCTATGGAGTTAGCAGAAATGGCAGAAAAGGAATAGGATAACAAGGCAAGGTACCTACACCAAAAAATGCCATGGATTTAGTTATAAAATGCACTTCACTTGATTCACACTTTGTATATGGGCACACACATGACATCAAATATACTAGTAGTAATTATTCTGTCAAACCAAAACTCAACCAGAGTTTTGGTAAAACTAACAAATCAGGACCCAAGAAAATATGGGTACCTAAGGATAAAATAATACATGTGGCATATATCTTTAGCAGCAAAGCAGAAACACCAGTCATGGTACCTGGACTCTGGCTGCTCGTGACACATGACAGGAAGAAAGCATATGTTCCAAAGCCTAGAACTTAAGCCTGGAGGCCACGTAGACTTTGGAGGCAATCAAAGGGGAAAGATCATTGGCTCTGGAACAGTAGGTAATGGAAATCTTCCCTCTATAAGTAATGTGTTATTAGTAGATGGATTAATGCATAATCTGTTATCCATAAGTCAATTAAGTGATAACGGTTATGATATAATCTTTAATCAAAATTCATGCAAAGCTGTTAGTCAGAAAGATGGGACTATCCTATTTAATGGAAAGAGGAGAAACAACATTTATAAAATAAAACTTTCTGAACTGAAAAGTCAGAATGTAAAGTGTCTTATGTCTGTTAACAACGAGCAATGGATCTGGCACAGAAGATTAGGAGATGTTAGTATGAGAAGAATATCTCAGATTAACAAACTCAATCTGGTCAGAGGACTTCCTAACCTGAAGTTCAATTCAGATGCTCTGTGTGAAGCATGTCAGAAAGGCAAGTTTGCAAAACCAGCTCTCAAATCTAAAAATGTTGTTTCCACCTCTAAGCCATTAGAACTTCTGCACATTGACTTATTTGGACCAGTTAAAATTGCTTCAGTCAGTGGCAAGAAGTATAGGTTAGTAATCATAGATGACTATAGCAGATGGACATGGGTAAAGTTCTTAAGACACAAGGACGAGTCACACTCTGTGTTTGTCACCTTCTGCAACCAAGTCCAGAATGAAAAGGATCTTAGAATCGTCAAAGTCAGAAGTGATCATGGTGGAGAGTTTGAAAATAAAGATTTTGAATCATTTTTTAATGACAAAGGCATTCTGCATGATTTCTCTTGTCCTAGAACTCCTCAGCAAAATGGAGTTGTAGAACGAAAGAACAGAACATTGCAAGAAATGGCCAGAACCATGATCAACGAGACTAACGTTGCTAAGATCTTCTAGACAGAGGTAATAAACACAGTGTGTTATATTCAGAATAGAATCTCTATAAGACCTATTCTGGAAAAGACTCCATATGAATTGTGGAAGAACAGAAAGCCCAACATTTCATATTTTTCATCCATTTGGATGCACTTGTTTTATTTTGAATACTAAAAATTATTTGAACAAGTTTGACTCTAAAGCACAAAAGTGTATTATGTTAGGATACTCTGAACGCTCAAGAGGGTACAAAGTATACAATATAGAAACACAGATTGTGGAAGAATCAATCAGTGTTTGTTTTGATGATAAACTTGACTCTCAAAAGTCAAAGCAGAATGAATTACTTGCAGGTATGGAAATTGAATTCACAGGTACTGAAGACAAGTCTTCAGAAGCTCTTAACAGAGACACTCCCTCAACATCAGAAAGAGGCACTGCAAGCAATCCAGCACCTTTTGTTGATCAACTTCAGAAAAGACCATCCAGAAGCAGCATGGATCATCCAGAAGAAACAATCTTAGGAAGAAAGGAAGATCCAATCAGAACAAGAGCTAGCTTCAGAAACTCTGAAGAATCCCTCATGGGACTTGTCTCTCTAATTGAACCATCAACAGTTGATGAAGCACTTCTGGACAATGACTGGATTCTAGCAATGCAAGAGGAGCTGAATCAATTCACAAGGAATGACGTATGGGATCTAGTTCCCAAACCAAAAGGATTCAACTTCATTGGAACAAAATGGGTGTTCATAAACAAACTGAATGAACAAGGTGAAGTCATCAGAAACAAAGCACGATTGGTAGCACAAGGTTATAGTCAGAAAGAGGGGATAGACTATACAGAAACCTTTGCTCCAGTCGCCAGGTTAGAATCTATCAGACTCTTAATTTCATTTGTTGTTAATAAAGGCATCACTCTGTATCAGATGGATGTTAAGAGTGCATTCTTAAATGGCTATATAGAAGAAGAGGTATATGTGCACCAACCCCCTGGTTTTGAAAGTTCAAAAAAACCAGAATATGTTTTAAAACTAAAGAAGTCATTGTATGGTCTGAAACAAGCTCCCAGAGCTTGGTATGAAAGACTAAGTAACTTCCTGTTAGAAAAGGAATTCACTAGAGGGAAAGTGGACACAACCTTATTATGTAAGACAGTTAAGAATGAAATTTTAGTATGTCAGATTTATGTTGATGATATCATTTTTGGATCTACTAAACCTTCTCTAGGAAGAAAGTTTGCTAAGTGTATGCAGGCAGAATTTGAGATGAGCCTAATGGGGGAACTGAAATTCTTTCTGGGCATTCAGATCAACCAAACCCCAGAAGGAACTTACATTCATCAGAGAAAATTTGTCAGAGAACTTCTGAAGAAATTTGATCTCTCAGAATGTAAGCCATCAAAGATTCCAATGCATCCCACGTGCATTCTGGAAAGAGAAGAGGTAAGTAAAAAGGTAGAATAGAAGGTCTACAGAGGTATGATTGGTTCTCTTCTTTATATGACGACTTCAAGGCCTGACATTTTATTCAGTGTTTGCATTTGTGCTAGATTCCAATCAGATCCTAGAGAATCTCACTTAATAGCAGTTAAGCGAATTTTCAAGTATCTGAAAGGTACTACTAATCTGGGTTTGTTTTATAGAAAATCAAGTGATTACAGCTTAGTAGGATATTGTGATGCTGATTTTGCTGGAGACAGAGTAGAACGTAAAAGTACTTCTGGAAGCTGCCAGTTTCTGGGAGAAAATCTGATCTCATGGTCCAGCAAAAGACAATCCACAATTGCTCTATCAACAGCAGAAGCTGAATACATAGCAGCAGCTGGATGCAGCACACAAATGCTCTGGATGAAAAGTCAACTTGAGGACTTCCAGATATTTGAGAGTAACATTCCTATCTTCTGTGACAATACTTCTGCTATTTGCTTAAGTAAAAATCTAATTTTGCATTTTAGGGCTAAACATATAGAAATAAAACATCATTTTATTAGGGACTATATTCAGAAAGGGATTTTAAATTTAAAATTTATTAACACAGACCATCAATGGGCTGATATTTTTATAAAACCACTTTCTGAAGATAGGTTCAACTTCATTCTGAAACATCTCAGCATGAAGCTCTGCCCAGAATAAAATTGTTTTAATTTTATATATTAACCTTCAGAATTTTGTTTATTTTCTGTGAACTACTGATCAATCTTCCTTCAGAACTTTAGAAGTGCAGATTGTATCAGAATCTATCCATGAAGATCTGAGCGCTTCAGTTCAAGGATAGAAGTGTTGTTCACTCAAGCAAACAAGTGTCATCCAGTCATCATCTATTTTCTGAGGTTGAACACGGTTCACGTTTCTGAAAAGGCAAAACGCTGATTGGATGCATTGAGACACATGTCATGGGTAATCGTTCCAAATATCTTTCTGAATCCCCTAAAATCAGCTATCATTAAATGCTAATAATCATTATTTATTTCTCTCTCTTAACATTTATGTTTTCAAAACCTTTTTAGAAATCTATTTAAACATTTCACACCATTTACACTTTTTACTTTCACTTTCATTTTCTCTCAATATTTCTGATTTCAGTGTTCTTACTTTCTCAAGAAAAACCCTTTCAATCTTTTTCAAAAACCTCGTGTGAACATGGCTTCTTCCAGCATTCCTTCTTCAGGTTCCCAGAAAACTGTTTCATCTGAACAATATGAAGTACCCTTCAGAACGCTTCTAACTCCAATCAAGAATCTTGAAGTTCTGTCTGAACTAATTGTGGATTTCAACAGTCTCAAAGATAATGGTTTTGATTTATCTAAAGAGGTTAAAGCTCAAGGTTGGGAAAAGTATTTTGACAGGCTGGTGGGTCCAACATTTCCTATTCTAGTAAAGGAATTTTGGATTCACGCTTCTTCTTCAAATCATCAAGTTACGTCTTACATCATGGGGAAGAAGATTGTTATCACTGAAGACCTCATTGCTCGCTTGATAGGCTACAATGGTGGTGGTATTCGTTGCATTGATATGGTAGAAAGGTGTGCAGATGTTGCCCTAATTGCAAGGGAAATTTTCACGCTGGGGCTTCCCTCCAGCAAGATAAGGGATTTGAAGGACAAGCACAGAATTTGGGCCAAGATCATTCTGGGTTGTTTCAACCACAGGAAGCCTACCAGCTCTCCTGATTACATAAACATTGATCAGCAGTTTCTGATCTATTTTATCTCTCAGAAGGTCAAGATAAATCTAGCTCATCTTCTGTTCAACCATCTCAGAACAAGTGTCAAAGAAACAAGAGAAAAGGAACGAACAAAAAGGGATTGGATACCCTTGGGAAGACTGATATCAGATATTCTTACAGAGAATAGGCTGATTGATCATCTGCAAGAGGCTCAAGAAATCAGCACTCTGGAACCTACTGTTGGCAAGCAGCTGAATGCCAAAAATCTGAAGAAAATGAAGTTGATAGAGAACATTAAGAAGGAGCCCAGCGTCACTCCTTTTGCTGAAATCTCCAGCAGAAGTGTCCCTCTGGACAACTTCCCTCTGTTCTCAGAGATTGACTCCAAATCAGAAATAATTCCGAGATATCTGGATGCTTGTAAAGCTGATGGTACAGCACCAAATCTGAATATTCAAGATCTTCAGCAGAAGGCTCCAGAGGTTGTTCTGAAGAAGAAAAAGAAAAGAAAAGCTGTTGCAGAAGGATCATCTCAACAGACTCCCAAGAAAAGAGGTAATCCTGCTTCTGTAACTGTTTTAGATTCAACTGCTGTATCAACATCTATTCCAATTCCAACTCCATCTGAAAATCCAACACCTCAAACTTTCGATTATTTTGACCTTGATTTTGACCCTTCAGAATCATTAACCCTCAGAAGATCTTGCTCCCAACCACAAAATCAAAATACTGAAGCCATACCAGAACAAGAACTTGCACAAGTTCTTTCTGATATAGACCAACACACTTCCGCTCCCGAAACAGAAAATCCAAATCCAAATCAAAACACAGAAGCACAACTTGAAACTCCCCTCTCACCAATACCAGAAACTCCACTCTCTCCAATACCAGAAATCCCTCAACCAGATATTAATCCACCCTCTCCTCAACCTGAACAATCTCCACAACCTGAGACTCAAACCTCTGAGGCTCAACCCTCTGAATCCCCTGAACCACAACCTTTGGCCATTCAATTGCCCTGTGGTACCACTGTGAATATTCCTCAACTTCCCTCTTCACCAGAAATAACTCCACCAAATTCCCCATCAAGTCCAATCGTAATTCCTGACTCTCCCACTCCCTCACCTAAGAAAAATTTGGATGACCACAACAAGACTGCCATTGATCTAACAGTCTTTGAACGCCTTGCTGCAATAAACAACAAAACTGCTATCCCTAAACCAAAACATCCAGATGTTGGTTCCAGCATATTGAACTTTGAAACAGATATACAGAAGTGGATCACTTCTCTGAAACAAGCAAGTCTGGAACTGGTTGATCCTACTGTATCAGACCTCCTCTGGACAAAATTCAGAAGATGGGTATGCGCTGAAACCTTTAAGTTGCAAGACCAGAGCTATGGACAGGCTCAACAGAACTTCAGCAATCTGCTGAAGGAAATTGAAGATCCAGTTCTGAGCAAGCTTCTTAAAGAAGAAGTACTCCCGCTGGACAATGCTCCTTGGTCTGAATATCGTCAACCAGAGTCAGAAGAACAGGTGATTCCAGCTGAAGAACAGGTTCAAGAAGAAGATATTGAAGAAAGCTCTGAGAAGCACCCTGTTTCTGAAGATCCTCAAGCTTCCTCTCTTGACAGGCAGACTCTGGAGGACTTGAAAAGATCTGATATGCTGATGAATGAAAGAATGGATAAGCAGGACATCAAAATTGATGTTATAGCAAACATGGTATCTCAGCAACAGGAAACCAGTAATCAAATCAAGAGCATGTTGGAAGCTCTGTTCACACGTCTTCCACCTTCCTCTTAGAATTTTCTTGTGTTTTCCTTGTTTTCTTTACATGTTTTTCTGTAATATTTTACGTGTTCTGAACTTATCATTGCTTCTGTTTTTAAAATAAACGCTTTTTTAGCTCTGATCATTTTAACTCTGATTATTTGTGCTTTTTGATAACTGACAAAAAGGGGAGAAAGAATGATATTTTTCAATAACGGATTACTGAGACATAAGTCTCAAACATTCTAACATTCTGATATATTTGAATTTCTTTCTTCTGAAAAGCTTACAGGTACAAGAATCTGATGAATCTGATGAACTCTGATAAAGTGAAGTTCTGATGCTCAAGGTCTCGTGGAATTAAAGGGAAGTAATCAACTCAAGGGGAGTTTTTCTCTTCGTTGCTCTGATACCTTTTATTCCTTATCTTTAATCTTTGATACCGTTTATTATTTATTTGTTTATCTCTGATACCTTTTTATTCTTTAATTTTAATTGGAAAAAATCCGGTTTTTGTCATCATCAAAAAGGGGGAGATTGTTAGAACATAGTTTGATTCTACAACCCTCAGTTAGAGTTTTGATGATAACAAAATACAAGATTAAAATTAATTGTAAGATTTATATAAGACATATATGCTACTTAAAATTATGTTGTGTATTTACAGAAACTTTGATGGAATCAGCATCAGAATAGCAGTATCAACATCAGCATCAGAAGATATGTCAGCATCAGAAGATCAAATAACATATGCTACACGCTGAAGTTACCAGATCATACGCTGAAGCCTGATGACCAGAATTTGCGCATAAAATACTCTGACTCTGATCAAGATCCTAACCAAGTCATCAGCACTCAGAAGCGTCAGAATAAGTTAAAGCCAAGAATACTCTGATTACCATAAGCAGAGAAGACTCTGAAGTGTCAACGTTACTAAGCATTCAAGACAGATTTATTACCAATGAATTTATTCCAAGACAAAGATCTTCTCAAAAAGGAAAGAACGTTATTAGCATTGAAATGGATTTATGGACAACCAACGTATCTCTTCCGTGGCTATTTAAACAAGACTATGTGAGAAAAGAAATGGCTAATAATCTTCACGCATATACACGCCTACGTAAACGTTCTCACTCATTCAATTTGCTAAAACTTTCAACCACGCCTACTCAAAAGCATTAGCAACCCAGTTTTCATTCTAAGCTTAATATTGTGTAATATCACATTTGTGATATATAGTTTTGTTAGAAAACATTAACACACACTTTTGTTCAAATTATCTGTAAGAGAATTTCCTTGAGATAAACCGGTCTGTGGTTAGACTCAAGAAGGCTTTAACAATTGTTAAAGTAGTTGTTGTATTCAGTTGAATATAGTGGATTAAGACCTCGTTGGAGAGAGGCGAAATCACCTTGACGGGTGGACTAGAGTAGTTTGAGATCAAAAGAACCTGGATAAAAATACCGTGTTGTCTGCACCTTTAATTTAAGATTTATAATTCAACCCCCCTTCTTGTGTTTTTCACATCTTCAAACTAGAGCTTCTGAAGAGATTTGAGCTAAAGAATTGCAAAGTTGCTATCACACCTGTTGATACGAATCAGAAGTTGGACTCTGATTCTGATGGAGAGGATGTGGTTGGTTCTCTAAGGTATTTGTGTAATACCAGACCTGATATTTGCTATGCAGTTGGAATGGTTAGCAGATTTATGAGCAAACCAAAGTAGTCTCATTACCAAGCTGCAGTCAGGATTTTGAGGTATGTGAAGGGAACTCTGAAGTATGGAGTGTTATTTTCGTCTCGAAGAAAGATTGAATCATAACTTTTGAGTTATTCAGACTCTGATTGGTGCGGAGATAGAGTGGACAAAAGAAGTACTTCTGGGTATTTATTCAAATTTCTAGGAGGCCCTATTTCTTGGTGTTCCAAGAAGCAACCCATTGTTGCGTTGTCAACTTGTGAAACTGGATATATTGCATGCACTCTGACTGCGTGTCAAGCTGTGTGAATTCTGAACTTGCTGAAAGATCTGAAGATTGAGGTAAATAAACCTCTGAAGCTGATGATTGATAACAAGTCTGCAATCAATCTTGTCAAGAATCCAGTGTTGCATGGGAGAAACAAGCATATTGAGACTAAGTATCATTTTCTGAGGAATCAAGTTCAGAATGAAATATTAGAAGTTGTGCACTGTAGCACCAAGAAGCAACTGACAGATGTTCTGACAAAAGCTATCAAAACTGATCAATTTCTTGGTTTAAGGGATGAAATTGGTATTGTCAGTTTTGGGTAAATATAAATTAAGAGATGGTGTTAGAATTAATTTAGATTTTATAATTAATTAAATATTAATTTATACTTAGAAATATCTTTTAGATTGTTTATATCTTTGTTAGAAGATATATATCTTAGATCTTCTTATATCTTTGTTAGAAGATATATTTTAAATTTAATTTTGTGTATAAATAACCTAGTAGAATAATTATTATAATTCATTGTAAACCTTTATTTTAAAGTTGTCATTAAATATTTCTTTTATCTTTTATTTTCCTTGTACACCAACAATTTCTATTGAATCAAAAAGATACTAAATATAATTAAATTTCTATTGAATCAAAAAGATACTAAATATAATAAAAAATAATTAGTATGAAAATCGTGGATAAAATTTTACCGAGAACAAGTTGCTCATTGTCAATGACAACAATGTCATGCTGAAACATGTCAGAATACATGAGAAAGGACAATAGACAACACAACGTAAGCAGCATCACCGACGTGCGCTGGCAACCTCATGCTCTAATCTAACCCACTCACTCCCACGTACGATTTTTTTTTTCTTTCTCAAACTGGCCTTTTATATACTATTTATTTATACTAAAACTCAAATATTTATTAAAATTTATTAGTTATAATTAAATGATAATATTTTTACATTAATTAAATTCTTATATAAAGTTAATTAAAATATATTTAAAGTATAATTTTTTTATAATATTAATAAATTATAAATTACATTTAATTTTTATTTTAATTATTTATCAAATACTATTCATCGGTGCTTATGATTTATGCACCGTTTACATAAAAAGTATATAATAATTAATTTCTTCATATTTTTATATTTTCTTTTTATTAAATATATTTGTTTTTAACTTTTTAAGAAATAATAAAATTATTTTAAAAAATAAAAAAATTGATATTTTCTTCGCACATAATAAAACAAGAAGAAAAAAAATTCAATTTTTGTATTTTCTCTTTTGATAGAAAATAATTTCATCTTTTTTGTTAGCTTACGATCCTTTCGAAGCTATTTCATCATTCATCTGAAAACAGAGAGCGAATCTCAATAAAAAAAGTTTCCTTTTTTATTCACTGTGATAGCATCAGAATCTTCAAACTCACACATTTCATCACCCTTTTGTACGGTAATTCATATTTTTGTTTTTATCATTTGAATTGAATCTCATTCGATTTTATCATCCAATTCATTTTTGCATGCATGCTATTGCATTTTTCTTTTTGTTTTTCTGCATTTTATGTAAGCATTTTTTGAAAATTTGAAGTTTTTTGGTTTTCTGGGTATTGGAATTTTTGACCAGATAATATGCAAGCATCAAGTGTTTCAGTTAAAGGTGGCATTTTTGGGGCTCAAAACCAAAGGGGGTTGGTGGGTTTTGGAGAATTCAGAAATGGGAGTGTGGTAAGACCCAGAAGAGTTTGTTTGACAAAAAATTCAAATTTCTGTGGCTCAAGGCTTGGTTCTGTCAGTGTTGAATCTGGACTAAGAAGTGGAAGAGTTGGTTTTGGTGGCATTCTTGTGTCCTCTGCTAAGTCCAGAGAATTCAGGGTTCATGCTTCTGGGTTGCATTCTGGTGATGATTTTTCTTTAATGTGTTTTGTATATTAGTTTTTGATTAATGTAGATGGACCGTGTTTGTTTGTTCAATGATTCTTTGTTTAAATTTCTTGGCAAGATTGCTTATTTGATGTTAGGACTTAGGAGAATGCAAATTGTAGTATATGAAGTCATAACATGCTATGCTACCTAATCTTAATTTATAGTCTAGATGGTACTACATCATAAATGAGCTTTGGAGCACTGATGCTTCAAATTGAAAGTGTGTCTGACATGTGTTAGTGTATGCTATCGACCTGAGACCAACATGTTATTAGATTCAATCACTTCCATTTTCTTAAAATATTATTTGAGTTGACATGTCATTGTCGTGACACCGTGTGTCTAGTGTGTCTGGTGTCTGTTTCGGTGCTTCATAGTAGATGAATGGTTTATTTTGCTCTTCAATAGTTAAGAGTGTATACTATAGAATTCCTCGTTTTTATTGCCTTTAGTTCCGTAGTGTGGTTCTAAATATCATCTCAAGAATATATATGCTATCACTATGCTTATGTGTGTAGTTACATTTGCTTTGATTTTGAAACCAATGTTTTAGTGCTGAAAATTCTATTTTACAAGTTTTATGTTTGCAAAGTATTTGAATGATTTTTCTATGTTTCATAAGCTTTTTGTCTGAATATGGGTTGCAGATGGAGATGCCGAGCATGTTGTCCCCGCCGTTCCTCTGGGAAAACCTTCTGGAACTGTGCTACCCTATGTTGGTGTTGCTTGCCTTGGAGCCATTTTATTCGGATACCATCTCGGGTATGGATAGCCTCTTAATGTCTCAAGCTTTTTGGTTCTATGACAAGTATTGAATCTTAAGTAGAACTGTTGCTACTTTTCATTTAATAACATATTTTCTTTTGATAACTCTAGAAATCCCTGTTTGGTGCAGGGTGGTAAATGGTGCTCTTGAATACCTTGCTATTGAACTTGGGATAGTTGAAAATACAGTTCTACAAGGTAATGCATATGATTGATCTTTCGGACAATGAAAATTTTAGATATTTATGAGAATGCTTTCTTCGTTTTAAAGTAGCCTCATTCATGAATGTGAAATCCTTGAACAGGATGGATTGTCAGCTCGCTACTTGCTGGTGCCACGGTTGGTTCGTTCACTGGTGGAACATTGGCTGACAAATTTGGAAGAACTAGGACGTTTCAGTTAGATGCAATCCCTCTAGCAATTGGAGCATATCTTTGGTACGTCAGTTGTTGTTTGTTGAGGAAAAAGATCAATGTTTATATATTTTTGGAAACCTGATTTGTTAAACTAGGACGTGTTTACAGTGCTACAGCACAAAGTGTTCAGACAATGATCATCGGTCGTTTGCTTGCTGGTATAGGAATTGGCGTCACATCTGCTATAGTACCACTATACATATCAGAGGTGGCGACTTTGTAAATTTATCGTATATTTGTGATTGTGATTACATATTTTATATTGGAAATGTAACGGCTCCTTTTGGGCAGATTTCACCAACTGAAATCCGTGGCGCGCTCGGTTCTATCAATCAACTCTTTATATGTATTGGGATTCTAGTAGCACTGGTGGTTGGTCTGCCTCTTGCACAAAACCCATTATGGTATTGAGTTGTTTACCCTAAACATTTTTTTGTCGGCGTGTGTTATTCATCTAACCTCGTTGGGAGCTGTGTATTTCTTCTGGTGACTAATATCATCTTGAGATTCTTTCGACTTGGAGGACTTGGAAACATTTGCTTGTCAATTATACTTCTTGTATCCCAGTTATTTTATTTTTTCAGGTGGAGAACAATGTTTGGCATTGCAGTAGTTCCATCCGTTCTATTAGCTCTAGGAATGGCAATTGCTCCAGAAAGTCCCCGTTGGCTTTTCCAGGTTTTCTTGCAACTCTCTAGTATCTTTAGTCGTGGAAGAAATACTCCCTCCGTTCCTTGTTATAAGTAAATTTCTACTTTTTAGATTCATTAAATAACTAATTTATCCGGTTTATATATAGACCAGATACATCGCGTCAGTTATTCAATGAATCTACAAAGCTATATTAAACAATATAAGCTTATTGTAATGTATGGGAAGTAAAGCACATCAAAGCATCATTGTTTTGTTAAATGCTTAAAATGGATTAACATTGTCTAACCGAAGATACACATAATACATATATGTTAAGAATTTAACGAGATAATTTTATTGTAGGTTTTCTGAGACAATTCCATGTATATTGTTTTACAGCAAGGAAAAATCATTGAAGCTGAAAAGGCTATTAAAACACTATATGGAAAAGAAAGAGTTCCGGCAGTTATGCATGACTTAAGAACAGCGAGTCAAGGATCTTCTGAACCCGAAGCAGGGTGGTTGGATCTGTTTAGTAGCCGATATTGGAAAGGTATCCTATATTTCATTTCACCCTATACACAGTTCGATTTGATCAGTTATGAGACTTCCTTTTACGATTGATTTATGCTTTACGGAAAAATGTCTTCTTGCAGTTGTCAGTGTTGGGGCAGCACTTTTCTTGTTCCAACAGTTCGCCGGAATAAACGCTTTGGTGTATTATTCAACTTCTGTGTTCCGCAATGCTGGAATTGCTTCTGATGTCGCAGCAAGTGCCCTGGTTGGCGCATCAAATGTCATTGGTTAGTAGTTTTAAATCTTAAATATTTCGATTGTGCTTTCAATTAAAAAAGGTTGCTTCTGTATATTGCAAAATTATGGTATTGGTTCTATCTTTCTGACTTCTGTTTTTTCGTTGTTGTAGGAACCGCCATTGCTTCCTCGTTGATGGACAAACAAGGGCGGAAAAGTCTCCTTATCACGAGTTTTACTGGGATGGTAATGCATCAATTCTTATTTAGACTTTTTATTTGTTTATGTTTCTTTCTGAATACCTTAATTTTATTTCTTGTGCAATATAATGTATTCATCTTACTATTATTCGTCGAATTCACCATGTAACTTTGATTCATATAATTGACCGTCTTTGCTCTATGTCTTTCCCAGGCTGCTTCTATGTTGCTTCTTTCTCTCACTTTTAGTTGGAAGGTCCTTGCACCATACTCCGGGCCTCTTGCGGTCCTAGGGACTGTTTTGTATGTCACTTAATTTCATCAATAATAGTGATTCTATTCATGAAAATGTAACAAAGTTTTTTTATTTATACGATCTTTGAATTCTAACCAGCTATGTCCTATCCTTCTCTCTCGGTGCTGGTCCTGTGCCCGCCCTTCTTCTACCGGAGATATTTGCTTCGAGAATTAGAGCAAAAGCAGTTTCTTTGGCACTAGGCACACATTGGGTAAGTGATTTCACTATGAAATATAACATTTTCTCATGTGTTGATCCCTTTATCGTTTCTAATCGAACATGGTATGTGTTTTTCTCGTCTTAAACAGATCTCCAACTTCGTCATTGGTCTCTCTTTCTTGAGTGTTGTGAACAAGTTTGGTATCAGCTCGGTGTACTTGGGATTCGCAGCTGTATGTGTTCTTGCCGTTTTGTACATAACCAGCAACGTTGTGGAAACAAAAGGTCGCTCGTTGGAAGCAATAGAACGCGAGCTGAGCTCTCAAGCTTGAGAAACTTCCGGAAGTGATGAATGTGATCATCATAATCACAAGGCTGCTTAATAAACTGTTTTATGTTTGTACTCTTGCTAAGCAAAAGTTGTAGCTGCACTATGGCCAAGTTGTTTGTTGTAATCAAAATTTGTTGGTTTGCAAATATGGTAACAATAATGTGTGAGCTTTTGTTAAGCACTTGTATGCAGCAGAACCATCTTTTTTACAGTTTTTATCAGTAACCAACAAATATAGCACCTGAATATAGAATAAGCAATATATTCATGTTTCAATGTCATGAGAAGAAGCAATATATTCATCCCTTCTGTTCTACATTGATAGTAAGACGCAGTTTGATATTCATGACTTCTATTCAATCCCAAAATGGAATCAACGCTGCAATTCATCACTTGCATGACCAAGTTATTATATTCCATGGAGACAAGATTGGCTATCTAAAATATACAACCAAGCATCTTAGTTGGGTGAAAAATCTGCTCTACTATTTTAATTATTGGGATGGAACAGTTTTTGCAAGTGGAATTGTTAGTGCTTTTAATTCTCACAATAAGGATGAAGCTTATATTTTCAAAGGAAATCACTATGAAATACAGTTAATGACAACAGTCAAATGATTAAAAATATTTAGGTTTGAATACATTTTAGTCCTCCTATATCTAGTTTCCTAATATTTTAGTTCCTCTTTAAAAAAAATCAATTATTAGGTCTCTTATATCAATTTTGGTGAATTTTTGTTGCTCTTTGACCATTTGTCTCCTATTTTAAAGATATGACACTCCAAGATGAAACCAGTTATTTACCACATCATTAAAAAATATAATTATTCATTTTTTATTTGTATATTTATTTTATTTTTTATTTAGAAATAACTTATTTAATTTAAAGGAATAAAATAACATTATAGCATTTGGAGTGGGAACTGTGAATCTCCGTTCACACGATTGCCTTCAACGTCGCTTTCTTCCCAACAACGCCTAGTCCCTTCCTCACCGATTCCATCTCGCAAAAACTGTAGCCCCAACTTTAACTCCAACCGCAAATCCTATGTCAATCAAAATCGTCGCCGAAAACGAAGTCTGGTCTCCACACCGCCAGCGAAACAAAACAATCAGAGACAAACCGGAGATCGTCCTGTTGCTATGGTGAATCTTGTTATGGGACAAGTTATGATTCTCAAAAGAGGTGAGAAATTGAGTCCAAAAGTTTGTTGGAAATCCACCAAATATCTATGATGAATTTCTACCAATCTTGATGAACAAGATTGATATCACCACACAATGACAATGAATTATGAGAAAAGAAAGAAAAAAAGAAAGAAGGCAATTATTTTCTCCAAAGTTTCTCTCTGTCCACAAACTGTGAAAAACTTTATTAATCAATTGTAACTGCAAATTCTGTGATTACAATGAATTGACTTAATTACAAAATTAAGAGTTACTCCCTTTATTTATAGATTTAGGTTAGCTTGCTCCCTAAGCCAAAGCCCAAAACTATAAAAGCCCAAAATACCTATTTTTATACTAAAACAAATCTATCTCTTTTAGATCTAAATCAAATTTATCTAAATCTAAAACCAATCAAATATGTGTGCAGCTTGCTTCGATCCACAAGCTCTTCGACTGGGCAACCTCCCTTCGACACACACACTATTTCGACACAATCGAATTACAATTTAATACACCACCTAACTCATTGTGTCTAAACTATCTATATTCATCACGGTTCTTAGTCTTCTGAATACTTCAACCTGCACTCCCTTCATCATGATGTCTGCAATCTGATTCTCAGTTCTGCAGTGTTCCAAATTCATCTTCCCATCTGCTACCTGTTCTCGAAGATAGTGGAACCTCATTTCGATGTGCTTTCTTTGACCATGTGCTATCGGGTTCTTCTCCAGATTGATAACTTACATGCTGTCGATCTTCATGGTAATTGCTCCATGATCTTTCCCTGTTATCTCTTTGACCAAGTTCACCTTCCAAGTTGCTTTACATGCACAAAGAGAAACAATTATGTATTCTGCTTCGCATGATGATAATACCACTATTGTTTCCTTTCTTGAACTCCAAGTAACTGGTGCACCACCTAACATAAACACATATCCTGCTGTTGATTTTCGATCTTCAGCATCACTACACCAACTCGAATCAGTGTATCCCACTAACTTGCATTCTTTTCCTTTATCAGCTGCAAGAAACAAAATGCCACAGTCGAGAGTTCCTTTGAGATACCTTAGCATCCTCTTCACTACTTCTAGATATGATACCTTTGGCTTCTGCATGAATCTACTTACCATACCTACACTATATGCTAAGTCAGGCATTGTATGACAAATGTATCTCAATGACCCAATAAAAGTCTTCTGTATTGAGTTCTATCGATATCATCTTCATCTGCATCTTTCGACAGTTGCAGTCTTGGTTCTGTAGGTGTCGAAGTTGAGTTGCATTCTTCCATCTTAAATATCTTGAGAATTTCTCCTACATATCTTCTTTGATGCATCATCAAACCTCTACCGCTCTTGTAGAATTTAATGCCAAGGAAATATGAAATCTCACCCAGATCAGACTTTTTGAATTCCTTGCTGAGATCACCCTTTGAAGTCTTCGATCTCACTTTTGCAGCCACCTGTTATCAACAAATCATCGACATAGAGACATAGTATAAGCAATTCACTATTGCTTCTTCTTACATATACTCAATGTTCAGTTGTGCACTTCACAAATTCCTTCTCTCTTAAGAAACTATCAATTTTCTTATTCCAAGCTCTTGGAGCTTGTTTCAATCCATACAGGGCTTTATGCAACCTGTACACCTTTCTCTTTTCTTCATGTTTCACAAACCCAACTGGTTATTTAACATAAATTTCTTCGTCTAAGAATCCATTCAGGATTGCACACTTCACGTTCATCTGACATATGTGTCATCTACTTATTTCTGCTAGACCAATAACCAACCTAATTGTTTCGATCCTACCAACAGGTGCAAAAACTTCATCGAAGTCTATTCCTTCTTTCTATTGAAACCCTTTCACCACAAGCCTTGCTTTGTGTCGAGTTACTTCCCCTTTGGAATTCATTTTCACTTTGTATACCCACTTGACATCAATTGCCTTCTTGCCTTAAGGAAATTCGACAAGTGACCAAGTGTTGTTGTATTCGATAGACTTCACTTCTTCGTTCATTACTTTTACCCACTTCGAATCCTTTAATGCTTCAGCTGCATTGACAGATTCGACATCTGCATAGAAAGAATAATGTACCAACTTACCTTCATTATCTATCACATCATCTGATGTAATCACACAATCTTGCAATCTTGCAGGCATGCATCTTGTTCTTTGAAGTCTGCTTGTACTTGGTTGATCTATAACTGCTGGTTCCTCTTGTCGAACTTCTCTTTCGAATTGAGTTTCTGGTTCTTCAAGTAGGATTCCCACTGAATCTTTCTTGACATTTTCAGTCCAATCCTATTCTTTAAGCTCATCTATGATCACGTCTCTGCTGATCACACTCTTCTTGTTCACTGGGTCGAATAACTTGTAACCTCTTATCGAATGATATCCAACTAGAATCATTTGACTCGACTTGTCATCAAGTTTTCTTCTCAACTAATCTGGTACATGTCTATGTGCAATAGATCCAAATACTTTCAGATGACTTAAGCTAGGCTTCACACCAGACCAACATTGTTCTGGAGTAATTCCTTCTAGCTTCTTCGTAGGACATCTGTTCAAAATGTATGTTGCAGTCGACACAGCTTCACCCTAAAACTCTTTAGGTAAATTCTTTCCTTTCAACATACTTCTCACCATATTCATGATGGTTCGATTCTTCCTTTCTGCAGTTCCATTATGCTGTGGAGTATAGGGCAACACCATCTCATGCATAATCCCTTCATTTTCACATAACCTTTCGAAGTCTTTCGACACATACTCTCCACCACCACCAGTTCTCAAAACTTTGAGTTTTCGACCACTTTGTCTTTCGACCATAGACTTAAACTTGGCAAATACCTCGATCACTTCACTTTTCTTCTTGATCAGGTAAGTCCACAGCTTTCGAATGAAATCATCTATGAATGTAACAAAGTATTTGTTACCTCTCATTGAATCCACCTAGATTGGTCCACATACATTAGAGTATATGACTTCAAGAATAACCTTCGATCTGCTTCCTGCATCCTTGTTGAAGCTATTCTTGTGCTGCTTCGCCTGCACACATTCCTCACATACCTCGTTTAGAATGTCGAATTTTGACAATCTTGAAACCATATTTCTTCTCTTCAAATATCTGATGTCTCTGAAGTTGAGATGGCCTAGTCGATAATGCCACATTCATTCATCTCTGCTAGCTGCAGTCGAAAGGCACTTGCGCTCCATCACATTTAGTTCGATCTTGAAGGTACTATTCTGAGACATAGGAGCCTTCAAGATTAATCTTCCATTTACGTCGACGACTCTCATCATCTTATCTTTGATCGACACTTTATAATTCTTTTCGACCAATTACCCTATACTGATCAAATTGCTCTTCATGCCTGGTATGTACAACACATTGGAAATTACTGACCTCTTGCCATCTTTCATCATAATCATAACATCACCAATACCTTCAACTGCTAGGGTATTGTCATTTGCGAATTTTACCATATTTTTAATTGAGGGTTTTATGTTGACAAACTAGTATTTCCTTTCAGACATATGTGATGAGAATCCTGAATCCAAGTAACATTGGTCCTTGAATCTATCTTCATCTCTTATTGTGACCATCAACATCATCTCTTCTTCTTCTTCTTCATGTTTTGCAAACTTTGCATAAGTTTCTTTATTCTTTCGCTTTTCTGGACAATCACTCGAATATTGACCATACTTCTAACAATTATAACATTGAATGTGACTCTTGTCAGGTTTTCGACCACCACCTCTTCCTCTATTTGCAACACTACCTCTTTGGTTGCCTTGGTATGGTCTTCTATGATTCGACACATTTCCTTCATTCTGGTTTCCTCTACTAGTCGATTTGTTGTAGCCACCTCTACCTCTGTCGAACCACTTTCCTTTGCTTTTGGTTTCTTTTGTTGAATGTGCCTGCAAAGCCACATCACTCTTCGACTTTCCTGCAGCTCTTTCAGTCATTCTTTGTTCATGAGATTCAAGCGTCCCTTGAAGCTCTTCCTTTGTCAATTTTAACAAGTCTTTCCCCTCTTCTATAGCCACCACAACATGGTCGAACTTAGGAGCCAAAGATCTCAAGATCTTCGAAACAACAGCTCTTGTTGTTAATGTTTCTCCATATACCTTGATTTGATTCACTAGTTTCGTAACCCTAGTGAAGAAATCAGATATGCTCTCACTATCTTCCATCTGAAGCAATTCATACGTTCTCTTGTGAGTTTGTAACCTCACTTATTTCACATTTTCTGCACCACCAAAAGACTTCTCAAGAACCTCCCAAGCTTCTTTTGCAAATTCTGAATCAATCCATTTTTCAAAATTTTCTGGACCAAGACATTGATGAATTATAAAGAGTGTTTTATAACTCAACTTCTCAGATTTTGTGTGTTTCTTCTTTTCTTCTTCTGAAGCGTTTTCTCCAAGCACTTCCAATCCATCCTTTACAAGATCCCAAAGATCTTGACACCTGAATAAAACTTTCATCTGTTTGCACCAATTCTCATAGTTGTCTACTTTCAGAATTGGTAGAGTTGCTGGATAATTTACATTTCTATAACTCGCCATCGTGAATTCTTCTTCTTCCTCAATCGTTCTTGATCGATACTTCCCTTGAATCGATTAATTGAGCTCTTGATACCAGATGTTGGAAATCCATCAAATATCTATGATGAATTTCTATCAATCTTGATGAACAAGATTGATATCACCATACAATGATAATGAATTATGAGAAAAGAAAAGAAAGAAGACAATTATTTTTTGCAGAGTTTCTCTCTGCCCACAAACTGTGGAATACTTTATTAATCACTTGCAACTGCAAATTACGTGATTACAATAAATTGAATTAATTACAAAATTAAGGATTACTCCCTCTATTTATAGATTTAGGTTAACTTGCTCCCTAAGCCAAAGCCCACAACTATAAAAGCCCAAAATACATATTTTGGTACTAAATCAAATCTATTTATTTTAGATCTAAATCAAATTTATCTAAATCTAAACCCAATCAAATCTGTGTGTAGCTTGCTTTGATCCACAAACTTTTCGACTGGGCAACCTCCCTTCGACACACACTGTTTGGACACAATCGAATTACAATTTAACAAGATTAACGATGAAGGACTCATTTTTCTATGGATCTGGATTTGGACAAATGTGATTTGGTGTTGGAATCGACGGATCGGTTTGGACCTGAACCATTGGCGATGCAAAGGCATATTAGGATTTCAAAATCAAATTTGAAAGACAGAATTTATGTTGGATCAACGTTTTTTACTTCTCCTCCTCTAGTTATGTTCTGGTTCCGTTTTTTTAATAAGAAACGTTGAAAGTGAAGCAAAAGTTTAGTAATGAGGTCAAGGTGTTTGATTTTCACATCGAAGAATAAAGTTAGTTGTTTTAGTTTTAGATTTTCAGGTCTTTAGTTATATTTTGAGTTTATTTTCTTTCTGCCGTACCAGTATTTATGTAATTCAATGGTAATAGAAGAGAGCATTTAATATTACTTTTCATTATTGATATAAGTATTCAATGTTATTAGTATATTCAATGAGTGTTCAGATAAGTTAAATATCTGAAAAAATAAATTATTTGCAATTTCAACTCTAAATGTCATAATATTATTTTATTCTTTAAATTAAATAATTCTTTTTTGAAAAAATACAAAATAAAAAATTATATCTTTTAATGATGTGATAAATGACTGATTTTATTTTGGGATGGTATGTCATTAAAATAAAAGACAAATGACAAGAAATCAATAAAAAATCATCAAAAATGATATTGGAGAATCTAACCGTTAATTTTTTTTTTAAAAGAAACTAAACTGTTAGAGCATTCACATTCATCATACCCATTTGGGTTCTTTAAATGGGACCCACATATTTTTTTTATTATTTCACACTTCTCAATTTTTTAAACAACTCATCTACAATTCTCAAATATCTACGTAAGAGCATGATTATCGGTGTTCTTTGAGAGTTCCTACACATTTATTAAAGAAATTGTGTCAATAATAAATGGATATTTCACTTGTTTTCACGTTCCTGAACTAAAGCACGTCCTCATACTAAAACACGTTTCTTAAATTTTATTTGGTCTTTTTATTCTTTTTTTCCTCAAAAATTGTTAAATGTAATTGATTTGTTTTAAATATAGAACCCATTTTAAATTTTTTGATGAGTTACATGGATATTTGAGAATTGTAGATGGGTTGTTTAAAAAATTGAGAAGTGTGAAATAATATAAAAAATTACGTGAGTCTCATTTAAAGAACTCAAATGAGTATGATGGATGTGAATGCTCTAAAAACTAGATATAATAAAATTAAAAATGTATTTAAGTCAAATATTTATCACTTTTGTGACAGCATGTTGATGAACAAACTTATTCTATGGTCGTTAATTTTTCAATTCGGATAGAAGAGTAAATGCTTCTATTCTAAGTTGGCAGCTGAGTATATAATTTGTACAATAATATCAAATAATAAAGTTATATAAATTTTTGATTCTTATAAATATTTCAAATTTTGTATTTAATTTTTTTAAAATTTTCTTTTAAAAAATAATCATCTTAAAATATTAAATTTTAACTTTTAATTTTTTATAATTTATGAATGATTTTTATAATTTAACAACGATTTTTATTTAACAACAAAAACTAAAAATTATTTTAATTATAATTTTGTTTAGAGGAACTTTTTAATTTTTTAAGAAAACTATTCTTTAAAAAAAAATTTAAAAAAATAAAAAAAAAATTTAAAATATTTAAAAGCACCAAAAACTTATTTAACAATAAAAACATATATAAATATACACATCAAAATCTGAAACTACAAACTTATATAAATAAGTAATGAATATAAATCATTATTGGCCAAACGACATTCCGATATGGTGGCGGCAAGGACGGAGCTAATTGTGTCAAAGGGTGGGCTCATGCCCCACCACAATTGCTACAATTTTAGTAGTAGTTATATTCATAATATATTTAAATATTAAATATGTTAAAAATTAGGAAGAAACTTCTCTAATGGCCCCCATTTAATTAATAATAATTCAATTTCTAACACAATCATCCCTATATTTACTCCATATTTCACGTACTGTCAATTTTTTTTTGAAAAATAATTATTTTTATATATTAAATAAAATAAATACTTTAAATAAAATAAAAGAAACTAATTATTCTTTTCTTATTCCTATTAATTTTCTTTGACTCTTTCCAAACACAACCAAAATGTTTCTCTATTATTAGTTTATTCTCCATTGTTGATCTTTTAATTTTTTTTATTTTTAAATTTTATGAATTTATAATTTATTTTTATTATTATAATAAAAGTGAAAATATATTATGACTTCATTGAGTTTTAGATTTGTGTTAATTGTAGAAAATTTATTGTTAGAGTTTTCTAGTTTTTATTTGAAATTGTTGTGTTTGTATCAATTTTATATCAATAGTATGAATTGATTATGAATATGATTTTAATTGTGTTTTTTTATTTATTTTTTAATAATAATCAATGGAAAAATATTTCAAAAGAAAATCAACAGAGTAATCATCAACTTCTAATCCCCAAACACTAAATGAAAGTGGAAGCGTCAAATTGAGCTCCCCCTTGAAAAAATGATTTTTGGAGTTTGATTTGAATAAACTTCTTAATGATTTCGGTTTAAGACCAAAAAATCATATTATTATCCAAGTGATAGAGATGAAATTAGAAGATATTATTTTTAAAAGGGTCCTTGTCAACCAAAAGAGATTAATTTTTCACAAAGAAAGTTTGGAAATACATTTCACAAGTTTAATTCATAGAGGTATTTAAAATATGGTAGTTGGTAAGAATATAGTCAAAGCGAGGATGTTGTATATTGTTTATGTTGTTATCTTATGAGGTCACATGTAGAAGAACATTGAGGTTGTGGTGACGCCTTTATAACATAAGGCTTTACAAATTGGAAAAAAAGTGAAAGGTTTCGAGTTCATCTTGGAGGTACAAATAACTCTCATAATCAAGCATGGAGAAATTGTCAAGCCCTAATGAAACAAAAGCAACATATTGAAGGCGTCTTGTGTAAACAATCCAATCAAGTTAAAGAGGATTATCGAATTCATTTGACCGGTATAATTGATTGCATTCGATATTTATTAGCCCAAGGTTTAGCTTTTCGTGGTAATGATGAGTCAATTTCATCAAGAAATAAGGGGAATTTTCTTGAACTTATGAACTTTCTTGTTAACCACAATGAAGCTATTTATAAAGTTTGAAAAAATTGTCGTGGAAATCTTAAGTTAACATCTCCTGATATTCAAAAGGATATTGTTAAAGTTGTTGTAAGTGTCACTACACAAGTTATACTTGATGATCTTGGAGTGATTTATTTTCTATTTTAATTGATGAATCTCGTGATATTTCAGTGAAGGAGAAAATGGTTGTGGTTATACGTTATGTGAATAATGAAGGAAAAGTTATTGAGCGTTTTCTTGGTGTTATTCATGTTTCAAATACTACTGCTCCAACACTGAAATCGACTTTGGAGTCATTATTTGCAAAATATGGATTAAGTTTATCAAGGATACGTGGACAATGATATGATGGAACAAGTAATATGCAAGGTGAATACAATGGTCTAAAAAGCTTGATATTAAAAGAGAATAGTTCTGCATTTTTTATTCATTGTTTTGCCCATCAACTCCAATTAGCTCTTGTGACATTAGCAAAAAAACATTATGAAGTTTCTCTATTTTTAAATTTGGTTGCTAATTTATCTAATGTTGTTGGAGCATTATGTAAGCGCCGAGATATTCTTCATGAAAGTCAAGCTACAAAGGTGAAACACTACGCCAAAAAAGACCTAAGAAAGCGCATTTTTTTCCCTTTAGCAGCGCTTAAGAGCGCTGCCTATGGTGGCGCTGCCGTAGGTATAGACATCGCTTTTTTTTTTACGCAAAAGCGTTGCCATATTTATTCTTTAGCAGCACTTTTCCCTGGAAAATCGCTTTCTAAGGTAGGTCTCTAGCAGCACATTTTCCTGAAAAAACGCTTTCTATTGACCCCCTTTAGACAGCGCTTTCAAAAGCACTGTCTAATGTATTTTTAAGGCGTCTTTAAGCAGCGCTTTTCTAGGAAAAGCGCTTTCTAAAGTAGGCGTTTAGCAACGCTTTTTCCTAAAAAGCGCTTTCGTTGCTTCACGTAAATTTAAGCATTTTTTTATGTAAAAACATTGTGTATTCTTTCTTTTTTAGAAGACATATTTTTGGGAATAATCCCATAAACTTGTACTTCAAGCCTTACATTTCAACGATCCTTTATTTCAACAAAGAAGTCGTTACATACAAAAAAGAGAGGCATTATATACCATTATAATACCATTATATACCAGTATATACCAAAATATAAACACCATTATAATTCAATTCACATGTTTGCTACTAAGTAGGAGGAGGATGCATTATAATAAGGACAAATTTATGACTATTTCGAACAACAAACTCCAAGAATTCCGTATAAAGGTGATAATATTCAAGTACAACAAAACCTTCTATTCGAATCCGCTTATATATGATATGTGCCAAATTAGTTTCAGTCTGAAATCGCCAAAATCCGACGAGCGGACGGTCCTGGTCCTGCAAATAAGGTATGAACAGAATAACACGGTCAATTAAACTAACTTGGGTCCAACACAATTAAAAAATTTCATAACACTTTTCAACTTCCAATACCTTATATGATTCTTTTCTGAATAAAGTATTCACACAATTCCTCCTTGATTTCTTCCAATTGATTTTTCGTGTAATGAGCACACTTGCATTCATCAAAGTACTACATAACAAAACATAATATGCATGATTTAGTTAAAAGTGATAAATTATATGAAATATCTGATAAATATTAAAATAAATCCTAAGTTATAAATCCATACCGTGATTGGAATCTCTATTCGATTCAAAAGAAGGATTTCTTTCATAAACCTCAAAACAAAGTATCTGCAATCTATACTGTTACGTTGTTGAGTACACTACATAGAAAAACAAATAAGAATGTATAGTTGTCTTGTTTTATCAAGTAGCATCACTATTATAAGCAAAATTGTGAAAATTAATGTACTTCCACTTTGATCCATGTAATGTTGCTTGATCTAGATCGTGATACTCGAGCTTCTCTTTGAGAGCGGAATACTTGCATTGATCTAACAAAATAAAAACATATATTTAGAATAATATCACAGAAATAATTAAATATACAAATACACACGAATATTTAGAACAATCTCACTTACGTATCAATCATTAACTTCATATCTGGATAATTTGTCCATTCACCATCTACTGAATTCAGATAATAAACCACTTCTTTGAAAGGATCAATAGCAACCAACAACCAGTGATGTCTATAAATTAAAACAAAAGTTTAGATGAAAATATTCAACACAAAAGATACAGAGATTAGAATGAACTTAGAATGAAGTACTAACCCCACAGAAATCGTATTATACGGTAAAAGATACAAGCTTTCTGTACTGATGGCCATGAATCTCCCAACTAAGTGATTTCTTACTGAATCTGGATCCTGAACAATTGATGCTCCGTTGACACGGGAGGAAGACACGAGATGGAATCTATTTAACAATTGATTCTCGCGCATCAATGTTTCATACAAGAACCTTAAATAAAAACATAATAAACATTAAACTATTTTCATTGAAATGTGTAAATAAATTGTTTGACTAATTAAATAATAGATTGATCGCATTACCAGATGTATGAGTACACAACACCGATGCTTAATTCTGTATGCTGAAAATTTTGTTCCATTTCCTCTTTTGCAATTGTTTCGAAGTAAGAAAAACCAAATATACCTTCCTCCATATCCATTTGACTAATAACACCATTCATCAAATTTGATGTTCCCACAAGTGTTTCAAGACACATCCAGAATCGAGGTACAAAAGGTTTTCTTGCCCCGATTCTTGAAAGATCATTTTTCTTGTTGGGTACGCTACTAAATTTCTGGCTCACTTGTTGTGACCGTTGAGCAGGTACCTAAAAATCATATAACTTAGGTAACTTATAAAATCATACAGTTTTTGAATTCGGATCATATAATTAACACTTTAAATGTACCTCTTTTTGTGATGCAATAGACTCCCTGTGTCGCAAAATCTCTTTATCCTTAGATGCGGGTTTTGTAGGAGTCTGAAATTAACATGTACTAAAAATGTACGTAATGGTTCAGAATTGAAACTTGAATACTAAAAGATTCATAATGGTTTTCAACATACCTCATCATCTATGAAAATGAGGTCCGACAGCCATGCAACAAATGATCCTATTGCATCTCGTAGCAATGTTGTCTCTGAAATAATGTCAGGTACTGGTAGCAACGCATCCAGATCTAATGCAACATCAACTGATACTTTCAGATGTCCATCAGGGAGCGGTCTATGGTGAAGTAAATCTCCTAAAGTGTTATGCACTTTTCCCTTGCCAACTAAGCGATAAGTAGGTGACGATAAGTATAGCTGACAAGATGAAATGCCCTAAACCAATAATAAATATGTTACTATTAATGTGTATATATGTCAGTTAAAATAAATGTGCTAGTTTAATTTCATAATAACATATATAATTACCTCGGGAAATTTATTTTGACAATTGATACTAGCTTTGTCACTAGTTTCTTTCGCCTCTGAACTGCACTTTTGCGCCATATATCTCTCTCTATCTTATTGCATTCACGGACTTGCGCCTTTAATTCCTACAATGTTTGCATCACTTCTTGATTGCTAGGATTTCTTTTACTTGGATGCTTATACAAGGAAGATGGAGTCACACCATGTACTTTACCCCTCACCCGACCGGGATACTCAACAACATTTAGTGCACGACTAAGTACGCTCTTGTTATCCTGGTCCTCATCTGTGGTTACCAATTGAGATAGAGTCTCCTGAAATTCATTTACATATATATCGAAAATTATTAGTGGAGATAAAAAATTAAGTATATACCAAGAAACTTTTGATTTACTTAAAGACACAATGTTATACTTACACATTCATCATAAATATGTTGAACATCTTCCCTAACAACTCCATCCTTGCCCACACGAGCTTCCTTCCACAAAACATGTGTCGCAAGTGATGTTTCGTCACCTCTAACTGCGCATTGACACAAATCATAAGATCATCAATTATAACACATTGAGACAATTAATAAGATCGTAGCATTTATATATACTTACAATTTTTTGCTGTAAGCGTGTATATCCCAAACTCCCTTTTCTGTATGGATACGTGGGTGTTGATGCTCTCTCGCGATTTATGTCACTCACTTTCTTGAATTTCTCATTTTCTATTCGTTTGGATACAAATTCATCCCATTCTTCGGGTCCAATGAAGTTGCTATACTTCATTGGACGATCCGCTTTAACAAGATTTCCTTGCTCATCCTTAAGAAATTTGTTTGTTAAAAAAGTTCTCCACCCTCTGTGTCTTTTTCCGGCCACTTGAAGACAATACTTTTTTCGGTTATCTTCAATGTTAAAAGACCTCTACAAAAAAATATATGCATTATAGTGTGTTAGTATAAGTAATTTAAAGACATTACCATGTGATCTTGATTAAGGGAACAAATATTAAGCATACATATAAGACATTCCCAATCCTTACTTAGTTAGGGGCTAAAATAACAAAAACATTATACTTTAAAGCTAAATTATATGGTACCTGTATATCAGTCCAAATTTTGTCTTTGTAGGAATCCAAATCTTTATTAGTCCATTTATCAAAGGTGATTGGAACGAGCATACGAGCAAGTGTACCAATGTAGCTTGTCAACTTTGCACCATTAGGATCAATTAGTTGGTTATCATCATTCCAATGTACATCATATTTTACTCTTTTATCTTTATCAAGAATGATTTTTCTCATAATAGTGATGCCTCGTGTAATTTCTCCCTCTGATGTCTTATCAGGAGCATTTGTATCTTGTGAGTTTTCTTGATTACTAGCCATTGACCTGTAATAAAGAAAAAAATAAAAATGAAATGACAAATATAAAAATCCACTAAGGAGATATAAAAAAATGAAATGCTCGTCCATCATAGTAGTTCATTCAAATGGTTATTAGTCAATTAAGCACTTCTTGACCAAACAATTATTTTGGTAAAGATGCATGACTTAATTGTTTTTTTTTCTTTTCTGTTTGACAGGTTTGTTCATCATTAAGAGGACAACTTCTGCAAGTTGTGGACCGGCCTAAAGAAGAATGAGAACTTCTGTATAGAAAATATAATACCATGTAGTTCAAAATTCATCACATTTGTGTTGATGGGTTGAAATGATAATTTGGTTTGATTAATAAAAGAATAATGAATATTCAAGTTCTTGCAATGTGATAGTCTCTTCTCTATTTAGTTTTTACAATAGAAAACTTGAAATATGATTAGCAAGCGAAATCTCCTAATTACTCAAAGATTAAATAGAATCAACACGCTGGTAGATACCGACAAAGTACCAGAATCTACACGCTGGTACGCAACCCCCTAAAAATGCAATTTTATTTCCTCATATTGTTATCCGAACCCCTAAAAGTTGTAGTTTTAGCTACTAATGAAGCATATAAGGACTTAAGGAATAAGCTCATGCAAGGAGAGCTGAAGATTTAGTTTTTATTCATACAAATTTTTGTCTTCTCTCGAGAAAGTGTAAGACTTATAACGGAGTTGGAACAAACATGTGACATTTTGGTGGAAATGAATAGGTTTTATTTAATGAAGTTGGTATTATTAAAGTTGTTAGTTTTTCTTTTGATTAATCGAAATTAGAGTAACGGTAGCATTTCTTATCTCTAAGAACTAATTCTACTGCTCAAGTTGTATCATTTGAGTTTTTATAAAAAAAACAACTCCTAACAATAACAAAGACATTATTGACATGAAAATAAAGAAACTACAAAATATGTTTCATACATGTCATATGAAATTGTGAAAGGAATAACAAGACTCGACTAAATATAGTTCAAGAATTGATTTTCATGTATCGCTGCTATCCGAATTTTCAACCATCATATTTATTAGCCTAACGATTCCAAAACCTTATTCATTGCTCATGTGACCATATACAAGGATGGACAATTCAATCTTACAAGTATTATAAGACATAGTACACTGTCCAACTTCTAAAATAGACACAATATGCTCGCTAAACTGAAAGATGAAAACATCGAAAAGAGGTGAGGACAATAGCAACTTCTTAACAACAAGAACAACATCAAGAACAATGTAGAAAACAAGAACAATAACAGCAACAAATGTAGAAAACAACAACAATGTACAACAAGAACAATGTTACAACAACAATAATGACGTATCTGAACTACGGCGGTCTATGGCGGTCAACAACTTCTTCATTTTCGTCAAGCAACTTCTTCATTTTCGTCAGCAAGAACAATGTTACAACTTTTTCGTTTTCGTCGGAGAAGAAACGGTCGGAGAAGAAACGATTAGGAACGGTCGGAGAAGAAACAGTCGCGAAGAAGAAGACAACGATTAGAAATGAATGAATAGGGTTCTGAAAATTTTATATTTTAATTTTATAATTTGACCTAAGATAGCGCTTTTTAAAAGCGCTTTCTATCATACAAGATATAGCAGCGCTTTCACGAGAAAGCGCTTTCTTAAGTGGAGAAATTTTATATTTTAATTTTATAATTTGACCTAAGCCAACGCTTTTTAAAAGCGCTTTCTTAAGTGGGGGCGAATTTAAGGCCTTTAGCAGCGCTTTTTAAAAGCACTTTATAAAGGCTGTCTGTAGCAGCGCTTTTTTTTAGCGAATTTTTTAAAAGACCTATAGCAGCGTTTTCTCAGTAAAGCGCTTTCTAAGGTAGGGAATTTAGCAGCACTTTTTAAAAGCGCTTTTTAAAGACTGTCTGTAGCAGCGCATTTTTTAGCAAATTTTTTAAAAGACATATAGCAACGTTTTCTCATTAAAGCGCTGTCTTTTTGGTGATGTCAAAAGTCAATTTTGGCGTAGTGAAAGAAGCATTGCAACATGGAGAAATCTCTAGTGGGTGTGGCTTGAATCAAGAAATTACAATTAAGAAGGTGGGAGAAACAAGATGAAGCTCACATTATGGTACATTAATTAGTATAGTTTCTCTATTCTCTTCTATGATTGACGTGTTAGAAATGGTTAAGGAAGATGGTACAAATTTAGATAAAAAATGTGAAGCACTAATTCTAATGAATCGTATGCAATCTTTTGAATTTATTTTCATCTTGCACTTGATGAAAATATTTTATGAATTACACATGATTTATCTCAAGCATTACAAAGAAGTGTTCAAGATATTGTAAATGCTATGAAGTTAGTAAAAGTATAAAAAATAAGGCTACAACATATAAGAGATAATGGTTAGGATTCTTTGTTGAATGATGTTTCATTAATTTGTGAGCATAATGATATTGACATTTTGGACATGGATGAC
Source organism: Vicia faba (assembly GCA_948472305.1). Taxonomy (NCBI): domain Eukaryota; kingdom Viridiplantae; phylum Streptophyta; class Magnoliopsida; order Fabales; family Fabaceae; genus Vicia; species Vicia faba. Next base: position 846,871,959 of record OX451735.1, on the reverse strand, counting down.
AATTTTCAATCAGCACAAAAAAAGTCAAAGCGAAAAATGGAGAAAATATCTAATTTACATCATTTTCAAGTTCAATTATTTTATGAAGTGATCGATCGACAACTCCAAGAGTTAAATAATCGTTTTACTGAAGTGAATACTGAGTTGCTCCTTTGTGCAACATGTTTAAGTCCAAGAAGTTTATTTTCTTTGTTTAATAATAAGAGGTTGATTCGTTTAGCTCAATTTTATCCTACAAAGTTTTTCCAAGTTGAGTTATTGGCACTAGATTGTCATCTTGAAAACTATTTCTCAGATGTATGCTCTGACAATGAATTTTCAAAATTAGAGGGGATTAGTGATCTTGCTATCAAGCTCATAGAGACCAAAAAACATATTGTATACCCATTAGTATATATGCTCTTAAAGTTATCTATGATATTACCGATGACAACAACAACATCTGAAAGAGCTTTCTCTACTATGAATATTATCAAGAATCAGATGCGAAATTGTATGGGTGATGAATGGTTAAATGATTGCTTAGTTACTTATATTGAAAGAGATATTTTTGTTGATGTTAAAAATGAGAAAATCATTCAACATTTTCAAAACATGAAAAATCGTAGAGAACAATTATGATGTAAATTTATATATATATATATATATATATATATATATATATATATATATATATATATATATATATATATATATATATATATATATATATATATATATATTGACTCCACTACTCAAAACTCTTGGCTCTGTCCATGGTGGCGGGTCACATAAAAATTTATATTTCTTGCACAAATTCAGGCCAACAAAAGTAATAGACCAAAGCTCTAAATGACAAAATCAAGTTATGATAATACAAGATTTCATGTTTGTATAAAACTTTACATCAGTTTGTTAGAATTAAATGACCTAACGGGGTCAATCAGATATACATGCTCACAAAGTATAACATATAATTTATGCGAAAACCAAATAGTTATACAAACATGTATAAAATTAAAGGATCGATACCTGAACTCATCGAGAAAGTTCCTATTAGCGATAATTCTGAGAATTGAGAGAGACAAACAATGAATACTTGATGGCTTGTGTGATTCTTCCTCAACTGATACTCCTAATGCCTTGAGTACTCTTCAGATGGAGAGGAAATATAATTTATTTGTGTAAGGTATATTGGGACCATAGCCTTTTATATAGTGTGATGACCAATTAGGATTCTCATTATTTCCAAATGGGTCATCCTGACATCCACTCATATTTGAGTCAATACCCAATTATTTAATTAATTAATTAATTAATTAAATAATTCCTAAATAAAATATAAATAGTCTTTTAATATTATTTGATCACATGATTATTTAAGGCACTTTATTTGATAAAATAGATAATATAATTAAATAAATATATTTAGCCACGTAATAATTAGAATACTAATATAAGACTATATTATTAAAATATTTCAACAATCTTCCACTTAGCCAATATATTTTAATAATTATATCATAATTTCTTAGGCGCGCCTCCGAATGCTATTTATCTTTAGATTTTAACTTTAGATTTCAATTTTACATTCTGGTCCACCTCATACATCAATAATGGAACCATTGCGACTGTCGTCACTAACGTATAACGTGACAGAACCCCAACGACCACCACATAAATATACTTGATGACATAGATCAATATGGATGAGTGACATGGAAATTTAAGGCAATGTGATCTCTAAATCATGTATATTTCTAACTGGTCCAACTGAAGTCTATATTGAGATCAAACTAAAGTTTGCAAATTCAATATTTACACAAACGATACATAAATGGTTATATAACATAAATAACCTTATAAACATTATTTCTGCAGATAATCTTAACATAAATTTTGTATCATATCAAAATAATATTATTAAACATAAAGAAGGAGTGACTCCCACTAATCTAAGACATCCTTAGTGACAATAATCATATGAAAGTCTTTATATGTCAAGTCTTTGATTAGTGAGTCTTTAACTTAAATTCCATATACATATATTCTAGTTTCAACAATAATAACTTATAAATCAATGAACTTTTAAAATATATTGTTGAAACAATATATGATTGTTTTACAACAAAATATAACTTGAATTATTTTTCAAAGCCTTATATTGAATTATAATTGAATGACATAAATACTTACTGTTCTGGACTGGGCCCGACAGGCCCAATAGCATTGCTAAGGCCCAATCCAAATGGACTTGCTGAGGACCACGCCGACCAAAGGGTCACAGTCATGCCCGACGTGCTCTCTGAGGTCACTTGCTCGACCTCTACATCTCCAAATCGACATCCTGCTGTCCAGCTCGACATCATCTCGAGCACCCCAACTAGGGAAGACTCAGTCCACTGCACTCCCAACGAGACCCCGAAAAGACCGCGTCTCCGTCCGCCCACATTTCACGCAGAACATCCAGGAAGGGGACCACGTGCAGGTCCCCACTACGCACGTAGAACCTGGAAGTTCCTCCATTGGGCCAAACCTGCCCGGCCCAAGGGAGGAACCTTGACCCAACGCTGGGGGCTATAAATACCCTCTGTTTCCAGAGGGTCAGGTATTCATCATTCTACCCATACTTACTATTGCCTGCTCGTGCTCTTACTTACTTCAGCATCGGAGTGTCTTGCAGGTACCCCCCCCCCCCCCCACCTCGTTCAAAACTTTCAGCTCGGAGCCAGCCGTGACGGTCCAAGTCTGATCAGGTTAGATCAGTGGCGCCGTATGTGGGAAACTAGCTTCCCCGTCTTACAAACAACTCAAAAGACCAAAGCTCAAAATTCAACTACCTGTCATGGCTGATCCAGCTCGCGATGAGCAGAACGTCCGTGTCGCCGACACCAATAATGGCACGACGGACAAAAATGGACATCTCGACAACACCAACAATCCCGGTCATAACACCGCTCCTGCAACAACCATCCTCGGAACTTCCTCGTACAGGGACAGAGCCACAGCATCATCCTCCTCGCTCCCACCACCACTCGAGGACGACCCAACGACCCTCGCCCACTACAGAGCCGTCCGGTTTCAGGAAGTCCCCGTCCCCCCCGGGGCGGATGCCACCACACAAGCGCTGTTCGCAGCAATTAACCAAACGAACTATCTCATCTTCGCCCAAGGAGAGAGATTAAAGGCGCTTGAAGACGAGCGAAGACCCTCGAGGAGGCATCGGAGACCACATACTCCCCCTCCTCGGGTGACTGAAGCCCGACACCCTTCTCCCCCGCGGAGACACTACAGGGAAAACTCCAGAAGCCCTTCTCCCCGGCCAAAGCAGAGGCGACCATATTTGGAGAGAGATCCCATCATCCCCGCCGGAGAACCCAGTCGCGACCCTGCGAGGCACGACAAGAGACACGCCGGGGACGGGCGTGTAACATTCAACCAGCGAGCATCACGCTCGCGGGAGACTCAGCACGACCACCGTGCCAGACAATACTACAGGTCCCCATCTCTGTCTCCGGAGAGGAGCGACGAGGACGACCCCCGCGGTCCCCTGTCGCAGGCCATCATGGATGCACCCATCCCCCCCGGGCATGGAGAAGCCCCCACATCTGAAGGAGTATGACGGAGTTGCGGACCCGGTCGACCACATTGACGGGTTCGAGGCCATGCTCCATTATCATAATGTCGGGGGGCCCATCAAGTGCCGTCTTTTCCCCACGACTCTCAGGAAGGCGGCCATGGACTGGTACAAAGGACTCGCCCCGGGCTCAATCACCTCGTGGCGGAACCTGAAGAACCAGTTCATCAGTTCCTTCACCGCTTCTCGACGCCATCCAAAGACCGAGGCGGCGCTCGAGGCCATCATCCAAAGACAGGATGAGACCTTGAGGGAGTTCATCAACCGCTTCAACCGAGAAACGATACAGGTCCCCTGCACGGATCACATGAAGAGATATCTGCTGGAGAGGGGGATCCTCCCTGGCACAGAATTCAGAAAAGCCGTGGGAATCGAGCCGCCCAGGTCTTTCGACGCCCTCCTCGATAAAGCTCGAGCATATATGGATTACGAGGAGAGGGAAGCTGCCAACAGGGCCCGAGACTCCAGGACTCGGGGTCCCAACAACAGCAGCAGCTCACGCCAAGAGGCTCCTCCCTAACGTACCGGGGAGAAAAGGAAAGAAGACCGACCCCGGGAAGTTCGGGAACAAAGGGGCCCCTCGGGCCGTTTCACCGAGTACACTTTGCTCACAGCTTCCCGCGAGCGTATTCTGGCGGAGTGTGCCAGTACAGACTTCAAGGACGGCGGCGTCAAGCGTCCCCGACCTGCTCCCGCCAAGCCAGGGGCGGACAAAAATAAATATTGTCAATACCATAGGAGTCATGGTCATCTGACAGAGGACTGCGTCCACCTCAAGGACGCCATTGAAACCCTCATCAAGGGAGGGAGGCTCGCGCAGTACAGGCGAAACGACGCTCCTCGTCGTGATGCCCATGAAGCCAAGGAGACAGAAGAAGACGCCCGACCATCAGACGAGTCGGTGCCTATCCAGACCGCCTTCTCGGTGACCAGGCCCGAGGATTTCGACATTCCTGAGCACCTGCAGGAGCCGCTGACAACGCACAGCAGGTGGGAATACTTTCCCTCCGCCATGGTCATTAATGGGGGCGGGTTCAACGACCTCACCATCAATTCAGCTAAGAGGAAGTTGGACGAGCTGGTCGACGCGGCTCCCCCACAAACGGTAACGTTCGAAAGGGTGAAGGGCAGGTCAGAGCCCATCACCTTCTACCTAGAAGAGCTCCCCGACGGAGCCCCAAACGCGGTCATCCCCTTACTGATAAGGGCAAGAATGGATAATTTCGACGTGCATCGCATCCTGGTCGACGAGGGGAGTTCCGTCGACGTGATGTACAACCAACTTTTCAGAACCCTACAGCTGGACGACTCACATCTCTCTCCGTATGTGGGGTCGGATCTACAAGGCTTCAACGGCTCGACTTCCAAACCTTGGGGTTATGTCGAGCTTCTGGTTACGTTCGGCGAAGGAACGGCTACGAGACAAGTTAAAGTCTGTTTCCTAGTCATTGACTGCCCGTGTCTGTACAATTGCATCTTGGGGAGACCGACACTGGCAGAGCTAACAGCGGTGCCCTCGACCGTCCATCTGAAGATGAAGTTCTACACCAGGAGGGCACGGGTACCCACCATCCAAGGAGACTTAGCCGCTGCCCGTAGGTGCTTCAACGCCGCTTCTAAGGGACGGGATACCGTCGACATAGGGACCAGACCCGCCAAAAGGACAAAACAGGAGCCCGACAGGAAAGCATCCCCCGAGGAAGAAGTCCAGAAAGCTCCACCAAAGGTCGATTCCATAGCCCTGGACACCCGCTTCGATCAGGACGAGCCATCCAGCAGCGAGCAAATCCCACTCCGACCAATACTGGACGGGGATTTTGAACTCGTTCCCCTCGGCACAGACCCGACCAAGGGAGTGAAGATTGGCAAAGACCTCCCTGACTTGGCCAGGAAGCAAATTAAGGCCTGTCTGCGCGAGAATGCTGATCTCTTCGCCTGGAGCACTGCAGAGATGCCCGGACTCGACCCTGAGGTCGCCTGTCACCACCTCGCCATTGATCCAGCCGCTAAGGCCGTAGTACAACGTAGGCGTAGACAGTCTCCAGAAAAAATGGAGGCTGCTGAAAAAGCTGTAAAAGACCTCCTAGAGGCAAATTTTATTTCTGAAGCCCGGTATTCCACCTGGCTGTCAAATGTTATACTCGTGAAAAAGAATAATGGAAAATGGAGAATGTGCGTTGATTATACTGATCTCAACCGGGCTTGCCCGAAAGATGCTTTTCCCTTACCTAACATAGATATGCTGGTCGACAACTCGGCCGGCTACAAAACTTTGTCGTTCATGGACGCCTATTCGGGCTATAACCAAATCCCAATGGCCCTGGGCGACAAACACTGCACGGCATTCATGACCAGCTCGGGCAACTATTACTACAACGTAATGCCCTTCGGACTGAAAAATGCCGGAGCAACTTACCAACGCATGATGAACAGAGTTTTCAACAAACAGATCAGTGACATGCTCGAGGTATATATGGACGACATGATCGTCAAATCCCGAGCAGACACCGACCACGCAGCTCATCTCAAGACAGTCTTTGCCCAAGCAAGGCAATGTAAAATGAGGTTCAACCCCGAGAAATGTACGTTCGGGGTTAAGGCAGGAAAATTCCTTGGATTCTATCTAACAGAACGGGGAATCGAAGCCAACCCCGAAAAATGCCGGGCATTCTCCGACCTCCCAACACCGACGTCGAAGAAGTCGATACAAATCATGAACGGCATGCTCACGTCGCTGTCCCGCTTCGTCGCGAAATCCGCTCAGCACGCCCTCCCCTTCTTCAAACTCCTTCAAAAGGAAGCAACCTTCGAATGGAATGAGGAATGCGAGCAGGAACTACGCCACCTAAAGCAAAGTCTGTCTCAGCCGCCCGTGCTATCTCGACCCGACGACGTGGAACCTCTGTACTTGTACTTGGCTGTTTCGAACGAAGCCATCAGCGCAGCCCTTGTCCGCGAGACCCCCGACGGGCAGAAACCCGTCTACTTCACGAGCAAGGCCTTACAGGGGTCCGAAAGCAGATACCAGCAGATAGAAAAGGTTGCTCTGGCCCTCGTCAACGCTGCGAGGAGGCTCAGACACTACTTTCTGGCCCACACCATCATCGTGCGAACCGAGCAACCGGTGAAGCAACTCCTGGGTCGGCCAGATATGGCGGGCAGAATGCTGAAGTGGTCCTTGGAACTCTCCGAATTCGACATTCAGTACGAAAGCAGGAAAGCCCTGAAAGCACAGGCCTTGGCCGATTTTGTCGCGGAAATGACCACTCACGACCCTCCCCCGGGGAAAGAACACAAGTGGACCATCTTCGTCGACGGAGCATCCAGCTCGTCCGGAAGCGGCGCAGGAATCCTCCTGGAAAACGAAGAAGGCATAGTAATCGAGCACTCCTTAGCTCTCTCCTTCCCGACGTCAAACAACCAGGCAGAATACGAAGCCCTGCTCGCAGGACTGAGACTGGCCGAGGACCTGGGAGCCCGCGAGGTACAGATCTACACCGACTCCCAGCTCGTCGCCTCTCAAGTACAGGGGAGCTACCAGGCCAAAAACGACAACCTCATCGAGTATTTGAACTTAGTCAAAAAATACATGACAAAGTTCGTACGAGCAGAAATTTCACATGTTCCCCGCGAACAAAACACGAGGGCGGACATATTGTCCAAACTCGCGAGCACACGAAAGAAGGGCGGGAACAAATCCGTCATCCAGGAATCTCTAGCGCATCCAAGTATCGAACGATCCTCGACTACAGTCGAGATCCATGCCATCGGGGATGCGACGTCCTGGATGACCCCAGTTTATAATTTCCTGACAAAAGGCGAACTCCCGTCGAACCAGGCCGAAGCTATCGTCACCAAGCGACGAGCATGTTCCTACGTGGTTCTCGAACAGAAACTGTACCGAAGAGGATTCTCCATCCCCCTCCTGAAATGCATCGACGAGTCCATAGTCCCCGAAGTACTACGGGAGATACACGAAGGGATCAACGCCCAGCACATGGGCGGTAAATCCTTAGCAAGGAAAGCCCTTCGAGCGGGATACTATTGGCCGACGATGCAGCAGGATGCCAAGGAGAACGTCAAGAAATGTGATAAGTGCCAGAAACACGGGGACATGCACCTCGCCCCTCCGCACGAGCTAAGCATACTGTCGTCCCCGTGGCCGTTCGCCTGGTGGGGTATGGACATCCTCGGTCCCTTCGTGCAAGGAACCTATCAGAACAAATTCCTCATCGTCGCCGTGGATTACTTCACGAAGTGGATCGAGGCCGAGGCCCTCGCAAAAATCACCTCTCACAATATCCTCCGTTTCTACAAAAGAAACATCCTCTCCAGATTCGGAATTCTACGGGCCCTGGTGACCGACAACGGTACCCAGTTCACCGACCACGGGTTCCAAGACTTCATCACCAAACTAGGTACAAAACAACATTTCACGTCGGTCGAGCACCCTCAGACCAACGGGCAAGCCGAAGCCGCGAACAGAGTCATCCTCCGAGGACTCAAACGTCGACTCGGCGAAGCCAAGAGGGGATGGGTCGAGGAGCTCCACAGCGTCTTGTGGGCATACCGAACCACGCCCCACTCAACGACGGGCGAGACCCCATTTCGGTTGACGTATGGCACCGAGGCCGTTATCCCAGTTGAAATCATGGAACCTTCCAGACGAATAGAGAACCCCCTCGACGAAGAAATAAACGACGAGGCGCTAAGGGACGAACTCGACCTAGTCGAGGAAATCCGATTGGGTGCAGCCCTGCGCGAAGCCACCCTAAAACAACGAGTGGCTCTACGCCACAATGACAAGGTCATCAAGCGCGAGTTCGAAATCGGCAGCCTGGTATTACGAAGGAACCAGAAGGATTCCCGCGAAGGGAAGCTGGCCGCAAACTGGGAAGGACCTTATCGCGTCCACGGCACCACTGGTACCGGGGCGTACTATCTCGAGCAATTAGACGGAGAGCCATTACCACGACCCTGGAACGCTGCTAAGCTAAAGCAGTACTATAGTTAAAAACTACCAACACCTAGGACCCTCGACCATCGGCACCCGCGCCCAGTCGACGAGGAAAAACGTCCGACTCCGTATAGAGGCTGAGGTACGAGCCCGACATATGGCTAAATCGCACAACATCGCTCAACAAACGAGACCGATCGATAGTGCCCGACGTGGACAACTACACCGAGCACCACCGTCGTAGTACCTGTAAGGCAGAACACCCAGCTCGCGATGGGCAGTTCACGCCAAGGGCGAATAGTCCCTACCAGGCTTCGCGCCCGACTGAGCAACTTCGCTCCATATGCTCGACAAGTCGTCAAGAATGACGGGCCATCTAAAAGGGTCAAAGGGAAGTCTCTCCCCTCGAGTGCAACACTTAGGTGACTCTGGCCAGCGAAAGAAGGCCGGGCACGTATACAAATGAAAGACGGACAGACTCGCCCGCTAAATCACAGCCACTTACGGGCACTCCTCAGGCCCATGACTTAGGCTAAATTTTATGCAAATATATAAGATTTCAAGCACGGGAAAACGATTAAATGTAAAACAACATTCATTCAAAAAAATGCCCGAAGGCAACAAGACAAACAAGTATAAACCGACCAAGAAGGCCGGCGATGTTCATAAAGTACAACCGACGGGCACGCAGGCCAAAAAAATACAAATATCAAAGGCACGCAGACCCGCTATCCTACAATCAGGCTTCCCCGGAACCATCGTTGTCAATAATTGGAGAGTCAGGCGGGGGCACGATCACGCCATCCACGATCTGATGTGTATGGCCCGTCCCCTCAGTAACCAAACCAGGGTTTAACAAGGAAAGCTGGCCGACTGCAGAGTCGAACCCCTCCTCTAGAGCACCAACACAATCTGCTTCCAGTAGCCGGATATGGGCGACCAGCTCCGATCGACTCTTCAAAGCCGCTATGTCCTCCGGCTCGTCCTCGGCAGGAAGCATGGCGACTTTCATGTCCTCGATCTGTTGGGTCAGGCGCCCGATGTCGGTCTCCAGACGATCCCTGTCCGCGCGGAGAAGCTATCCCTCCTCGGCTAGCTTCCCCGAATTTTCTTTCTCCAGGACCAACATTTCTCTCTCAGCGGCCAGCAGCGATGCCTGCTCGCGGAACATCTCCTCGGAGCGTTCCAGGGCAGTCCTTAACTTCCGCGAGCTCGAGGTGAGAGTCGCTTTCTCCTGCTCAAGTTCTTCAATACGGACAACATCCCCCCCTTCCTCGGACAACACCAGGGCCATTTCGGCCATTTTCACCAGCCCGTCTATGCTGGCGGCCAGATGCCTCTTCCGATCCTCCTTACTCATCCTCTTGATAGTCTCAGCCTCGTCGGCAACCACAGACAGAGGGAATCTCTCGAAGAAACCCTCCTCTTTGAAGCAAGGGGAGAACCTGAAAGATCTGACGGCGCTGGTGTCCTCGCCGACAGCCGGGCCGCTTTCCACCCGGGTCCTCTTTCTTTGTATCAGGTCGGCATTAGGATCGACCTCTTGAACCTCTGGGATCTCGTCCGACGCGGCCCCCGAGTTGGGCGACGAATCCACCCTCACCACCTGAGGAGCGCCCGGACTATGTGGCAGGCCCATCCTCGTTGCCTGGGGAGCCTTCACGACCCTCCTACCCTGCTTCTGGTCGCAAGACAGCTTCAAGAGTCTTTCCCGTCGACCGACCATCGAACCTGCACAAAATAAAATACGGGTTAGTATCGAGCAAGTTCATAAATAAATGATGAGCAAAGAAATTCAAGCAATAAACGACCTAGCAGACGAGCAGCCTGTCTGAACGTCTGACACTCCACGAGTGCCTTAGTATCAATCGACCGGGACTCAAATGTCGGATAACCCTCTGCATCCAAGACATCTTCCCCTTCCCTCGTGGCCCACCGGGCGGGGTGGAAGCTGTCGACGAACCGACAAAGAGTGGCGTACGCCTCCTCGTCCTCCAGACACATGTCGCCCGCAGCGGTATGATAGTATCCAGTCTCGTGCTCGTAATGCCTGAACATCCAATGCACAGGGAACTTGGCTGTGCGGGCCATCACAGGATACCCATCATTGTCTAAGACCGCCTCCCTGTCATCATCGCTTATGGGCGCCTCCTCCTCGTACAGGGATCCTAAAGCAGACGTGGTAACTGGCCTCACGATGTACCACTTGTCTTTAAAACCCCTTACGGAGTCCATGTACATCTTGAATAGTCTCCTCGACTGTTTTAAGGAGACCCAGCTGTGTTTCCCTCCTCGGGACTGGTGCTGCAGATGAAAAATTCTGAAGAAGAGAGGTATCGTCGCCCCAATCCTCAGAAAGCGACATGTCAGCTCAAACACCCGGATAAAGGCGAGTGAGTTCGGGTGTAGCTGCGACGGGGCCAGCTCCAGATGGGCGAAGACCCCGGTCTGAAAGTCACTGAAGGGCAGCTGCAGCCCAAGATCTTTGAACGCAATCTCGTACATCGGGAAGCTATACTCTGGGTACACCGAGCAGATCCGGGCACGGGAGGTCGGCCGCGTGACAACGAAATTCTTTTGGAAATCAGGCTGGCCCTGGCCCGCTTCGAGGATAGCATATGGCTTTCGGTCACGCCGGCTATATATCGATGCGATTCCTCGGGGCTCGACGCCCACCCAATCCAACAAAGGGTCGTCGACAGTATCAACCAAGCTCACCGCCTCATCGGCACTTTGTTCCTCATGTTCGTGGCGTCCAGAGGAGCACGGCTCGTCCGCCATGGTTACCTGCAGAGCACGGGAAACCAGTCAATTGGGCACGAAACCATACGCTCGACGTAACGGACCAGATGTGGTGTACGACAAACTACGTCGTTCCATGCACGACCACAAAAGTTAGTTTGGAACAAGAAAGCAGTCGCCTCCCCGACGTCCAGATAACTCGATGGGCCCTTCTCCAAACCGCCTGAGCAAACCGACAACACGGTCACTCTCCAACATGCCGACCCAAGGTATGAACATGGCGAGCAACATCGTGAAACCTATGGCCAAAACCATGAACATACCGGGCACGGTCATGAATCAGGCGCCCTGGATCATGAAGACCCCGGGCAGCGCTGCAGATTATTACCTAAACTATGTATCTGCCGGCCACGGGCATGTGTTTGCCGGTCCTAAGTATGAATATGTCGAGCTAAACATGAGTTTACAGGGCTAGCCCCACGCGCACAGTCCCTAAAACGTCTAACAACGCTGAAAATCATGCATTACAACAGGAAAATAAAGAAGATAAGTCACTTACTTGAATCAAGAAGTGGATTCGGCTACGGAGGAAAGGAATCTGTAACGGAGATCGCAGCTATGAAAAATCTGGAAGAACAACAGCAGTAGGAGCGCAAAGAGTAGAAACGTGTTATGGGGCCCAAGGTTCCTATTTATAGTGATGACGTGGAATACCAAACGTCACCTCGGGCAACCATGGAGTTTCTCTCCTCGACGCACTGCTCCCAACGCAATGATGACCCTATCATCATAGGGTGGCGGCACAGTTCCCGAAAGATACCTCGTGTGCTCGACAGACACGCGCCGGTGAGGATCCTCCGAGCATCCACCGCGAAAGATGTCTCCGAGCACGACACGGAGAGGCCCTCGAGGGCCTGCATCTCTGACCTGGGTGCGAGACCCCGAAGCGGAAACGACCTGAGTTCAAGCCATGGCTCCTAACAAAGGAACCACGACTTGGGGGGCTCCTGTTCTGGACTGGGCCCGACAGGCCCAATAGCATTGCTAAGGCCCAATCCAAATGGACTTGTTGAGGACCACGCCGACCAAAGGGTCACAGTCGTGCCCGACGTGCTCCGTGAGGTCACTTGCTCGACCTCTACATCTCCAGCTCGACATCCTGCTGTTCAGCTCGACATCATCTCGAGCACCCCAACTAGGGCAGACTCAGTCCACTGCACTCCCAACGAGACCCCGAAAAGACCGCGTCTCCGTCCGCCCGCATTTCACGTAGAACATCCAGGAAGGGGACCACGTGCGGGTCCCCACTACGCACGTAGAACCTGGCAGTTCCTCCATTGGGCCAAACCTGCCCGGCCCAAGGGAGGAACCTTGGCCCAGCGCTGGGGGCTATAAATACCCTCTGTTTCCAGAGGGTCAGGTATTCATCATTCTACCCATACTTACTATTGCCTGCTCGTGCTCTTACTTACTTCAGCATCGGAGTGTCTTGCAGGTACCCCCCCCCCCCCCACCTCGTTCAAAACTTTTAGCTCGGAGCCAGCCGTGACGGTCCAAGTCTGATCAGGTTAGATCACTTACCTTCATTTATTCTGTATTAAAATGTCTATTTGACATCTAAAATATCGGAGTCAAACATACTAATGATCTCCTTATTGTCAGATCTCCAATTTGTGAGTACAAACTCTTTTGTTCTCTACAATAATCCTCATGGTTGGCCTTTTTTTCAACAATTTAAATTCGAATTATTCAACTATCTACTTAATGATTTTATATACGTCTTTCCATATACGTATAAAATCGTATATAAGATTCCCACAACCAAAGTATAAAAAAAAAAATTTCTTCTAAATTTTCATATTATTTTATTTTGGACAATGATTGAGACTCAATAGTCTCCATTGATAATTGAGACATACCCTAGTTTATTGTCTTTCATCCGTTTTATTTTCAACTTTATATATATATATATATATCATTTTATAATAACTGTATGATACCTTGAGAATAAACTCTAAGTATCTAAATACCTAATACAAAAGAGATGTGCCCAAGATCTTTCATCGCTAAATTTTTGTTAGAGATTTCTTGATTTCACACAATAATCATATATCATTGTTGACTAAATAAAATCGACACATTAAACTAGGAATATAAACTTACTCCCACTGAACTTGTAAAATCAAATAACTTTTCATAATAGACATCTCGAGACAATTTCATTAACTCATAAATGGATTCTATCTGTTTGCAAACCATAAATTTTGTATCTATTGACACAAAATTTATTTATTTTTCTCCGTTGAACCATATTGTATTTATTAATGTCGCCATTAAGAAACACTAACTTGATATCCATCTTATGAAGTTCCAAAATTATAACAAGTAACAAGTGTCACAACTATCTTAATAGAGTCTTTTAATTATACTAAATATAATTTCTCTTTTCAGTCAATTCTTTATGACACTTGATGCTCTAGTTCTTAAGAATGTTGAGTTTGATCTTCAAGGATTAACTTCTCATTTTAATTGAGAGAAAAAAATAATAGTATCCGTATGGGGGTCCAAATTGCTATATAAATAACAACCGTATGAATTGAGTTATAACCAATTCTTTCTCACTCAATTTTGTTCTTTGAACATATCTCTCCCCCAAACTCAATATTCTCAATACACATTATAATATTTGTCTCAAAATATTCTTTAACTTGAGACTGAAGTTTATATTTCTCAAACTTTTCAACAATTCTAGATTGTCATAAGTCATGACTAAATTAACTATAATAATATTTAAATTTAAAAGACAAATTGAATCCATTTAAAAAAATTATAATATTAAAATAAAACTTTATTCGTCCTACAAATTGTCTTTTAAATAAAAATTTAAGTTTATAATGGCAATCTAAAATAGTTAAAAGTAAATAAAAAATATCAATCTTTATCAAATTTGTCCCCTTTAAATTGATGTATCTTTCAACACCATTAAACATTTATCAGTTCATATCATATTTTCTTATTATTCTTTATTTGTCCTTATCCTTTGAGATATTTACCGAATGAGCAATATTTTATTTACTCTCGCTTCAATCTTTCCTTTATTGCACACTTTATGAAATTATTTATTAAAGAATAATTTCTAAATTTAATAGTTATAAACTTAATTGTGCAAAGAGAATACCATATGCAAAATTTTGGACAAAGTCACCTAATTGACGAAATTATAGCGCTTTAGCAAGATTAAATAGTTTCATAATATGCTTATGATATTTTCTTTGCTTAATTATCTAAATGAAAAGTCGTCACTCCAATGATAGTCTGTCTTTCGCTTTATTGCTTTAGAAGCACTAAAATTTAAGCAAAGATAATATGACAAAATTTATGCCATCTTAAATGACACCTCTAATGTCTCTGAATTGTAAAATTTTAAGATTATAGAACTGTGTAGTTTAGAGTGTACTCACTTTTAAATTTGAGTCTCACTTTAAATATACTAAATTGTGAGAGAATTTGAGTTTCTCCATCATTATGTAAGGTCTAGATCCAAAAAAAATAATCATAATGTTCATATTTTATTCTTAAAATAAACTATATTAGTTTATAGAGAACAAAAAAAAATGTACTCGCCAAAATATCAAGTTCACCATTGATATTAAGTTTTTAGGAAATAAAATCAATTGCTAATAATATTTATTTTCAATGATCAAACACCATTTAGAAGAACGCCAAACATATAATAACATTAGTAGGCATGCCAATCACCATATAGACATACACACTATTCTTTATATGCAAATTAGATAGGACCTAGACAAGATACCAAAAAACACCATCAATTCTCAATATTTGATTGTAAGAATCAACTGTAAGGGGTACTCTAACGTAATGATCAAATATTAGTAATAAGTCATGTCAGATAATGGATGTTGTTGACATCAATCATTAGCCACATGGATAACCTTGATAATTAATACATATTTACCATCACAGGTATGCAAATATCCAGCGAAATTGTGTCTTCCTTTTGACCGACCATAACAATTCACATGAAAATTTACACACTATATCTTTTGTGATTCCAATTTAATCAACTTTACACGATAGAGGTTACTTTTGCAACTTGTTATTTCAACCAACCAAACCAAAATCACCAGACAATTTGAATTTAATAAATTAAATAAGAATGTCTTAAAATTCCCACAAATATTACCCATAAATGTAATGTCAAAACTTGTATGTTTATCTGATCGCTTAATAATCAAACTTTTGTATCCCAAAATTTACCCTCTCATTTCTCAAGAATTTTCTCACACAATTTCTACTGGGTCAAGACTGCACGAGTTTCCATGGATCATATTGTATTTTCAAGCATCAAGTCAAAGAAGAAACTGTTGAAAGAGAAAAACAGATAAATTTGATTTTTTTTGACAAAATTGAAGAAAAGCAAGCTTGCTTCGATTCATACTAGCTTCGATTGGGCATTGCTTTGATTCATGCTAGCTTCGACTGAACTCCTTCATTCATGCTAGCTTCGACTGGGAAATGTCTCCCTTTGAAACAGCTAGCTTCGATTCAGAAGGCAATGGCCTCCTGCAGATTTGATTCTATTCAGAAGGCAATAGTCTCCTGCATGCAAGCTTCGATTCAGAAGGCAATGGCCTCCTGTAGGCTTGCTTTGATTCACAAAGCAGTGGCCTCCTGCATGCTTGCTTTGATCCACAAAGCAGTGGCCTCCTGCACGCAAGCTTCAATTCAGAATGCAATAGCCTCTTGCAGGTTTGCTTTGATCCACAAAGCAGTATCCTTCTGCATGCAAGCTTCGATTCAGAAGGCAATGGCCTCCTACAGGTTTTCTTTGATCCACAAAGCAGTGGCCTCCTGTATGCAAGCTTCGATTCAGTAGGCAATAGCCTCCTGCAGGTTTGCTTTGATCCACAAAGAAGTGGCCTCCTGCATGCAAGCTTCAATTCATAAGGCAATGGCCTCCTGCAGGTTTGCTTTGATCCACAAAGCAGTGGCCTCCTGCATGCAAGCTTCGATTGGACAAATGGCTATCTTGATACCAAGCTTTGATTGGACAAATGGCTATCTTGATACCATCTTTAATTGGACAAATGGCTATCTTGATACCAAGCTTCTATTGGACAAATGACTATCTTGATACAAAGCTTCGATTGGATAAGGGTTATCTTCACACAAAGCTTCAATTGGAGTATTGGTTTCCTTCGAACAACATACTTCGAATCTAACTTTAAACCATTCGAGGAAGCTTTGGTTGAAGAACATTGATCAAATCTCATAGCTTTGTCCTCCAAATCTCACTTGTCAGGCTATGTTGTTTCTAAATCTTTACATAATAAGAGGTTTACACAAATTTGTGATACATTACACAAAGGTTCAAAGCGTTATCCATTGGATTAGACCATTTTTGGATGAAATGCCAAAAAGCTACGTATCATTTTTCATAAAGATTACTTTAATCACAAAGTTAGGTTTTTGAGCTCCCAACCTGATTTTATCTGAGCACAAGCAGTGCCAAAAGCACGTGTCAAATCTTCGGCAAGCATCAGGCCCTCCACTTGTACTTGAACTTGGGAACCACGAAAATCCATAAAACTTGATTCTTTCGTTTTTAACCAAACCATGGTTTGTCATCTTACAAACCTGGTTACTCCAACATCTCTAACCTTTTCTCTATAAATAGAGAGACCCTTTACAAATCAGAGAAAAGATTTTGGTTGTGTGGAAAAAAATCATCAAATACTCTCAAACACTCTCAAACTATCAAACTCTCAAACTCTCAAAAAAAATCTCAGACCCCTTCATATGTTGGCCAACCTTTTGATTCACTCCCTAACAGCCATATAACAACCTTTTCAATTCACCACCCCCTAGCTTCCATATACTAGCCTTTGGGACACTCCCAAAGCCTTAAAAAAACCACTCAAGGAAGTTAGTGAACCCTTCGATTCACTCATAACCAACCTTCGATTCAAGTGACTTTCAAAACAAAGCAGCAACTGAAATAGCTTCAGGAAGGTCCATGCAGGCTTAATCCATCATCAAAACTGTTCCTGGAGTCTTTGTCGAAGCATCTCAACTTTCGCTCCAAGAGGTAAGTTTTTTTCTTAAACTTGGAACTTTTCATTCAAACACCATTTGTATATACAAATAAAAGAAAAGATGTAGATATCATATCTAGGAAGTTGACCATGCTTTAGTTTCAATTATCACTGCTTATACATTGAGAACTTCAACTCTGACTAGTTAGGCTTTGATTATGGTACCAAACAAATTTGTGCTAACCTCTGATCTGTAGCTTTCGAAAGTTAAATAGTTAGATGTGTCTTCGAATTTTAGATAGGCTTGATATTTATACTGTTTGATTTGGTTGAGAATCGAAGCTTTTAAAAAGCTTAAGATAGTTCATCTTGTATCCAATCGAAGTCATCTTGTGAACGGGTGAAACAGACCACCCCAGTGGTACAAACAGCGTGCGTGAAAGGCATTATTTATAAGGTCCTGGGTTCAAACCTTGGTAGGACCAGAACAATTTTCATCATTTGTTTGTTTCCTTTTCTTTTTTAACAAACTTCAAACATTTTTCCAACCAATCAAAACAACTCCTTTTGAGTTGATTTTTTGCATACTATTTATTTACAAGTTTTATTTTATCAATATATAAAAATATCACAATTTTTTTTGCATTATTATTTTAGTTAATCAAAACCTTTCTTTAACAAAATCAAAACAAATTCATTTTCTTATTCATTCATGCCTTATACATTATATTCCTTTTAATTCTTGTACATTGCTCAAATTTCAATATGGTTGTAATAGATAATTAGGATTTAATTTCTTGCAATCCCCATTTTTTAAATTTGTATCCCCACCCCAAGTGATGTAATAGCTTAGTAAATTTACTTTCTACAATTTACCGCTTTCATATAAATGTTAGTAATTAGGGTGTGTATGACAAGACTAAAACCAATGCTTAGAAAATCCTAATTCAAGATAAATCAAGCATGAAAAACAAACACTTTGCACACTTGCACCTCTAGGGATAACTCCACTTGTTGCCTTGAGAAAATGGTCATAATATGCATGTGAGACGTCTTAGCCAAAATAATCAAAAGATCACAGTCCCTCGATGATGCTTCGAATGTTTCCTTACAAATGATTTTAGTACCTCAAGAGAAATGCTAAGATATCTCACAATATTGCTATTCATGACTATACGATGACCCACGCCCGTCCCTCTTACATACAAAGATAAGGCTTCTTACCAATCAAGGGTAAGATAGCAATATCAAAGGAAGGAAGAAGTGAACGAAAGACTTTTGAGTAGGTAGAACGTTCTTAGTTGCTTGCTTGAAAATCAAAACCATTTTCACACTTACACTTTAAAAAACATCTTCAAAAACAAACATCTCTTTGAACTATTTTCAAAACCAACACTTTGTATGCATTCTTATAGAGACGAGAATCGTTACAAATTTTGCCGCAAGAAAGGTATTTTGCAAAATATTTTCAAACTTACACCATAAAGCACATTTTCAAACAAAGCAAGTGATTTAGCAAGCAACTAAGATCCCATAGATAACTACGGATGAAAAGGGTGCTAATACCTTCCCTTTTCATAACCTACCCCCCGAACTCAAGAAAAACATCTCAAAGGTCTTTCTTATTCTTTTCACCCTTTCCTTTATTGGATAAAAGAAAAGTCGATGATGACTCTTGCTATCCGTAACAATTGCGATCAAACGCAAAACAACCAAGTCAATTCTCCCACCGTGTTATAGAACTGGAGACTCTGCTGGGGATAATACTTAAAAGTGGGGTTACTTTAGAGCTAGATCATATTTACTTGTTTTCCTTGTTTTACTTGTCTTCTTTACATCTATGGGTCCTTGTTTGGGTTTGTATTGATCCTCCACCTGGATCTGGGGCACCTTTTAGGTAAGTAGCAATAGATTGTAGAAACTGTACGGCGTAGACTAATATGATTGAAGCAATGGCTACGTTAGTGTGACAAATTTGTTGGTACCAGTATCTCTTATGTTGAACCGAGGAGAATACGAGGCCGCTGTGTGGTGTCATGAAGCACTAACTGACCTTAGAACCTTAATTGAACAATTTGTCCATTAGGAAGTAGTGAGATAGCCGACTTTGGTGTAGTCTGAAGTTGGTTGATACTCGATACTACACTCATTGAGATCTGACTTTTGGGATATTTCGGTCACCAATAAAGAGGCTTGCACTGAAATAATGCCCAATAAAGAAAGATCAGTGATATTGAGATCCCCTAGAACCTGGTTACTTTCTAGGACATGTTAAGCCAACTAAACTTCAAGAGGGTACTTACCTACAAACTTCATGCAAACCTAAACCTAAGGAATTGTGTGCTTTGTTTGTATATGATTTGTTTGTACATAACAACTTGTTTGCTTTGTCAACTTGTACATAAACATCATGAAATCATACCATAAGAATTTTCAATAACCATTTCAAGGATCTCAAAGGGCCTGTGATAGAGGATCATGATAAACCATACGTCTATCAAGGTGCAAGAGGATTTATTTTCCTCTAACCAAATGATGTCAAAAACCAAAGCATGATAACTTGAGTCAAGGGTTGTGACCCACTTGACATGGTGAGCTTGATTCTCGTGGAAGAACATTCAACAATACGAATTTCTTCACTCAAAGCTGTGGTCAAAGTTCAACTTCTAACATCTTCTTGTGTTTACCCTGCAAGATCCTTGAAAACATTGCATCCACATATCATGCATCATATCTTGACAGGTTTTCCCCATACAGGTTTCTCACCTGCTTACTGTTTATTTCAGTAGAGATGGCTCTAGAAAAGACTATCAAGGATCTTCAAACCCAAAATGCTCAGATTCAAGAAGTGTTCCTGAATCTATCCAAGGGGCAAGAAGAGTTGAAAACACTTTTCATTGAAAACATGACCAATGACAACCCTGAAGACGACAAGGAGGGTCAGATAAGACAATTGCAAGCGGAGATAGCAACAATGAGAATCCATTTGTTGGGACAAATGGCTCTTATCCAAAACTTAGCTCGGGGATAAGAAGATTTGAGAACTCTTATCAACAAGCTTCATCAAGATGGATGCAACCGTATGAAACAAGCAATCGAGGCTGGGGATCAAGTCATTAATAAGCCCCCAAAGAGACAAGAAGCTTGCTTGGTGGAGAGTAGACCTTTCCAAAGTGCTACCACATCACGAGTTCAACAACGACCTTGCCAACACCAATGGGGAAATCAGCGAAGGCAGAACGAGCCCGAGAGACAGTTTACCAAAATCAACATGCCACCGTCTCAAGCATTGTAACACATGTTGGGGATGAATCTGATTACGTTGATAGGACCTCATCCAAACCCCAAAACTTATTCTCCTAACTACAATCTCGATGCAAGGTGTGCCTATCATTCCGGCAGTCCTGGACATGATACAAATGATTTTTAGGCGCTGAAGTACAAGATTCAAAAACCTGATTGATGAAGGAGCATTGAAATTCACATAAGATGGTCAACTGGAGTTCTTCTGTCACCCCTCAAAGGCACATCAACTGAAGTGACGAAGTTCAGGCGGAGAAACTTTTGTTTATTCGAATTTTCAATTGTAATTTCTTTGTTTGCTTAAACATTTGTCCTTATGTCAGACTTTGATTATTCTCATTAATGTATTGCATATGTTTTGTCTTGAATTAATCCATTCGTTTTCACTATATTTAATTGTGCTTTTACTCCCTTTACGATATTCAACTCTTGTTTAAAAAGTTGCAAGCCTTTAGAGGGAGGATGACGAAAATAATTCCATAATCTCATACAGTATGCTTTTGGACAGACCTTGCTGACGATTGAAACAACCGGCTGAAAATCATCAAACAATGAAGTCGCCATCGAACGTCTTTTATCCCACATGTAGGGAAAGGTAAACATCGAGAAAACCTGAGAAGGGAGAAGTCACGGTCTTGCGACCGAGAGATCGAGTAAGGGAGTCTGTTACGCGAGGGGAAGGTATTAGCACCCCACACGCCCGTAGTACTCTACGGTATCCA
This sequence comes from Vicia faba, assembly GCA_948472305.1. Classification (NCBI taxonomy): domain Eukaryota; kingdom Viridiplantae; phylum Streptophyta; class Magnoliopsida; order Fabales; family Fabaceae; genus Vicia; species Vicia faba. The sequence goes on along the minus strand of OX451735.1, from coordinate 846,850,560 downwards.
CTCTTGTTGTCTATCTTATGGGTGTGTTTCGTCTATGCTTACTGTCTACTATACTACTGGAAGGAGAATGCATGCAAAAGAAAGGGGAAAAGAATGTAGGGAAAATAAAATTGTGCTCGCCTGGGCCCTACCCCAATGCCTACGTATCCTTTTTGAGGAATCAGAGCTACCGTAGTTCGGCTCATATGTTTTTGTTTGTTTGTGTTTTTTGTGGACGAAGTCAATTCCGCCTTCTGCCGCAGCTCGACCTTTGGAGACTTATGCGTTGGCACAGAAGTAAATTAATCATGTCCTTACCTGAAAAGGGTTTCTTAGAAAAGTGCTTGAGCGCACAAATGGTTTGAGTTGATTTATATTTTGTTGTAGATGTTTTTTGTGGACGAAGTTAATTCTGCCTTCTGTCGCAGCTCGACCTTTGGAGACTTATGCATTGGCGCAGAAGTAAATTAATCGTGTCCTTATCTGAAAAGGGTTTCTTAGAGAAATGGTGCTCGAGCGCACAAAATGGTTTGAATTTGTTTTTTGTATTTTTGTTGTAGATGATGACTGATTGACCTCAAGAGAGAGATATTAGCCACTTTTCTACTTAGCCATGAAAGGGGTCTTTGAGAATTGAACCACACCTATGCTTGAGATGAAGAACGATAAGGTCGAGAAGAGACCCGCTTATCATTTCTCGTACTAAGCAAAAGCATGATTCTCATCAGTAGTTTTTTTTAAGTGTTTTGAATCTTGAAAAGAAAAGAAGTTTTAGTTTTAGGTGCGTATGAAAAAAGGGAAGAAAAGTTTAAGGGGAATTAGCCTATTTCTAAACCTAATGTTATCGTGCATTGCTAGACCTAAATTTAGAAATTTGAAGGATGCTACCTAATGTTAGAATTCATATGGATTGCGATAAAGTACGAAAATGAAGAATAAAATAGATTTGTGACGATACCGAACGGAGGAGGTCCGTTGCCTCTTTAAAATTGTGCAAGCGGTAAGAAAATTCTATCAAGGTTCCCTTGGGCAAGTGATTGAAGAATTAACCCTGAGCATTCCACATTGCAAGAGTTATATCAATGCTATCACAAAAATATTAACTAAAAAAGTCAATAAAAATGATTACCAAATATGAAAAATAAAATAGAAAAAAATTCTAATCGAATTTCTAAAAATAAATTCTAAAGAAATCTAAAATATTCTATTGTTTTGTGTGATACGGTGGGAGAACTGACTTGAGGTTTTGCGTTTGTTTTCGCAAATGTTTCAGTTTAGCAAGAGTCGCCACCGACTTTTTATTTTATCCTAAGGAAAGGTTAAAAAGCACAGCAAAAACCTTTGAGATGTTTTCTTGGGTTCGGGGAGTAGATTATAGAAAGGGAAGGTATTAGCATCCTTTCTATCCATGGTTATCCATGGGCTCTTAGTTACTTTCTTAGATCACTTGCCTTGCATTTTCAATTGTTTGAAATGGTGCTTTCAATTGTTTGAAATGGTGCTTTGTGTGTGATTTTGAAAGAGGTTTTGAAAAGAGGTCATTTGTTGTGGCAACCTTTGTAATGATCCATGTTTGAATGTATACAAAGGTGTATTTGTATTTTGAAAAGTTTTCAATGTTTTGAAAGTTTGTTTTGAAATTGTGTTGTGATGTGTGTTTTGAAAGTAGGCAAGGTTTTGTTTTGCAAGTTTGGTCAAGTAACCAAGAGCTATCTACCCTAAATTTCTCAAAGATATTTCCTATGTTTTAACCCTTTTAACAGTATTGTTCCACCATTGTATTTGGTGGACAATCTTGTGTTAGGATGTTAACGGGACAAGCGCGGGTCATCATTTAGACCATGAATGCAATAGTGCCAAGTGTCTTTGGCAATTTTACTCTAAGGGACTTGATCATTTTTTAGGCAACTTGAGAAAGCGTCATCGAGGGACTATGATCATTTGAATTGTTTTTGTTTTGCCAAAGAAACTCAACATGCAAACATGGCCCATTTTTTTGAAGGCAACAAGTGAAGGAACCCTAAGGGTTCAAGTGTGCATTGTGTTTGTTTTTTCATGCATATTTATCTTGAATTAGGTCAAGCTATTTGATTTTTGCATACAAACCCTAGGTCTATCATGGCATAATTTGAAAGCTTTTAAATGCAGAAATTTAAAATCCTAAATTATTACAACATGATTATGGGGATGGGGGTACAAATGTTTGAATAAGGGTATTTGACAAGAAATATAAACCCTAATTTACTATTACATCCATATTGAATAGACAAATATTAAATTGTACCATAATTAAATAAATACAATAAATATGCAAAATATATTATGCACAAAAATGGTTTTTTATGTATGTAAAAGTATTTTTCAATGTAAAATATAAACAAAAATAAAAAGGTTAATTTTTGGATATTTTTGTGGTTTTTAGGGGAAAACCCTAATTTTGAATAAATAGCAATTATTAATTAACTATATACAATATTATATATTAATTTATATAAAAATAAAAAAAGGAAGTATATTGTAAAAAAAGTATTTTTTTAGTGTCATATATTAATAAAAATAAAAATGTATTATTTTCATATTTTATCCTAAGTATTTTAATGAATATATACAAGTATTTATATTATATATTAAATATACTAAATATATACCAAAATAAAATATTAATTATTTACAAAAATGAGTATATTTTAGAAAATGTTTTCAAAATGTAAACAAAAAATAATAACTAAAAAAAATATATATTTGTATTATTTTTAGTGTTTTTTTTAAATAAAAAAGTATTATATTTATCTATATATATATTAAACAAAAAACAAATAAATACCAAATAAATGCAAAAAAATGAGGAAAAATATTTTTAATGTTTTTTCATGTTTGAATAAAAATATAAAATCAGAATCAAAAAGAAAAAAATGAAAAATGATAAAGATATCACACAATGGGCCAGGGGGGTGCAAAAATGGAAAAAGTGTGCAAAAAGCAAAAACAACTCAGGCCCAGCCCAAGTCACCCTTCTTCAACCTCCAGCTTCTGTCAAAAACGTGCGCCCTCTATGCTTCATTCAAATTCCTGATTCTTTGACTTTTAATAAAAACTCATAACATAAATGATAACGAGAAAACATATCGTATAATTAACATACTTTTTACCGATTTTATATTTCATTAAGTCGTCTAACCCCCGATTATTCTAAGTATTATTTGTCTTTTTGCAGGTATAACACTTGTCGACTCAAACCGATGAAAAAGGACAACATGAAGAAGGCTAGACGAAAAACAAAGAGAAAAAGAATAAAAATAACACAAAGTTGGGACTTTTGGATAGGTGACGGTCGTCACGTCCCTGTGACGGGCGTAACACCCCACAACATAAGGAAACGCTCGTCACACACACCTGACGAGCGTAAGGCACCACTTCAGCGTGTGACGACCGTCACCCACCTGTGACGACCGTCACGCGCGTGAAGGAGGACGTTACACATGGATTGAAGACGTGGGCGTGAAGGGCAGACTAGTTCTCCCTGTTTCTAATGAATCTCCTATTTTATTGCCACCACTATTACTGCTCCTACAATTTCTCCACGAAGACTTCATCAAGAATTCAAAATTAAACTGCTGATTTTTCCTGCTATATATATGAGTACCAAGGCACAGTCCAAGGGTCGAAGAATTTTACTCAGAGCAAATACTATTTTATTTTACAATTATTTTCCAATTTATTTGTTTTGGAATTCTGTTTTCATTTTCTTGTAATTTCCATCCAAAGAATTAGTTTCTATTTTTAAGTGTTAATTCTTCCTTCAAGAATTAACACGAATTTCTACTTCAAGTCAAGCTCGAAGATTGGATTACTGTATTACCTCAAGATTACTATAGCATCTTTAATTCCAAGTTTTTTATATTGCAATTATTATTTATTCAGTTTTTATAATATGCCAATTATTGCCATGAATTATATTTTAAACTTTATTGCTGTTAAGTTAATTATGTCTGGCTAAATTATTAATACCGGTATGTGACTGTAAGAACTGAAAGAATTCAATGATACCTTGGCCAAAAATATTTATAAAACAATTTCTGGTTTCCAATTTCCAATATTAATTTAACTATCCTTGTCACGAGAGTGAGAGATTAATTAACACGATTTTGCCACGAGAGTGGGAAATGAATTAAGGCAAGAACCTGCACGCGAGAGCTGGGGTTCAACCCAGATAGTGGTAACGAAGCATTGATTTTTAAATACACGAGAGTGTTTTAATAAATTAATTAAATTCAAATTGTTTTTAAAAAGTGTTATTAGATTTAAAGTGCATCCACTAGGTTTAGTAGCATGACTTATTTCATAAACACGAGAGTGTATGTCTCAGGTTTTTAAACAATTAGCTTTTACCACAATACTTTATAGGCCAAGCGATTCATCGAATTCCCTAAGTCCGATTATCACATACCGGTATAATTAGTACTATTACTTTTAATTAAATTGTCTCCCCAAAAAATCGAATATTCATCGCTTAGTTAGACAAACTGTAGCATTAGATCGTATGCGATTGATACACAGTCTCTGTGGGTTCGATAATCTTTTAAAACTAGAACGACTGAACTGTATACTTGCAGTTAGTATCCCGACAGACTTATAAAGTCCCGATCAATAAACAATGTAGAGCATCAAGAGATGAATTCATACATATAAAAATCTTGACCTAACTCTCAGAAATGAGGGAGAATTTCTTCATCCCCAATTTCTGACCTAAGTTTTTTTCAATGTTCATGGCCAAAATTCTCACAGCACGCATAATATAAATGAAAAGTAAATACATGGATGGTTTCAGGGCTATGAGTAGAACATGTTTTCTTCACAAACCTAAGCCTAATCATGCCTGGATAGAGAGATAGAAGTTCATATTTTTACCTGTTCAGCTTGAGTCGTGTACAGCAATGAAGGTATCTTCAATGGAGTTTGAACTTTGGTACAGCTTGCCTGAGGTCCAGGGAACCTTCTTCAACACCTAGCTTGCTTTGAATCTACTTGTATCGAGCTATGGAAGTCAACTTGCACAGCTGAAAAGTGAAAATGGCAAACTTGGTTAGGGGTGTTACAGTCTGTGTTTAGGGCTTGGGATAGTTTGTGTGGATGATATAGAATGTGTTTGGAAAGGGTTGAGCAAAAACGCACGAATGGATATGATTATGGAGGTCAAGTTGCAGAACTTGCCCTGTTTTGCAACAAAACAAGGATTCTTAGTATGAGCAGGTCTTAGGGGTGAATGAGCTGTGCTTTAGGCTTGTTTTGGTGTATGAAGAATGTCTATAAAGTTTGCTTGAGCTTCTGTTTGCAGGAATTGAGAGTTTTATCTCTTTTGCCAAGTTATTTCTAAGGTAAGCAAGGATAGTCAAGTTGGGTTATAGGCCAGCACAGGTCCCTCAAGCATGCTGCAGCACTCTCTCTTGATCAGTTGGATTTGTCTACAAACTTGTGCCTCAAAGATTTGGCCCATGCCTCTTGGATTTTGAATTTGACATAAAGTGTACCTTTTCAAAAATGGCAAATATGCTTTTTCTAATTATGGATTAATCTTGCATGTAATGACCAAATGAACAAAATAATGCTTGAACACAATGGTTTGGCATTTAATTATTTAGTGTGAAGAGGATTAGAGGCCTGTAATCTAGCTTGTACAAGCTGACTTGAAAAATGCCAATGTATGAACATGCATTTGGTCATGAACAAAAGTGACTTTTGCCCAACTTTGCCAATTCGATTCTCCCTAACCACAAGGGTGTTTGAGAAGTTCTTGGACAATTTGGAAAGCTTGGAATGTGTACTACAATCCATCTTTGTAATGAAAATTGAAATTCCAAGTGGAACTATGTGAAAAGTGGCCATGAAGTTGGTCAAAAATCCTGCCTAGAATAGGTCAAAAAATTTTCTAAGTTAAGAATGTTTTGCACCCTTGTTCCAAAAATCATAACTTGAGCTACAAGCTTCCTTTGAGAAATTTTTGTGAATCAAAGTTGTAGATTTTTTTAATGGACTACAACGTTCATGTTTTGAGTTTTGTTTGAATCCATTTGCATCTTGGTGAAAGAATGGGACAAAGTTAGGAAAAAATAAGGAAGTTTCATAACTTAGAAAAATTCTAAGTTATGAAATTTCTTCATTTTAAACCCTAATTTGCAAATTTGGGTTTCTTGATGAACAAGTTTCATAATTTGACATGTCTTGATGAAAAATGAATCTTGGCACTTGATTTTGACCAAAAAGTCAAAGTTTGACTTTTCAATATACAGTCAAATTTTGATCAGTTGACTGGAAAATTCATCTGTCAATCCTGTGCATTTGGGATCTTTTGAACTTGTGGAATGGGTCAAGACAATGCCATTGAGTCCTTGAGTCCATATGTGAGCTTGGTTTGCCATTGGTTAGGTCAAACAGTCAAAAATTGTCTTTGTGTAGTCAAAACCCTAAAAATGACCATTTTGCCCTTTTGGTGATCTGATCAAATTTCTTGTGGAATTGTGATCCAAACTTGATCAAGTGGTCCATATGAGTTCATTATGTTGATGTGGGTCAGATTTCATGAGGTTTTACTGTCAATTGGCCACAGTTGACTTTTTCCCCAATACAGCTGATTTTTAGGTCAACTGTCTAATTGACTGGGCAAAGATTGGGATCAAGGCTTGAAACTTGGTATGGATAAACTTGTGAGTCCAACATGAAGCATGAAAGTCACTTTGGGAATTTTAGTTCAAAACATCTCTGTGCAAACTCAAACCCTAATTTGGGTCAACAGTGCCAAGAAGGGTCTTGAGCAGAGTAAACCCTAACTTGATCTTGAGTTCCAGGAGTCTTGTGGTGAGAAAATATTGATGAAAAGAGAGGGCAAATTTTGGGGTACAACAGTTGCCCCTGTTCAATCTTCTTTCACCTGAAGAGTTAGATTGGCAGGTTTGCCCTTCGCGTCTCGAAGGTAAAAGGAGATTGGACACTAGAGTGCCCTTAAATTTGCACTCATCAAAGCATGGGTGCGGGAATGGGCTTAAAGATGCCATTTTGAGATGGGCTTAGAGATGCTATCTGGGTAGGTGACAGAGAGATGGGCTTAGAGATGCCATCTGGAGATTGCTGGTAGGAGGATGGGCTTAGAGATGCCATCTGGAATGTTTGTCGAACTGTAATTTGATAGATCAGAAAAAAGAGGATAAAAAATGGTATCCATGTCTGGAATGCATTTGAACTATATCCGGAGACTGAGTTTGTATGAGCAAAAGAATGGCCTTCGTATTTGGGCTGTAACTGTGTTTGAATGTAGAATGAATATCAGAATGACTGCCGTGTCTGGAGTGTATCTGTATTGTATCTGGGTAACAGAGAAACGTCTATTCATGGAGCAATTGCATGCTGGGGACAAATTCCGAATGAGTGACAGAATGGCAACCATGTCTGGAGCGTATCTGGACTGTATCTGAAGTTGAAAGTTGTATGAGTAGCAGAATAACTTCCGTGTCTGGAGTGTATCTGAAACTGTAACTGGGATTGAGATTTGTATGAGTAATAGAATGACTTCCGTGTTTGAAGTGTATCTGAAACTGTAACTGAGCTCTAAATAAATGACAGAATGACTTCCGTGGCGAACGCACTGGGGAGAATCAAACTGCTGTTGTAAGGGTCAGAATGGTATTCGTGCTTGGAATGCATTGAACCTTGAGGTGGATAAGTGAATCTGAATAAGAGATAGAATGGCTGCCATGTCTGGAGCATATCTAGTCTGTATCTGATCGCTGTAGTCTGAATGAGTAGTAGAATGACCGCCGTGTCTGGGGTGTATCTGTACTGTATCTGACTTGAAATTCTGAATAAGTAATAGAATGACCGCCGTGTCTGGGGTGTATCCATATTGTATCTGGATAATTGTTAATGATAGTCTTTTAAACTTATCCTGAAAAGGATGAAATGTTAGCTAAAACGCAAAGTTATGTTGCATAATATGTATGATGTAATATATATGTTATATCAATGTTTATGATATATGCATGTAATGAATGCGCATGTAAGCTGACGAGCTGTCTTGCTGAGGATAAATGAATCCCGGATGGCTGGAGATAATAGAATCTTGACTGCTGTTGGGGAAAGTGAATCCTTGACTGCTGCAGGAGATTGTAAGAATTTTTGAATGCTGAAGATGAGACATCCTTGTCGATTGCTGACTGCTTGGGGAACAAGATCTTCAATTGTGGAGGGATCTTAGGACCACTGTTGGGGATTGGAATTCCTTGGTGATCTCTACTGGGAAGTTCAGAACTTGGGAGACTCATGCTGGAGAAGTAAGACTGAGAATCTTCAGTCTGGCGGGAAGCATCTCTGTGGAGAGAAGGTTCACTAGTCTGGTTCCGCTGGGGATTGATAGTTGGAAGTGTTAGCTCCACTGAGGATTGATAGTTTTGACTTCAACTGGGGATAAGATTTCCAGATTTTTAAGGCTCCACTGGGGATTCTGAAACTTAACTCTGAGGGGGATTGAGTTCTAGAAGGCCCTCTGGCTGGGGAAATCAGTTTTGAGAAAGCTTCTGTTCTGCTGAGGATCCTGAAGTTTAACTCTGTTTGGGGAATTAAGTTCTGGAATTTTAACCTTGTTGAGGAATTTGGAGTTTAATTCTGCTAGGGATTCCTTCTGAAAGGGCATCAAGATATCTACCTGTACCTCCAACCTATCAGCAATCATCTTTCTTGATTTGTAAGGGAAATGATTATGTTCAAATGCATATGCCTATTTAACAAAACATTGGACGTTTCTCAAATAAAACATAAGTGCAAAAGAGAAACAAAAAAGGAAGACAAAGCAAATTTATGTATTTGGAAAAGTATTTGTATTAATCTTTTATGAGTATCTTTGTACAAAGGAGACAACCATCCTAGTAAGAGGATGTTGTCATAAAAAAAGTTGAAAGTTTTATACAAAAGAAAGATGGCTATGTGAAACAATTCCATGGGATCCCCGTTCTGCTATAGCCTTCACAACTCTGAATATCTGTCCATTCAATGCTTCATCCGCCGATGACTGGATTGATCAGAAGCTCGGAGCTGGTTGATGAAGAGATTATCCTTAAAGTGATCCGACGAGTCATAGTCATACGCTTTAATTCCCTAACTTTTGCCTGAATCGCCCTTTCGGGTTTTCGATCCACCGGGAAACCCTTTTTTGCCCAAGCCGCCCTTTCGGGTTTTCAACTTGCCGGGTGTACAGATTTTTTTGTTTTATCCCTAATTTTTTCCTGAACCGCCCTTTCGGGTTTTCGGTTCACCGGGATGCCCATTTTTGCCCAAGCCGCCCTTTCGGGTTTTCGACTTGTCGGGTTATTTTATGCGTAGTATCTTTTGACTATGTCTGCGTTCGTAGGGTGCGGCAAATCATCGCCGTCCATGGTGGTCAGAATCATTGCACCACCAGAAAATATGCTCTTGATCACAAATGGTCCTTCATAAGTAGGAGTCCATTTGCCCCTGGGATCACTTTGCGGTAAGATAATCCGCTTGATTACGAGATCTCCGACTTGATATACTTGACGTCTGACTTTCTTGTTGAAAGCCTTGATCATCCGTTTTTGATACGTTTGACCATGGCAAACAGCAGCGAGTCGCTTCTCGTTGATCAAATTGAGTTGATCAAGTCGGGTCTGAATCCAATCATCTTCATTCAAACCAACGTCCTTCATAATCCTTAAAGAAGGAATCTAAACTTCCATGGGTAAGACAACTTCCATGCCATATACCAAAGAAAATGGGGTTGCCCCGGTTGAAGTACGTGCCGTGGTACGGTATCCATGCAGAGCAAACGGTAGCATCTCGTGCCAGTCCTTGTAGGTGACTGTCATTTTCTGAATGATCTTCTTAATGTTTTTGTTCGCAGCTTCAACAACACCGTTCATCTTCGGTCGATAGGGAGATGAATTGTGATGATAAATCTTGAACTGTTTGCATAGAGCGGTGATCATAGTATTTTTCAGATTTGTATCGTTGTCTGTGATGATCCTGTCGGGGACACCATACCGACATATGAGGTTTTGCTTGATGAATCGGGCAACCACATTCTTTGTAACAGAGGCGAAGGAAGCCGCTTCGACCCGTTTGGTAAAATAGTCAATGGCGACCAGGATGAAGCGATGTCCATTAGATGTTGTGGGCTTGATCTCTCCAATCATGTCAATGCCCCACATTGCGAATGGCCAAGGAGCTGTCAGAATGTTAAGGGGAACAGGAGGAATATGAATCTTGTCAGCGTAGACTTGACATTTGTGGCAAGTACGGGAATGTTGATGGCAATCAGCTTCCATGGTAGACCAGTAATAGCCTGCCTTTAGAATCTTCTTAGCCATCGTATGCCCGCTCAAATGGGTGCCAAATGTGCCACTGTGCATCTCAGTCATGATCAACTCTGCTTCGGCTTTGTCTACACATCGGAGTAAAACACAATCATGGCTGCGTTTATAGAGGATGCCATTGCTCAGGAAGAACTTGGCAGCAAATTTCCATAGGAACTTCTTGTCATTTACGGAAGCTCCTTCGGGATATTCTCTAGTCTAGAGATACCTTTTGATTTCGTGAAACCAGGGTTGTTCCACTACTTCTTCGGTATTAATCTCATGACAATGTGCAGGTTCATCCATTCACTCGATGGTGATTTGGGGAGCTTCGTTATCCCAGTTGAGTTTAAACATGGAAGACATTGTAGACAGAGCATCTGCTAGCTGATTCTCTTCTCGCGGGAAATACTCGAAGGTGATTTGCTCGAAATGAGGCAACAATGTCAGGACATGTTCTTTGTATGGGATAAGATTAGGATGTTTGGTATCCCACTCTCCTTTGATTTGACTGATAACCAAAGCCGAGTCCCCAAATACGATCAAAGATTTGATCCCCAAGTCTATAGCAGCCTTGAGACCAAAGATACAAGCTTCATACTCAGCCATGTTGTTGGTACAGCTGAAGCAAAGTCGGGCCGTGAAAGGTGTGTGGCAACCTTCCGGGGAAATGAGTACCGCACCGATACCGTTTCCAAGTGCATTTGAAGCACCATCAAAGTACAGGGTCCATCGAGATCCTTTTTCAGGTCTGTCATACGGTCCGTTACCTTTAATGTTGTCCAAATTCATGATGTCCTCGTCCGGGAAGTCGAATCTCATGGACTGATAATCTTCGATAGCTTGATGAGCTAGATGGTCAGCTAGTACACTCCCTTTTATAGCTTTTTGGGTGGTGTACTGGATGTCATACTCAGTCAGGATCATTTGCCATCTAGCGATTCTTCCAGATAAAGCAGGCTTCTCGAAGATATACTTGATAGGATCCATTTTGGAAATCAACAGAGTGGTATGAGTCAACATATACTGCCTTAGTCGGCGAGCAGCCCATACCAAAGCGCAGCAAGTTTTCTCGAGCAGTGAGTAGCGAGTCTCACAGTCGGTAAACTTTTTGCTAAGTTAATAAATGGCATGCTCTTTTCGACCAGACTCGTCATGCTGGCCCAATACGCACCCCATTGAGTTATCCAAAACGGTTAGATACATGATCAGCGGCCTTTCTTCGACGGGTGGCATCAGAATAGGAGGTTCTAGCAGATACTCCTTGATCTTATCAAAAGGAGATTGGCAATCATCGTTCCATTCGACTACTTAATCTTTCTTCAATAGTTTGAAAATTGGCTCACAGGTAGACGTCAGATGAGAGATGAATCTGGCAATATATTTCAAGCGCCCCAAGAACCCTCTAACCTCCTTTTCAGTATGGGGGGAAGGCATCTCTTGTATAGCTTTCACTTTTGCTGGATCGACCTTAATGCCTTTGTTGCTGACAATGAATCCTAGAAGTTTACCAGACCTAACTCCAAAAGTGCACTTACTTGGATTTAGCCTGAGTTTGTACTCTTTCAACCTGGCAAACAACTTCTGCAAATGCTCAAGGTGTTCCTCCTCTGTTTGTGATCGAGCTATCATATCGTCTACGTAAACTTCGATCTCATGATGTATCATATCATGAAACAAAGCTACCATGGCGCGTTGATAAGTTGCCCATGCATTCTTCAGCCCGAACGGCATCACCTTGTAACAGAAGGTTCCCCACCGTGTAATAAAGGTTGTTTTCTCCATGTCCTCGGGGGCCATTTTGATCTGGTTGTAGCCCGAGAATCCATCCATGAAGGAAAACACTTTGTGCTGAGCCGTGTTGTCAATCAAAATGTCGATATGCGATAGCAGAAAATCATCTTTAGGGCTAGCCCTGTTCAAATCCCGATAGTCCACACACATTCTGACATTGCCGTCTTTTTTAGGTACTGGCACGATGTTAGCAACCCATTGTGGATAGGATGTAACAGCCAGAAATCCAGTGTTGAATTACTTCATTACTTCAGCTTTAATCTTCTCAGACATGTCAGGCCTCATTCGGCGGACTTTTTTCTTGATCGGTGGACAATCCTCTCTTGTAGGGAGACGGTGAACCACTATGTCTGTGTCTAAACTTGACATGTCTTCATAAGACCAGGCGAAGATTTCAACGTACTCATTCAACAGTTGTACCAAACGCTCCTTGACACTTGGTTCCAGATTGGCACCCACTTGTACTTCTTTCCTGTCTTCCTCTGTTCCTAAGTTGACTGTTTCCAACAACTCTTCATGAGACAAGATGGCCCTTTCTTCTTGTTGTAGAAGTCTGGCTAGCTCTCCTAGTACTTCACAATCTTCGTCATCTTCATACTCAGCCTGATTGACCAAATCTTTAGAGTTATTAAAGGACATAGCAGAATAGTCACCCATAGAATCCAGAGTGGATGGGTACCTGCATTTGTGAGTGTGGGTGTGTGTAAGGGATAGCCATCCTTAAACAAACAAAAATGCAAAAGGAAAGAAAATGAACACAGCAGTTTATCAATGAAAAACGTCCAATGAATCATTAAACATGGCATATGAATATGAAGAGAATCAAAACCCTTACAAATGGACCTACATGCCCCGGGCAAGGCATGAGGCGAAAAAGTAGCGTGCAAATTGTTTAAAAGTAATTATTACAGACCAACAGGAAATGTTCGAAAGATAAGTTACTGATTAATGAAAGTAATGGGGACAAAGTCTTTCGCCTCCCAGTTGTGCAGTCCCCCTTCAATGGTTGGGAAGATCCAATCTTCAATGTTACCCTCTTCGTCTTCGTCTTCCAAAGCATTGATTCCATGAGGAGAAATCTTGACGGGTGTCCTTTCAATTTTTGAGCGACGCATAGCTTTCTGCCCCGCAGCGGTAAATCCCAACCCAAACTTGTCTGTTTTGTGAGGAATGTCAGGAAACTGTCCCCATGTTTAGCTCTTTCCCTCCTTCATTGCAGCCTTTGCGTCTTTCAGAGATTCCATCCTGGCCACCTGCTCGGGTACCTCAGCTACTGCCTTTGCTACAACAACCTCAGGAGCAATTTCCTCGAAGTGTTGGAATGGTGTCTCAATGAATTCGCCCTCCACCTCCACATACCGAAAGGAGTTCAGGTGACTGATCATATATTCCTCTTCACCGTGTACAGTTATAATCTTTCCTTTGACAGGGTATTTCAGCATCTGATGTAGGGAGGAAGTGACTGCCCCAGCATTATGTATCCATGGTCTTCCTAGCAAGCAAGAGTATGACGGACGGATGTCCATCACATAGAAAGTTGAGTGGAATACTTCAGTTCCTACCTTGATAGGGATGTCGACCTCCCCATGTACCATTCTTTTAGACCCGTCAAAGGCCCTGACAATGATATTACTTGGTTTCAGCTCCAAGCCTTCACAATCCAATCGATCCAGAGCCTTCTTAGGCAGAACGTTCAGAGAAGAACCAGTGTCGACCAAAACATGGGCAAGAGTAGTTCCTCGGCATTCAACTGACACATGCAATGCATCATTGTGCTTTCTTCCTTTCGGAGTCAGGTCAGCATCAGAGAAACCCAGGCCGTTGTTTGCGGTAAGGCTGGCTACACAATCCTGGAATTGATCGGCTGAGGTCTCCTGGGGTACATGGGTTGTCTTCAGAAATCTTATCAAAGCTTTGGCATGAGCCTCAGAACAAAGCAGCAATGCTAACATGGAGATCTTCGAGGGGGTTTGCCCCAGTTGCTCTACCACATCATAATCACTCTTCTTAATTATTTTCAGAATCTCCTCCATTTCTTTCTTAGAGGTTTCGGGGATGACCAATGGCTGAGCCCTCGTCCTGACGAGCTCATATTGGATCCCTTTCCCCTTATCAGCAGAATTAGGAGGGACAACCACAGGAGTAACAGCTTCTTCAATCAGTGGAGTTCTTGCAGAAAGTTTTATCGGTGCAGGAGTAACTTTGGCAGCAGCTGAGGGTCCAAAGATTGCCTTTGGAGGGGCAATCTCTGGAGAGAAAATTCTCCCACTTCGGGTAATCTTTCTTGTACCGGCAATGTTTCCAATGTTGGCATTTTCTTCGTCAGAGCTTTCTTCAGTTATCTCAACTTGTTTAACACCATGGTAGTAGATTTCTCCACCATATCCATGGTATTGATTTGTCAGATTTGTAGGGGACAGGCCCAGGCATGGTTATTTTCAGAAGAACAATCTTCGTAGCAGATGTAATCTTAACAGGCTTTTTAGGGACCTTGGAAAGATTGGTGGAAATGGTGATTATTGAAACATCTTTGATAGGAGTTGGAGTAGCAGGAATCTTTTCGAAAAGAATTTGTTAACTGTCCATTAGGCCTTGGATGCCTATCTTCAGCAATGGACAGTCGATTGGTAGGGAGGAACAACACTAGCAGTCTTCTTTACATCCTGGGAAAATCCCAACCTTCAACAGATTCAACTTGATTGTTAGTAATGGAGTTACCAGATCATCAACAGCAGAAACATACCAGATCTTTTTCAACAGCATGAACATGATGACCATGCTTTGGCATCGGAGCAGATATTACGTTCGGCTTTTCGGGGGCGTCGAACTCAACCTCTTTTGCGTCTATCAAGTCTTGAATTTTATTCTTTAGCGCCCAATAATTGTTGGTGTCATGCCCGGCGCTGTCAGAATGATAGGCACATTTAGCATTGGCATGATAGTATGGAAATATGGTGTTAGGGTTTTTCGGTGCCTCCTTTAAACCAGTCATATTCAACTTCAACAAATGGGGAAGAACTTGTGCAGGCGTCATATTGATGCGGGTGAACTGACGTTGTGGCCGTTCTACCCGTTGCTGATTTGGTTTGGATTGGTTGTTACGAGGCTGATCATTTGACAAATTTTGAATCATTACGGCCCCTACAGTCGGCCGACGCTCAGTTCTCCCCAATCCCTTTTGAGAGTACACAACAGCTGCCTCCTTCTTGGCTGGAAATGACTTTTTAACAGTTGTAGATGCAGAGGCATCCCTTTGAATCTTCCCACTATTAATACCAGCTTCCACCCGTTCGCCAGTCAGAATCAATTCAGTAAACCCTGCGGAAGAGCTCCCGATCAAATGGTTGAAGAATGGGCCAGATAGGGTCCCCAAGAACATATCAACTAGTTCCCTATCAGAAAGAGGTGGCTGCACTCTTCCGGCCAAGTCGCGCCATTTCTGGGCGTATTCTTTGAATCCCTCATTTGAGGCCATTCCCATACTCTGTAGCTGAGTACGGGTTGGCGCCAAGTCAGAGTTATATTGATACTGACGATAAAAGGCAGCTGCCAAATCCTCCCAACTATGTACCTCTGACCTCTCAAGCTTGTAAAACTAATCTAGCTATGTACCAGACAGGCTATCCTGGAAGAAGTGTACCCAAAGATTTCTATCAAACGTATGAGGTTGAATTTTCCTGACATACGACCTCAGGTGCATCTTCGGGCAAGATAGCCCGTCATATTTTGCAAAAATTGGCACCTTAAACTTTGGAGGGATCACAATTCCAGCAATCAATCCCAATTATTCAAAATCTAACCCAGGAACCCTTTGCAGCTCCATAGCTGCCAGTCTATCCTCCAGGTTTTTGTATTTGTCGTCCGCTGGCGGGTATTGCTGCTCTGAGTAGTCTTCATCTTCCTCAACCTCTTCCTCTTCAGCTTCGGACTCAGAAGGTAGTGCAGCTCCTTTTCCTTTATCGGTTCCCTCATCAGATGCGGAGGGAAATTCAAGAACTCTTCTAGCTTCATTCTCAAACCTTCTTCCCAGTGTAGCTACCCCAAGTATTTTCTTCTTCTTTTTTCCTTTTTCTTGCTCTTTATTCCCTAGAAATGCTTTAAGATCCTCCTGGCCCTTTGCCAAGGTCATAAGGAGCTGTTGAAACTGCGAGTTTTCTGCCTGCAGATCTTTGACCGTCTGTTCGAGATCCATCTTACTGAAATAAACAGCAGAGAGATAAGGAAACCTGGTGTGAAGACATGTTTATGCATATGATGAATGATATGTTTATTCATGTAATGCATTCAAGGATTTATAAATTCAAAATTTGTTGCAAACAAAAAGAACACACGTCATATTAATAAGAAGAAATTTTGTCAGTACATAAATGCCCCATGGGCCAAATATTACAAAACTTCTTAAGGTAAAAAGACGTTGCGCATCCTCTTTGGTGCGATGTAGGTGTTGAGGGTCTCCTCCTCGTGAAGTCGGCGGGTAAGCTCCAAAACCTTCTTCTCACTGGCATAGAAGCTGGCTTCAAAAGTATTTCGCTCTTCCTTGAGTTGGATCCAACTCTTCTGCATTTCCTCCCATGATGTTGGCATGTCAGGATGTAGGATGGTTTAGGGAACCTCTCCTTCCCTAACAGGCTCTTTAATCAAAGGGAGAATGTGAGGGTAAGGCATCATAAGAGTCTGGGCTCGGGTTCGTACCCACTTGAGGTAAGGCTCAAGAGGGATGGAGTTCTTGTGTCCCAGTGTCTTGCTATCTACCTTGTTAGGCATCCTCCAAACTCTGATGAATCTTTGGCGAAGTCCTTGCGCATCGTTGTCAAAGTCAAAAACCAGGTCAGGAATCAGCATGTCATGAGGGCCATCCCTCCGTGCATATCCAAATTGTCTCAAAGCTAGACAGGGATTGTAGGTAATGCCTCCCCTAATGCCAAGTAATGGAACATTAGGAAACTCACCACAACGATCGACGATGATGACATTTTCTCTGGACCGAGAACACCAATGTACATCTGAATGTGTGAGGGTCATCAACCGTTGTGACCACCTTAAGCCTTGCTCATTCTTCAAAACAGATTATGGAAGGTGAGAAATAAACCACCTAGCAAGGAGAGGAGTACAGCACATGAGAACACCTCTCTTCCTTATTGTTCGTGTGTAAAATGAGTGGAGGATGTCCCCAAGCAATGTAGGTATGGGATTTTTGGATAGGAAAATCTTGACAGCATTGATATCTATAAGTTGGTTAGGATTTGGGAACAAAACCAACCCATAAATGAGGAGTGCCACAATCTCTTCAAAGGCTTGTAGATCCAAAGAATTCCAACACTCTTGTGCCTTCTCAAACAAGAATTTTGCCAAGAAGCCTTTGACACCACTTCTAGTCTCCCAATGCCCCTTGATGTCAGATGTTTGCAAGTGTAGTGCTTGAGCAACATCTTCAGGCTTTGGTTCTTTTTCCGTACCGTTGTAGGGTAGTTGATTAAGAATAGGAATCCTCAGGAGTTGAGAAAATTCCTCCAAAGTAGGCACCAATTGGTAGTCGGGGAATGTGAAACAGTGGTGAAGGGGGTCAAATAACTAGAATAACACTTTCACCATGTCTTCTTCAATGCTGGTGTTGACTAGGCTGAGCAGTCTACCATGTCTTTCACTGAAGAGAGAGCTTTCTGGAATTCTGGATGTGAGCTCCTTGAGTTGAGGAGGTATTCTCACAAGGTTGACTTGGATAGTTTTCCTGCGAAGAATTTCCATGACCTACAAAACAAGAACAAAGATGAAGATCCAAACCCTTGAAATGGTTAGTGGATGCATATGATGCTTTATGATGTTCATGATGTATGCACAAACATATGTACAAGCAAGCCACACCAAAAACCCTAGTTACAGGCTTGCATGAGGTTTCATAGGTAAGTACCCTCTTGAGTGTAGTTGGCTTAAAAACCTGTCCTAAAAATAGTAACCGGGTTCTAAGGAGCTCAATATCATTGAATTGTTTTCCATGTTCATTGTTTTGGTTTAGCCACTTAACTAGCAACCAAAATATTCCAAGAAAACAACCCTCAATGAGTGTAGTATCAAGTATCTACCAACTTCGGACTGCACCAAAACCGGTCATCTCACTACCCCTAATAAAAGGCCAAGATGGTCAAGTAAGGTTCTAGGTTATTAGTGCTTAGTGACATCACTCAGCGGCCCCGTACTCTCCTTGATTGAACTCAAGGGTTACCGGTACTCACAAATATGTCGCACTAATATAGCTATTGCTTCAACCGTGTCGGTATACCTCGCACAGTTTCCACAATGTATTGTTATCTATGAATGTTTCCCAAATCCGGGTGTAGGATTTCAAGCCCAAACAAGAGAACCAAAATGTAAAGCAATCAAAGCAAACAATTAGTCATGCAAAAGGGTGATCTAAGCCCTAAGGTTACTCCACTTTTAATCATGTCCCCAGCAGAGTCGCCAGTTTTGTGATACGGTGGGAGAACTGACTTGAGGTTTTGCGTTTGTTTTCGCAAATGTTTCGGTTTAGCAAGAGTCGCCACCGACTTTTTATTTTATCCTAAGGAAAGGTTAAAAAGCACAGCAAAAACCTTTGAGATGTTTTCTTGGGTTCGGGGAGTAGATTATAGAAAGGGAAGGTATTAGCACCCTTTCTATCCATGGTTATCCATGGGCTCTTAGTTACTTGCTTAGATCACTTGCCTTGCATTTTCAATTGTTTGAAATGGTGCTTTCAATTGTTTGAAATGGTGCTTTGTGTGTGATTTTGAAAGAGGTTTTGAAAAGAGGCCATTTGTTGTGGCAACCTTTGTAATGATCCATGTTTGAATGTATACAAAGGTGTATTTGTCTTTTGAAAAGTTTTCAATGTTTTGAAAGTTTGTTTTGAAATTGTGTTGTGATGTGTGTTTTGAAAGTAGGCAAGGTTTTGTTTTGCAAGTTTGGTCAAGTAACCAAGAGCTATCTACCCTAAATTTCTCAAAGATCTTTCCTATGTTTTAACCCTTTTAACAATATTGTTCCACCATTGTATTTGGTGGACAATCTTGTGTTAGGATGTTAACGGGACGGGCGCGGGTCATCGTTTAGACCATGAATGCAATAGTTCCAAGTGTCTTTGGCAATTTTTCTCTAAGGGACTTGATCATTTTTTAGGTAACTTGAGAAAGCGTCATCGAGGGACTATGATCATTTGAATTGTTTTTGTTTTGCCAAAGAAACTCAACATGCAAACATGGCCCATTTTTTTGAAGGCAACAAGTGGAGGAACCCTAAGGGTGCAAGTGTGCATTGGGTTTGTTTTTTCATGCATATTTATCTTGAATTAGGTTAAGCTATTTGATTTTTGCATACAAACCCTAGGTCTATCATGGCATAATTTGAAAGCTTTTAAATGCGGAAATTTAAAGTCCTAAATTATTACAACATGATTATGGGGATGGGGGTACAAATGTTTGAATAAGGATATTTGACAAGAAATATAAACCCTAATTTACTATTACATCCATATTGAATAGACAAATATTAAATTGTACCATAATTAAATAAATACAATAAATATGCAAAATGTATTATGCACAAAAATGGTTTTTTATGTATGTAAAAGTATTTTTCAATGTAAAATATAAACAAAAATAAAAAGGTTAATTTTTGGATATTTTTGTGGTTTTTAGGGGAAAACCCTAATTTTGAATAAATAGCAATTATTAATTAACTATATACAATATTATATATTAATTTATATAAAAATAAAAAAAGGAAGTATATTGTAAAAAAAGTATTTTTTTAGTGTCATATATTAATAAAAATAAAAATGTATTATTTTCATATTTTATCCTAAGTATTTTAATGAATATATACAAGTATTTATATTATATATTAAATATACTAAATATATACCAAAATAAAATATTAATTATTTACAAAAATGAGTATATTTTAGAAAATGTTTTCAAAATGTAAACAAAAAATAATAACTAAAAAAAAATATATTTGTATTATTTTTAGTGTTTTTTTTAAAATAAAAAAGTATTATATTTATCTATATATATATTAAACAAAAAACAAATAAATACCAAATAAATGCAAAAAAATGAGGAAAAATATTTTTAATGTTTTTTCATGTTTGAATAAAAATATAAAATCAGAATCAAAAAGAAAAAAATGAAAAATGATAAAGATATCACACAATGGGCCAGGGGGTGCAAAAATGGAAAAAGTGTGCAAAAAGCAAAAACAACTCAGGCCCAGCCCAAGTCACCCTTCTTCAACCTCCAGCTTCTGTCAAAAACGTGCGCCCTTTATGCTTCATTCAAATTCCTGATTCTTTGACTTTTAACAAAAACTCATAACATAAACAATGTAGAGCATCCAGAGACGAATTCATACATATAAAAATCTTGACCCAACTCTCAGAAATGAGGGAGAATTTCTTCATCCCCAATTTCTGACCTAAGTTTTTTTCAATGTTCATGGTCAAAATTCTCACAACACGTATAATATAAATGAAAAGTAAATACATGGATGGTTTCAGGGCTATGAGTAGAACATGTTTTCTTCACAAACCTAAGCCTAATCATGCCTGGATAGAGAGATAGAAGTTCATATTTTTACCTGTTCAGCTTGAGTTGTGTACATCAATGGAGGTATCTTCAATGGAGTTTGAACTTTGGTACAGCTTGCCTGAGGTCCAGGGAACCTTCTCCAACATCTAGCTTGCTTTGAATCTACCTGTATCGAGCTATGGAAGTCAACCTGCACAGCTGAAAAGTGAAAATGGCAAAGTTGGTTAGGGGTGTTACAGTCTGTGTTTAGGGCTTGTGATAGTTTGTGTGGATGATATAGAATGTGTTTGGACAAGCTTGAGCAAAAACACACGAATGGATATGATTATGGAGGTCAAGTTGCCTTGGATATGAACTTGCCCTGTTTTGCAACAAAACAGGGATTCTGAGTATGAGCAGGTCTTAGGGGTGAATGAGTTGTGCTTTAGGCTTGTTTTGGTGTATGAAGAATGTCTACAAAGTTTGCTTGAGCTTCTGTTTGCAGGAAGTGAGAGTTTTATCTCTTTTGCCAAGTTTCTTCTAAGGTAAGCAAGGATAGTCAAGTTGGGTTATAGGCCAGCACAGGTCCCTCAAGCATGCTGCATCACTCTCTCTTGATCAGTGGGATTTGTCTACAAACTTGTGCCTCAAAGATTTGGCCCATGCCTCTTGGATTTTGAATTTGACATAAAGTGTACCTTTTCAAAAATGGCAAATATGTTTTTTCTAATTATGGATTAATCTTGCATGTAATGACCAAATGAACAAAATAATGCTTGAACACAATGGTTTGGCATTTAATTATTGAGTGTGAAGAGGATTATAGGCCTGTAATCTAGCTTGTACAAGCTGACTTGAAAAATGTCAATGTATGAACATGCATTTGGTCATGAACAAAAGTGACTTTTGCCCAACTTTGCCAATTCGATTCTCCCTAACCACAAGGGTGTTTGAGAAGTTCTGCGACAATTTGGAAAGCTTGGAATGTATACTACAATCCATCTTTGTAATGCAAATTGAAATTCCAAGTGGAACTATGTGAAAAGTGGCCATGAAGTTGGTTTAAAATCCTGCCTAGAATAGGTCAAAAAATTTTCTAAGTTAAGAATGTTTTGCACCCTTGTTCCAAAAATCATAACTTGAGCTACAAGATTACTTTGAGAAAACTTTGTGAATCAAAGTTGTAGATTTTGTAATGGACTACAACTTTCATGTTTTGAGTTTTGTTTGAATCCATTTGCATCTTGGTGAAAGAATGGGGCAAAGTTAGGAAAAAATAAGGAAGTTTCATAACTTAGAAAAATTCTAAGTTATGAAATTTCTTCATTTTAAACCCTAATTTGCAAATTTGGGTTTCTTGATGAACAAGTTTCATAATTTGACATGTCTTGATGAAAAATGAATCTTGGCACTTGATTTTGACCAAAAAGTCAAAGTTTTACTTTTCAGTATACAGTCAAATTTTGATCAGTTGACTGGAAAATTCATCTGTCAATCCTGTGCATTTGGGATCTTTTGAACTTGTGGAATGGGTCAAGACAATGTCATTGAGTCCTTGAGTCCATATGTGAGCTTGGTTTGCCATTGGTTAGGTCAAACAGTCAAAAATTGTCTTTGTGCAGTCAAAACCCTAAAAATGACCATTTTGCCCTTTTGGTGATCTGATCAAATTTCTTGTGGAATTGTGATCCAAACTTGATAAAATGGTCCATATGAGTTCATTATGTTGATGTGGGTCAGATTTCATGAGGTTTGACTGTCAATTGGCCACAATTGACTTTTTCCCCAATACAGTTGATTTCTAGGTCAACTGTCCAATTGACTGGGCAAAGATTGGGATCAAGGCTTGAAACTTGGTATGGATAAACTTGTGAGTCCAACATGAAGCATGAAAGTCACTTTGGTAATTTTAGGTCAAAACATCTTTGTGCAAACTCAAACCCTAATTTGGGTCAACAGTGCCAAGAGGGGTCTTGAGCAGAGTAAACCCTAACTTGATCTTGAGTTCCAGGAGTCTTGTGGTGAGAAAATATTGATGAAAAGAGAGGGAAAATTTTGCGGTACAACATTTTGTATCATTTTATTATCAATTGAGAGAGAAAATTAAACTAGAAGAAAACTAAAATGATAAAAAAGAAAAATTAGAAGAGTCAGGAGGTATGAGCTGAATTCAGGGGTGTAGTGCAGTAATTTGCCCAAAAATATTTTTTTGTCCAATTTCTTCAGGCTTAAAAAACAACAGCACGGGCCTAAAACAAAGAAGCGAGGCCCGGTCTAATTAATTCCTCATTTTCCAGCATATTTTCAATTAACAATTTAAATTCATAATTATTAGAAAAGATAAAAACGAAAATAAGAAAATAGAAATTGAAATGGGAATAGGGTTAGAAAGAATTTGTGCTTCGCCCTTCTTCTTCTCTTGCGGCTCAGCGGCGGCGGCTCCCTTCTCCGTCGTACAACCTTCTTCTTCAAATTCGCGGCCATGGCCTTACTGCCTCAAGTCGTTCGCTCCTCCAAGATCAACTGTCTCTGTCTAGCTTCATTCTTCTATCTCTGTTCCACTTTGTAACCCGACGGTGCCACGGTCACCATATCATCTTCGTCTCCGATTGAACAATAACCTAAGGCTGCCGTTCTCATCTCTTTCGTCTCTTTTGCTCTGTGGACAAGAAGCCCGTCGTTCTTCTCCTTCAAACACAGATGCACCGCTCAATCTGTCGTGTCTCAATCATCCATTCCGATCTGCTTCGGCCTTGATTCAAGCTTCACTTCACAAATTCGTATTTGACAGGTGTATGAACTCTATCTCTCTCTCCTTTTAGTTCTTTACTTTCTTCTTCTGATTTCGTACGTTTTTTATGGATGAAGATTGTTGTTGTTGTTGTTATGTAGAACTGTTGAAGATGGAAGGCGTGCGATGAACGAAGCAGTGATGTAGATGATGTGTTGCTAAAGTTCTTGCAGATGGTGCCGATTCGACGAAGACAAAGTGGTGATGATGATTGAATAATGGTAATGATGTTGAACGATTATAGAGGGAGGATTTCTGAGATTTTTGTGTGAAGATTGAAGAGGAATTGCAGAGGATAAAGGTTGAAGAGAACCTTGCAGGATCTTCAGAGAGAGAGTTTCAGAAGATTTCAGGTGAATTTCTGTGATTGGTTTTTGCTGAATCCATAATTGTATTTTCTGTGTTTGTAAATAAAGAATAAATCTAAAAACTGAATCCCCTCTGCTCTCTTTGAAGATCTATTTGTGATCTCTATTAGAAGCTGAGTTGTTAGTTAGGTGGTAGTTATCAAAAATTCTGTTATGCAGTTGGTTACAGGTTTGTTAAGTTAGTTATAAATCCGGTTAGGAAGTTTGTTGAGTTTGTTATAGAATTGGTTAGGTTAGTTACAGATTATGAAAGCTGTTAGAAAAGTTTGTTAGGAAATTGGGAAATGGAAAGTTGTTAGAAAAGGTCAGGTTGTTTGACAGGGCTGCCTTTAGAGAATGGTTAGGGCAAATTCTGTTTTGGCTATTGCAGTTTGTTTGTTATTCTGTTAACAGTTACAGCAGGACTGTTTTGGAATCGATAATAACTGTTTCTCTTTGTTGTAAATGTTCAGGATTGCTTTGGATTGAAACAAAAGGAATAGATCATGGCAAGTTACAATGCGCCGGTTTGGTCATGAAGACGGTAATGAAGATGGAAGCCACAAGGTTGCATTTCAAACACGACAAGGCCACACAAAAAGTGATGATGAGAATCAATATATGCACCTTTAAGTGTATTTATTATTTTTGTAAGTATATTTTTGGGTATTGTAAATGGTGTTGGGTATTTGTAATGTATGATTCAATGTAACACAAAATATGAATTTTTTTTGTAAAGAAGCTTGCTTCCACTTTCATGATGAATATTCTAAAGAAATGGCTTTGAACCCTCTTTTAATATTTGGTGGAAATTTGAATGAAAATTGAATGTTCTTGAATGCAATATTAATTTAGCAATTCCAAATCTTCAATCTCCTATCCAAAATCAAGTTCTCTTCAAATAGCACTAAGAGCTCCCAATGCTTCTTTATTTGTGACTTGAATGAAACATATGATATCGAACCTTTTTTATGGATGACTTACGAGATAACCTCAAAGATGACATAAAGAAAAACTTTTATTTGAAATCCAAAATCCTGATCATGGATGAACATGGTGTGCTTTCTTTTTCGAAGTGACTTGAATTTCAAGGAATCCACGTGGGTGGACTTTCCAAACTCAATATGCTTTGCCTCTTAAAATATTGGTCCAATTTAACAAATTCGAACCACTTGAACTCATGACCCCAAACAATCACTTGAACGAATACTTTCACCATAATGAAAACAAGAGATGGGAGAACCAATAATGCCTTAATCTTAGTGAATTCGTAACATCATCCTAGCATTACGTCTTTACTTAATGATCAACAAAATTAATGCTTTGAATCCCTAATTATCTGGCATTGGATACTCAATGAGGAGAAAGATAGCTTAAGCCAAAATCCCAGTTCAAAATAACCTCAACTACAGCCTTGATGAGACACCAAATACCATAAGTAAAAACCCTAATGTACTTTGCTCCAGATGAATTCTTGATGGAGGATGACCTTGTAGCCTGATGAAGAAAAGATCCACAATATCCATGAACACAAAACCCTAATTCCGTAATTTCACTGCCTTGAAAAATAACCAGAAGAATCAGGCTCTATTTGAACACATACACCTTATTCAGTTGATAAAACCCTAACCCTGAAGGTTCTCGACCCCTTGCGAAGTTATGTTGTTAGCGAATGTATGCAATCTTAAATGACCTAATGGAGATATGTACATGAGAAAAGCGCGACAATGCATAAACCAGATAAAAGTAGAAGGGTAGGACAAATTTGGGGTATTACAGCTGCCCATATTTAATCGTCTTAAACCTGAAAGTACGATTGGCGCGTGCCTTTCGGAAGTTCGAGGTGGAAGATAATTAAATATCAATGCCGAAAATTTGTCCTGGGAGAGAGAGAGTAAGTGTTTTCTTTATTTATTTTTGTGATATTTACTGGGGAAAGAAATTTTGTTTTTTTCAATGAAGAGACAGAGATTGGACTTGTAACGTGGCCTGATGCCAATACAAGACAAATGGTTGGTATGAAAAGACAGCGGACGAGGTCTACGGGCGACCTGCGATCCTAAGGTGACACATGAGAGTGATTCGACAGAGAACCTAGCCAAAGGGAAATCTCAGGTTCTAAGACAAAGTGAATGGAAAGAACCTAGCCAAGAGGCGATCTCAGGTTCGACGATGATTTGAGGGAAGAACCTAGCCAAAAGGAGATCTCAGGTTCGACGATGATTTGAAGGAAGAACCTAGCCAAGAGGCGATCTCAGGTTCGACGAAGATTTGAAGGAAGAACCTAGCCAAGAGGCAATCTCAGGTTCGACGATGATTTGAAGGAAGAACCTAGCCAAGAGGCGATCTCAGGTTCGACGATGATTTGAAGGAAGAACCTAGCCAAGAGGCGATCTCAGGTTCGACGATGATTTGAAGGAAGAACCTAGCCAAGAGGCGATCTCAGGTTCGACGATGATTTGAAGGAAGAACCTAGACAAGAGGCGATCTCAGGTTCGACGATGATTTGAAGGAAGAACCTAGCCAAGAGGCGATCTCAGGTTCGACGATGATTTGAAGGAAGAACCTAGCCAAGAGGCAATCTCAGGTTCGACGATGATTTGAAAGAAGAACCTAGCCAAGAGGCGATCTCAGGTTCGATGATGATTTGAAGGAAGAACCTAGCCAAGAGGCGATCTCAGGTTCGACGATGATTTGAAGGAAGAACCTAGCCAAGAGGCAATCTCAGGTTCGACGATAATTTGAAGGAAGAACCTAGCCAAGAGGCGATCTCAGGTTCGACGATGATTTGAAGGAAGAACCTAGCCAAGAGGCGATCTCAGGTTCGACGATGATTTGAAGGAAGAACCTAGCCAAGAGGCGATCTCAGGTTCGACGATGATTTGAAGGAAGAACCTAGCCAAGAGGCGATCTCAGGTTCGAAGAAGGGAACATGGGTTATGACATGATGATTGTTTAGATAAGCGACACGGATGAGCATCAAGAAAGTTTAAACACGGACGAGTGTTTGAATCAATACGGACGAGTATCAAAGGTTAAACACAGACGAGTGTTTGAATCAATATGGACGAGTATTGAAAGGAGATACGGACGAGTATCAAAAGTTTAAACACAGACGAGTGTTTGAATTAATACAGACGAGTATTGAAAGGGGATACAGACGAGTATCAAAAGGTTAAACACGGACGAGTGTTTGAATCAATACAGACAAGTATTGAAAGGAGATACAGGTAAGTATCAAAAGTTTTAAACACGGACGAGTGTTTGAATCAATACAGACGAGTATTGAAAGAAGATACGGACGAGTATCAAAGTTTAAACACGAACGAGTGTTTGAATCAATACGGACGAGTATTGAAAGAAGATACGGACGAGTATCAAAGTTTAAACACGGACGAGTGTTTGAATCAATACGGACGAGTATTGAAAGAAGATACAGGTAAGTATCAAAAGGTTAAACACGGACGAGTGTTAATACGGATGAGTATTGAAAGAAGATACATGTGAGTATCAAAAGGGTAAACACAGACGAGTGTTTGATTCAATACGGACGAGTGTTTGATTCAATACGGACGAGTATTGAAAGAAGATACGGACGAGTATCAAAGGTTAAACACGGATGAGTGTTTGATTCAATACGGACGAGTATTGAAAGAAGATACGGACGAGTATCAAAGGTTAAACACGGATGAGTGTTTGATTCAATACGGACGAGTATTGAAAGAAGATACGGTCGAGTATCAAAGGTTAAACACGGACGAGTGTTTGAATCAATACGGACGAGTGTTTGAATAACTGACCCGGGTGGGTGTTCAGGAAACTTGACACATACGAGTGCTTAGGAATGGACACGGACGAGTGTTTAGGGAACTGACTACCAGACAAGAACTGGGTTTAGAACGACAAAGTGTATTGATTTTGTTTGGCATTGAAAAGGTGAAGGTCACCGGCTGGGGACTTTGGGCATGATATCCTTTTGTAGGGATGTATTGTTGTCCTTGAATAATTCAGGTCTTTCGTGTAAGGTACCTGGTCTGGCCTATGCTTTGTATGCATGTTTGAATTTCTTTTGACGCAAAGATCCACTCTAATGAATCAGCTACGCGCTTTTGAGGATGCAATGTTATGTAATGATAACTATATGCAATGCGAAGAAATAAACTTCATGGGGATAAAAAGAGGCCTTATTGGAGACCGCTGCTCATCACTGGGGATGTCAGTACATATCGACGCTGGAAGTCTGCAGTACCAAAGATTGATAGGGATACCGATAAAAATTTGCACTGGGGAGCCCATGATACCGAAGATTGTTGATGACTCTACTGAAGATTGAATTGTTGACGAAGCGAGTCTTTAGGTACGCTGCTGAATCTTGAATCGTACCATTGGGGAAGAGATAATCTGGATAGACTTCCACACATCCTGAACTGTTGAAAGGAGGGTAGAGCTGAATATGTTGAAGAATGGATATTGAACACCATGTGGATCCCTTTGAATACATGTCCCAAGTTTACGCACACTGGGGAATTATATCTTGAATCACTTGGGGATAAGAGATGGGCATTGACACTTACGAGTGCCCCGGTTTAGCTCTGTGAATGCTCCGGTTGAGCTTTGCGAATGCCCCGGTTGAGCTTTGCGAATGCCCCGGTTGAGCTTTACTGGGGATGCTCTTGATTAACTCCACTGAGGATGCATTTTGCGCGTGTTGAGTCAAAAGACGATTCTGAACTTTCTGAATTCACTTGGGGAACCAGACTCGAAGTTGTCTGTAGAAAATGAAGGCAGCTTCATGCGCTGGCTAGGTCAGGGTGACCGTTATGATGCTTCCAGCTTGATTCGTAGTCTTGTACAACATAATTGGCTTGAGCAACTTTGTAAGTATGGATGAGGAATGCCCATGTCTGGAGGGTCTCTGAGAAGATCTATGTTGAATAGGAGATCATAATATTCATGCCATAATACGATATGAGGTGGCCTGCCCCAATGTCTTGAGTCACGAAATAAACTGCTCTTGATACAGCTCTCTTGGAGAGATTTGTCGAATCTCGACGTAACTGCCCCAAGTTGACTGAATTCTGAATAGATTCCTCAATGTGATAACCACTGATTGATTGAGCTTGAAGAGATTTATCGACGTGATAGCCTCTGATTGACGACTTGGAGAGATTAAGCGACGTGATAACCTCTGATTGATAACTTTGAGGGAATGCCCCAGATTTGGCTGAGCTTGGAGAGATCGATTCTCGACTTGATTGCCCCAGATTGGCAGTTTTAAGGGAATGCCCCAGATTGATGGAATCTGCTAACTTTATCCCTGAAGGGTACTCAAGCTGTGAAGCACCAAGATGATTTCTCTTGACAGAATCTCTGGTTTAACATGCCTCTGGATTAGTCATTTCTCTTGTAGCAGCTGACTCTTGCTTCAATAGGGTATTCAAGCCTCTCTTCTCTGACAAGATTGAGCTCTTTACCGGTTGTTCATTGTGTAAACTTACTTGATGTCAATCAGTTGTTTTATATGCAGAAGAATGTTTATTATGAGAATGACAATTCTAACGCAACACATATGTAAGTCTTGAAGTTTGAAAAAACTTTGAATGAAATGGCGTCGCAACTCTGTTGTCAACGAGTCACTAGCTAGAGAGAAACATTTGCAAATTCCTTTTTTATGAAAGATAATGCAAGCATATGATGCCAACACAGATATTCAATCATACCTCTTAGGAGTCAGTTAAACGCTACCTCACTGTAGCACGCTTTCAAATTGACCCATGCTTCAGTTAGGACTTTTATGGGGTTGTAACGTGGCCTGGTTCACGGTTTTAGAAAAAGAATTTAAGGCTCAAAAATATTTGGTGCCCACCCATTCTCCATGATGTTCTCTATTCCTACGTTCAGTTGACCTGACACAAACGTTCATCTCTTGAGAAGAGTTTGCGATGATTGAGGAACCACTGTGGTCTCTTGGACACGACAGTCACTAACTTCTTTGCCTTTGGTGTCTGATCAGACGACTTTGTTCTTTGATGAGGATTTTCATTGGTAATCCTTTTCTCTCCTTTTAGGCTTTTCAATTTATTTCTTGCTTTCCCTATTTTTTTCCTGGACAAATTCTTTTGAATTTCGTTTTGGAAGTCCAGCGGGATGCCCCAATTTTTGCCTAAGCGACTTGTTTTCAAGCTTCAACTTAGCGGGGATTTTTGTTTCTTTCTTATCCTTATTTTTTCATTTTGAACAAGTCGTTGATCTTTGCGTTGTTTTTGATTTGTCGGAAGTGATCGTGACTGCCTGAGTCTTTAGTATCGTCATTTGTTGACCTCCTGATGTGCGAGAGATACCCATTGGGATATAGTCAATAGACGCACATTGTTGTTAGATAAGGATTAACCATTGTGGTTTTGATTTTTCTCAATCTTTTGATGGATAACCATTGTTGTATCCTTGGATGCATACCCTTGATGAGTTCTGAATGCTTGATCAGATTAGCTGAACACTACCCGCCCCATGGTTGAAATGAGGGTTTTTTCTGAACAGAAAAGAAACTCCTACTCCGAAGGCTCAGAGGGGTTGACGAAGGTCTATCTCCCTTATATCTTCGGTGTTTGGGGATTGAAACAAGGCATGTACATCGTCAGCAGGGTCCTACTCAAAAGCATACCAACCAGAGATTTTTCGTTTTCAGATTGTTGTCATCCTCTTTTGAATCTTTACCTAAGCATAAGACTAGGAAATCTGGCATCAATATGCAAGTAAAATGTTTAAAGAGTGATAACAAATGGATGAGTAAAAATGAAAGGAACACTTCAAGACAAGCATACTTATTGCATTAAGATTTCCGTTCAAAAATAGACAAGTTTCTATATACAAGCAATGTTTGAGCAAACAAGCAAGAATGCAAATGAAAATGCAGTAAAGAAACCAATGATTTCCATTGTTGAGGAGACTTGACTCTGTATGGACTTGCTGATTCTGATGACTTTCTGTCGTCTTGATGCTCGAGTGTGCGAGAGAATTCCCTTTCAGATCTGATGTGAGCATGACAATTTTTGAATTGATTCAGTCTTGGACTTGGTCTCTGGATGACATATCTTCAATCGAATGGCCAAGTGCCCCAGTATAAGATGCATAGAAGATCCTTTAAGGAGAACGAATGAATGCTTTACCAAGCGAATCAGTATAAATTGCATCACCGAGCACATCATGTCTTAAAGAAATAATAGATATCATCATCGGAGTTTCCATGACCTGGCTTATCTGAGTCTTTAATCCATCATCTTCCTGCTTGAAGAAATTTTTGAATACGAGCCAAAGCTTGCATGTACCACTCGGAGTTATTCCATAACTAACCTCTGAGCATGTGTGGTGAGAAATCAGGTTGAACCTTTGAAAAGAACCCCCAGGTCTGAATAAGAATCCCCAATCTTCGGGTACCTGTCATGAATGTATGAATATGCATGGGGTGTATGAATGAATGCCATGTCATGTTCTGTCATTTCCAAGGAATTTGCGTGTTTTGATTTTGTTTTTGCGCAAGTAAGGGATGGAAGAGTTTAGCACAAGACTTGCAAATGTGATTCCTTGGAAATAATATAACACGTATGTTACGCATGTGGTTAGCCATGTTATGTATGCAAAGGCATGAGATCAAAGAGGATCAAGGTTCCATCATTTCTGAATATGATTGCTGCACTGCTCTGAATCATGTGAGTATCATCAGATCAAAGGTCCGACATTGCTTCTGCACATATAAGAAACAAGTACCATGTGGATCTCCCATTGTACGGGACCAAGGCTTCTGGAACATCGGATACTGTTGAGCATTTTCTGAATATGTTGGGGATACCAAGATTGAAGGCTTGAATGAACCTCCAGGTAAACAAGTTAGGAACTCAGAAAATAAATCTGAGAACCGTACGGTCACCAACAGGATATAGCATCTGCATAAAGTCATAACAGAAATCCAGAATATAGCCATCAAAACAAGTAGTCATTGTCTGAGCATAGTTACCATCTGAACACGAGTAACCAACTGCACATAGTCACCATCTGTACCTGTGATAGAAATTCCCTCCCCACTCACGGGTGAAAACTAGGTCAGGGTAAGATAATGGTAACTCGAAAATCATGGGTTCGCCTGAAAGTGCTATGGGCTTGCCCATAGACGTGGGTGCCGATAGTAATTCATTTGAACCTCATCCGAGCGTGGTATATGACATGACTGCACTAATCGGACCACGTCCTATAGCCGTCATGCCCCCACTCTATTCCTAGTGTCCTAGTGCACTATGGCCTGGGTACTGGGCCTTTTACCTCAATAGTGACATCCCCACCCAACATAGAGAACAGAGTCCAACATAATAGATAACAAATATGGAAAGCCATAAAATGCAATGCAAACTTATGCTCAGATAAACATGTACAAATGAGTAAACTGAAAGCATAAAAATAAACACCCTAAGGAAAGAAAACAAGAGCTAGGAGCGACTTCAGGATGCACCAGCATTTGGTCGACCTGATTCCCCAGTGAAGTCGCCAGCTGAAACAAGCGGCTGAAAATCATCAAACAATGAAGTCGCCATCGAACGTCTTTTATCCCACATGTAGGGAAAGGTAAACATCGAGAAAACCTGAGAAGGGAGAAGTCACGGTCTTGCGACCGAGAGATCGGGTAAGGGAGTCTGTTACGCAAGGGGAAGGTATTAGCACCCCACACGCCCGTAGTACTCTACGGTATCCACTCTTGTTGTCTATCTTATGGGTGTGTTTCGTCTATGCTTATTGTCTACTATACTACTGGAAGGAGAATGCATGCAAAAGAAAGGGGAAAAGAATGTAGGGAAAATAAAATCATGCTCGCCTGGGCCCTACCCCAATGCCTACGTATCCTTTTTGAGGAATCAGAGCTACCGTAGTTCGGCTCATATGTTTTTGTTTGTTTGTGTTTTTTGTGGACGAAGTCAATTCCGCCTTATGCCGCAGCTCGACCTTTGGAGACTTATGCGTTGGCACAGAAGTAAATTAATCACGTCCTTACCTGAAAAGGGTTTCTTAGAAAAGTGCTTGAGCGCACAAATGGTTTGAGTTGATTTATATTTTGTTGTAGATGTTTTTTATGGACGAAGTTAATTCCGCCTTCTGCCGCAGCTCGACCTTTGGAGACTTATGCGTTGGCGCATAAGTAAATTAATCGTGTCCTTATCTGAAAAGGGTTTCTTAGAGAAATGGTACTCGAGCGCACAAAATGGTTTGAATTTGTTTTTTGTATTTTTGTTGTAGATGATGACTGATTGACCTCAAGAGAGAGATATTAGCCACTTTTCTACTTAGCCATGGAAGGGGTCTTTGAGAATTGAACCACGCCTATGCTTGAGATGAAGAACGATAAGGTCGAGAAGAGACCCGCTTATCATTTCTCGTACTAAGAAAAAGCATGATTCTCATCAGTAGTTTTTTTTAAGTGTTTTGAATCTTGAAAAGAAAAGAAGTTTTAGTTTTAGGTGCGTATGCAAAAAGGGAAGAAAAGTTTAAGGGGAATTAGCCTATTTCTAAACCTAATGTTATCGTGCATTGCTAGACCTAAAGTTAGAAATTTGAGAGATGCTACCTAATGTTAGCATTCATATGGATTGCGATAAAGTACGAAAATGAAGAATAAAATAGATTTCTGACGATACCGAACGGAGGAGATCCGTTGCCTCTTCAAAATTGTGCAAGCGGTAAGAAAATTCTATCAAGGTTCCCTTGGGCAAGTGATTGAAGAATTAACCCCGAGCATTCCACATTGCAAGAGTTATATCAATGCTATCGCAAAAATCTTGACTAAAAAAGTCAATAAAAATGATTACCAAATATGAAAAATAAAATAGAAAAAATTCTAATCGAAATTCTAAAAAGAAATTCTAAAGAAATCTAAAATATTCTATTGTTTTGTATCATTTTATTATCAATTGAGAGAGAAAATTAAACTAGAAGAAAACTAAAATGATAAAAAAGAAAAATTAGAAGAGTCAGGAGGTATGAGCTGAATTCAGAGGTGTAGTGCAGTAATTTGCCCAAAAATATTTTTTGTCCAATTTCTTCAGGCTTAAAAAACAACAGCACGGGCCTAAAGCAAAGAAGCGAAGCCCGGTCTAATTAATTCCTCATTTTCCAGCATAGTTTCAATTAAAAATTTAAATTCATAATTATTAGAAAAGATAAAAACGAAAATAAAAAAATAGAAATTGAAATGGGAATAGGGTTAGAAAGAATCTGTGCTTCGCCCTTCTTCTTCTCTTGCGGCTCAGCGGCGGCGGCTCCCTTCTCCGCCGTACAACCTTCTTCTTCAAATTCGCGGCCATGGCCTCACTGCCTCAAGTCGTTCGCTCCTCCAAGATCAACTGTCTCTGTCTAGCTTCATTCTTCTATCTCTGTTCCACTTTGTAACCCGACGGCGCCACGGTCACCATATCATCTTCGTCTCCGATTGAACAATAACCTAAGGCTGCCGTTTTCATCTCTTTTGTCTCTTTTGCTCCATGGACAAGAAGCCCGGCCTTCTTCTCCTTCAAACACAGATGCACCGCTCAATCTGTCGTGTCTCAATCATCCATTTTGATCTGCTTCGGCCTTGATTCAAGCTTCACTTCACAAATTCGTATTCAACAGGTATATGAACTCTATCGCTCTCTCCTTTTAGTTCTTTACTTTCTTCTTCTGATTTCATACGTTTTTTATGGATGAAGATTGTTGTTGTTGTTGTTATGTAGAACTGTTGAAGATGGAAGGCGTGCGATGAACGAAGCAGTGATGTAGATGATGTGTTGCTAAAGTTCTTGCAGATGGTGCCGATTCGACGGAGACAAAGTGGTGATGATGATTGAATAATGGTAATGATGTTGAACGATTATAGAGGGAGGATTTCTGAGATTTTTGTGTGAAGATTGAAGAGGAATTGCAGAGGATGAAGGTTGAAGAGAACCTTGCAGGATCTCCAGAGAGAGAGTTTCAGAAGATTTCAGGTGAATTTCTGTGATTGGTTTTTTTTGAATCCATAATTGTATTTTCTCTGTGTTTGTAAATAAAGAATAAATCTAAAAACTGAATCCGCTCTGCTCTCTTTGAAGATCTATTTGTGATCTCTATTAGAAGCTGAGTTGTTAGTTAGGTGGTAGTTATCAAAAATTCTGTTATGCAGTTGGTTACAGGTTTGTTAAGTTAGTTATAAATCCGGTTAGGAAGTTTGTTGAGTTTGTTATAGAATTGGTTAGGTTAGTTACAAATTATGAAAGCTGTTAGAAAAGTTTGTTAGGAAATTGGGAAATGGAAAGTTGTTAGAAAAGGTCAGGTTGTTTGACAGGGCTGCCTTTAGAGAATGGTTAGGGCAAATTTTGTTTTGGCTATTGCAGTTTGTTTGTTATTCTGTTAACAGTTACAGCAGGACTGTTTTGGAATCAATAATAACTGTTTCTCTTTGTTGTAAATGTTCGGGATTGCTTTGGATTGAAACAAAAGGCATAGATCATGGCAAGTTACAATACGCCGGTTTGGTCATGAAGACGGTAATGAAGATGGAAGCCACAAGGTTGCATTTCAAACACGACAAGTCCACACAAAAAGTGATGATGAGAATCAATATATGCACCTTTAAGTGTATTTCTTATTTTTGTAGTATATTTTTGGGTATTGTAAATGGTGTTGGGTATTTGTAATGTATGATTCAATGTAACAAAAAATATGAATTTTTTTTTGTAAAGAAGCTTGCTTCCACTTTCATGATGAATATTCTAAAGAAATGGCTTTGAACCCTCTTTTAATATTTGGTGGAAATTTGAATGAAACTTGAATGTTCTTGAATGCAATATTAATTTAGCAATTCCAAATCTTCAATCTCCTATCCAAAATCAAGTTCTCTTCAAATAGCACTAAGAGCTCCCAATGCTTCTTTATTTGCGACTTGAATGAAACATATGATATCGAACCTTTTTTATGGATGACTTACGAGATAACCTCAAAGATGACATAAAGAAAGACTTTTATTTGAAATCCAAAATCCTGATCATGGATGAACATGGT
The DNA here is from genome assembly GCA_948472305.1 of Vicia faba. Lineage (NCBI taxonomy): Eukaryota > Viridiplantae > Streptophyta > Magnoliopsida > Fabales > Fabaceae > Vicia > Vicia faba. The sequence continues at coordinate 846,814,697 of OX451735.1, read as the reverse complement.
GTGCTTTCTTTTTCGAAGTGACTTGAATTTCAAGGAATCCACGTGGGTGGACTTTCCAAACTCAATATGCTTTGCCTCTTAAAATATTGGTCCAATTTAACAAATTCGAACCACTTGAACTCATGACCCCAAACAATCACTTGAACGAATACTTTCACCATAATGAAAACAAGAGATGGGAGAACCAATAATGCCTTAATCTTAGTGAATTCGTAACATCATCCTAGCATTACGTCTTTACTTAATGATCAACAAAATTAATGCTTTGAATCCCTAATTATCTGGCATTGGATACTCAATGAGGAGAAAGATAGCTTAAGCCAAAATCCCAGTTCAAAATAACCTCAACTACAGCCTTGATGAGACACCAAATACCATAAGTAAAAACCCTAATGTACTTTGCTCCAGATGAATTCTTGATGGAGGATGACCTTGTAGCCTGATGAAGAAAAGATCCACAATATCCATGAACACAAAACCCTAATTCCGTAATTTCACTGCCTTGAAAAATAACCAGAAGAATCAGGCTCTATTTGAACACATACACCTTATTCAGTTGATAAAACCCTAACCCTGAAGGTTCTCGACCCCTTGCGAAGTTATGTTGTTAATGAATGTATGCAATGTTAAATGACCTAATGGAGATATGTACATGAGAAAAGCGCGACAATGCATAAACCAGATAAAAGTAGAAGGGTAAGACAAATTTGGGGTATTACAACGATGTACATGCATTGTTTCAATTCCTAAACACTGGAGTTATAAGGAAGATAATCCCTAGTCAACCCCTTTGAGCCTAAGAAGTAGGAGTTTTCTTTTTCACACAAATTGAAACCTTTAATAAAAACCTGGGGCAGGATAGTCTCTCAGTTAATTCAAATGTGCGTTCAGTCGCAAGCTTTCACTTCATACACAATGAAGGACATCAAGAACATCCTTCTAAATCAAAAGACTGCAATGGTTCCCTATCAAATAAGCAGTCATTATTTTTCAAAAGAGAAAATATCACTAAGTCAAAACCTACGAAGGAGACTTAAGAAAAACTGGGGTATTCCGCTGACTATAATCTCAAAAAAGCCAGGCAAAAATCAGGGATAATAAAAAAAAGAGGTCACTACAAATCCCCGACAACATGAAAAATGTTGCAAAAATGACTGCCTTCACAAATAAACTTCAAAGTTTCTGAACCATCACCAAAACGTCATTCCAGGCTCAATTAGAATTCAAACGCACAATTAATTGAGTTTAAGATTGGAGAAAATCATGGAGAACGATTTGGGTACAAATACACTTTGAGCCTTATCCTTTGTTTCTTAAACCGTGAACCAGGCCACGATACAACCCTTCAAAAGTCCTAATTGAAGCAGGGGTTACTTCGAAAGCATACTGTTACAAAAAGTATCTTGACTCCTGTAAGGCTTTACTGTAAATCCTGAGTTTGAATTCACATTCTTACAAAATTCTTTTATCTGCTAAAAACGCATTTTTAAAACTTCAAGACAAACATAAACTTTGCATTATTTTGAATAACACTGTTTGCATATAGCTATTTTTTTTACAAACAGAAATTTGCATGGCAAACATCCAATGAACGGAAATTCTCTCAAGAAACAAGAATCACTTCAAATGGGAAGACACTTCCAATGACAAAACTCCTATAAGTAAGGGGGTATAACATGTCACTGTCTAACTCATTTGTGACAGTCGAGTCGAGATTCCAAGAAATCTCTCAAGAAGTGTTGAATAACCAATGACAAATCTCCACAAAATCCCTTTCATAATATGATCCCAAGTCAAGTCCCCACAGAGTTATCTCTATAAGGTTATCCCCACAGAATAATCTTCACAAATGGGGGTACAAACCCCACAAGACAAAACTCATGGATTCCCTACAAAGTTGGATTCATGCAATCCCCAGCCAGAGTTTCAATCTACGAAAAACCCTCTTCCCAGCTGATTTGGTCTCAAGAAGAATCCTCAAGGAGTTCTACCAAAAGAAAACACCTCTTCAGCAGTTCGTCAAATATTATCTTCAACAAGGTTTATTTCCCCAACAAACTACAGATTCTCCAGCTTGAGTTTTCCTCTCAGACTATCATAAATTAAGGGACCACAACCCCTAATCCCTAGTGAAGTCATCAACAAAGTCAGTGTTATCTCTGAAAGTTACGGTAAAGCCTAGACCCGAACAGATAGTGGTTCAAAAGCCCCTCTTCCCCAACAGAGTTTGTCATTATCCCCAATGAGTTATTGCGAAGCCTGGAATCTGACCAGATAATAGTTAACTTTTTTATCCCCAACAAGTTGTTAACTTCCAATCAAGAGATAACTCCCCAGTAGAGCAACAGATAACTAAAACTCCTGAACTCTTTTCCCAAGCAAAGATCAACACTCTCCACAGAATCTTCTCAAACAAGTCAAAATTACCCAGCAGATTTTACTTTCCTCAAGCAGATGTTTGCAACCATCCATGTAAAGAAAATTTTGAAAGAAAATGAGAGGGTCAATTTTTGGAGTACAACACACGTCCAATATGTTTGAAGATTTCTGTGTAGAACATGGTGTCAATAATGAGGTACCCTCTCCTTATACGCCTCACCATAATGGAGTTGCATAAAGAAGAAACATAACCATATTGGATATCGCGAGATGCTTGATGAAGCAAAAGAATTTGCCAAAATCCTTATGGGGTGAAGCTGTTTCGGCTGCAGTTTATTTTTTGAACAGGTGCCCTACTAAGATATTAAAGAACAAGGTTCTTGAAGAAATATGGAGTAGTAAACGACCATCGGTGAGTCATTTGAAGGTGTTTGGCTTTGTGTGTTACAAGCATGTTCCTGATGCGAGAAGAAGGAAGCTTAATGGCAAGAGTGAACCTATGATTCTGGTAGGATATCATAAAACTGGTGCATACAAGCTATATTCAATCCAGTTAATAAGAAGATTGTGTTGATTCGAGATATTGTGGTTGATGGAAATTCTGCATTGGATTGGAATTCTAGTAATTCAATTAACAAATCATTAATGAGTTCTGATTTTGACGAAGAAACTGATGAAGTTGAAGTCGAAGATGAAGCAGTTGCAGACATTCCAAAAACACTCAAAGTTGAAGAGAATATGGTTGAAACAAGCCAAAGACCTCAAAGAAATAAAGTTCTTCCAACAAGACTTCATGATTATGAAGTAGTAGGTGATGATGAAGTCACACCAAATAGATAATTAGTTCATTTTACTTTACTTGCAGGTGTTGAACCAATCAACCATAACGAAGCTTTGAAGATTAAACAATGGAAGTTAGCTATGGTTGAAGAGTTACAGACAATCGAAAGAATCAATACATGAGAGTTAGTCGAATTGTCAGCACATACAAAAGTTATCGAAGTGAAGCGGGTGTTTAAATTGAAATACAATGTTGATAGGTCGATAGCAAGACATAAAATAAGATTGGTAGCTCGAGGATTTCTTCAACGAGAAGGACTCGACTACTCTAAAGTATTTGCTCCAGTAATAAGATTGAAGACTGTTCGACTAATGGTAACATTAACATTAGTATTTGCTTCAAATATTTTTATAAATAATAACAAAACAAAAATAATTATATACAGAAAAAATATATTATTAATTTAAATATTTTTATATATAAAAAAATTATAGACATCAGTTTATTATCTTTTTTAAAGAATAATAAATTATTTTAATTAAATAATTTTGTCCTTATTTTATTCCATTTTTCTGAAAATAAAGTGCGCACTGAGCCACTGATTTCATACTAATTAAAAAAAAAACGGATGATGAATCGATATCGAAACTTTTGTCTTCTTTCAAGTCACTTTATTGAGAAGGATCTCAAGGTATGGAAGAATCCATACTATGGGCTTCTATGTGAATGCAACCGGTTGTAGAAACGATTCTAAGTCTGAGTTGATTAATAAATACCTCGGTGAAGAATGTGAACCTCATAGTAAGTTAGTTGAGTTTGACATTCTAAATATGATTCCAGCTAGTAGTAACAATATGATTCCTCCTATTGTTATGACGCTACAAATTTCTTTTACAACTCCATTTACCTTTGTCAAAATCCTGATAGAACTGAAACATATCACAGCAACAACATCCATTATTAATAATCAATGTAATCACAGACACGATAAACATGATCTAATTGAAGTATAAACATGTCAAGATTCAAAATAAATAAATTCAATCTTATTTTCCACACTGTTGACAGTAGCAGCATTTGTGCATAGAACACAAACCCTCTGCAACCGGTGATAGCCTTTAAGTTCAAAAATATCAACTTAGCAGCCATGAACTTGACAATGCGCCGATGTAGATGCATGAACGGTTCGAGCATGTTCCTTCTTGGTAAACTATCGTCTTCAAGCAGAGCATCACGTTTGGGGCATGTACGTGGAACCTGACCCACTTAAGAAATCTAAATGACACTAGTAATTTTTTTTGACCAAGTAATTTTTGAAATTATGAATCTACCAAGACTTAAAATTGAATATAATTGTAATTAATGTTACGTAGAAGAACTATGAATCCAATAATAATCATTCAGCTGCCTTATTTCCCTTGTATTGGGTTTCTTATATTCCATTGTGAGTTTACCCTTTCCCTGTGTCATCGAACTAAGAACTGGAGAATACCGAAAGATATTGTTAAGAGGGACATGAGCTCTAATGATAGAATCATCTCCATCTTGATCATTGCCAAGAATCACACCTTTTCTCTTGTTCAGATCGGCAGTGACAGCTCCTTGAAATTCTGTGGGTACTTTCAACTCAACAAGCATGATAATCTCGGGTTTAGAAATAGCCATAGAAGTCATTGTGTACTTAACTAACCCATCAGTAAAAGTATCTCCCGCTGCACATTCCAGCCCAAATACTGCAACTATTTGACCAGCATGGGCCTCTTGAATGTCATGCATTTTTTCATGAGAATGCATTTGACAGAGACGAGAAATCTTAATATTCTTACCCGTGTTAACATTAAAAATTGAACCACCCTTTCGAATGACGCCGTCATAAATTCTTAGGTAAGTTAACGGTCCTGACAGTGTTTGCTCCGACTTGAAAGCCAATGCTACAAGGGGTGCATCAGGACTTCCGGTAAGCTCAACCTTCTCTTCATTCTTAGATTGGTCAAGAGCATAATTTGTAACTTCAATTGGACATGGAAAATAACTAAGTATGCCATCCAAAAGTGGTTGTACCCCCTTGTCTTTGACAGCAGTGCCCATGAATACCGGTATAAATTTCCGAGCTATGGTAGCCCTACGAATTGCTCCCTCAAGATCAGCTTCTGAAATGGTCTCGTCACTGAGAAAAGCTCCGGCAAGTATTTTATCAACCTCAGACACTGTTCGAATGAGTTCCCGTCTTTTATCTGCCACCAAAGTTTCCATGTTTGAAGGTACCTTTTCCTTGCCGTGTGAACCTTCAAAATAATAGGCCTTTAACTTGACAAGATCAACAAGTCCCTTGAATTCATTCTCCAAACCTATTGGAACTTGAATTGCAGCAGTACGGCGAGGAAAGTGAGATCTAATCTGGTTTAAAACTTTCCATGGATCTGCTCCCATTTGATCAAGCTGGTTGATAAATGTAATTCTTGGAACTTCATTTTTTCTCATTTGGCAATCAACAGTAATGGAGTGACTTCGCACACCACCAAAACTACAAAGAACAAGAATGGCGCCGTCAACAACACGCAAAGCCCTCTCAACTTCAGTGGTGAAATCAACGTGTTCAATTATGTTGATCTTAGAGCCTTTCCAATTGCAATAAGTAGAAGCAGACTTAATGGTGATTCCATTCTTTCTCTCCAAATCCATACTATCCATCGTCGCACCACAACCACCTTTCCCGCGAACTTCGTGCATCTTGTGGATCTGATCCGTGTACAACAGTATCTGCTCCGCCAACGTCGTCTTCTCGGAATCCATGGGCGCTAAGATCCCAATGTTGCGAACCTTTTTCATCGACTCCTTCCACCAAGGATCCTTATCAATATTCGCCGCCGCCGTAGCGTGAGCCACGCTCCCAGCTGAGAAATATCGGGGGTGGAAAGTGCCACCGATGAGGGACCCCGCCGTTGTGGCGGAGGAGGAGCAGAGTGCGTAAAGAAGGCGCTGCGGGCGTGCCATGGTGGTGTGGTGTAGTTCAGTTTAGGGTTTTTTTTCTTTGTTCAATTAGATCCGATTGTTTCTAGTGCAGAAAAGAAGAAAAAATTTGCGGCGTTAGGCACATAGATTTTGGCACTCTCCCTTGGGCTTGGATATCCGATCTAAAATGGGGATTTTGGTCTAGCGCAGGGGTTATAAATACCTTCTTTTAACAAAGGATCAGATATTCATTTTTTATTCAACCAAACGAACCTCTTAATGTTCCACCAGAATGAGCGGATCACTATGTTGGAGAAAAAACGTCGATCACGCTCCTCATCAAGAAGGAACCGACAATCTAGATCGCGTACTTTGTCCCTAAGGCGCCGAGACGCCCGTTTGATGTCTCCCCCGCGTAGACACGAACAGGAAGACTCATAAAGCCTCTCGCCCCAACCAAATGGTCGACGACCCCGACTCGAGAGAGAACAGCCTGTGGCGACCAAGAAGCAAGGGCAGCGAAGCCCGCAACCCGAGGAATCGACAGAGCTACCGAGGTTCCAAATATGAAGACCCTGAACCCCTGCGGCGAGGCGGGGAAAAAAAGAAGAGAAGACAAACCTCACGACTCTCGCGAGCACAGAGGTCTAGCTGGACACTTCACCGAGTACACCCTGCTGACCGCTTCCCGCGAGCGTATCCTCACTGAGTTTGCCAACGCTGAATTCAAGGATGGGGGTCTGACGACCCTAACCTATAACTCCTAAGCTCGGGGTCGACGGGACCAATTACTGTCAGTACCACCAGAGTCATGGTCACGTCACTAAGGACTGCGTCCGCCCGAAGAACGCCATCAGAACCCTCATCAAAGCAGGACGGCTCGGACAGTACAAAAGGAACGATGCCCCTCGCCGTGACAATCACGAGATAAAAGAGGTTGAGGAAGAGACTCGACACTCCGATGAAGCTGCCCCCTCCAAATTTCTATGTGCATTTCGCGTTCCGAGGACTTCTATATCCCCGACAACACCGACGACGATACACCCCTGCTTACCCACAACAAGTGGGAAAGATTCCCCTCCGCCATAGTCATATTCGGCGGAGGGGTTCAACATTTTCTCTATGGATCCAGACTGTGACCCTCGACAGGTTCCGAGGAAAATCTAAGCCCATCTCTTTTTACCTCGAGGAATTTCCTGGTGGAGCTCTCAACTACATCATCCATTTGCTCGTTAGAGCAAAAATGACCAACTTCGATGTGCGCCACATCCTAGTCGATGAGGGATGTTTCGTCGACATAATGTATACCCAATTGTTCCAGACTCTCCAGCTCGACAAGACCCACTTGTCACCGTACATCGGATCTGACTTGCAAGGCTTTAACGGCTCGACCTCTAAGCCTTTGGGGTTATGCCGAACTGCTTGTCACGTTCGGTGAAAAAGTTGCCTCCAGGCAGGTCAAGGTCCGCTTTCTGGTGATCGATTGCCCGTTTCTCTACAACTGTATCCTGGGAAAACCAACACTGACCGAGCTGACTGTCGTGCCCTCCACGGTCCACTTGATAATGAAGTTTTACATGAAGAGGGTCTGCATCACCACCATCCATGGACACATCGAAGCTGCACGAAGATGCTTCGAGGCGGCCTCAAAGGGGAAAAACATGATCGACACAAAGCCTAAATCTTTCAGTAGATCGACCTCCTCCGCAAATAAGCTCGCTCAGACTGAAGAGAATGAGCCTCCTTCTCATGTCGACTCCATTGACCATGAGGCCCGCTTCACCAAAGATGAGGTCGAAGTCCCCAATAGCGAATAAGATCCCATTCATCCAATCCATGATAGAGACTTTGAAATCACCCTCTCGGCAACTATCCGAATAAAGGCGTGAAGATTGGAGCCGGACTCCCCGACCTGGCAAGGAAGCAACTCAAAGCCTGTCTGAGAGAGAATGTTTATTTGTTCCCGTGGAGCGCTGCTCAAATTCCCAGACTCACCCCTGAGGTCTCCTGCCACCATCTCACTATAGATCCTGCCGCTAGGGCTGTAGTTCAACATATGCATAGGCAGTCTCTCTCGAGAGTGGAGGCTGCTAAAAAGTTGTAAAAGACCTCCTAGAGGAAAATTTTATTTGAGGCCCAATATTCAACCTGGCTCTCCAACGTTGTACTCGTTAAGAAAAATAATGGAAAATGACGTATGTGTGTTGATTATACTGATCTCAATCGGGCATGTACCAAAGATGCATATCCTCTACCTAATATTGATAGACTGGTCGACAACTCGGTTGGCTATAAACTCTTGTAATTTAGGATGCATATTCAAGTTACAATCAAATCCCCATGGAGATGAGTGACAAATAGTGCACGGCCTTAATGACCGAGTCCTGCAATTATTACTACAACGTAATGCCCTTAGGCCTGAAAAATATGGGTTTTACGTACCAAAGGATGATAACAAAGTATTCCACAGGGAAATCGGCGACACGCTCAAGGTCTACATGGACGACATGATCGTCAAATCTCAAGCAGAAATCAATCATACAACCCACCTGAAAAGAGTTTTTGACCGAGCAAGGAGATGTAAGATGAGGTTCAACTCAGAGAAGTTCACCTTCAGAGTCAGGGAAGGTAAGTTCCTTGGCTTCTACTCGATGGAATGAGGAATCAAAGCCCACCCCGACAAATGCAGGGCCTTCTCCGATCTCCCCACGCCAGACTCAGAAAAATCCATACAAATCTTGAACGACATGTTGTTGTTTTTCCCCTAAGATTCTCCATCATACCATATCATCACAATGCATCAAGATCACACATTAGGGTTGATTCTCTCTTTCCACCCTATCTTATCTTTAAGTTTGTTCTCGAGGGATCACCAAGCACCTTGAATTGTGTGTCTTGTATATATATTTTATTAACCAAAATCCAAAAATATGTATGTTTCCTCTTTATACTTTGTGAATTGTAGGTGTGGAACCAAGTGTGTCTCTCTCACCTCCTAACCTAAGGTTTTGAAGGCTGATCCTCAGTCAAATTTCTATTCAATGAATTTAAAAATCTTGAGCTTCAAGGCAATGACATCAAAGTTCTTTGACTTAAAGAGATCTCTCAACCTTATTTGGTTAAGTTTGTCTCAAAGATTAGTTGTTGGATCCATCAAGAAAAATCATAGGCTCATGTGTTTATTTCCAAGCATTCTTCAACAAATTTCATTGAGATATGAGCTACATCATCAAAGTGTGCTTCAAGATAATATCATTGCAAGGTCATATGTGAGTCATCGTGCCTTGGTTTGCAAGAAAAGTTTAAAAGATTCAAAGTTGATCCAAGTAGTTTGACCTAATTTGGACAAGTTCTTGATTTTATGATTACAAGTGCATAATTCTCTCAATTTTCAATATGTTGAGGTGGTTATTTTTGCTATGGATTCTTATCATCATCTACAACAACTTATATTTACATTACAAGATCCATTTATGTAAATAAAATCATCCAAATTTGAAGGGGGTTACAAGTCACTTTTGTACTTTTCAAGTGAGGGTTTGTTGACTTCCAAAGACCATATCTTGCTCAATATTTTAGATTTTTAAGTTATTCTAAAGCCGTGATTCTCTTCAAAGAGTCCTTAACAACTTCTCTTCAAGGATTAAAGGCCAATTTTTAATGTAATATCATTTAAGTTTGAAGAAGATTACAAGTCCTTTGGAAAAGCTATTAAATGCTCTAATTTGACTTCAAAGGACCATAACTTGGTCAATTTTTATATCCTTGAGCTCATTATTTTTCTAAAATAAACTTGAGGGTGTCCGCTACAACTTTTTTTCAAGGTGCAAGGCTTGAAAATTCTTGGAAAGTCCTTAAACAATTGAAAAGCTTATAGGTCATCCATGGAAGTCTCAAGAAAATTTCATCATCTTCCAATGGCCATAGCTAATTTTGAATGGTCTATTCCATTTCATCTTCAAAGATAAATAGCTAATTTTGAGTGGAAGGACTTGTAAGTTTGCAAAACATTATAGGTCATTATGAAGCTCTATACTTAGAGTTTTTTCTAAGTGTCAAAATCCGTGTGTTTTTCCCAACTTCAAAGATGTACATATCTCAGCTCAAGCATCTAAATACAACCTTTCTTGGCACATTATAAAGAGTGTGGAGAGATCTTTCAAATGTAACAAGAATGAGACCATAAAACCTCTTAAGCAAGTTAAACCATGAATTTGAAGATGGAACATTGAAACTATTTTTTTTTTAAAACAGTTAGATTGCAAATTGCTTAATGTGGCTTCTAATCACAAAAGTTGTTGCGCGTTTTCCACTTAAACATGTTTAAAAAAGTTTCTAAGACTTGTTCAAGAATTGCAACACAAGTTTTGGCCAAGTTTTGATGCACATGGAGTCACACTTTTTGCAATCATCAGGCTAGATTGGATTACTTTTATTTTGACATATTTGTAGGTGTTGAAAGCATATAATTCCTTGTGCGGAAGCAGCTTGCTCGACAGAAAACAAGGAAGTGTCAAAAATATTGTATCAAAGTGTGGAAGCAGTTTGTTACACACATATTTGATTTAGATCTAAAATAGATATATTTGATTTAGGTCAAAAATTAGATAAATTTGATTTAGTTCCAAAATAGGTATTTTGGGATTTTATAGTTTTGGGTTTTGGATTAGAGAGGAAGTTAACCTAAATCTATAAATAAAGGGAGTAACCCTTATTTTTGTAATGAAATTGTATTCATAGAATTTGCAGTTGCAAGTGAATAAGAAGTTTTTCCACAGTTTGTGGGAAGAGAGAAACTTTGCAGAAAATCATTCTCTTTCTTTCTTTCTTTCACATTTTTCATCGTTATTGTATGCTGATAACAATCTTGTTCATCAAGATTGATAGAAATTCATCATAGGTTTTGGTGGGCTTTCAACATCTGGTATCAAGAGCTTCGATTAAGCGATCAAAGGAAGAAGAAGAAAATCAATGGCGATGAATTATGCGAATGGAAATTTTTCATCGAATCTCTCAATTATTAAAGGGGATAACTATGAGAATTTGTGTAAATCGATAAAAGTTATATTTTGTTTTCAAGGTCTTTGGGAACTTGTGAAATATGGATTAGAACCACTAGAAGAAGATGCTACAGAAAAAGAAGAGGATGAATACAAAGGATTGAAGAAGAAAAATTACAAAGCTCTTTTTTATAATTCATCAATGTGTCAACCCAGACAATTTCGAAAAGGTTAGTGATGTTGAATCTGCAAAAGAACCCTGAGAAATTCTGAAGAAATTGTTTGGAGGCGTTGAGAATGTGAAAGAGGAGAGGTTACAAACTCACAAAAGAACATACAAATTGCTTCAGATGGAAGATAGCAAAAGAATATCTGGTTTCTTCACTAGGGTTATGAAACTAGTGAATCAAATCAAGGTTTGTGGAGAGACGTTAACAATAAGAGATGTTATTTTGAAGATATTGAGATCTTTAGCTCTGAAGTTTGATCATGTGGTAGTTGCCATAGAAGAGTCGAAGGATATGTCAACTTTGTCGAAGGAGGAACTTCAAGGGACGCTTGAATCTCACGAACAAAGAATGGCTGAAAGAGCTGCATGCAAATTGAAGAGTGATGTGGCTCTGCAGGCTCAATCAGCAAAAGATAAGAAAGGAAAAGGAAAGTGGTTCAACAACAAAGGTGAGGTGGATACAACAATTGGACTGGTAGTGGGAACCGGCATGAAGAAAATATGTCGAATCATAGAAGACCATACTAAGGCAACCAAAGAGGTGGTGTTGAAAATAGAAGAAGAGGTGGTGGTCGAAAACCCGACACGAGTCACATTCAATGTTACAATTGTCAGAAGTATGGTCACTATTCAAGTGATTGTCCAGAGAAATGAAAGAATCAAGAAAGTGATGCAAAGTTTGAAAAATATGAAAAATAAGAGATGTTGTTAATGGTCACAACAAGAGATGAAGAAAAATTCAAGGATCAATGGTACTTGGATTCAGGATGCTCATCACACATGTCTGGAAGAAAATATTGGTTTGTCAACCTAAAACCCTCAATGAAAAACATGGTAAAATTTTCAAATGACAATACTCTAGCAGCTGGAGGTATTGGAGATGTTCTGATTATGAGGAAAGATGGAAAAAGGTCAGTAATTTCCAATATGTTGTACATTCCAGGTATGAAGATAAACTTGCTCAGCATATGGAAGTTGATCGAAAAAAGTTACAAAGTGATGGTCGAAGACAATATGATAAGATTCGTCGATGCAATGGAAGATTAATCTTGAAGGCTCCTATGTCTCAAAATAGAACTTTCAAGATCAAACTTAATTTTATGGAGCACTAGTGCCTTTCGACTACAGCTAGCAGAGATGAATGGATATGGAATTATCAACTAAGCCATCTCAACTTCAATGACATCGGGGATTTGAATAGAAAAAATATGGTTTCAGGATTTCCATAAATCAATATTCCAAAAGAGGTGTGTGAGGATTGTGTGCAGGCAAAACAACACAAGAATAGCTTCAGCAAGGATGCAAGAAGCAAGTCAGAGGCTATTCTTGAAGTCATATACTATGATGTATATGGACCAATCCATGTAGATTTGTATGGAGGTAACAAATACTTTGTTACATTCATAGATGAATTCAGTCGAAAACTATGGACTTACATGATCAAGAATAAAAGTGAAGTGATTGAGGTATTTGCCAAGTTTAAGTCTATGGTCGAACGACAAAGTGGTCGAAAGCTCAAAGTTTTGTAAACTGATGGTGGTGGAGAGTATGTCTCGAAATATTTCGACAAATTATGTGGAAAAGAAGGGATTATGCATGAGGTGGTGCCACCCTACACTCCACAGCAGAATGGAATTGCAAAAGAAAGAATCGAACCATCATGAATATGGTGAGAAGTATGCTGAAAGGCAAGAATTTACCTAAAGAGTTTTGGGGTGAAGCTATGTCGACTGCAATATATATTTTGAATAGATGTCCAACGAAGAAGCTAGAAGGAATTACTCTAGAAGAATGTTGGTATGGTGTGAAGCCTAGCTTGATTCATCTGAAGGTATTTAGATCTATTACACATAAACATGTGCTAGATCAGTTGAGAAGAAAACTTGATGACAAGTCGAGTCAAATGATCCTAGTGGGATATCATTCGACATGAGGTTACAAGTTTTTAGACCCAGTGAACAAGGAGATTGTGATCAACAAGGGCGTGATCATAGATGAGCTTAAAGAATGGGATTGGACTGGAAATGCTAAGAAAGATTAAGTGAGAATCTTACTTGAAGAGTCATAAACTCAAGTCGAAAGTGAAGTTCAACAAGAGGAAGTAAGATATCAACCAAGTACAAGTACAAGCAAACCTCAGAGAACAAGACCCATGCCAGCAAGGTTGCAAGATTGTGTGATTACATCAGATGATGTTATTGATAATGAAGGTGAGCTGGTACATTATGCTTTCTATGCAGATATCGAATGTAACATCCTCTAAAACCCCTACGCAAATATATGGCATAATTAGAGTAAATTAATATGCATATTTTTGTACCCTAAAATTTTCCCTCTCACTTATCAATAATTTGCTCACAAAATCTCCTTTGGGCTCAAGACTGCACTAGGGTTTGATCAGCTCAAGACACCTCCTTAAGTACTGATGACCAAAATTAGGGTTTGAGATTGCACAAGTATATTTGAACTTCCAATGCCCCATATGACTTTCATGGATCATTATGGACCATCAAGATTACTCATGTCAAGTTTCAAGCTTTGGATCACACTTTTGCTCAATCAATTTAGCAGTTGACCTAAAAATCAACTGCATTGCCGAAAAAGTCAAATGTGGCCAATTTACAGTCAAACTTCATAATTTTTTATCCACATCAACATTTTAAATTCACATGTATCATTTGATCAAGTTTGGACCACAACTCCTCAAGAAATTTGATCAAATCTTCAAAAGGCAAAATGGTCAAAATTAGGGTTTTGACTGGGAAAGGGCAATTTCTGATTTTTTGACCTAGCAAATGATCAATTGGTTTAAGGAATAATATCAAGAGTCCAATTGCATCGTTTTTACCTAATGACGTGGCTCAAAATATGGCTCAAGTCCTTTGGATTGACAGATGAATTTCCAGTCAACTAATCAAAAGTCAACTGTATATTGAAAAGTCAAACTTTGACTTTTGGTCAAAATAAAATTCCAAAGATCACAATTCATCAAAGCATGTCAAAATATGAAACTTATTCATCAATAAATCAAAAATTCAAGATTTCATTTTGAAAAGTTAAAATTTCTAAACTTAGAAATTTTTCTAAGTGTTGGAAATTTCTTATTTTTTCACAACTTTGAGCAAAATTTTCACCATGATGCAAGTTGATTCAAAAGAAACTTTCAACATGAAAGTTGTATATCTCCATGAAATATACAACTTTTCTTCATAAAACTCCTTCCAAAAGTGATTGGATCTCAAGTTATAATTTTAAGAATACATGGTCATGAAACAAAACACTAAGTGAAATTTTGCCCTAATTTGGTCAGGATTTTGACCTAACTTCATAACACTTTTTCATATATTTCCAAGGGAAATTATTAAAAGTGATTCAAATATGGGTTGTATAGAACATTGCAAGATTTCCAAAATGTCCAAGAACTCCTTGAGATCATTTTTGAGTAGGGAGAATCGAAGAGATGAAGTTAGGGTTTTATCACTTAAATTACAAGTCATTTTGGATGAACAAGATTCAAAATTCAAACTTATGCTGCATAACCTCTACTTTGCAGGCCTCAAACTTGTTAGGCACTCTATAATTAATTGCTTTCATAACTGTTAGAGGTCTCAATTCAAGCATTCAATACAAGGCAATGCTTTATATCCATTTTGGGAAGAAAGTGCACAATGCCATTTTGATAAAGTGACTTTTTGCATAAAACTTGTTCTTGAGCCTTGCACTTGTTCTCTTCTGATCATACAAGTCCCATAACTCATAAGAAACTTGTTAGACACTTACAATCACTCATCCCATGCTTGTACTTCCCCTTGAAACTTGTTTTCCCATTTTTCTTGAAAATCAAGTAACATAGAAAATAGCTTGTAACTTATACTTCTGACTTTCAAAAGCACTCAAACCTTTTTGTTTATACATACACAATCCATTTTCCATAAATCCCACGCACGCTTAAGCCCCGAAAACACCAAGAACACAGAATCACCAAAAACACTTCAAAACTTGTCATTTCTGAGTTTTGAAGCCAATCTCCAAATTTGCTCGTGCGTTTCTTGGCCTTTTACTTTCAGAAGCTTCTAAACAACATACACAAACAATACCAACACCTGCAGCACCACTGTAACACCTCCATCATCATCCACCATTTTCAAAAACAACACCTTGCACCTTGACTTCTCCAGAACTCCTCAGGCACTTCCAGCTCAAGTTAAGCATCCCATTAGCTTCCTGGGAACTTGAGGAAGCTAATCCAATCATTGGAACTCACTGAAAGCTTCTCAAACTCCAAACCTGATACCCTCTTGCAAGGCAAGTTTTCTGACTTTTAAACTCTTCATAGAGGCATCATTAATGGTTTATTTGTGAATGAAAAATCTAGATATAATGGCCCTAAAGCTAACCATGTCCATAGTTTTCATTAATTTTGCTTGAGCTTAGAGAATTTTAAGATTGAAGTTTCTGAAATTTTTAGGGTTCAGATTAGGGCCATTAAAATTCATGTTTGTCTTTGATCTATAATTTTATTGCTTTGCATTTCTGAAATCGTGAGGAAATTTGCTACAAGTTTCCTGTTTACAGTTTTCATTTTTGTTGAGATTTGAATAAGATACAGAGGCTCTGGTTGGGCGTGAAGTTGAAGGTGAAGTTCAGGCCATGGACTTGTTTACTATCATATATTTATTGTTTTGATTATATAAACGGATGTATAGCCACCCCAGTGGTAGAAGCGCGCGCATGTGACTAGAGGTACCTGGGTTCGAGCCTCAGTGGTACCCTTTTTGGATTTTTCATTTTTTTTTTGCATTCTGACTTTCTTCTTGGCAGTGTTGGGCCTCCCTTGGGCCTTTTGTTTGTTTTTTCTTAATTCTGACCCCCTGTTGGCTATCTACACCCTGGCCCATTTTTATTTCTTTTTTCTTATTTTTATTTATTTATTTTCTTAAATATTTAATCTAATATTAAAAATCAGAAAAAAATATAAAAAATATTAGATTTATATTTTAATATAGTTTATTTATTTTTTACACAAAAAATTATTTTTATCATACTTCATTTATTTATTAATTGGTTTATAAATTTAATTAAAAAAAACTAGGGTTTTAGTTATTTTCTTTTACACATTTAAAATATATTATTTTTAAAACCAAAAAAGACCAAAAATATTGTAATTTGTACACCCCCTCCCACAAGTATTGTAATAGCGTAATCAAAGTCAAAGTCAAAGTTAACTATTTGGATACACCCCCTCCCCGTTTATACTTTTGACTTATGAGGATTAATTGATAAAAAGTTAACTATTAGCAAAAGTCAAAGTTTAACTTTTGACTTTTTGGTCAAACATGGACCTCAAGGGTCAAGAATCATGAAAATGTGGTTGATAGGTGTATTTGATCACGGTTAATCAAGAGAAACAAGAAAATCATCAAAGATGATCAAAATTAGGGTTTATGGAATTTTTCTAAGTACAAAATCACATGATCATTTTCCCTACTTTGCAAGACTATTGTAAAAAAATTACACATCCATTTGTAATGCTCGATGTTTGTTCTTAAAGAGGATGTTTGATACTACAAATTGATGAAGATTTGTGGCCATAAGGTTTATCGAGTGGAAGATATTAAGCTTGAAAATCAAGGTCTCGTCACTTTTGAAAAACTCAAACACTTAGTGAAATTTTCAAGTCTTTTGACCTTATCAAGTGCCTGACTTTATATCCATTTTTCTCCATGATCCCAATTGATTCAAAACAAATGACCAACTCAAAAGTTGTAGATGATGTCTCTAGCTTTCCAAATATACCAAGAGCATAAATTTATCATGCTTGAGCATTAAGTTTTGAAGAGATGAAGATGGCATGTCAAGACTGAAGTATAGGTCATTATCAAAGGAAAGCTTCATAGAAAATATCCAACCTTAGCATGAGATCTTGATTTACAGGTCCTCTTGCTTACAAATCTCATCTTAACCAAAGACTTACACAAACCTTTGGTACATCACACAAGAAATTCATCTATTGTCCAATTCATGATACCATTTATGGAGCATTATGCATAAAGCTTGGCTTCTATTTTGATAAAGATAAACTTTTGCTAACAACTCTTGCTTGGAACTTTCAACTTGTTTATTATGAGCACACTCCACCCCTACATTTCAGAAAAGCACCCCTATTACCCTTGAATCACTCCATTCATCACATTAGAACCATGGATTACATGAAACTACCATTTAGATTTCAACCAAACCTAAACTCCATAACTTTTGTTTATGATCAACTCTCAATTTCTCAATCTTTCCCTATAAAGAGAGGTCATTCCATTAGTTCAAAACATACCTCAAATCCCCCTCAAACTTAGAGAAACACATAGTGAGATTTTGAAAACTCCATTAAAGCTCCAAAGTCCATTTCTTCGAATTTATCATTCCTTGCAAGTTCATTGCAAACTAACCATCCCAACACCATCCACACACCATAAATGACCTTCTGTCTGTATTGATACCCACCTGTAGCATCAAAATCATACCATCCACTTTTCACTTTTTACACTTACAAGTTGATTTGGTCAGAAAGTTTGAGACACTTTCAAGGAAAAGTAGTTGTGTCATTACACTTCTGGGATTGCAAGGAAGCTAAAGAAACTCTTATTTAATTTATGGAAATGTGTTTGAAGGTGCAAAAGACATGTAATTGCAAGCTTCTCAAGTCATATTTAAAGCATGTGTTTTGATGAAGACAACATGGACATCAACATTCAAAGGATGTGCAAAAAGCTTATCAACATCATATAAAAGTCTTGAAGATTATTGAAGAATTATTGAAGAATCATCAAATGTCAAATGGTATAAATAATTCTTAATCTTGAATATAGATGTTCACAAAAATATGCATTCATAATCATATACATATCCAACATGTTTTCACTTAAGAAAAAATTTGTTTAAAATCTTTTTCAAAAAGAATTTTTGAAAATTAATTTTCAGGAACCGGTTCCTCCCTAACAGGGAACCGGGTTCCAAAACTTGTTCAAAAACATGTCCCTGGAATTTGTACCAGGAACCGGGTTGTACCAATAGGCGAACCGGTTCCTGCGTGATATTTTTGAAATCTGATTTATAACGTTCACTAAGAACCGGGTTCTGTCAGTGTCGGAACCGGTTCCTAGAGAACCAGTGCAGCTTTTCTTTTGTTTTTTAAACATTTTTCAAGTAGTACTCTTTCATGAATGCATTGTAACTTTTCATATGAATTGGCATGAATAAAGAGGTTCTTGTGACTTTATAAAATGCTGCAGATTTTCTTATTTCAAAAAACAATGCTTCAATTTTCAAATTAACAAATATACTTCTTCAATAAACAATTTTTCATCATTCACATTTGAATTCATACTTTCATGTGTTCATAATTTTGTGAACCTTGCCATATACACTTTCATTAAATCATTACAAGTTTCATACATACATTGTGAACATTTATATACATTGTTTGAGAATTGTTTTTATCTTGAAGAAGAAGATCAATTGAAGATTGATATTGCCATCCATCTATTTCAAATAAATCATTGTATTACTTAAAGAAATTATTCCCTTACTATCCAGGATTGTTGGAAGTAAGTGTTGTGATTTGAAGACGATTGTTCTTCATTCACATTAGTGTTTGTTTGGTCTTAAAGGTGTTAAGAACCTTTGATCACCCTATAGGTTAGATAGTAAGCATAGGTTGTACAATCATTCTAACTATAGTGAAATCTCTTTCGTGTTGGAAAGGGGACTGGAGTACTCTCGGATTGTGAGGGGAACCAGGATATATCACCGTGTTCTTTACTTTTCCGCATTTATCGCTTTCATCACCATAATCAGGAAAAGATAAAGATATAATCAAAACCTTCAAACACTTAACCAAAAATTACTACCAAGCATTCTCATAAAACCAAATAAATTTTTATCTACCTAATTCATCCCCCCCCTCTTAGGCACTCTGAGACTTACAATTGGCATCAGAGCAAGTTATAGGTAACTTGTTCCTAAAGATCCAGAATGGCTTCCGCAAATCATCAACCAGTTTTCAGAGATGGTGGTAGTAACAACAAGCCTCCTCTATTCTGTGGTGAATATTTTGACTTTTGGAAAATACGCATGAAGGCGCATTTAGAAGCGCAAGGAGAGGAAGTATGGGATGCTGTTGAAAATGGTCCATTTATCCCGATATCGGTAATCAATGGCGTTGGTTCTGCAAAGCCCAAAACTGCATGGGACGACGATGATAAAAAGAAAGTTCTCTATGACAAAAAGGAAATAAACCTTCTTCAAGGTGCACTCAGTATGGACGAATTTTTCCGTGTCTCGAACTGCAAAACAGCAAAAGAAATATGGGATACCCTGGTTCAAACTCATGAAGGAACGGCTGAAGTAAAAAGATCAAGGCTAAATACCTTGAGTCAAGAATATGAACTATTTCGAATGCAGCCCGGAGAATCCATTCTTGACTTACAAAAGAGATTTGTGCATTTGACAAATCACTTAAATGCTCTTGGTAAAACCTTGACAAATGATGAACTCAACTTGAAAATCCTTAGATCATTGACTAGGGAATGGCAACCAAAGGTAACGGCAATCTCGGAAAAGAAGAGTCTCTCCGCAATGACTTCCGCTACATTATTTGGCAAACTTCAAGAATACGAAACGGAACTCGGTAGACTTGAAAAACATGAAAATTTAGAGAAGAAATCCAAAGGCATTACTTTGAAAGTTGATTCAAAAGAAAGTCAAGATAAAGATGCATCGGAGGAAGATGAAAACTTCTTGCTTCTTGTAAAAAGGTTAGGAAAATATTTTGGTCATAAAAATAATCTTCATAATGCTAACTTTGTCAAAAGGAAGAAATTTTATAATCATAAAGATAAAGAAGCCTCCACATCAACACAAGATGTCACATGTTATGAATGTGGAAAGCAAGGTCACATAAAGCCGGATTGTCCAAAACTCTCCAAGAAAAATGGATTCAAAGGCAAAAAGGAGTTCAAGAACAAAAAGGCTTATGTTGCATGGGAAGATAATGAGATAAGTTCTTCATCCGATTCGGAAAGCGACAAATGTGCAAATCTAGCATTAATGGCTTCACATCACTCCGACGATGAAGAAGAGGTTAGTAATGAATTTAATCTTTTTGATGATGATGTTCAAGATGCTATTGATGAACTCTTGAAAGAATGAAAAAGTTTATACAAAAAGGTGTCAAATCAAGAAAAAGAACTTCTAATTTGTTTAGAAAAAATTGACACCATGACTAAAGATTTTGATCTTCAAAAACAGAATTTTATTAAAGAAAAAGAAAACTTTGCATGCTCCAAGTGTGAATCAAATGTCTTTCAAATTGTTCAATTGAAAAGAGTCATTGAATGATATGAAAAAGGACAAATAGGATTGGAAGGATTACTAAGCCAACAACGTTATCCAAATGATAAAAGGGGTCTTGGTTATGTGAATTCTAAGAAACCAAGTAATAATCCCACTGTTTTTGTAAAGGCTAGTAATAGTTCCAATCCCAAGAAAGTAGAAAAGAAGCAAGTTGTTCATAATCATCAAAAGAAAAAGGCTAATGTATCGAAAAAGAAAACATTTCCTAAGAAGAAATCTTATCCTTCTAGATATAGAAGTAACTTTGAACCTACTTGTTTTTATTGTGGTATTAAAGGCCATACGCCTAATGCTTGCTATGTTAGAAACTTTAGTATAACAAGTGGGCATTATGTGTGGGTGAAAAAGGGAACTAACTATGAAGGACCCAAGGCAACTTGGGTACCTAACAAAGAATAATTTGTTTGTGTAGATATGCTTGAAATCCACATCAAATGTTTGGTATCTTGATAGTGGATGTTCAAAGTATATGACAGGAGATGCACACCAATTTTCATATCTAGTACATAAAGCCAAAGGGTATGTCACCTATGGAGACAACACCAAAGGAAAGATTCTTGGCGTTGGAATAGTTGGCACACCTCCATCCATTCAAATTGAGGATGTTCTCTATGTTGAAGGATTAAAGCACAACCTTCTTAGCATAAGTCAACTTTGTGATAGAGGGTTCAAGATCAAATTCAACAAAGAAGAATGTCTTATTATGGATGAGGCAACCAATGAGGTAAAACTCAAAGGTATAAGAACTAACAATATTTTTATGATTACTTTAGATGATTTGTCTCTGAAGGTACAATGTCTTATGGTAAACAACAATGACGCTTGGTTATGGCACAAGAGGATTGCTCACATTCACATGGAGCACTTGAACAAATTAGTTAAGCATGACTTAGTTATTGGTCTACCAAAGATGAAGTTCATCAAAGACAAATTATGTAGCGCTTGCCAAAAGGGCAAACAGACCAAAACAACTTTCAAATCTAAGAATGTGGTGTCTACTACAAGGCCACTACAATTGTTACACATGGATCTCTTTGGTCCATCAAGGACAAAAAGCTTCGGAGGTAATGTATACACTTTGGTTATTATTGATGATTTTTTTAGATATTCTTGGACTTTGTTTCTTGTGCAGAAAAGTGATGCTTTTAAAGCTTTTAAGAAGTATGCTAAGCAAATCCAAAATGAAAAATCACTAAAGATTGTATCCATAAGAAGTGATCATGGTGGATGTTGTACCCCAAAATTTGCCCTCCCATATTCTTCAAGATTTGCAAAGAGCATGCTTCAAAATCTCCCAAAGGTTGCACAGTTCAATGGCCTCCTAACAGTCAAAAATTAGGGTTTTGGTTCTGGCAAAGAAATTGAAGTTTTCAAGGGTCCAAACAAGTCCCACATGCCTACAAACATGGTCAAGCATCCATATGCCAAGTTTCAAGACTTACATCACAAAACTGCACAGTCAAAAACCCTAATTGCTCAACAGTCAACTGCAGGGGCAAAATGGTCATTTGACAGTCAAAAGTTCAAATTTTTGGTCAACATCTTATTTTGAAGCCACAAACATCATTTGATCAATTCTTGATCATGATTCTCAAGGCATGGCTCAAAAAGTCTCAAGATGCAAAAGTCTCCATATTTGGACAGTTGAAAAAGTCAACTGTAACTTGACCAAGGCATAACTTCCACATGGTTTATCAGAAAAATTCCATCCGAAGCTCATTTTGAAGAGAAATACATTTCCTACAACTCCTCTTCACACTTCAAGTCCAAGAAATTCTCTCATAAAAAGTTATTAATCTCAACATTATAGGTCATTTTCAAAAGTCAACAAAAAGGCACTTTACGTCAAAGACCATAACTTGAGATTGGTAAATCAAAATGACATGGGACCAAAGGCATTGGTTATAAGACTTCAAGACCTTTCCAAAATGTCCAAGAACATGATCAAAGCTTAAAATTTGAGCAAGATATGCCTTGTGGAAGTTGGGAAAGTTTTGGGAATTTTGAAAAGTCAACTTTGCTTCAAATGCCTCAAAATTGCTAATGGGCCACAATTTCTTCCAAGAATCATCACCCAAAAGCTATGCACGACCCATTGACTTTAAAGGGAGTTATTTTTATCATTTTTTATTAATTATTTGAATTATTATTATTATTAGTTCATTTAATTAAAATAAAATATGACAAAAATAGAAAACCATGTTTTCCAATCCCTTTTTGCAGCATATTCTCTCCATAAAACCTCAAGATTTCGTGCATCACTAATATGGAAAGATTTGGCCATGATTGGTATCAAAAGGGCATGAAAAAGATTGAAAAGATTACATTAAAAATCAAATATTTGATTCATGAATGCAAAGGTTTTTGGTTTGGATTTTCACCCTAATTCATTCCACATATAAGCACAAACCTAAACCTAATGCAAAGAACCTGAAAGCTGCGCCTCAGACCACAAACAAACTTTGCATTTTTTGTCAAAAAGTTCAAAACTGAAAACACAGCTAGAGGGCGTTTCAAGGCAAGAGAACAATTCCATTACATTCCTGAGACATCAAGGAAGCTTCCTGAATCAAAACCACAGTCTCTAACCTCAAGAATCGGTAGAATGAGGCCGCCCTGTTCTTGACATTTTTCATATTCGTGTTTTAATTTATACGCATCATCCTTGCATTTTTCTTGTTGATTTATACTAATATGGTTGTTCTAAATCTGTTGGCATCATTTAATTGAGTTTTTGTGCCCTGTACACGAATCCACCATGGGAGCTCGTTAGGGTTGCAGAGATGTGAAATTGGGGTTTCTTGCATAAGAAAAAATTAGGCAGCAAGACCAGGACCATTGAACTCAGTGCATCCATACGAATTAAGTCCACATGTCGCGCTCAATTTATGACCAACGGTTTTCTATTCGCTATTTTTTGGTGTTTCAGATTGTGGGGGTTTAAAACCCCCGCTATCTAGTTTTATTTTTCAGGCGAAATAAAGAACAAGTGGAGAAGAAGATGAGTTGTAAGCACACGGTTGGCTGATTCAAAAGCTTGGCGCGTGTTTTTGTGTTTTACGTCACTAATCCTTATTTTTATTATATTAATTGTTGTCCATCATAATGACAAAGTTGCTAAACAGCTCAGTTGGTGGAAAGTGTTGTTGGCAAGCCTTGGGACCTGGGTTCGATTCCCAGGTCCCCCATATTTCCTTCTATTTTTTCTTATAACATGATTAGGTATCCCACACGCCCAGAAGTCCACCATACAACTCCATGCCTTGGCTTGCCAAGTATCCCAGGAGATGAATCCAAGGGCCATGATAAGAGTTCCAGGATATACGCTAGTCAACGCATGCGCACGTAATCAGAAGAAGTCAAAAAGAGGCCTGACTATGGTGGGCCAAATTGCTCAAACATACCTTCAAAAGGGTCAACCAACCCCCTTGTGTGCATTTTCTTTCCTTTACTCTTTTCTTTTTTTATTTTGCTTTAATTATTTTCTTTTTATTCTTTAAATTAATTTTTATAATATAAAAAATACAAAAAAACAGAAAGTCAAAAATAAAAATATATTTATTTATTATTTAATGTACTAATGTTTTTATTTTGTAAATAAATTTGATAATTAATTTAGCTTTAAATTAGGGTTTTAACTTTAACTTCTTTTCTTAAATAAATTAAAAACATAAAAATTAGGGTTTCTAGCTTTTTATTCCTTTTTTCAATAATTAAAATTTCTTCTTATTATTATCAATAATTAATTATTTTTATAAATAACTTGTAATTAAATAATTAGGTTAAAACTAGGTCAAACTTAAACACATTTTTAATAAATTAAAAATAGTTTAGAATTAGGATTTTAATTCCATTTAATTTTCTTATTAAATTCCATAAATACAAAAACTCCAAAAAAATAAGTTCTTGCTTTTATTTAATTTAATTAATGTACGATTTCGATTTAATATCTTTAAAAGGGTCCAACGCCCTCGCATTCGATTATAATTTCTTTCGCGCATGTATTTTATTTCTTTCTATGTAATGTACTTGCCCCAAAGCCTTGTAATAGATTAATTAGGATATTTACTTTCCGCATTTTATTTTATTCAAATCGGGTCTTGGATTAATTTGGCGATGTAGACCCGCGCCTTTGTAATAGCGTAGGACTTTTAAATTCCGCATCTTTTAACTGTTAATAACTTGCATGAAAGAATGAATGCCAAAAATAAAAACAAAGCGTAGATCACCAATGCATGAACAAGACAAATATAACTGAAAATGACACACAATTCACACACCACCCCTAGGGTACGCCTCACTGTTGCCTTGCCCCTCGAAACGTGGTCGTCGAGTAGAGGACGTTTTAGTAAGTCCTCATGTCCATGAACATGGCATGAGGGTAGCTTCTAAGGTGTCTTCCTATTGCTCTGGTGACCACAATGCCCCGAACCCTTGAATTGACCCGAATACCTCCAACGGTGGTGCTACCTACCTCTCAATGGTGGGATGGCACTATCTTAAGGACATTTACACAGACGAATTCCTTAGGGTAGGTAGATGACTCGTAGATACTTGCTCTAATTCAAAACAAAACAAAAACTTCTTTTCACACCGACACTTTCCAGAAAGCTTTCAAAAACAACTTTTCAAACACTCTTGAGGACTGATACAAGAGTCGAACTGAAATTTTAAACGAAACTTTTTTAAACCCACAGTTGAAAAGCAAACAAACATTTTGAAAACACAAATGAGCAAGTATCTAAGAGCCCATGGATAACCATGGATAGAAAGGGTGTTAACACCTTCCCTTTCTATAAATCTACCTCCCGAACCGAGAACTAATCTCAATAAGGAATTTTTCTGTGCTTTTGTCCTTTCCATTTGGAGAAAATAAAAGACGGTGGCGACTCTTGCTTCCACGACATTTCGTGAACCAGCGTTAAACAGTCAGTTCCAGATCCACCGATCACAGTGGAGAATTCCAAAATGCACAATTTGAAGAATTCTGTGAAGAACATGGTATCTCTCATAATTTTTCAGCACCTAGAACTCCACAACAAAATGGAGTAGTTGAAAGAAAGAATAGGTTTCTAGTGGAACTTGCAAGAACAATGCTTAGTGATGCAAATCTTCCTAAATATTTTTGGGCGGATGCGGTTAGTACGGCATGTTATGTTGGAAATCGAGTTATCATTAGACCTATAATAAAGAAGACTCCATATGAACTCTTCAAAGGAAGAAAGCCAAATATTGCTCACTTTCATATCTTTGGATGCAAGTGTTTTGTTCTTAACAATGACAAAGACAATCTCGGTAAGTTTGACGAGAAATCCGACGAAGGTATATTTCTTGGTTATTCTCTTTCTAGTAAAGCATATAGAATTTATAATAAAAGAACTTTAACTATTGAAGAATCTATGCATGTATCTTTTGATGAAACTAACCCCTCTAAGGAGGAAGTAGTAGTATGTGATGATGATGATCCTATAGATTTACCCTCGGAAGAACTTTCAAATGATCAAGTTGTGAAATCACCGGAAAATCAAGAAAACATTGTACAACAAGATTCAAACATCAATGATCTACCAAAAGAATGGAGAACTCATAGAGACCATCCTATTGACAAAATTATTGGTGACATTAGCCAAGGAGTATCAACAAGATTAAATCTAAAAGATGCCTGCTTAAACATGGCGTTTGTTTCTCAAATTGAACCTACCAAAGTTGATGAAGCCTTAGGAGATAATCAATGGATTATTGTTATGCAAGAAGAATTAAATCAGTTCGAGAGAAATCAAGTTTGGGAAATTGTTCCTAGACCAAGTGGTAAACACATCATAGGTACCCGATGGATGTTTAAGAACAAACTTGATGAGAATGGTCTAATTGTTCGAAACAAAGCAAGGTTGGTTGCCCAAGGCTACAATCAAGAGGAAGGAATCGACTTTGAAGAAACATTTGCTCCGGTTGCAAGGTTAGAAGCTATATGTCTTTTACTTGCTTATGCTTGTTCATTAAATTTTCAGCTTTTTCAAATGGACGTCAAAAGCGCATTCTTGAATGGATACATCAATGAAGAAGTCTATGTCAAACAACCTCTGGGATTTGAAGACTTCAAACATCCTACACATGTCTTTAAGTTGAGAAAGGATCTTTATGGCTTAAAGCAAGCACCAAGAGCATGGTATGATAAACTTAGCAATTTTTTGTGTGAAAAAGGTTTCGAAAAGGGTAAGGTTGATAAAACCTTGTTCATTAAGAAAATCCAAAGTAACACTTTATTGGTTCAAGTCTATGTTGATGATATCATTTTTGGATCGACTAACAAAGAAATGTGTGAGGAATTCTCATTGATGATGCGAGGAGAATTCGAGATGTCTATGATGGGAAAGATGAACTACTTTCTTGGACTACAAATCAAGAACTAGAAGATGGAATCTTCATCAACCAATCTAAGTATTGCAAAGAATTATTGAAAAAGTTTGATATGGACAACTGTAAAGCAATGAATACTCCAATGGGCTCCGGTACATATGTTGATCAAGATGAATCCGGTACTCCAATTGATATTACAAAATACCGAGGTATGATTGGTTCCTTATTGTATTTGACGGCAAGCCGTCCTGACATCATGTTTAGTGTTTGTCTTTGTGCTCGCTTTCAAGCAAATCCAAAGGAGTCACACCTCATGGAAGTTAAAAGGATCATGAAGTATCTAAAAGGATCAACCAATGTCGGCTTATGGTATCCTAAAGGTAGTATCTGCACTTTAATTGGTTATTCTGACACGGATTATGCAGGTTGTAAAACTGATCGTAAAAGCACAAGTGGTACTTGTCACATTATTGGAAATGCATTAGTATCATGGGCTTGTAAAAAGAAAGCATGTGTTGCTCTTAGCACGGCCGAAGCAGAATACATAGCAGCAGGTAGTTGTTGTGCACAAATTCTTTGGCTCAAGCAACAACTCCATGATTACGGACTTGATCTCGGATGCATTCCTCTTCGATGCGACAATACAAGTGCTATCAATATTACAAAGAATTCGGTCATGCATTCAAGAACCAAACATATAGATATTCGACATCATTTTCTCCGTGATCATGTACTTAAAGGAGATGTCGAAGTCACTTTTGTGGATACTCATAACCAACTCGCAGATATCTTCACAAAACCGCTTGCTCGAGAACCATTCTTCAAAATCCGAAGAGAACTTGGTATTTTTGATGAAGGTGATATCTAAATGTTTCTCATAAGATGCACGTCGTAATTTTTTAAATAAATAAATTTGCTTCACTCTTTTTCCCCATCCTTTTTGATGTTAATAAAGGGGGAGAAGAATTTGCATATGTGTTGTTTTGTTTCAAAGAAATTGCAGGCCCAAATAACTATCAAACTCACTCCAAAATTCAAAGAATCATGGACTTAGGGGGAGCATACAATTTAGGGGGAGCCTTGCATTTGCTCAACATGTTTGCTACACAAAACAACATAAAACATTTCAAGAATTGTTTTCAAGACTTGGTTGTCATCATCAAAAAGGGGGAGAATGTAATTGCAAGCTTCTCAAGTCATATTTAAAGCAAGTGTTTTGATGAAGACAACATGGATATCAACATTCAAAGGATGTGCAAAAAGCTTATCAACATCATATAAAAGTCTTGAAGATTATTGAAGAATTATTGAAGAATCATCAAATGTCAAATGGTATAAATAATTCTTAATCTTGAATATAGATGTTCACAAAAATATGCATTCATAATCATATACATATCCAACATGTTTTCACTTAAGAAAAACTTTGTTTAAAATCTTTTTCAAAAAGAATTTTTGAAAATTAATTTTCAAAAACCGGTTCCTCCCTAACAGGGAACCGGGTTCCAAAACTTGTTCAAAAACATGTCCCTGGAATTTGTACCAGGAACCGGGTTGTACCAATAGGGGAACCGGTTCCTGCGTGATATTTTTGAAATCTGATTTATAACGTTCACTAAGAACCAGGTTCTGTCAGTGTCGGAACCAGTTCCTAGCGAACCAGTGCAGCTTTTCTTTTGTTTTTTAAACATTTTTCAAGTAGTACTCTTTCATGAATGCATTGCAACTTTTCATATGAATTGGCATGAATGAAGAGGTTCTTGTGACTTTATAAAATGCTGCAGATTTTCTTATTTCAAAAAACAATGCTTCAATTTTCAAATTAACAAATATACTTCTTCAATAAACAATTTTTCATCATTCACATTTGAATTCATCCTTTCATGTGTTCATAATTTTGTGAAACTTGCCATATACACTTTCATTAAATCATTACATGTTTCATACATACATTGTGAACATTTATATACATTGTTTGAGAATTGTTTTTATCTTGAAGAAGAAGATCAATTGAAGATTGATATTGCCATCCATATATTTCAAATAAATCATTGTATTACTTAAAGAAATTATTCCCTTACTATCCAGGATTGTTGGAAGTAAGTGTTGTGATTTGAAGAGGATTGTTCTTCATTCACATTAGTGTTTGTTTGGTCTTAAAGGTGTTAATAACCTTTGATCACCCTATAAGTTAGATAGTAAGCATAGGCTGTACAATCATTCTAACTATAGTGAAATCTCTTTCGTGTTGGAAAGGGGACTGGAGTACTCTCGGATTGTGAGGGGAACCAGGATATATCACCGTGTTCTTTACTTTTCCGCATTTATCGCTTTCATCACCATAATCAGGAAAAGATAAAGATATAATCAAAACCTTCAAACACTTAACCAAAAATTACTACCAAACATTCTCATAAAACCAAATAAATTTTTATCTACCTAATTCACCCCCCCCCCCCCCCTCTTAGGCACTCTGAGACTTACAAGACATACTCCGTTTGATATAATTTTCATATTTCTAACTCTACCATCCAAGCAGAATTTATGTTCATTCCTCTGGCCATTATGTTTGTTATGATGTGGGGAATGAAAGCCCCATTAAAATGGGCATTAATTCATCTTGTGTGCAATTTAATTTCATTTTTGAAATTTTAGGATTTTTTGGATTTGTTTGAAATTCGTAAGTTAAAGTTAATATAAATAAAAACTAATGTTATATTTGAATTTTTTTATGAAATTCTAAGTAAGATGTTATATTCACACGTTTGATTTGGTACAAAAATAAGAAAGTTACATTTTTTGAAAAAATGAAGTTACAATAACGATAACACGAGGAAGAAGATGAAGTTTGTATTTTCCATTTTCCATAACTCACTTTCATACTTGTATATTTGGATGCATGAAAATTAATGAATTGACATTGCGTCCCATGGTTAATACGCTGGTTTGTGTGTTTATGTGTGAAACAAAGGGTCTGGGGTTTTAATCTCCCTTGCCCGAGACCTTTTTGTTTATTTTTTTAAAAACCATTTTAAAACATGTTTTGATATTTTATCAATTGGATGTATGTTAGGTCAATCTACAATGTGTGGCCCAATGACTAGTCTTTTGAGCTGCAACCTCAAGGTCGGAGATTTAACCCCTTTAACCAACAAAACCTTATTTTTATCACTTATTTTACTTAATTTTCTTTCTTCTCTATTTCTTTTCTATTTTATTCTATTAACCTTTTAGCTTATTTCTTTATTTTTCTCTCTTGATTTTATTACATCAAAATCAATATCTTAAAAAAAACATCAATTTTTTTTTATATATGTAATATAAGAACATAATATGTTCTAGATTTTACATCCCTACTTTTTAGTTTGCTTCAAATACATCATCAAATGAGGGTTATTTTTTTGTCCAACTATTACTTTTTTACAACTACATTTATTTTTTGATCCACATCAAGCTATATAATTCTTTTCAAAAGGGTTGGTTGACATCAAAAGTACATTTTTGGTACCAATTTCTAATTTCAAATATTTGTCCACAAACTAATCTAATTTGCCTACAAATAAAAGTAGATGACTATCATTATTTTTATTCACTTTTACACATTATGTACCAACTATCATATTTATGTCACTTCAAGGACTCTACACTTTTTCTCAATTTTCCCTCCCATCACTTATTTTGAATTTTATTTTCCCTCTACTCACTTACTTCAAATATATTAAGGTATTTGCTCTCTTTTCTCAAATTATATTATCTCATTTCATCATCAATCTTTCTCAAATTCTTTCTATGCACATACTTTGTTTTTTTTAAATCAAAGAAGAACATAACTAATTTTTAGTATATTTCTATTTATTTTGCCTTTTACTTTAAATAATTAAATTTATTTTTTCTCTTTTTGTTTACAAAATGTATTCGCTCATTTCATATCTCCTATCTTTATGTTCTTTTAAAAGAACACATATAAATAATTTATATTTTATTCTTATTTTCAAGAGTAAAAAGATTTCTTACATATATGTTTTCACTAAAAAAATCTACCACTTTCATTAATTATGTGTAATTTTTTTGATTAATATATCAATAAAATTTAGTTTTAATTTTTCTTCAGGTTCATAAGATTTTCTGCAAAGGTACATCAACTGTTCATATATTATATGTTATTTATTTGTATTTATGAATAAATAAATTTAGATTTTATTTGCTTATATGTTAATTTTTTGTTAATGTATCTATACAATTTTCTCATATGTCAATTTTTTTATCCAGATTCATAAGATGACAAATTCTGCAAAGATATGTGAAATATTCATATGTCAAAAGTATGTCAAATATTTATATTTAAAAACTTATGCAGGTTCATAAAGTGACAAATTCGAATGGTTATGCTTAGACCATCTCAAGCGGTAGTTTGTTGGGATTGGTTACTCAGCATCACATATTTTAAAAGTTATTACAGACCAAGACAGGAAATATTCAAAAGATAAATTACTGATTGATGAAAGTAATGGGAACGAAGTCTTTCGCATCTCAGTTGTTTAGTCCCCCTTCAATGGTTGGAAAGATCCAATCTTCAAAATTTCCTCCTTCTTCATAATCTTCTAAAGCATGAACCCCATGGTGAGTGATCTTTAAAGGTGGTCCTCTAGCCCGGGAGCGACGCACAGCTTTCTGGCTAGCAGCAGTGAAACCCAATCCGAACTTGTCTGTCTTGTGAGGAAAATCTGGTAGCTGACCCCACACTGTACTTCCTCCCTCCTTGATTACAGCCTCCGCATCTTTAAGGGATGACATCCGGGACACAGGCTTCGTAATGATAGGCACATCAGTCATCGTCTTTGCTACTGCGACCTCAGGAGAAACCTCTTCAAAGTGTTGGAAAGGTGTTTCTATGAATTCGCCGTCTAACTCCACATAGCGGAAAGAGTTAAGGTGGCTTATCATATACTCCTCCTCACCATGAACTGTTATAATCTTACCCTGGACTGGGTACTTTAGCATCTGGTGTAGAGAAGAAGTGACTGTCCCAGCGTTGTGGATCCATGGCCTTCCCAACAAGCATGAATATGAAGGACGGATGTCCATCACATAAAAAGTAGAGTTAAAAACTTCCGTACCCACTTTGATTGGTATGTCCACTTCTCCGTGAACCATCCGCTTAGAACCGTCGAAGGCTCTAACAATGATATTACTGGGTTTTAAAGTCAAACCTTCACAGTCTAGCCTGTCCAGTGCTTTCTTTAGTAGGACATTTAAGGATGAGCCGATATCAACCAGAATATGAGCAAGTGTGGTTCCTTTGTACTCTACTGAAACATGCAGCGCATCATTATGCTTTCTTCCCTTGGACGTTAAATCGGCATCAGAAAAGCCCAGACCATTGTCGGCTGTAAGGCTGGCTACACACTCTTGAAACTGATCTGCAGAAGTTTCTTGAGGCACATGCACCGTCTTCAGGAATTTGATCAAGGCTTTGGCATGAGCCTCGGAGCAGAGCAATAGAGCCAGCATATAGATTTTTGAAGGGGTTTGCCCCAACTGCTCTACGACATCATAGTCGCTCTTCTTAATTATCTTTAAGATTTCCTCCATTTCCTTTTGGGTGGTCTCGGGGATAACCAAAGCTTAAGCCCTCGTCCTGACGGGCGCTTCTTCGATTCCCTTACCTTTATCAGCAATAACAACAGAGGGTTCAACTTCGGGAGTAACAATTTCTTCAATCACTGGATTTTGCACAAATATCTTGACAGGCACAAAAGCATTTAAGGGTCCGAAGACTGCCCGTGGAGGAGCAATCTCCGAAGAGAAGATTCTTTCGCTATGAGTTATCTTACTAGTCCCCACAATATTTTCCACATCAAGAGTTTCTTCATCGGAATTTTCTTGGACTGATTCGATCTACTTGACACCATGGTAGAAGATCTCTCCTCCATAATTCCATGGTATCGTCTTGTTGGACTTATATGGGATAGGCCCTGGCATGGTAATCTTCAGCGGTACAAACTTAGGATCAGGCGTAATCTTAACAGGACTTTTGCAGGTCTTGGAAAGATTGTCGGAAATGGTGATTATAGCAATGTCATTGATTGGAGTAACAGGGATAACATGAGTGATAGTAGCAACATGAGTTTTCTGAAAGAGTATTTCTTGAGTATCCATCAGGCGTTGGATACTTGATTTCAACAGTGGGCAGTCGGATTGCAAGGTTGAACAGAAGTAACAGTCTTTTTCACATCCCGGGAAGATCTCGGCTTTCAACAAATTCATTTTAATCATTGACAACAGGGTCATTAATTCATCAACAACGGTAACATGAAAATCTTCCACAATTGCATGGACATTATGACCATGTTTTGGCATAGGAGCGGATATCACATTAGGTTTTTCGGGAGCATCAAACTCTACCTCCTTGGCATCTATCAAATTTGGATCTTGTTTTTAAGGGCCCAACAGTTGTTGGTGTCATGCCCTACACTGTCCGAATGGTATGCACATTTTGCATTTGAATGATAGTAGGGAGAAAAGGTATTTGGGTTTTTTGGCGCCTCTTTCAAGTTGGTAAGGTTCAGCTTTAACATATGAGAGAGGACTTGAGCTGGTGTCATATTGATCCGAGTGAATTGCCGTTGTGGCCTTTCCACCCTATTCTAGTTAGCCCTAGGTTGACTGCTTCGAGGTTGATCGGTTGAAGAGTTCTAAATCATCACAGCCCCCACCGTTGGTCGGCGCTCCTTTCTTCCCTGATTTCTCTGGGAATAAACAGCAGAAGCTTCTTTCTTGGCTGGGAAGGTCTTCTTGACAGCAGTGGAAGCAGTTGCATCTTTCTGAATTTTACCACTCTTGATGCCAGCTTCAACCCTTTCACCCATCAGTATTAATTCGGTGAACCCTGAGCTCCCGATTAAATGATTAAAGAATGGACCTGACATGGTCCCCAAAACATGTCAACCAGCTCTCTATCCGACAACGGTGGCTGCACCCTTCCAGCCAAATCTCGCCACTTTTGGGCATACTCCTTAAATCCCTCATTAGAGGCCATACCCATACTCTGTAGTTGAGTACGAGTAGGCACTAAATCCGTGTTGTATTTGTATTGTTGGTAGAAAGCGGCATCTAGGTCCTCCCAGTTATGAACATCAGATCTCTCAAGTTGATAGAACCAGTCCAATTGCGTACCTGACAAGCTATCTTGAAAAAAGTAGACCCATAGATCCTTATCAGAAGAGTGAGGTTGGATCTTTCTGACGTAGGATCTCAGATGCATCTTCGGACAGGACAAACCGTCATATTTAGAAAATGTAGGTACTTTGAACTTGGGAGAAATGACGATCCCAGCAACCAAACCTAGTTCTTCGAAATCCAACCCGGGAACCCTTTGTACTTCCATGGCCTCCAACCGTTCTTCCAGATTTTTATACTTATCGTCCGCAGGGGGATACTGCTGCTCTGAGTAATCTTCCTCCTCTTCTTCCTCTTCCTCTTCAGCTTCAGACTCGGAGGGCATTGCAACTCCTTTACCTTTACTAACCCCTTCATCAGACGTCGAGGGGAACTCGAGGACCTTTCTAGCCTGGCTCTCAAACCTTCTTCCCATAGTGGCCATACCAGTCCTTTTCTTCTTTTTCTCTTTATCTTTCTCTTTCTCCAACAGTGCTTTAAGGTTCTCTTGACCTTTGCTAAGGTCATAAGGAGTTGTTGGAATTGTGAATTTTGCGCTTGCAGATCTTTAACCGTCTGCTCTATATCCATCTTGCTGAAATAAACAACAAAAAGATAAGGAAACCTGGCGTGAAGACCTGTTTATGCATATGATGAATGATATGTTATTCATGTAATGCATTCAAGGATTCAGAAATTCAAATTTGTTGCAAACAAAACGAACACACGTCTTATTAATAAGAAGAAATTTGTTAGTACATAAATGGCCTATGGGAAAAATATTACAAAATTCTTAATGTAAAAAGACATTGCGCATCCTTTTTGGTGCGATGTAAGTGTTGAGAGTCTCCTCTTCATGAAGTCGGCGGGTAAGTTCCAAAACCTTCTTCTCACTGGCATAGAAGCTGGCTTCAAAAGTATTATATTCTTCCTTGAGATGTATCCAACTCCTTTGCAATTCTTCCAATGATGTTGGCATGTCAGGATGTAGGAGGGTGTATGGAACCTCTCCTTCCATAACAGGCTCTTTGATCACGGGGAGAATGTGAAGGTAAGTCATCATAAGACTCTGGGCGCGGGTTTGTACCCACTTGAGATAAGGCTCAAGGGGGATGGAATTCTTGTGTCCCAGTGTCTTACTATCCACTTTGTTGGGCATCCTCCAAGCTCGGATAAACCTTTGTCGAAGTTCTTGAGCGTTGTTGTCGAAGTCAAAAACCAAGTCAGGAATTAGCATGTCGTGAGGGCCATCCCTTCGAGCATAACCAAATTGCCTCAGAGCTAAACAGGGGTTGTAGGTAATGCCTCCCCTAATGCCAAGTAGTGGGACATTAGGGAACTCCCCACAACGATCAATGATGATGACATTTTCTCTGGACTGAGAACACCAATGAACATCAGAATGTGTTAGGGTCATCAACCGTTGTGACCACCTTAAACCCTGCTCATTCTTCAAAACTGATTGGGGAAGGTGAGAAATAAACCACCTTGCTAGAAGAGGAGTACAACACATGAGAACACCTTTTTTCCTCATTGTTCGTGTGTAAAATGAGTGTAGGATATCCCCAAGCAATGTAGGCACAAGATTCCGCGATATGAAAATCTTGACAGCATTCACATCTATAAGTTGATCAGGGTTTAAGAACAAGACCAACCCATAGATGAGAAGTGCTACGATATCCTCAAAAGCTTGTAGATCTAGAGAATTCTAGCAGTCTTGTGCCTTCTCAAACAGAAACTTTGCCAAGAAACCCTTGACACCACTTCTGGTTTCCCAATGACCCTTGATATCAGATGGTTGCAAGTGTAATGCTTGAGCAACATCTTCAAGCTTTGGTTCTCTTTCCGTACCATTGTAGGGTAGTTGATGAAGAATAGGAATCCTCAGGAGTTGAGAAAATTCCTCCAAAGTAGGTACTAGTTGGTAATCAGGGAATGTAAAGCAATGGTGTAGGGGGTCAAAGAACTCGAAGAGAACTTTCACCATGTCTTCTTCAATGTTGGAGTTGACCAAGTTGAGAAGTCTACCATGTCTTTCACTGAAAGGAGAATTCTCTGGAATCTTGGAAGTAAGCTCCTTGAGTTGAGGAGGAATTCTCATAAGGTTGACTTGAATTGTTTTCCTGCGAAGAGATTCCATGACCTACAAAACAAGAACAAAAATGAAGATCCAAACCCTTGAGATGGTTAGTGGATGCATATGATTCTTTATGATGTTCATGATGTATGCACAAGCATATGTACAAGTAAATCACACAAGATCCTAGTTTCAGGCTTGCATGAGGTTTCATAGGTATGTACCCTCTTGAAGTTAGTTGGCTCAACCTGTCCTATAAATAGTAATCGGGTTCTAAGGAGCTCAATATCACTGGATTATTTTTTGTGTTCATTGTTTTGGTTTAGCCACTTAACTGGCGACCAAAATATTCCAAGAAAACAACCCTCAATGAGTGTAGTATCGAGTATCTACCAACTTCGAACTGCACCAAAGTCGATCATCTCACTACCCCTAAAAAGGCCAAGATGGTCAAGTAAGGTTCTAAGAGTTCATTAGTGCTTCATGACATCACTCAGCGGCCTCGTATTCTCTTTGATTGACTCAAAGGCTACTAGTACCCACAAATATGTCGCACTAATATAGATATTGTTTCAACCATGTCGGTATACCCCACACAGTTTCCACAACGTATTGCTATTTACCTATGAATGTTTCCCAAATCCGGGTGGAGGATTCAAGCCCAAACAATAGGACCAAGTGTAAAACAATCAAAGAAAACAAGATAATCATGCAAAGGTGATCTAAACCCTAAGGTTACTCCACTTTTAAAGATTTCCCCAGCAGAGTCGCCAATTCTGTGATACGATGGGAGAACTGACTAGAGGTTTTGCGTTTGTGTTCGCAAATGTTTCGGTTTAGCAAGAGTCACCACCGACTTTTTATTTTATCCTAAGGAAAGGTCAAAAAGCACAAGAAAGACCTTTGAGATGTTTTCTTGGGTTCATGAGTAGATTATGAAAAGGGAAGATGCAAGCACCCTTTTCATCTATGGTTATCCATGGGCTCTTAGTTACTTGTTTAGATCACTTGCCTTTGCTTTTCAATTGTTTGAAATGGTGCTTTGTGTGTGGTTTTGAAAGATGTTTTGAAAAGAGTCCATCATTGTGGCAACCTTTGTAATGATTCTTGTTTGAATGCATACAAAGGTGTTTTTTCTTTTGAAAAGATTTCAATGTTTGAAAGTTTTGATTTGGGAAATGATTTGAATTTGTGTTGTGAAGTGTGTTTGAAAATAGCAAGGATGTTTTGCAAGCTTTTGATCAAGTAACTAAGAGTTATCTATCCTATTTTACTCAAAGATCTTTCCTATATGTTTTTAACCCTTTTGACAGTGTTGTTTCACCATTGCATTTGGTGAACAACCTTGTATTAGGATGTTAAACGGGACAGGTGTGGGTCATCGTATAGACCATGATAGCAATTGTGTTAGGTATTTTTGGCAAATTTTTGAGAGACTTGATCATTTTTGTTTAGGCAACCAAGATAGCGTCATCGAGGGACTATGATCTTTTGTTTTGTTTTTGTTTTGCCAAAATACCCAACATGCATAACATGGCCCATTTTTAAGGCAACAAGTGGATTGTAACCCTAGGGGTGCAAGTGTGCATTGTGTTTGATTTTCATGCATTTTTGTCTTTGATTAGGTCAAGCTACTTGTTGATTTTGATTTTTTTGCATACAAACCCTAATATCTAATCATGACATAATTGAAAGCATAAAGTGCGAGAATTAAAAGTCTAAGCTATTACAACATGATTATGGGGATGGGGGTACAATCTTTGAATGGGAGTGTATTTGACAAGAAATATAAACCCTAATTTACTATTACATCCAGATTGAATTCAAATGCATAAATAAATGGACAATATTTAAATAGACAAAATAAACAAATATATCAAATAATATGAATTATGCAAAAAGGTTTTTGTTTATTTTCTAAGTATGTAAAAATATTTAATGTGAAAAATAAAGAAATAAATAAAAAGATTAATTTTATTTGGTTAAGGGTAAAACCCTAATTTCTTTAAGAAAGTAAATATATTGGTTATTTTATTTATATACAATAAAAATAAAATAGTATGTGTAAAAAAATAAAATATATTTAGAAAAAAAAGTATTTTTAAGTATAAATAATAATAAAAGTAAATATATATATATATATATATATATATATATATATATATATATATATATATATATATATATATATATATATATATATATATATATATATATATATATATATATATATATATATATATATATATATATATATATATATATATATATATATATATATATATATATATATATATATATATATATATATATATATATATATATATATATATATATATATATATATATATATATATATATATATATATATATATATATATATATATATATATATATATATATATATATATATATATATATATATATATATATATATATATATATATATATATATATATATATATACAAAAATATGTATATATATTAAATATGATAAAATAAAAATAAAATATATACAAAAATAAAATATTTAGAAAAATATTTTTAGTGTGAATAAAAATAAAGAACAAAAATAAAAGTATAATTTATATATTTTTCAAGTTTTGGATAAATAAGATAAAAGTAAATAAATTGCTTTTTATGTTATAAAAATAAAAATAAAATGCAAAATAAATGTGAAAACATTATAAAATATTTTTGAGTATTTTTTATATTTGGAAATAAATAAATAAAATCAGAAATGAAAATAAAAATTCAAAAATATAAAATAACAAGAAATTGGGCCAGGGGGTGCAAAAATGAAAAAGGGAGGTGCCAATAGTGAGCGGGCCAAGCCCAACCCAAACCAGCTTCATCTTCAACCTTCAGACTTTGAAAATGCGCGCGCCCTGTTTCAGCTGACTTCGTGTAGGGCAATGTAGAGCTTTTCAACAAGGCTTGAGATGTCTGGGAGCTTGCTTGGACTTCACTTGACCTTCTCCAATAGCCTGCTTGCCTTGAATGTCCTTGAATCAGCCTATAAAACTCAACCTGCACAAGCTCAAAATGAAAATGGCAAACTTTGTAAATGGAGTTACAGTTGGTGTTTGGGGGTTTGGGATAGCTTAGATGGATGGAATGAAAAGTGTTTGAACAGGTTTTGGCCAAAACGCACGAGCCAAATGAGTTATGGAAATCAAGTTGCAGGTTCTGCCCTGTTTTGCCAATGGGATGTGATTTCTGGCTATGGGGTGTTTAGAGGCTCAAGCAATCGTGTTTCTGGCTATGAGGTGTTTAGAGACTCAAGCAATCGTGCTTCTGGCTCAAAGGGGTGTGAGAAATATGTTCAAACTGTTTGCATAAGTTTATCTTGGCTGGTGTTCAAGTTCTCAAGTGTTTTGCATATTTCTTGTATATGAAGCAAAAGTGGGAAAAAATGTATAGCAGGCCTGTACAGGCTATCCACCACCCTGCACACTTTGCCCTTGGCCCCTCCAGTTTGTGGATTTGATTAGCTGCCTGAGATCTTGGACCAATGCTCAAAGATTGTGGTTTGACATAAAGCACATTTAAACAAAAATGGAAATGTACCTTTTTCTACTTAAGGCTTAATTTTGTGTACAATGTCCTAATGACCAAAACAATAGCTTAGACCAATGGATTTGCATTAAATTATTGAGTGTGAAATGGTTTAGAGGCCTGAAAACTAGTGTAAGGCATGCTGACTTGAAATTGCAACTTGTATGAACATGAATATGCCATGGGTGAAAAGTGAGTTTTTGCCAACTTCAAACCTTCGATTCTCCCTAACCACAAATTTGTTTGGAGAGTTCTTGGACAATTTGGAAAGCTTGCAACATGCTTTATAATCCATCTTTAAAATGAAATTTGATATTCCAAGTGGAACTATGTGAAAAATGGCCATGAAGATAGGTCAAAATCCTGCCTAAACTAGGGCAAAATTTCACTAAGTTAAAAAGTTTTAGGGACCCTTGTTCCAAAAAATCATAACTTGATATCCAAGCTTCTTTTGAGAAAACTTTGTGAATCAAAGTCTTAGAATTTGTGGAGGACTACAACTTTCATGTTGGAGGTTTTGTTTGAATCCATTTACATCATGGTGAAAATGTGGGGCAAAGTTAGGAAAAATTAAGAAAACTTCATAACTTAGAAAAATTCTAAGTTATGAAATTTTTTCAATTTTAAACCCTAATTTGCAATTTTGGGTTTCTTGATGAACAAGTTTCATGTTTTGACACATCTTGATGAAAAATGACCCTTGGCACTTGGTTTTGACCAAAAAGTCAAAGTTTGACTTTTCAGTGTACAGTCAAATTTTGATCAGTTGACTGAAAAATTCATCTGTCAATCCAATGCATTTGAGATCTTTTGAACTTGTTGAATAGGTCAAGATGATGTCATTGAGTCCTTGACTCCATGAATATTCTAAAGAAATGGCTTTGAACCCTCTTTTAATATTTGGTGGAAATTTGAATGAAACTTGAATGTTCTTGAATGCAATATTAATTTAGCAATTCCAAATCTTCAATCTCCTATCCAAAATCAAGTTCTCTTCAAATAGCACTAAGAGCTCCCAATGCTTCTTTATTTGCGACTTGAATGAAACATATGATATCGAACCTTTTTTATGGATGACTTACGAGATAACCTCAAAGATGACATAAAGAAAGACTTTTATTTGAAATCCAAAATCCTGATCATGGATGAACATGGTGTGCTTTCTTTTTCGAAGTGACTTGAATTTCAAGGAATCCACGTGGGTGGACTTTCCAAACTCAATATGCTTTGCCTCTTAAAATATTGGTCCAATTTAACAAATTCGAACCACTTGAACTCATGACCCCAAACAATCACTTGAACGAATACTTTCACCATAATGAAAACAAGAGATGGGAGAACCAATAATGCCTTAATCTTAGTGAATTCGTAACATCATCCTAGCATTACGTCTTTACTTAATGATCAACAAAATTAATGCTTTGAATCCCTAATTATCTGGCATTGGATACTCAATGAGGAGAAAGATAGCTTAAGCCAAAATCCCAGTTCAAAATAACCTCAACTACAGCCTTGATGAGACACCAAATACCATAAGTAAAAACCCTAATGTACTTTGCTCCAGATGAATTCTTGATGGAGGATGACCTTGTAGCCTGATGAAGAAAAGATCCACAATATCCATGAACACAAAACCCTAATTCCGTAATTTCACTGCCTTGAAAAATAACCAGAAGAATCAGGCTCTATTTGAACACATACACCTTATTCAGTTGATAAAACCCTAACCCTGAAGGTTCTCGACCCCTTGCGAAGTTATGTTGTTAATGAATGTATGCAATGTTAAATGACCTAATGGAGATATGTACATGAGAAAAGCGCGACAATGCATAAACCAGATAAAAGTAGAAGGGTAAGACAAATTTGGGGTATTACAACGATGTACATGCATTGTTTCAATTCCTAAACACTGGAGTTATAAGGAAGATAATCCCTAGTCAACCCCTTTGAGCCTAAGAAGTAGGAGTTTTCTTTTTCACACAAATTGAAACCTTTAATAAAAACCTGGGGCAGGATAGTCTCTCAGTTAATTCAAATGTGCGTTCAGTCGCAAGCTTTCACTTCATACACAATGAAGGACATCAAGAACATCCTTCTAAATCAAAAGACTGCAATGGTTCCCTATCAAATAAGCAGTCATTATTTTTCAAAAGAGAAAATATCACTAAGTCAAAACCTACGAAGGAGACTTAAGAAAAACTGGGGTATTCCGCTGACTATAATCTCAAAAAAGCCAGGCAAAAATCAGGGATAATAAAAAAAAGAGGTCACTACAAATCCCCGACAACATGAAAAATGTTGCAAAAATGACTGCCTTCACAAATAAACTTCAAAGTTTCTGAACCATCACCAAAACGTCATTCCAGGCTCAATTAGAATTCAAACGCACAATTAATTGAGTTTAAGATTGGAGAAAATCATGGAGAACGATTTGGGTACAAATACACTTTGAGCCTTATCCTTTGTTTCTTAAACCGTGAACCAGGCCACGATACAACCCTTCAAAAGTCCTAATTGAAGCAGGGGTTACTTCGAAAGCATACTGTTACAAAAAGTATCTTGACTCCTGTAAGGCTTTACTGTAAATCCTGAGTTTGAATTCACATTCTTACAAAATTCTTTTATCTGCTAAAAACGCATTTTTAAAACTTCAAGACAAACATAAACTTTGCATTATTTTGAATAACACTGTTTGCATATAGCTATTTTTTTTACAAACAGAAATTTGCATGGCAAACATCCAATGAACGGAAATTCTCTCAAGAAACAAGAATCACTTCAAATGGGAAGACACTTCCAATGACAAAACTCCTATAAGTAAGGGGGTATAACATGTCACTGTCTAACTCATTTGTGACAGTCGAGTCGAGATTCCAAGAAATCTCTCAAGAAGTGTTGAATAACCAATGACAAATCTCCACAAAATCCCTTTCATAATATGATCCCAAGTCAAGTCCCCACAGAGTTATCTCTATAAGGTTATCCCCACAGAATAATCTTCACAAATGGGGGTACAAACCCCACAAGACAAAACTCATGGATTCCCTACAAAGTTGGATTCATGCAATCCCCAGCCAGAGTTTCAATCTACGAAAAACCCTCTTCCCAGCTGATTTGGTCTCAAGAAGAATCCTCAAGGAGTTCTACCAAAAGAAAACACCTCTTCAGCAGTTCGTCAAATATTATCTTCAACAAGGTTTATTTCCCCAACAAACTACAGATTCTCCAGCTTGAGTTTTCCTCTCAGACTATCATAAATTAAGGGACCACAACCCCTAATCCCTAGTGAAGTCATCAACAAAGTCAGTGTTATCTCTGAAAGTTACGGTAAAGCCTAGACCCGAACAGATAGTGGTTCAAAAGCCCCTCTTCCCCAACAGAGTTTGTCATTATCCCCAATGAGTTATTGCGAAGCCTGGAATCTGACCAGATAATAGTTAACTTTTTTATCCCCAACAAGTTGTTAACTTCCAATCAAGAGATAACTCCCCAGTAGAGCAACAGATAACTAAAACTCCTGAACTCTTTTCCCAAGCAAAGATCAACACTCTCCACAGAATCTTCTCAAACAAGTCAAAATTACCCAGCAGATTTTACTTTCCTCAAGCAGATGTTTGCAACCATCCATGTAAAGAAAATTTTGAAAGAAAATGAGAGGGTCAATTTTTGGAGTACAACACACGTCCAATATGTTTGAAGATTTCTGTGTAGAACATGGTGTCAATAATGAGGTACCCTCTCCTTATACGCCTCACCATAATGGAGTTGCATAAAGAAGAAACATAACCATATTGGATATCGCGAGATGCTTGATGAAGCAAAAGAATTTGCCAAAATCCTTATGGGGTGAAGCTGTTTCGGCTGCAGTTTATTTTTTGAACAGGTGCCCTACTAAGATATTAAAGAACAAGGTTCTTGAAGAAATATGGAGTAGTAAACGACCATCGGTGAGTCATTTGAAGGTGTTTGGCTTTGTGTGTTACAAGCATGTTCCTGATGCGAGAAGAAGGAAGCTTAATGGCAAGAGTGAACCTATGATTCTGGTAGGATATCATAAAACTGGTGCATACAAGCTATATTCAATCCAGTTAATAAGAAGATTGTGTTG
Source organism: Vicia faba (assembly GCA_948472305.1). NCBI lineage: Eukaryota > Viridiplantae > Streptophyta > Magnoliopsida > Fabales > Fabaceae > Vicia > Vicia faba. Next base: position 846,770,690 of record OX451735.1, on the reverse strand, counting down.
ATTCGAGATATTGTGGTTGATGGAAATTCTGCATTGGATTGGAATTCTAGTAATTCAATTAACAAATCATTAATGAGTTCTGATTTTGACGAAGAAACTGATGAAGTTGAAGTCGAAGATGAAGCAGTTGCAGACATTCCAAAAACACTCAAAGTTGAAGAGAATATGGTTGAAACAAGCCAAAGACCTCAAAGAAATAAAGTTCTTCCAACAAGACTTCATGATTATGAAGTAGTAGGTGATGATGAAGTCACACCAAATAGATAATTAGTTCATTTTACTTTACTTGCAGGTGTTGAACCAATCAACCATAACGAAGCTTTGAAGATTAAACAATGGAAGTTAGCTATGGTTGAAGAGTTACAGACAATCGAAAGAATCAATACATGAGAGTTAGTCGAATTGTCAGCACATACAAAAGTTATCGAAGTGAAGCGGGTGTTTAAATTGAAATACAATGTTGATAGGTCGATAGCAAGACATAAAATAAGATTGGTAGCTCGAGGATTTCTTCAACGAGAAGGACTCGACTACTCTAAAGTATTTGCTCCAGTAATAAGATTGAAGACTGTTCGACTAATGGTAACATTAACATTAGTATTTGCTTCAAATATTTTTATAAATAATAACAAAACAAAAATAATTATATACAGAAAAAATATATTATTAATTTAAATATTTTTATATATAAAAAAATTATAGACATCAGTTTATTATCTTTTTTAAAGAATAATAAATTATTTTAATTAAATAATTTTGTCCTTATTTTATTCCATTTTTCTGAAAATAAAGTGCGCACTGAGCCACTGATTTCATACTAATTAAAAAAAAAACGGATGATGAATCGATATCGAAACTTTTGTCTTCTTTCAAGTCACTTTATTGAGAAGGATCTCAAGGTATGGAAGAATCCATACTATGGGCTTCTATGTGAATGCAACCGGTTGTAGAAACGATTCTAAGTCTGAGTTGATTAATAAATACCTCGGTGAAGAATGTGAACCTCATAGTAAGTTAGTTGAGTTTGACATTCTAAATATGATTCCAGCTAGTAGTAACAATATGATTCCTCCTATTGTTATGACGCTACAAATTTCTTTTACAACTCCATTTACCTTTGTCAAAATCCTGATAGAACTGAAACATATCACAGCAACAACATCCATTATTAATAATCAATGTAATCACAGACACGATAAACATGATCTAATTGAAGTATAAACATGTCAAGATTCAAAATAAATAAATTCAATCTTATTTTCCACACTGTTGACAGTAGCAGCATTTGTGCATAGAACACAAACCCTCTGCAACCGGTGATAGCCTTTAAGTTCAAAAATATCAACTTAGCAGCCATGAACTTGACAATGCGCCGATGTAGATGCATGAACGGTTCGAGCATGTTCCTTCTTGGTAAACTATCGTCTTCAAGCAGAGCATCACGTTTGGGGCATGTACGTGGAACCTGACCCACTTAAGAAATCTAAATGACACTAGTAATTTTTTTTGACCAAGTAATTTTTGAAATTATGAATCTACCAAGACTTAAAATTGAATATAATTGTAATTAATGTTACGTAGAAGAACTATGAATCCAATAATAATCATTCAGCTGCCTTATTTCCCTTGTATTGGGTTTCTTATATTCCATTGTGAGTTTACCCTTTCCCTGTGTCATCGAACTAAGAACTGGAGAATACCGAAAGATATTGTTAAGAGGGACATGAGCTCTAATGATAGAATCATCTCCATCTTGATCATTGCCAAGAATCACACCTTTTCTCTTGTTCAGATCGGCAGTGACAGCTCCTTGAAATTCTGTGGGTACTTTCAACTCAACAAGCATGATAATCTCGGGTTTAGAAATAGCCATAGAAGTCATTGTGTACTTAACTAACCCATCAGTAAAAGTATCTCCCGCTGCACATTCCAGCCCAAATACTGCAACTATTTGACCAGCATGGGCCTCTTGAATGTCATGCATTTTTTCATGAGAATGCATTTGACAGAGACTAGAAATCTTAATATTCTTACCCGTGTTAACATTAAAAATTGAACCACCCTTTCGAATGACGCCGTCATAAATTCTTAGGTAAGTTAACGGTCCTGACAGTGTTTGCTCCGACTTGAAAGCCAATGCTACAAGGGGTGCATCAGGACTTCCGGTAAGCTCAACCTTCTCTTCATTCTTAGATTGGTCAAGAGCATAATTTGTAACTTCAATTGGACATGGAAAATAACTAAGTATGCCATCCAAAAGTGGTTGTACCCCCTTGTCTTTGACAGCAGTGCCCATGAATACCGGTATAAATTTCCGAGCTATGGTAGCCCTACGAATTGCTCCCTCAAGATCAGCTTCTGAAATGGTCTCGTCACTGAGAAAAGCTCCGGCAAGTATTTTATCAACCTCAGACACTGTTCGAATGAGTTCCCGTCTTTTATCTGCCACCAAAGTTTCCATGTTTGAAGGTACCTTTTCCTTGCCGTGTGAACCTTCAAAATAATAGGCCTTTAACTTGACAAGATCAACAAGTCCCTTGAATTCATTCTCCAAACCTATTGGAACTTGAATTGCAGCAGTACGGCGAGGAAAGTGAGATCTAATCTGGTTTAAAACTTTCCATGGATCTGCTCCCATTTGATCAAGCTGGTTGATAAATGTAATTCTTGGAACTTCATTTTTTCTCATTTGGCAATCAACAGTAATGGAGTGACTTCGCACACCACCAAAACTACAAAGAACAAGAATGGCGCCGTCAACAACACGCAAAGCCCTCTCAACTTCAGTGGTGAAATCAACGTGTTCAATTATGTTGATCTTAGAGCCTTTCCAATTGCAATAAGTAGAAGCAGACTTAATGGTGATTCCATTCTTTCTCTCCAAATCCATACTATCCATCGTCGCACCACAACCACCTTTCCCGCGAACTTCGTGCATCTTGTGGATCTGATCCGTGTACAACAGTATCTGCTCCGCCAACGTCGTCTTCTCGGAATCCATGGGCGCTAAGATCCCAATGTTGCGAACCTTTTTCATCGACTCCTTCCACCAAGGATCCTTATCAATATTCGCCGCCGCCGTAGCGTGAGCCACGCTCCCAGCTGAGAAATATCGGGGGTGGAAAGTGCCACCGATGAGGGACCCCGCCGTTGTGGCGGAGGAGGAGCAGAGTGCGTAAAGAAGGCGCTGCGGGCGTGCCATGGTGGTGTGGTGTAGTTCAGTTTAGGGTTTTTTTTCTTTGTTCAATTAGATCCGATTGTTTCTAGTGCAGAAAAGAAGAAAAAATTTGCGGCGTTAGGCACATAGATTTTGGCACTCTCCCTTGGGCTTGGATATCCGATCTAAAATGGGGATTTTGGTCTAGCGCAGGGGTTATAAATACCTTCTTTTAACAAAGGATCAGATATTCATTTTTTATTCAACCAAACGAACCTCTTAATGTTCCACCAGAATGAGCGGATCACTATGTTGGAGAAAAAACGTCGATCACGCTCCTCATCAAGAAGGAACCGACAATCTAGATCGCGTACTTTGTCCCTAAGGCGCCGAGACGCCCGTTTGATGTCTCCCCCGCGTAGACACGAACAGGAAGACTCATAAAGCCTCTCGCCCCAACCAAATGGTCGACGACCCCGACTCGAGAGAGAACAGCCTGTGGCGACCAAGAAGCAAGGGCAGCGAAGCCCGCAACCCGAGGAATCGACAGAGCTACCGAGGTTCCAAATATGAAGACCCTGAACCCCTGCGGCGAGGCGGGGAAAAAAAGAAGAGAAGACAAACCTCACGACTCTCGCGAGCACAGAGGTCTAGCTGGACACTTCACCGAGTACACCCTGCTGACCGCTTCCCGCGAGCGTATCCTCACTGAGTTTGCCAACGCTGAATTCAAGGATGGGGGTCTGACGACCCTAACCTATAACTCCTAAGCTCGGGGTCGACGGGACCAATTACTGTCAGTACCACCAGAGTCATGGTCACGTCACTAAGGACTGCGTCCGCCCGAAGAACGCCATCAGAACCCTCATCAAAGCAGGACGGCTCGGACAGTACAAAAGGAACGATGCCCCTCGCCGTGACAATCACGAGATAAAAGAGGTTGAGGAAGAGACTCGACACTCCGATGAAGCTGCCCCCTCCAAATTTCTATGTGCATTTCGCGTTCCGAGGACTTCTATATCCCCGACAACACCGACGACGATACACCCCTGCTTACCCACAACAAGTGGGAAAGATTCCCCTCCGCCATAGTCATATTCGGCGGAGGGGTTCAACATTTTCTCTATGGATCCAGACTGTGACCCTCGACAGGTTCCGAGGAAAATCTAAGCCCATCTCTTTTTACCTCGAGGAATTTCCTGGTGGAGCTCTCAACTACATCATCCATTTGCTCGTTAGAGCAAAAATGACCAACTTCGATGTGCGCCACATCCTAGTCGATGAGGGATGTTTCGTCGACATAATGTATACCCAATTGTTCCAGACTCTCCAGCTCGACAAGACCCACTTGTCACCGTACATCGGATCTGACTTGCAAGGCTTTAACGGCTCGACCTCTAAGCCTTTGGGGTTATGCCGAACTGCTTGTCACGTTCGGTGAAAAAGTTGCCTCCAGGCAGGTCAAGGTCCGCTTTCTGGTGATCGATTGCCCGTTTCTCTACAACTGTATCCTGGGAAAACCAACACTGACCGAGCTGACTGTCGTGCCCTCCACGGTCCACTTGATAATGAAGTTTTACATGAAGAGGGTCTGCATCACCACCATCCATGGACACATCGAAGCTGCACGAAGATGCTTCGAGGCGGCCTCAAAGGGGAAAAACATGATCGACACAAAGCCTAAATCTTTCAGTAGATCGACCTCCTCCGCAAATAAGCTCGCTCAGACTGAAGAGAATGAGCCTCCTTCTCATGTCGACTCCATTGACCATGAGGCCCGCTTCACCAAAGATGAGGTCGAAGTCCCCAATAGCGAATAAGATCCCATTCATCCAATCCATGATAGAGACTTTGAAATCACCCTCTCGGCAACTATCCGAATAAAGGCGTGAAGATTGGAGCCGGACTCCCCGACCTGGCAAGGAAGCAACTCAAAGCCTGTCTGAGAGAGAATGTTTATTTGTTCCCGTGGAGCGCTGCTCAAATTCCCAGACTCACCCCTGAGGTCTCCTGCCACCATCTCACTATAGATCCTGCCGCTAGGGCTGTAGTTCAACATATGCATAGGCAGTCTCTCTCGAGAGTGGAGGCTGCTAAAAAGTTGTAAAAGACCTCCTAGAGGAAAATTTTATTTGAGGCCCAATATTCAACCTGGCTCTCCAACGTTGTACTCGTTAAGAAAAATAATGGAAAATGACGTATGTGTGTTGATTATACTGATCTCAATCGGGCATGTACCAAAGATGCATATCCTCTACCTAATATTGATAGACTGGTCGACAACTCGGTTGGCTATAAACTCTTGTAATTTAGGATGCATATTCAAGTTACAATCAAATCCCCATGGAGATGAGTGACAAATAGTGCACGGCCTTAATGACCGAGTCCTGCAATTATTACTACAACGTAATGCCCTTAGGCCTGAAAAATATGGGTTTTACGTACCAAAGGATGATAACAAAGTATTCCACAGGGAAATCGGCGACACGCTCAAGGTCTACATGGACGACATGATCGTCAAATCTCAAGCAGAAATCAATCATACAACCCACCTGAAAAGAGTTTTTGACCGAGCAAGGAGATGTAAGATGAGGTTCAACTCAGAGAAGTTCACCTTCAGAGTCAGGGAAGGTAAGTTCCTTGGCTTCTACTCGATGGAATGAGGAATCAAAGCCCACCCCGACAAATGCAGGGCCTTCTCCGATCTCCCCACGCCAGACTCAGAAAAATCCATACAAATCTTGAACGACATGTTGTTGTTTTTCCCCTAAGATTCTCCATCATACCATATCATCACAATGCATCAAGATCACACATTAGGGTTGATTCTCTCTTTCCACCCTATCTTATCTTTAAGTTTGTTCTCGAGGGATCACCAAGCACCTTGAATTGTGTGTCTTGTATATATATTTTATTAACCAAAATCCAAAAATATGTATGTTTCCTCTTTATACTTTGTGAATTGTAGGTGTGGAACCAAGTGTGTCTCTCTCACCTCCTAACCTAAGGTTTTGAAGGCTGATCCTCAGTCAAATTTCTATTCAATGAATTTAAAAATCTTGAGCTTCAAGGCAATGACATCAAAGTTCTTTGACTTAAAGAGATCTCTCAACCTTATTTGGTTAAGTTTGTCTCAAAGATTAGTTGTTGGATCCATCAAGAAAAATCATAGGCTCATGTGTTTATTTCCAAGCATTCTTCAACAAATTTCATTGAGATATGAGCTACATCATCAAAGTGTGCTTCAAGATAATATCATTGCAAGGTCATATGTGAGTCATCGTGCCTTGGTTTGCAAGAAAAGTTTAAAAGATTCAAAGTTGATCCAAGTAGTTTGACCTAATTTGGACAAGTTCTTGATTTTATGATTACAAGTGCATAATTCTCTCAATTTTCAATATGTTGAGGTGGTTATTTTTGCTATGGATTCTTATCATCATCTACAACAACTTATATTTACATTACAAGATCCATTTATGTAAATAAAATCATCCAAATTTGAAGGGGGTTACAAGTCACTTTTGTACTTTTCAAGTGAGGGTTTGTTGACTTCCAAAGACCATATCTTGCTCAATATTTTAGATTTTTAAGTTATTCTAAAGCCGTGATTCTCTTCAAAGAGTCCTTAACAACTTCTCTTCAAGGATTAAAGGCCAATTTTTAATGTAATATCATTTAAGTTTGAAGAAGATTACAAGTCCTTTGGAAAAGCTATTAAATGCTCTAATTTGACTTCAAAGGACCATAACTTGGTCAATTTTTATATCCTTGAGCTCATTATTTTTCTAAAATAAACTTGAGGGTGTCCGCTACAACTTTTTTTCAAGGTGCAAGGCTTGAAAATTCTTGGAAAGTCCTTAAACAATTGAAAAGCTTATAGGTCATCCATGGAAGTCTCAAGAAAATTTCATCATCTTCCAATGGCCATAGCTAATTTTGAATGGTCTATTCCATTTCATCTTCAAAGATAAATAGCTAATTTTGAGTGGAAGGACTTGTAAGTTTGCAAAACATTATAGGTCATTATGAAGCTCTATACTTAGAGTTTTTTCTAAGTGTCAAAATCCGTGTGTTTTTCCCAACTTCAAAGATGTACATATCTCAGCTCAAGCATCTAAATACAACCTTTCTTGGCACATTATAAAGAGTGTGGAGAGATCTTTCAAATGTAACAAGAATGAGACCATAAAACCTCTTAAGCAAGTTAAACCATGAATTTGAAGATGGAACATTGAAACTATTTTTTTTTTAAAACAGTTAGATTGCAAATTGCTTAATGTGGCTTCTAATCACAAAAGTTGTTGCGCGTTTTCCACTTAAACATGTTTAAAAAAGTTTCTAAGACTTGTTCAAGAATTGCAACACAAGTTTTGGCCAAGTTTTGATGCACATGGAGTCACACTTTTTGCAATCATCAGGCTAGATTGGATTACTTTTATTTTGACATATTTGTAGGTGTTGAAAGCATATAATTCCTTGTGCGGAAGCAGCTTGCTCGACAGAAAACAAGGAAGTGTCAAAAATATTGTATCAAAGTGTGGAAGCAGTTTGTTACACACATATTTGATTTAGATCTAAAATAGATATATTTGATTTAGGTCAAAAATTAGATAAATTTGATTTAGTTCCAAAATAGGTATTTTGGGATTTTATAGTTTTGGGTTTTGGATTAGAGAGGAAGTTAACCTAAATCTATAAATAAAGGGAGTAACCCTTATTTTTGTAATGAAATTGTATTCATAGAATTTGCAGTTGCAAGTGAATAAGAAGTTTTTCCACAGTTTGTGGGAAGAGAGAAACTTTGCAGAAAATCATTCTCTTTCTTTCTTTCTTTCACATTTTTCATCGTTATTGTATGCTGATAACAATCTTGTTCATCAAGATTGATAGAAATTCATCATAGGTTTTGGTGGGCTTTCAACATCTGGTATCAAGAGCTTCGATTAAGCGATCAAAGGAAGAAGAAGAAAATCAATGGCGATGAATTATGCGAATGGAAATTTTTCATCGAATCTCTCAATTATTAAAGGGGATAACTATGAGAATTTGTGTAAATCGATAAAAGTTATATTTTGTTTTCAAGGTCTTTGGGAACTTGTGAAATATGGATTAGAACCACTAGAAGAAGATGCTACAGAAAAAGAAGAGGATGAATACAAAGGATTGAAGAAGAAAAATTACAAAGCTCTTTTTTATAATTCATCAATGTGTCAACCCAGACAATTTCGAAAAGGTTAGTGATGTTGAATCTGCAAAAGAACCCTGAGAAATTCTGAAGAAATTGTTTGGAGGCGTTGAGAATGTGAAAGAGGAGAGGTTACAAACTCACAAAAGAACATACAAATTGCTTCAGATGGAAGATAGCAAAAGAATATCTGGTTTCTTCACTAGGGTTATGAAACTAGTGAATCAAATCAAGGTTTGTGGAGAGACGTTAACAATAAGAGATGTTGTTTTGAAGATATTGAGATCTTTAGCTCTGAAGTTTGATCATGTGGTAGTTGCCATAGAAGAGTCGAAGGATATGTCAACTTTGTCGAAGGAGGAACTTCAAGGGACGCTTGAATCTCACGAACAAAGAATGGCTGAAAGAGCTGCATGCAAATTGAAGAGTGATGTGGCTCTGCAGGCTCAATCAGCAAAAGATAAGAAAGGAAAAGGAAAGTGGTTCAACAACAAAGGTGAGGTGGATACAACAATTGGACTGGTAGTGGGAACCGGCATGAAGAAAATATGTCGAATCATAGAAGACCATACTAAGGCAACCAAAGAGGTGGTGTTGAAAATAGAAGAAGAGGTGGTGGTCGAAAACCCGACACGAGTCACATTCAATGTTACAATTGTCAGAAGTATGGTCACTATTCAAGTGATTGTCCAGAGAAATGAAAGAATCAAGAAAGTGATGCAAAGTTTGAAAAATATGAAAAATAAGAGATGTTGTTAATGGTCACAACAAGAGATGAAGAAAAATTCAAGGATCAATGGTACTTGGATTCAGGATGCTCATCACACATGTCTGGAAGAAAATATTGGTTTGTCAACCTAAAACCCTCAATGAAAAACATGGTAAAATTTTCAAATGACAATACTCTAGCAGCTGGAGGTATTGGAGATGTTCTGATTATGAGGAAAGATGGAAAAAGGTCAGTAATTTCCAATATGTTGTACATTCCAGGTATGAAGATAAACTTGCTCAGCATATGGAAGTTGATCGAAAAAAGTTACAAAGTGATGGTCGAAGACAATATGATAAGATTCGTCGATGCAATGGAAGATTAATCTTGAAGGCTCCTATGTCTCAAAATAGAACTTTCAAGATCAAACTTAATTTTATGGAGCACTAGTGCCTTTCGACTACAGCTAGCAGAGATGAATGGATATGGAATTATCAACTAAGCCATCTCAACTTCAATGACATCGGGGATTTGAATAGAAAAAATATGGTTTCAGGATTTCCATAAATCAATATTCCAAAAGAGGTGTGTGAGGATTGTGTGCAGGCAAAACAACACAAGAATAGCTTCAGCAAGGATGCAAGAAGCAAGTCAGAGGCTATTCTTGAAGTCATATACTATGATGTATATGGACCAATCCATGTAGATTTGTATGGAGGTAACAAATACTTTGTTACATTCATAGATGAATTCAGTCGAAAACTATGGACTTACATGATCAAGAATAAAAGTGAAGTGATTGAGGTATTTGCCAAGTTTAAGTCTATGGTCGAACGACAAAGTGGTCGAAAGCTCAAAGTTTTGTAAACTGATGGTGGTGGAGAGTATGTCTCGAAATATTTCGACAAATTATGTGGAAAAGAAGGGATTATGCATGAGGTGGTGCCACCCTACACTCCACAGCAGAATGGAATTGCAAAAGAAAGAATCGAACCATCATGAATATGGTGAGAAGTATGCTGAAAGGCAAGAATTTACCTAAAGAGTTTTGGGGTGAAGCTATGTCGACTGCAATATATATTTTGAATAGATGTCCAACGAAGAAGCTAGAAGGAATTACTCTAGAAGAATGTTGGTATGGTGTGAAGCCTAGCTTGATTCATCTGAAGGTATTTAGATCTATTACACATAAACATGTGCTAGATCAGTTGAGAAGAAAACTTGATGACAAGTCGAGTCAAATGATCCTAGTGGGATATCATTCGACATGAGGTTACAAGTTTTTAGACCCAGTGAACAAGGAGATTGTGATCAACAAGGGCGTGATCATAGATGAGCTTAAAGAATGGGATTGGACTGGAAATGCTAAGAAAGATTAAGTGAGAATCTTACTTGAAGAGTCATAAACTCAAGTCGAAAGTGAAGTTCAACAAGAGGAAGTAAGATATCAACCAAGTACAAGTACAAGCAAACCTCAGAGAACAAGACCCATGCCAGCAAGGTTGCAAGATTGTGTGATTACATCAGATGATGTTATTGATAATGAAGGTGAGCTGGTACATTATGCTTTCTATGCAGATATCGAATGTAACATCCTCTAAAACCCCTACGCAAATATATGGCATAATTAGAGTAAATTAATATGCATATTTTTGTACCCTAAAATTTTCCCTCTCACTTATCAATAATTTGCTCACAAAATCTCCTTTGGGCTCAAGACTGCACTAGGGTTTGATCAGCTCAAGACACCTCCTTAAGTACTGATGACCAAAATTAGGGTTTGAGATTGCACAAGTATATTTGAACTTCCAATGCCCCATATGACTTTCATGGATCATTATGGACCATCAAGATTACTCATGTCAAGTTTCAAGCTTTGGATCACACTTTTGCTCAATCAATTTAGCAGTTGACCTAAAAATCAACTGCATTGCCGAAAAAGTCAAATGTGGCCAATTTACAGTCAAACTTCATAATTTTTTATCCACATCAACATTTTAAATTCACATGTATCATTTGATCAAGTTTGGACCACAACTCCTCAAGAAATTTGATCAAATCTTCAAAAGGCAAAATGGTCAAAATTAGGGTTTTGACTGGGAAAGGGCAATTTCTGATTTTTTGACCTAGCAAATGATCAATTGGTTTAAGGAATAATATCAAGAGTCCAATTGCATCGTTTTTACCTAATGACGTGGCTCAAAATATGGCTCAAGTCCTTTGGATTGACAGATGAATTTCCAGTCAACTAATCAAAAGTCAACTGTATATTGAAAAGTCAAACTTTGACTTTTGGTCAAAATAAAATTCCAAAGATCACAATTCATCAAAGCATGTCAAAATATGAAACTTATTCATCAATAAATCAAAAATTCAAGATTTCATTTTGAAAAGTTAAAATTTCTAAACTTAGAAATTTTTCTAAGTGTTGGAAATTTCTTATTTTTTCACAACTTTGAGCAAAATTTTCACCATGATGCAAGTTGATTCAAAAGAAACTTTCAACATGAAAGTTGTATATCTCCATGAAATATACAACTTTTCTTCATAAAACTCCTTCCAAAAGTGATTGGATCTCAAGTTATAATTTTAAGAATACATGGTCATGAAACAAAACACTAAGTGAAATTTTGCCCTAATTTGGTCAGGATTTTGACCTAACTTCATAACACTTTTTCATATATTTCCAAGGGAAATTATTAAAAGTGATTCAAATATGGGTTGTATAGAACATTGCAAGATTTCCAAAATGTCCAAGAACTCCTTGAGATCATTTTTGAGTAGGGAGAATCGAAGAGATGAAGTTAGGGTTTTATCACTTAAATTACAAGTCATTTTGGATGAACAAGATTCAAAATTCAAACTTATGCTGCATAACCTCTACTTTGCAGGCCTCAAACTTGTTAGGCACTCTATAATTAATTGCTTTCATAACTGTTAGAGGTCTCAATTCAAGCATTCAATACAAGGCAATGCTTTATATCCATTTTGGGAAGAAAGTGCACAATGCCATTTTGATAAAGTGACTTTTTGCATAAAACTTGTTCTTGAGCCTTGCACTTGTTCTCTTCTGATCATACAAGTCCCATAACTCATAAGAAACTTGTTAGACACTTACAATCACTCATCCCATGCTTGTACTTCCCCTTGAAACTTGTTTTCCCATTTTTCTTGAAAATCAAGTAACATAGAAAATAGCTTGTAACTTATACTTCTGACTTTCAAAAGCACTCAAACCTTTTTGTTTATACATACACAATCCATTTTCCATAAATCCCACGCACGCTTAAGCCCCGAAAACACCAAGAACACAGAATCACCAAAAACACTTCAAAACTTGTCATTTCTGAGTTTTGAAGCCAATCTCCAAATTTGCTCGTGCGTTTCTTGGCCTTTTACTTTCAGAAGCTTCTAAACAACATACACAAACAATACCAACACCTGCAGCACCACTGTAACACCTCCATCATCATCCACCATTTTCAAAAACAACACCTTGCACCTTGACTTCTCCAGAACTCCTCAGGCACTTCCAGCTCAAGTTAAGCATCCCATTAGCTTCCTGGGAACTTGAGGAAGCTAATCCAATCATTGGAACTCACTGAAAGCTTCTCAAACTCCAAACCTGATACCCTCTTGCAAGGCAAGTTTTCTGACTTTTAAACTCTTCATAGAGGCATCATTAATGGTTTATTTGTGAATGAAAAATCTAGATATAATGGCCCTAAAGCTAACCATGTCCATAGTTTTCATTAATTTTGCTTGAGCTTAGAGAATTTTAAGATTGAAGTTTCTGAAATTTTTAGGGTTCAGATTAGGGCCATTAAAATTCATGTTTGTCTTTGATCTATAATTTTATTGCTTTGCATTTCTGAAATCGTGAGGAAATTTGCTACAAGTTTCCTGTTTACAGTTTTCATTTTTGTTGAGATTTGAATAAGATACAGAGGCTCTGGTTGGGCGTGAAGTTGAAGGTGAAGTTCAGGCCATGGACTTGTTTACTATCATATATTTATTGTTTTGATTATATAAACGGATGTATAGCCACCCCAGTGGTAGAAGCGCGCGCATGTGACTAGAGGTACCTGGGTTCGAGCCTCAGTGGTACCCTTTTTGGATTTTTCATTTTTTTTTTGCATTCTGACTTTCTTCTTGGCAGTGTTGGGCCTCCCTTGGGCCTTTTGTTTGTTTTTTCTTAATTCTGACCCCCTGTTGGCTATCTACACCCTGGCCCATTTTTATTTCTTTTTTCTTATTTTTATTTATTTATTTTCTTAAATATTTAATCTAATATTAAAAATCAGAAAAAAATATAAAAAATATTAGATTTATATTTTAATATAGTTTATTTATTTTTTACACAAAAAATTATTTTTATCATACTTCATTTATTTATTAATTGGTTTATAAATTTAATTAAAAAAAACTAGGGTTTTAGTTATTTTCTTTTACACATTTAAAATATATTATTTTTAAAACCAAAAAAGACCAAAAATATTGTAATTTGTACACCCCCTCCCACAAGTATTGTAATAGCGTAATCAAAGTCAAAGTCAAAGTTAACTATTTGGATACACCCCCTCCCCGTTTATACTTTTGACTTATGAGGATTAATTGATAAAAAGTTAACTATTAGCAAAAGTCAAAGTTTAACTTTTGACTTTTTGGTCAAACATGGACCTCAAGGGTCAAGAATCATGAAAATGTGGTTGATAGGTGTATTTGATCACGGTTAATCAAGAGAAACAAGAAAATCATCAAAGATGATCAAAATTAGGGTTTATGGAATTTTTCTAAGTACAAAATCACATGATCATTTTCCCTACTTTGCAAGACTATTGTAAAAAAATTACACATCCATTTGTAATGCTCGATGTTTGTTCTTAAAGAGGATGTTTGATACTACAAATTGATGAAGATTTGTGGCCATAAGGTTTATCGAGTGGAAGATATTAAGCTTGAAAATCAAGGTCTCGTCACTTTTGAAAAACTCAAACACTTAGTGAAATTTTCAAGTCTTTTGACCTTATCAAGTGCCTGACTTTATATCCATTTTTCTCCATGATCCCAATTGATTCAAAACAAATGACCAACTCAAAAGTTGTAGATGATGTCTCTAGCTTTCCAAATATACCAAGAGCATAAATTTATCATGCTTGAGCATTAAGTTTTGAAGAGATGAAGATGGCATGTCAAGACTGAAGTATAGGTCATTATCAAAGGAAAGCTTCATAGAAAATATCCAACCTTAGCATGAGATCTTGATTTACAGGTCCTCTTGCTTACAAATCTCATCTTAACCAAAGACTTACACAAACCTTTGGTACATCACACAAGAAATTCATCTATTGTCCAATTCATGATACCATTTATGGAGCATTATGCATAAAGCTTGGCTTCTATTTTGATAAAGATAAACTTTTGCTAACAACTCTTGCTTGGAACTTTCAACTTGTTTATTATGAGCACACTCCACCCCTACATTTCAGAAAAGCACCCCTATTACCCTTGAATCACTCCATTCATCACATTAGAACCATGGATTACATGAAACTACCATTTAGATTTCAACCAAACCTAAACTCCATAACTTTTGTTTATGATCAACTCTCAATTTCTCAATCTTTCCCTATAAAGAGAGGTCATTCCATTAGTTCAAAACATACCTCAAATCCCCCTCAAACTTAGAGAAACACATAGTGAGATTTTGAAAACTCCATTAAAGCTCCAAAGTCCATTTCTTCGAATTTATCATTCCTTGCAAGTTCATTGCAAACTAACCATCCCAACACCATCCACACACCATAAATGACCTTCTGTCTGTATTGATACCCACCTGTAGCATCAAAATCATACCATCCACTTTTCACTTTTTACACTTACAAGTTGATTTGGTCAGAAAGTTTGAGACACTTTCAAGGAAAAGTAGTTGTGTCATTACACTTCTGGGATTGCAAGGAAGCTAAAGAAACTCTTATTTAATTTATGGAAATGTGTTTGAAGGTGCAAAAGACATGTAATTGCAAGCTTCTCAAGTCATATTTAAAGCATGTGTTTTGATGAAGACAACATGGACATCAACATTCAAAGGATGTGCAAAAAGCTTATCAACATCATATAAAAGTCTTGAAGATTATTGAAGAATTATTGAAGAATCATCAAATGTCAAATGGTATAAATAATTCTTAATCTTGAATATAGATGTTCACAAAAATATGCATTCATAATCATATACATATCCAACATGTTTTCACTTAAGAAAAAATTTGTTTAAAATCTTTTTCAAAAAGAATTTTTGAAAATTAATTTTCAGGAACCGGTTCCTCCCTAACAGGGAACCGGGTTCCAAAACTTGTTCAAAAACATGTCCCTGGAATTTGTACCAGGAACCGGGTTGTACCAATAGGCGAACCGGTTCCTGCGTGATATTTTTGAAATCTGATTTATAACGTTCACTAAGAACCGGGTTCTGTCAGTGTCGGAACCGGTTCCTAGAGAACCAGTGCAGCTTTTCTTTTGTTTTTTAAACATTTTTCAAGTAGTACTCTTTCATGAATGCATTGTAACTTTTCATATGAATTGGCATGAATAAAGAGGTTCTTGTGACTTTATAAAATGCTGCAGATTTTCTTATTTCAAAAAACAATGCTTCAA
Organism: Vicia faba; assembly: GCA_948472305.1. NCBI lineage: Eukaryota > Viridiplantae > Streptophyta > Magnoliopsida > Fabales > Fabaceae > Vicia > Vicia faba. Next base: position 846,754,985 of record OX451735.1, on the reverse strand, counting down.
TTTTCAAATTAACAAATATACTTCTTCAATAAACAATTTTTCATCATTCACATTTGAATTCATACTTTCATGTGTTCATAATTTTGTGAACCTTGCCATATACACTTTCATTAAATCATTACAAGTTTCATACATACATTGTGAACATTTATATACATTGTTTGAGAATTGTTTTTATCTTGAAGAAGAAGATCAATTGAAGATTGATATTGCCATCCATCTATTTCAAATAAATCATTGTATTACTTAAAGAAATTATTCCCTTACTATCCAGGATTGTTGGAAGTAAGTGTTGTGATTTGAAGACGATTGTTCTTCATTCACATTAGTGTTTGTTTGGTCTTAAAGGTGTTAAGAACCTTTGATCACCCTATAGGTTAGATAGTAAGCATAGGTTGTACAATCATTCTAACTATAGTGAAATCTCTTTCGTGTTGGAAAGGGGACTGGAGTACTCTCGGATTGTGAGGGGAACCAGGATATATCACCGTGTTCTTTACTTTTCCGCATTTATCGCTTTCATCACCATAATCAGGAAAAGATAAAGATATAATCAAAACCTTCAAACACTTAACCAAAAATTACTACCAAGCATTCTCATAAAACCAAATAAATTTTTATCTACCTAATTCATCCCCCCCCTCTTAGGCACTCTGAGACTTACAATTGGCATCAGAGCAAGTTATAGGTAACTTGTTCCTAAAGATCCAGAATGGCTTCCGCAAATCATCAACCAGTTTTCAGAGATGGTGGTAGTAACAACAAGCCTCCTCTATTCTGTGGTGAATATTTTGACTTTTGGAAAATACGCATGAAGGCGCATTTAGAAGCGCAAGGAGAGGAAGTATGGGATGCTGTTGAAAATGGTCCATTTATCCCGATATCGGTAATCAATGGCGTTGGTTCTGCAAAGCCCAAAACTGCATGGGACGACGATGATAAAAAGAAAGTTCTTTATGACAAAAAGGAAATAAACCTTCTTCAAGGTGCACTCAGTATGGACGAATTTTTCCGTGTCTCGAACTGCAAAACAGCAAAAGAAATATGGGATACCCTGGTTCAAACTCATGAAGGAACGGCTGAAGTAAAAAGATCAAGGCTAAATACCTTGAGTCAAGAATATGAACTATTTCGAATGCAGCCCGGAGAATCCATTCTTGACTTACAAAAGAGATTTGTGCATTTGACAAATCACTTAAATGCTCTTGGTAAAACCTTGACAAATGATGAACTCAACTTGAAAATCCTTAGATCATTGACTAGGGAATGGCAACCAAAGGTAACGGCAATCTCGGAAAAGAAGAGTCTCTCCGCAATGACTTCCGCTACATTATTTGGCAAACTTCAAGAATACGAAACGGAACTCGGTAGACTTGAAAAACATGAAAATTTAGAGAAGAAATCCAAAGGCATTACTTTGAAAGTTGATTCAAAAGAAAGTCAAGATAAAGATGCATCGGAGGAAGATGAAAACTTCTTGCTTCTTGTAAAAAGGTTAGGAAAATATTTTGGTCATAAAAATAATCTTCATAATGCTAACTTTGTCAAAAGGAAGAAATTTTATAATCATAAAGATAAAGAAGCCTCCACATCAACACAAGATGTCACATGTTATGAATGTGGAAAGCAAGGTCACATAAAGCCGGATTGTCCAAAACTCTCCAAGAAAAATGGATTCAAAGGCAAAAAGGAGTTCAAGAACAAAAAGGCTTATGTTGCATGGGAAGATAATGAGATAAGTTCTTCATCCGATTCGGAAAGCGACAAATGTGCAAATCTAGCATTAATGGCTTCACATCACTCCGACGATGAAGAAGAGGTTAGTAATGAATTTAATCTTTTTGATGATGATGTTCAAGATGCTATTGATGAACTCTTGAAAGAATGAAAAAGTTTATACAAAAAGGTGTCAAATCAAGAAAAAGAACTTCTAATTTGTTTAGAAAAAATTGACACCATGACTAAAGATTTTGATCTTCAAAAACAGAATTTTATTAAAGAAAAAGAAAACTTTGCATGCTCCAAGTGTGAATCAAATGTCTTTCAAATTGTTCAATTGAAAAGAGTCATTGAATGATATGAAAAAGGACAAATAGGATTGGAAGGATTACTAAGCCAACAACGTTATCCAAATGATAAAAGGGGTCTTGGTTATGTGAATTCTAAGAAACCAAGTAATAATCCCACTGTTTTTGTAAAGGCTAGTAATAGTTCCAATCCCAAGAAAGTAGAAAAGAAGCAAGTTGTTCATAATCATCAAAAGAAAAAGGCTAATGTATCGAAAAAGAAAACATTTCCTAAGAAGAAATCTTATCCTTCTAGATATAGAAGTAACTTTGAACCTACTTGTTTTTATTGTGGTATTAAAGGCCATACGCCTAATGCTTGCTATGTTAGAAACTTTAGTATAACAAGTGGGCATTATGTGTGGGTGAAAAAGGGAACTAACTATGAAGGACCCAAGGCAACTTGGGTACCTAACAAAGAATAATTTGTTTGTGTAGATATGCTTGAAATCCACATCAAATGTTTGGTATCTTGATAGTGGATGTTCAAAGTATATGACAGGAGATGCACACCAATTTTCATATCTAGTACATAAAGCCAAAGGGTATGTCACCTATGGAGACAACACCAAAGGAAAGATTCTTGGCGTTGGAATAGTTGGCACACCTCCATCCATTCAAATTGAGGATGTTCTCTATGTTGAAGGATTAAAGCACAACCTTCTTAGCATAAGTCAACTTTGTGATAGAGGGTTCAAGATCAAATTCAACAAAGAAGAATGTCTTATTATGGATGAGGCAACCAATGAGGTAAAACTCAAAGGTATAAGAACTAACAATATTTTTATGATTACTTTAGATGATTTGTCTCTGAAGGTACAATGTCTTATGGTAAACAACAATGACGCTTGGTTATGGCACAAGAGGATTGCTCACATTCACATGGAGCACTTGAACAAATTAGTTAAGCATGACTTAGTTATTGGTCTACCAAAGATGAAGTTCATCAAAGACAAATTATGTAGCGCTTGCCAAAAGGGCAAACAGACCAAAACAACTTTCAAATCTAAGAATGTGGTGTCTACTACAAGGCCACTACAATTGTTACACATGGATCTCTTTGGTCCATCAAGGACAAAAAGCTTCGGAGGTAATGTATACACTTTGGTTATTATTGATGATTTTTTTAGATATTCTTGGACTTTGTTTCTTGTGCAGAAAAGTGATGCTTTTAAAGCTTTTAAGAAGTATGCTAAGCAAATCCAAAATGAAAAATCACTAAAGATTGTATCCATAAGAAGTGATCATGGTGGATGTTGTACCCCAAAATTTGCCCTCCCATATTCTTCAAGATTTGCAAAGAGCATGCTTCAAAATCTCCCAAAGGTTGCACAGTTCAATGGCCTCCTAACAGTCAAAAATTAGGGTTTTGGTTCTGGCAAAGAAATTGAAGTTTTCAAGGGTCCAAACAAGTCCCACATGCCTACAAACATGGTCAAGCATCCATATGCCAAGTTTCAAGACTTACATCACAAAACTGCACAGTCAAAAACCCTAATTGCTCAACAGTCAACTGCAGGGGCAAAATGGTCATTTGACAGTCAAAAGTTCAAATTTTTGGTCAACATCTTATTTTGAAGCCACAAACATCATTTGATCAATTCTTGATCATGATTCTCAAGGCATGGCTCAAAAAGTCTCAAGATGCAAAAGTCTCCATATTTGGACAGTTGAAAAAGTCAACTGTAACTTGACCAAGGCATAACTTCCACATGGTTTATCAGAAAAATTCCATCCGAAGCTCATTTTGAAGAGAAATACATTTCCTACAACTCCTCTTCACACTTCAAGTCCAAGAAATTCTCTCATAAAAAGTTATTAATCTCAACATTATAGGTCATTTTCAAAAGTCAACAAAAAGGCACTTTACGTCAAAGACCATAACTTGAGATTGGTAAATCAAAATGACATGGGACCAAAGGCATTGGTTATAAGACTTCAAGACCTTTCCAAAATGTCCAAGAACATGATCAAAGCTTAAAATTTGAGCAAGATATGCCTTGTGGAAGTTGGGAAAGTTTTGGGAATTTTGAAAAGTCAACTTTGCTTCAAATGCCTCAAAATTGCTAATGGGCCACAATTTCTTCCAAGAATCATCACCCAAAAGCTATGCACGACCCATTGACTTTAAAGGGAGTTATTTTTATCATTTTTTATTAATTATTTGAATTATTATTATTATTAGTTCATTTAATTAAAATAAAATATGACAAAAATAGAAAACCATGTTTTCCAATCCCTTTTTGCAGCATATTCTCTCCATAAAACCTCAAGATTTCGTGCATCACTAATATGGAAAGATTTGGCCATGATTGGTATCAAAAGGGCATGAAAAAGATTGAAAAGATTACATTAAAAATCAAATATTTGATTCATGAATGCAAAGGTTTTTGGTTTGGATTTTCACCCTAATTCATTCCACATATAAGCACAAACCTAAACCTAATGCAAAGAACCTGAAAGCTGCGCCTCAGACCACAAACAAACTTTGCATTTTTTGTCAAAAAGTTCAAAACTGAAAACACAGCTAGAGGGCGTTTCAAGGCAAGAGAACAATTCCATTACATTCCTGAGACATCAAGGAAGCTTCCTGAATCAAAACCACAGTCTCTAACCTCAAGAATCGGTAGAATGAGGCCGCCCTGTTCTTGACATTTTTCATATTCGTGTTTTAATTTATACGCATCATCCTTGCATTTTTCTTGTTGATTTATACTAATATGGTTGTTCTAAATCTGTTGGCATCATTTAATTGAGTTTTTGTGCCCTGTACACGAATCCACCATGGGAGCTCGTTAGGGTTGCAGAGATGTGAAATTGGGGTTTCTTGCATAAGAAAAAATTAGGCAGCAAGACCAGGACCATTGAACTCAGTGCATCCATACGAATTAAGTCCACATGTCGCGCTCAATTTATGACCAACGGTTTTCTATTCGCTATTTTTTGGTGTTTCAGATTGTGGGGGTTTAAAACCCCCGCTATCTAGTTTTATTTTTCAGGCGAAATAAAGAACAAGTGGAGAAGAAGATGAGTTGTAAGCACACGGTTGGCTGATTCAAAAGCTTGGCGCGTGTTTTTGTGTTTTACGTCACTAATCCTTATTTTTATTATATTAATTGTTGTCCATCATAATGACAAAGTTGCTAAACAGCTCAGTTGGTGGAAAGTGTTGTTGGCAAGCCTTGGGACCTGGGTTCGATTCCCAGGTCCCCCATATTTCCTTCTATTTTTTCTTATAACATGATTAGGTATCCCACACGCCCAGAAGTCCACCATACAACTCCATGCCTTGGCTTGCCAAGTATCCCAGGAGATGAATCCAAGGGCCATGATAAGAGTTCCAGGATATACGCTAGTCAACGCATGCGCACGTAATCAGAAGAAGTCAAAAAGAGGCCTGACTATGGTGGGCCAAATTGCTCAAACATACCTTCAAAAGGGTCAACCAACCCCCTTGTGTGCATTTTCTTTCCTTTACTCTTTTCTTTTTTTATTTTGCTTTAATTATTTTCTTTTTATTCTTTAAATTAATTTTTATAATATAAAAAATACAAAAAAACAGAAAGTCAAAAATAAAAATATATTTATTTATTATTTAATGTACTAATGTTTTTATTTTGTAAATAAATTTGATAATTAATTTAGCTTTAAATTAGGGTTTTAACTTTAACTTCTTTTCTTAAATAAATTAAAAACATAAAAATTAGGGTTTCTAGCTTTTTATTCCTTTTTTCAATAATTAAAATTTCTTCTTATTATTATCAATAATTAATTATTTTTATAAATAACTTGTAATTAAATAATTAGGTTAAAACTAGGTCAAACTTAAACACATTTTTAATAAATTAAAAATAGTTTAGAATTAGGATTTTAATTCCATTTAATTTTCTTATTAAATTCCATAAATACAAAAACTCCAAAAAAATAAGTTCTTGCTTTTATTTAATTTAATTAATGTACGATTTCGATTTAATATCTTTAAAAGGGTCCAACGCCCTCGCATTCGATTATAATTTCTTTCGCGCATGTATTTTATTTCTTTCTATGTAATGTACTTGCCCCAAAGCCTTGTAATAGATTAATTAGGATATTTACTTTCCGCATTTTATTTTATTCAAATCGGGTCTTGGATTAATTTGGCGATGTAGACCCGCGCCTTTGTAATAGCGTAGGACTTTTAAATTCCGCATCTTTTAACTGTTAATAACTTGCATGAAAGAATGAATGCCAAAAATAAAAACAAAGCGTAGATCACCAATGCATGAACAAGACAAATATAACTGAAAATGACACACAATTCACACACCACCCCTAGGGTACGCCTCACTGTTGCCTTGCCCCTCGAAACGTGGTCGTCGAGTAGAGGACGTTTTAGTAAGTCCTCATGTCCATGAACATGGCATGAGGGTAGCTTCTAAGGTGTCTTCCTATTGCTCTGGTGACCACAATGCCCCGAACCCTTGAATTGACCCGAATACCTCCAACGGTGGTGCTACCTACCTCTCAATGGTGGGATGGCACTATCTTAAGGACATTTACACAGACGAATTCCTTAGGGTAGGTAGATGACTCGTAGATACTTGCTCTAATTCAAAACAAAACAAAAACTTCTTTTCACACCGACACTTTCCAGAAAGCTTTCAAAAACAACTTTTCAAACACTCTTGAGGACTGATACAAGAGTCGAACTGAAATTTTAAACGAAACTTTTTTAAACCCACAGTTGAAAAGCAAACAAACATTTTGAAAACACAAATGAGCAAGTATCTAAGAGCCCATGGATAACCATGGATAGAAAGGGTGTTAACACCTTCCCTTTCTATAAATCTACCTCCCGAACCGAGAACTAATCTCAATAAGGAATTTTTCTGTGCTTTTGTCCTTTCCATTTGGAGAAAATAAAAGACGGTGGCGACTCTTGCTTCCACGACATTTCGTGAACCAGCGTTAAACAGTCAGTTCCAGATCCACCGATCACAGTGGAGAATTCCAAAATGCACAATTTGAAGAATTCTGTGAAGAACATGGTATCTCTCATAATTTTTCAGCACCTAGAACTCCACAACAAAATGGAGTAGTTGAAAGAAAGAATAGGTTTCTAGTGGAACTTGCAAGAACAATGCTTAGTGATGCAAATCTTCCTAAATATTTTTGGGCGGATGCGGTTAGTACGGCATGTTATGTTGGAAATCGAGTTATCATTAGACCTATAATAAAGAAGACTCCATATGAACTCTTCAAAGGAAGAAAGCCAAATATTGCTCACTTTCATATCTTTGGATGCAAGTGTTTTGTTCTTAACAATGACAAAGACAATCTCGGTAAGTTTGACGAGAAATCCGACGAAGGTATATTTCTTGGTTATTCTCTTTCTAGTAAAGCATATAGAATTTATAATAAAAGAACTTTAACTATTGAAGAATCTATGCATGTATCTTTTGATGAAACTAACCCCTCTAAGGAGGAAGTAGTAGTATGTGATGATGATGATCCTATAGATTTACCCTCGGAAGAACTTTCAAATGATCAAGTTGTGAAATCACCGGAAAATCAAGAAAACATTGTACAACAAGATTCAAACATCAATGATCTACCAAAAGAATGGAGAACTCATAGAGACCATCCTATTGACAAAATTATTGGTGACATTAGCCAAGGAGTATCAACAAGATTAAATCTAAAAGATGCCTGCTTAAACATGGCGTTTGTTTCTCAAATTGAACCTACCAAAGTTGATGAAGCCTTAGGAGATAATCAATGGATTATTGTTATGCAAGAAGAATTAAATCAGTTCGAGAGAAATCAAGTTTGGGAAATTGTTCCTAGACCAAGTGGTAAACACATCATAGGTACCCGATGGATGTTTAAGAACAAACTTGATGAGAATGGTCTAATTGTTCGAAACAAAGCAAGGTTGGTTGCCCAAGGCTACAATCAAGAGGAAGGAATCGACTTTGAAGAAACATTTGCTCCGGTTGCAAGGTTAGAAGCTATATGTCTTTTACTTGCTTATGCTTGTTCATTAAATTTTCAGCTTTTTCAAATGGACGTCAAAAGCGCATTCTTGAATGGATACATCAATGAAGAAGTCTATGTCAAACAACCTCTGGGATTTGAAGACTTCAAACATCCTACACATGTCTTTAAGTTGAGAAAGGATCTTTATGGCTTAAAGCAAGCACCAAGAGCATGGTATGATAAACTTAGCAATTTTTTGTGTGAAAAAGGTTTCGAAAAGGGTAAGGTTGATAAAACCTTGTTCATTAAGAAAATCCAAAGTAACACTTTATTGGTTCAAGTCTATGTTGATGATATCATTTTTGGATCGACTAACAAAGAAATGTGTGAGGAATTCTCATTGATGATGCGAGGAGAATTCGAGATGTCTATGATGGGAAAGATGAACTACTTTCTTGGACTACAAATCAAGAACTAGAAGATGGAATCTTCATCAACCAATCTAAGTATTGCAAAGAATTATTGAAAAAGTTTGATATGGACAACTGTAAAGCAATGAATACTCCAATGGGCTCCGGTACATATGTTGATCAAGATGAATCCGGTACTCCAATTGATATTACAAAATACCGAGGTATGATTGGTTCCTTATTGTATTTGACGGCAAGCCGTCCTGACATCATGTTTAGTGTTTGTCTTTGTGCTCGCTTTCAAGCAAATCCAAAGGAGTCACACCTCATGGAAGTTAAAAGGATCATGAAGTATCTAAAAGGATCAACCAATGTCGGCTTATGGTATCCTAAAGGTAGTATCTGCACTTTAATTGGTTATTCTGACACGGATTATGCAGGTTGTAAAACTGATCGTAAAAGCACAAGTGGTACTTGTCACATTATTGGAAATGCATTAGTATCATGGGCTTGTAAAAAGAAAGCATGTGTTGCTCTTAGCACGGCCGAAGCAGAATACATAGCAGCAGGTAGTTGTTGTGCACAAATTCTTTGGCTCAAGCAACAACTCCATGATTACGGACTTGATCTCGGATGCATTCCTCTTCGATGCGACAATACAAGTGCTATCAATATTACAAAGAATTCGGTCATGCATTCAAGAACCAAACATATAGATATTCGACATCATTTTCTCCGTGATCATGTACTTAAAGGAGATGTCGAAGTCACTTTTGTGGATACTCATAACCAACTCGCAGATATCTTCACAAAACCGCTTGCTCGAGAACCATTCTTCAAAATCCGAAGAGAACTTGGTATTTTTGATGAAGGTGATATCTAAATGTTTCTCATAAGATGCACGTCGTAATTTTTTAAATAAATAAATTTGCTTCACTCTTTTTCCCCATCCTTTTTGATGTTAATAAAGGGGGAGAAGAATTTGCATATGTGTTGTTTTGTTTCAAAGAAATTGCAGGCCCAAATAACTATCAAACTCACTCCAAAATTCAAAGAATCATGGACTTAGGGGGAGCATACAATTTAGGGGGAGCCTTGCATTTGCTCAACATGTTTGCTACACAAAACAACATAAAACATTTCAAGAATTGTTTTCAAGACTTGGTTGTCATCATCAAAAAGGGGGAGAATGTAATTGCAAGCTTCTCAAGTCATATTTAAAGCAAGTGTTTTGATGAAGACAACATGGATATCAACATTCAAAGGATGTGCAAAAAGCTTATCAACATCATATAAAAGTCTTGAAGATTATTGAAGAATTATTGAAGAATCATCAAATGTCAAATGGTATAAATAATTCTTAATCTTGAATATAGATGTTCACAAAAATATGCATTCATAATCATATACATATCCAACATGTTTTCACTTAAGAAAAACTTTGTTTAAAATCTTTTTCAAAAAGAATTTTTGAAAATTAATTTTCAAAAACCGGTTCCTCCCTAACAGGGAACCGGGTTCCAAAACTTGTTCAAAAACATGTCCCTGGAATTTGTACCAGGAACCGGGTTGTACCAATAGGGGAACCGGTTCCTGCGTGATATTTTTGAAATCTGATTTATAACGTTCACTAAGAACCAGGTTCTGTCAGTGTCGGAACCAGTTCCTAGCGAACCAGTGCAGCTTTTCTTTTGTTTTTTAAACATTTTTCAAGTAGTACTCTTTCATGAATGCATTGCAACTTTTCATATGAATTGGCATGAATGAAGAGGTTCTTGTGACTTTATAAAATGCTGCAGATTTTCTTATTTCAAAAAACAATGCTTCAATTTTCAAATTAACAAATATACTTCTTCAATAAACAATTTTTCATCATTCACATTTGAATTCATCCTTTCATGTGTTCATAATTTTGTGAAACTTGCCATATACACTTTCATTAAATCATTACAAGTTTCATACATACATTGTGAACATTTATATACATTGTTTGAGAATTGTTTTTATCTTGAAGAAGAAGATCAATTGAAGATTGATATTGCCATCCATCTATTTCAAATAAATCATTGTATTACTTAAAGAAATTATTCCCTTACTATCCAGGATTGTTGGAAGTAAGTGTTGTGATTTGAAGAGGATTGTTCTTCATTCACATTAGTGTTTGTTTGGTCTTAAAGGTGTTAATAACCTTTGATCACCCTATAAGTTAGATAGTAAGCATAGGCTGTACAATCATTCTAACTATAGTGAAATCTCTTTCGTGTTGGAAAGGGGACTGGAGTACTCTCGGATTGTGAGGGGAACCAGGATATATCACCGTGTTCTTTACTTTTCCGCATTTATCGCTTTCATCACCATAATCAGGAAAAGATAAAGATATAATCAAAACCTTCAAACACTTAACCAAAAATTACTACCAAACATTCTCATAAAACCAAATAAATTTTTATCTACCTAATTCACCCCCCCCCCCCCCCCCCTCTTAGGCACTCTGAGACTTACAAGACATACTCCGTTTGATATAATTTTCATATTTCTAACTCTACCATCCAAGCAGAATTTATGTTCATTCCTCTGGCCATTATGTTTGTTATGATGTGGGGAATGAAAGCCCCATTAAAATGGGCATTAATTCATCTTGTGTGCAATTTAATTTCATTTTTGAAATTTTAGGATTTTTTGGATTTGTTTGAAATTCGTAAGTTAAAGTTAATATAAATAAAAACTAATGTTATATTTGAATTTTTTTATGAAATTCTAAGTAAGATGTTATATTCACACGTTTGATTTGGTACAAAAATAAGAAAGTTACATTTTTTGAAAAAATGAAGTTACAATAACGATAACACGAGGAAGAAGATGAAGTTTGTATTTTCCATTTTCCATAACTCACTTTCATACTTGTATATTTGGATGCATGAAAATTAATGAATTGACATTGCGTCCCATGGTTAATACGCTGGTTTGTGTGTTTATGTGTGAAACAAAGGGTCTGGGGTTTTAATCTCCCTTGCCCGAGACCTTTTTGTTTATTTTTTTAAAAACCATTTTAAAACATGTTTTGATATTTTATCAATTGGATGTATGTTAGGTCAATCTACAATGTGTGGCCCAATGACTAGTCTTTTGAGCTGCAACCTCAAGGTCGGAGATTTAACCCCTTTAACCAACAAAACCTTATTTTTATCACTTATTTTACTTAATTTTCTTTCTTCTCTATTTCTTTTCTATTTTATTCTATTAACCTTTTAGCTTATTTCTTTATTTTTCTCTCTTGATTTTATTACATCAAAATCAATATCTTAAAAAAAACATCAATTTTTTTTTATATATGTAATATAAGAACATAATATGTTCTAGATTTTACATCCCTACTTTTTAGTTTGCTTCAAATACATCATCAAATGAGGGTTATTTTTTTGTCCAACTATTACTTTTTTACAACTACATTTATTTTTTGATCCACATCAAGCTATATAATTCTTTTCAAAAGGGTTGGTTGACATCAAAAGTACATTTTTGGTACCAATTTCTAATTTCAAATATTTGTCCACAAACTAATCTAATTTGCCTACAAATAAAAGTAGATGACTATCATTATTTTTATTCACTTTTACACATTATGTACCAACTATCATATTTATGTCACTTCAAGGACTCTACACTTTTTCTCAATTTTCCCTCCCATCACTTATTTTGAATTTTATTTTCCCTCTACTCACTTACTTCAAATATATTAAGGTATTTGCTCTCTTTTCTCAAATTATATTATCTCATTTCATCATCAATCTTTCTCAAATTCTTTCTATGCACATACTTTGTTTTTTTTAAATCAAAGAAGAACATAACTAATTTTTAGTATATTTCTATTTATTTTGCCTTTTACTTTAAATAATTAAATTTATTTTTTCTCTTTTTGTTTACAAAATGTATTCGCTCATTTCATATCTCCTATCTTTATGTTCTTTTAAAAGAACACATATAAATAATTTATATTTTATTCTTATTTTCAAGAGTAAAAAGATTTCTTACATATATGTTTTCACTAAAAAAATCTACCACTTTCATTAATTATGTGTAATTTTTTTGATTAATATATCAATAAAATTTAGTTTTAATTTTTCTTCAGGTTCATAAGATTTTCTGCAAAGGTACATCAACTGTTCATATATTATATGTTATTTATTTGTATTTATGAATAAATAAATTTAGATTTTATTTGCTTATATGTTAATTTTTTGTTAATGTATCTATACAATTTTCTCATATGTCAATTTTTTTATCCAGATTCATAAGATGACAAATTCTGCAAAGATATGTGAAATATTCATATGTCAAAAGTATGTCAAATATTTATATTTAAAAACTTATGCAGGTTCATAAAGTGACAAATTCGAATGGTTATGCTTAGACCATCTCAAGCGGTAGTTTGTTGGGATTGGTTACTCAGCATCACATATTTTAAAAGTTATTACAGACCAAGACAGGAAATATTCAAAAGATAAATTACTGATTGATGAAAGTAATGGGAACGAAGTCTTTCGCATCTCAGTTGTTTAGTCCCCCTTCAATGGTTGGAAAGATCCAATCTTCAAAATTTCCTCCTTCTTCATAATCTTCTAAAGCATGAACCCCATGGTGAGTGATCTTTAAAGGTGGTCCTCTAGCCCGGGAGCGACGCACAGCTTTCTGGCTAGCAGCAGTGAAACCCAATCCGAACTTGTCTGTCTTGTGAGGAAAATCTGGTAGCTGACCCCACACTGTACTTCCTCCCTCCTTGATTACAGCCTCCGCATCTTTAAGGGATGACATCCGGGACACAGGCTTCGTAATGATAGGCACATCAGTCATCGTCTTTGCTACTGCGACCTCAGGAGAAACCTCTTCAAAGTGTTGGAAAGGTGTTTCTATGAATTCGCCGTCTAACTCCACATAGCGGAAAGAGTTAAGGTGGCTTATCATATACTCCTCCTCACCATGAACTGTTATAATCTTACCCTGGACTGGGTACTTTAGCATCTGGTGTAGAGAAGAAGTGACTGTCCCAGCGTTGTGGATCCATGGCCTTCCCAACAAGCATGAATATGAAGGACGGATGTCCATCACATAAAAAGTAGAGTTAAAAACTTCCGTACCCACTTTGATTGGTATGTCCACTTCTCCGTGAACCATCCGCTTAGAACCGTCGAAGGCTCTAACAATGATATTACTGGGTTTTAAAGTCAAACCTTCACAGTCTAGCCTGTCCAGTGCTTTCTTTAGTAGGACATTTAAGGATGAGCCGATATCAACCAGAATATGAGCAAGTGTGGTTCCTTTGTACTCTACTGAAACATGCAGCGCATCATTATGCTTTCTTCCCTTGGACGTTAAATCGGCATCAGAAAAGCCCAGACCATTGTCGGCTGTAAGGCTGGCTACACACTCTTGAAACTGATCTGCAGAAGTTTCTTGAGGCACATGCACCGTCTTCAGGAATTTGATCAAGGCTTTGGCATGAGCCTCGGAGCAGAGCAATAGAGCCAGCATATAGATTTTTGAAGGGGTTTGCCCCAACTGCTCTACGACATCATAGTCGCTCTTCTTAATTATCTTTAAGATTTCCTCCATTTCCTTTTGGGTGGTCTCGGGGATAACCAAAGCTTAAGCCCTCGTCCTGACGGGCGCTTCTTCGATTCCCTTACCTTTATCAGCAATAACAACAGAGGGTTCAACTTCGGGAGTAACAATTTCTTCAATCACTGGATTTTGCACAAATATCTTGACAGGCACAAAAGCATTTAAGGGTCCGAAGACTGCCCGTGGAGGAGCAATCTCCGAAGAGAAGATTCTTTCGCTATGAGTTATCTTACTAGTCCCCACAATATTTTCCACATCAAGAGTTTCTTCATCGGAATTTTCTTGGACTGATTCGATCTACTTGACACCATGGTAGAAGATCTCTCCTCCATAATTCCATGGTATCGTCTTGTTGGACTTATATGGGATAGGCCCTGGCATGGTAATCTTCAGCGGTACAAACTTAGGATCAGGCGTAATCTTAACAGGACTTTTGCAGGTCTTGGAAAGATTGTCGGAAATGGTGATTATAGCAATGTCATTGATTGGAGTAACAGGGATAACATGAGTGATAGTAGCAACATGAGTTTTCTGAAAGAGTATTTCTTGAGTATCCATCAGGCGTTGGATACTTGATTTCAACAGTGGGCAGTCGGATTGCAAGGTTGAACAGAAGTAACAGTCTTTTTCACATCCCGGGAAGATCTCGGCTTTCAACAAATTCATTTTAATCATTGACAACAGGGTCATTAATTCATCAACAACGGTAACATGAAAATCTTCCACAATTGCATGGACATTATGACCATGTTTTGGCATAGGAGCGGATATCACATTAGGTTTTTCGGGAGCATCAAACTCTACCTCCTTGGCATCTATCAAATTTGGATCTTGTTTTTAAGGGCCCAACAGTTGTTGGTGTCATGCCCTACACTGTCCGAATGGTATGCACATTTTGCATTTGAATGATAGTAGGGAGAAAAGGTATTTGGGTTTTTTGGCGCCTCTTTCAAGTTGGTAAGGTTCAGCTTTAACATATGAGAGAGGACTTGAGCTGGTGTCATATTGATCCGAGTGAATTGCCGTTGTGGCCTTTCCACCCTATTCTAGTTAGCCCTAGGTTGACTGCTTCGAGGTTGATCGGTTGAAGAGTTCTAAATCATCACAGCCCCCACCGTTGGTCGGCGCTCCTTTCTTCCCTGATTTCTCTGGGAATAAACAGCAGAAGCTTCTTTCTTGGCTGGGAAGGTCTTCTTGACAGCAGTGGAAGCAGTTGCATCTTTCTGAATTTTACCACTCTTGATGCCAGCTTCAACCCTTTCACCCATCAGTATTAATTCGGTGAACCCTACAGATGAGCTCCCGATTAAATGATTAAAGAATGGACCTGACATGGTCCCCAAAACATGTCAACCAGCTCTCTATCCGACAACGGTGGCTGCACCCTTCCAGCCAAATCTCGCCACTTTTGGGCATACTCCTTAAATCCCTCATTAGAGGCCATACCCATACTCTGTAGTTGAGTACGAGTAGGCACTAAATCCGTGTTGTATTTGTATTGTTGGTAGAAAGCGGCATCTAGGTCCTCCCAGTTATGAACATCAGATCTCTCAAGTTGATAGAACCAGTCCAATTGCGTACCTGACAAGCTATCTTGAAAAAAGTAGACCCATAGATCCTTATCAGAAGAGTGAGGTTGGATCTTTCTGACGTAGGATCTCAGATGCATCTTCGGACAGGACAAACCGTCATATTTAGAAAATGTAGGTACTTTGAACTTGGGAGAAATGACGATCCCAGCAACCAAACCTAGTTCTTCGAAATCCAACCCGGGAACCCTTTGTACTTCCATGGCCTCCAACCGTTCTTCCAGATTTTTATACTTATCGTCCGCAGGGGGATACTGCTGCTCTGAGTAATCTTCCTCCTCTTCTTCCTCTTCCTCTTCAGCTTCAGACTCGGAGGGCATTGCAACTCCTTTACCTTTACTAACCCCTTCATCAGACGTCGAGGGGAACTCGAGGACCTTTCTAGCCTGGCTCTCAAACCTTCTTCCCATAGTGGCCATACCAGTCCTTTTCTTCTTTTTCTCTTTATCTTTCTCTTTCTCCAACAGTGCTTTAAGGTTCTCTTGACCTTTGCTAAGGTCATAAGGAGTTGTTGGAATTGTGAATTTTGCGCTTGCAGATCTTTAACCGTCTGCTCTATATCCATCTTGCTGAAATAAACAACAAAAAGATAAGGAAACCTGGCGTGAAGACCTGTTTATGCATATGATGAATGATATGTTATTCATGTAATGCATTCAAGGATTCAGAAATTCAAATTTGTTGCAAACAAAACGAACACATAATAAGAAGAAATTTGTTAGTACATAAATGGCCTATGGGAAAAATATTACAAAATTCTTAATGTAAAAAGACATTGCGCATCCTTTTTGGTGCGATGTAAGTGTTGAGAGTCTCCTCTTCATGAAGTCGGCGGGTAAGTTCCAAAACCTTCTTCTCACTGGCATAGAAGCTGGCTTCAAAAGTATTATATTCTTCCTTGAGATGTATCCAACTCCTTTGCAATTCTTCCAATGATGTTGGCATGTCAGGATGTAGGAGGGTGTATGGAACCTCTCCTTCCATAACAGGCTCTTTGATCACGGGGAGAATGTGAAGGTAAGTCATCATAAGACTCTGGGCGCGGGTTTGTACCCACTTGAGATAAGGCTCAAGGGGGATGGAATTCTTGTGTCCCAGTGTCTTACTATCCACTTTGTTGGGCATCCTCCAAGCTCGGATAAACCTTTGTCGAAGTTCTTGAGCGTTGTTGTCGAAGTCAAAAACCAAGTCAGGAATTAGCATGTCGTGAGGGCCATCCCTTCGAGCATAACCAAATTGCCTCAGAGCTAAACAGGGGTTGTAGGTAATGCCTCCCCTAATGCCAAGTAGTGGGACATTAGGGAACTCCCCACAACGATCAATGATGATGACATTTTCTCTGGACTGAGAACACCAATGAACATCAGAATGTGTTAGGGTCATCAACCGTTGTGACCACCTTAAACCCTGCTCATTCTTCAAAACTGATTGGGGAAGGTGAGAAATAAACCACCTTGCTAGAAGAGGAGTACAACACATGAGAACACCTTTTTTCCTCATTGTTCGTGTGTAAAATGAGTGTAGGATATCCCCAAGCAATGTAGGCACAAGATTCCGCGATATGAAAATCTTGACAGCATTCACATCTATAAGTTGATCAGGGTTTAAGAACAAGACCAACCCATAGATGAGAAGTGCTACGATATCCTCAAAAGCTTGTAGATCTAGAGAATTCTAGCAGTCTTGTGCCTTCTCAAACAGAAACTTTGCCAAGAAACCCTTGACACCACTTCTGGTTTCCCAATGACCCTTGATATCAGATGGTTGCAAGTGTAATGCTTGAGCAACATCTTCAAGCTTTGGTTCTCTTTCCGTACCATTGTAGGGTAGTTGATGAAGAATAGGAATCCTCAGGAGTTGAGAAAATTCCTCCAAAGTAGGTACTAGTTGGTAATCAGGGAATGTAAAGCAATGGTGTAGGGGGTCAAAGAACTCGAAGAGAACTTTCACCATGTCTTCTTCAATGTTGGAGTTGACCAAGTTGAGAAGTCTACCATGTCTTTCACTGAAAGGAGAATTCTCTGGAATCTTGGAAGTAAGCTCCTTGAGTTGAGGAGGAATTCTCATAAGGTTGACTTGAATTGTTTTCCTGCGAAGAGATTCCATGACCTACAAAACAAGAACAAAAATGAAGATCCAAACCCTTGAGATGGTTAGTGGATGCATATGATTCTTTATGATGTTCATGATGTATGCACAAGCATATGTACAAGTAAATCACACAAGATCCTAGTTTCAGGCTTGCATGAGGTTTCATAGGTATGTACCCTCTTGAAGTTAGTTGGCTCAACCTGTCCTATAAATAGTAATCGGGTTCTAAGGAGCTCAATATCACTGGATTATTTTTTGTGTTCATTGTTTTGGTTTAGCCACTTAACTGGCGACCAAAATATTCCAAGAAAACAACCCTCAATGAGTGTAGTATCGAGTATCTACCAACTTCGAACTGCACCAAAGTCGATCATCTCACTACCCCTAAAAAGGCCAAGATGGTCAAGTAAGGTTCTAAGAGTTCATTAGTGCTTCATGACATCACTCAGCGGCCTCGTATTCTCTTTGATTGACTCAAAGGCTACTAGTACCCACAAATATGTCGCACTAATATAGATATTGTTTCAACCATGTCGGTATACCCCACACAGTTTCCACAACGTATTGCTATTTACCTATGAATGTTTCCCAAATCCGGGTGGAGGATTCAAGCCCAAACAATAGGACCAAGTGTAAAACAATCAAAGAAAACAAGATAATCATGCAAAGGTGATCTAAACCCTAAGGTTACTCCACTTTTAAAGATTTCCCCAGCAGAGTCGCCAATTCTGTGATACGATGGGAGAACTGACTAGAGGTTTTGCGTTTGTGTTCGCAAATGTTTCGGTTTAGCAAGAGTCACCACCGACTTTTTATTTTATCCTAAGGAAAGGTCAAAAAGCACAAGAAAGACCTTTGAGATGTTTTCTTGGGTTCATGAGTAGATTATGAAAAGGGAAGATGCAAGCACCCTTTTCATCTATGGTTATCCATGGGCTCTTAGTTACTTGTTTAGATCACTTGCCTTTGCTTTTCAATTGTTTGAAATGGTGCTTTGTGTGTGGTTTTGAAAGATGTTTTGAAAAGAGTCCATCATTGTGGCAACCTTTGTAATGATTCTTGTTTGAATGCATACAAAGGTGTTTTTTCTTTTGAAAAGATTTCAATGTTTGAAAGTTTTGATTTGGGAAATGATTTGAATTTGTGTTGTGAAGTGTGTTTGAAAATAGCAAGGATGTTTTGCAAGCTTTTGATCAAGTAACTAAGAGTTATCTATCCTATTTTACTCAAAGATCTTTCCTATATGTTTTTAACCCTTTTGACAGTGTTGTTTCACCATTGCATTTGGTGAACAACCTTGTATTAGGATGTTAAACGGGACAGGTGTGGGTCATCGTATAGACCATGATAGCAATTGTGTTAGGTATTTTTGGCAAATTTTTGAGAGACTTGATCATTTTTGTTTAGGCAACCAAGATAGCGTCATCGAGGGACTATGATCTTTTGTTTTGTTTTTGTTTTGCCAAAATACCCAACATGCATAACATGGCCCATTTTTAAGGCAACAAGTGGATTGTAACCCTAGGGGTGCAAGTGTGCATTGTGTTTGATTTTCATGCATTTTTGTCTTTGATTAGGTCAAGCTACTTGTTGATTTTGATTTTTTTGCATACAAACCCTAATATCTAATCATGACATAATTGAAAGCATAAAGTGCGAGAATTAAAAGTCTAAGCTATTACAACATGATTATGGGGATGGGGGTACAATCTTTGAATGGGAGTGTATTTGACAAGAAATATAAACCCTAATTTACTATTACATCCAGATTGAATTCAAATGCATAAATAAATGGACAATATTTAAATAGACAAAATAAACAAATATATCAAATAATATGAAT
Organism: Vicia faba; assembly: GCA_948472305.1. Taxonomy (NCBI): domain Eukaryota; kingdom Viridiplantae; phylum Streptophyta; class Magnoliopsida; order Fabales; family Fabaceae; genus Vicia; species Vicia faba. The sequence continues at coordinate 846,735,409 of OX451735.1, read as the reverse complement.
TATGCAAAAAGGTTTTTGTTTATTTTCTAAGTATGTAAAAATATTTAATGTGAAAAATAAAGAAATAAATAAAAAGATTAATTTTATTTGGTTAAGGGTAAAACCCTAATTTCTTTAAGAAAGTAAATATATTGGTTATTTTATTTATATACAATAAAAATAAAATAGTATGTGTAAAAAAATAAAATATATTTAGAAAAAAAAGTATTTTTAAGTATAAATAATAATAAAAGTAAATATATATATATATATATATATATATATATATATATATATATATATATATATATATATATATATATATATATATATATATATATATATATATATATATATATATATATATATATATATATATATATATATATATATATATATATATATATATATATATATATATATATATATATATATATATATATATATATATATATATATATATATATATATATATATATATATATATATATATATATATATATATATATATATATATATATATATATATATATATATATATATATATATATATATATATATATATATATATATATATATATATATATACAAAAATATGTATATATATTAAATATGATAAAATAAAAATAAAATATATACAAAAATAAAATATTTAGAAAAATATTTTTAGTGTGAATAAAAATAAAGAACAAAAATAAAAGTATAATTTATATATTTTTCAAGTTTTGGATAAATAAGATAAAAGTAAATAAATTGCTTTTTATGTTATAAAAATAAAAATAAAATGCAAAATAAATGTGAAAACATTATAAAATATTTTTGAGTATTTTTTATATTTGGAAATAAATAAATAAAATCAGAAATGAAAATAAAAATTCAAAAATATAAAATAACAAGAAATTGGGCCAGGGGGTGCAAAAATGAAAAAGGGAGGTGCCAATAGTGAGCGGGCCAAGCCCAACCCAAACCAGCTTCATCTTCAACCTTCAGACTTTGAAAATGCGCGCGCCCTGTTTCAGCTGACTTCGTGTAGGGCAATGTAGAGCTTTTCAACAAGGCTTGAGATGTCTGGGAGCTTGCTTGGACTTCACTTGACCTTCTCCAATAGCCTGCTTGCCTTGAATGTCCTTGAATCAGCCTATAAAACTCAACCTGCACAAGCTCAAAATGAAAATGGCAAACTTTGTAAATGGAGTTACAGTTGGTGTTTGGGGGTTTGGGATAGCTTAGATGGATGGAATGAAAAGTGTTTGAACAGGTTTTGGCCAAAACGCACGAGCCAAATGAGTTATGGAAATCAAGTTGCAGGTTCTGCCCTGTTTTGCCAATGGGATGTGATTTCTGGCTATGGGGTGTTTAGAGGCTCAAGCAATCGTGTTTCTGGCTATGAGGTGTTTAGAGACTCAAGCAATCGTGCTTCTGGCTCAAAGGGGTGTGAGAAATATGTTCAAACTGTTTGCATAAGTTTATCTTGGCTGGTGTTCAAGTTCTCAAGTGTTTTGCATATTTCTTGTATATGAAGCAAAAGTGGGAAAAAATGTATAGCAGGCCTGTACAGGCTATCCACCACCCTGCACACTTTGCCCTTGGCCCCTCCAGTTTGTGGATTTGATTAGCTGCCTGAGATCTTGGACCAATGCTCAAAGATTGTGGTTTGACATAAAGCACATTTAAACAAAAATGGAAATGTACCTTTTTCTACTTAAGGCTTAATTTTGTGTACAATGTCCTAATGACCAAAACAATAGCTTAGACCAATGGATTTGCATTAAATTATTGAGTGTGAAATGGTTTAGAGGCCTGAAAACTAGTGTAAGGCATGCTGACTTGAAATTGCAACTTGTATGAACATGAATATGCCATGGGTGAAAAGTGAGTTTTTGCCAACTTCAAACCTTCGATTCTCCCTAACCACAAATTTGTTTGGAGAGTTCTTGGACAATTTGGAAAGCTTGCAACATGCTTTATAATCCATCTTTAAAATGAAATTTGATATTCCAAGTGGAACTATGTGAAAAATGGCCATGAAGATAGGTCAAAATCCTGCCTAAACTAGGGCAAAATTTCACTAAGTTAAAAAGTTTTAGGGACCCTTGTTCCAAAAAATCATAACTTGATATCCAAGCTTCTTTTGAGAAAACTTTGTGAATCAAAGTCTTAGAATTTGTGGAGGACTACAACTTTCATGTTGGAGGTTTTGTTTGAATCCATTTACATCATGGTGAAAATGTGGGGCAAAGTTAGGAAAAATTAAGAAAACTTCATAACTTAGAAAAATTCTAAGTTATGAAATTTTTTCAATTTTAAACCCTAATTTGCAATTTTGGGTTTCTTGATGAACAAGTTTCATGTTTTGACACATCTTGATGAAAAATGACCCTTGGCACTTGGTTTTGACCAAAAAGTCAAAGTTTGACTTTTCAGTGTACAGTCAAATTTTGATCAGTTGACTGAAAAATTCATCTGTCAATCCAATGCATTTGAGATCTTTTGAACTTGTTGAATAGGTCAAGATGATGTCATTGAGTCCTTGACTCCATGAATATTCTAAAGAAATGGCTTTGAACCCTCTTTTAATATTTGGTGGAAATTTGAATGAAACTTGAATGTTCTTGAATGCAATATTAATTTAGCAATTCCAAATCTTCAATCTCCTATCCAAAATCAAGTTCTCTTCAAATAGCACTAAGAGCTCCCAATGCTTCTTTATTTGCGACTTGAATGAAACATATGATATCGAACCTTTTTTATGGATGACTTACGAGATAACCTCAAAGATGACATAAAGAAAGACTTTTATTTGAAATCCAAAATCCTGATCATGGATGAACATGGTGTGCTTTCTTTTTCGAAGTGACTTGAATTTCAAGGAATCCACGTGGGTGGACTTTCCAAACTCAATATGCTTTGCCTCTTAAAATATTGGTCCAATTTAACAAATTCGAACCACTTGAACTCATGACCCCAAACAATCACTTGAACGAATACTTTCACCATAATGAAAACAAGAGATGGGAGAACCAATAATGCCTTAATCTTAGTGAATTCGTAACATCATCCTAGCATTACGTCTTTACTTAATGATCAACAAAATTAATGCTTTGAATCCCTAATTATCTGGCATTGGATACTCAATGAGGAGAAAGATAGCTTAAGCCAAAATCCCAGTTCAAAATAACCTCAACTACAGCCTTGATGAGACACCAAATACCATAAGTAAAAACCCTAATGTACTTTGCTCCAGATGAATTCTTGATGGAGGATGACCTTGTAGCCTGATGAAGAAAAGATCCACAATATCCATGAACACAAAACCCTAATTCCGTAATTTCACTGCCTTGAAAAATAACCAGAAGAATCAGGCTCTATTTGAACACATACACCTTATTCAGTTGATAAAACCCTAACCCTGAAGGTTCTCGACCCCTTGCGAAGTTATGTTGTTAATGAATGTATGCAATGTTAAATGACCTAATGGAGATATGTACATGAGAAAAGCGCGACAATGCATAAACCAGATAAAAGTAGAAGGGTAAGACAAATTTGGGGTATTACAACGATGTACATGCATTGTTTCAATTCCTAAACACTGGAGTTATAAGGAAGATAATCCCTAGTCAACCCCTTTGAGCCTAAGAAGTAGGAGTTTTCTTTTTCACACAAATTGAAACCTTTAATAAAAACCTGGGGCAGGATAGTCTCTCAGTTAATTCAAATGTGCGTTCAGTCGCAAGCTTTCACTTCATACACAATGAAGGACATCAAGAACATCCTTCTAAATCAAAAGACTGCAATGGTTCCCTATCAAATAAGCAGTCATTATTTTTCAAAAGAGAAAATATCACTAAGTCAAAACCTACGAAGGAGACTTAAGAAAAACTGGGGTATTCCGCTGACTATAATCTCAAAAAAGCCAGGCAAAAATCAGGGATAATAAAAAAAAGAGGTCACTACAAATCCCCGACAACATGAAAAATGTTGCAAAAATGACTGCCTTCACAAATAAACTTCAAAGTTTCTGAACCATCACCAAAACGTCATTCCAGGCTCAATTAGAATTCAAACGCACAATTAATTGAGTTTAAGATTGGAGAAAATCATGGAGAACGATTTGGGTACAAATACACTTTGAGCCTTATCCTTTGTTTCTTAAACCGTGAACCAGGCCACGATACAACCCTTCAAAAGTCCTAATTGAAGCAGGGGTTACTTCGAAAGCATACTGTTACAAAAAGTATCTTGACTCCTGTAAGGCTTTACTGTAAATCCTGAGTTTGAATTCACATTCTTACAAAATTCTTTTATCTGCTAAAAACGCATTTTTAAAACTTCAAGACAAACATAAACTTTGCATTATTTTGAATAACACTGTTTGCATATAGCTATTTTTTTTACAAACAGAAATTTGCATGGCAAACATCCAATGAACGGAAATTCTCTCAAGAAACAAGAATCACTTCAAATGGGAAGACACTTCCAATGACAAAACTCCTATAAGTAAGGGGGTATAACATGTCACTGTCTAACTCATTTGTGACAGTCGAGTCGAGATTCCAAGAAATCTCTCAAGAAGTGTTGAATAACCAATGACAAATCTCCACAAAATCCCTTTCATAATATGATCCCAAGTCAAGTCCCCACAGAGTTATCTCTATAAGGTTATCCCCACAGAATAATCTTCACAAATGGGGGTACAAACCCCACAAGACAAAACTCATGGATTCCCTACAAAGTTGGATTCATGCAATCCCCAGCCAGAGTTTCAATCTACGAAAAACCCTCTTCCCAGCTGATTTGGTCTCAAGAAGAATCCTCAAGGAGTTCTACCAAAAGAAAACACCTCTTCAGCAGTTCGTCAAATATTATCTTCAACAAGGTTTATTTCCCCAACAAACTACAGATTCTCCAGCTTGAGTTTTCCTCTCAGACTATCATAAATTAAGGGACCACAACCCCTAATCCCTAGTGAAGTCATCAACAAAGTCAGTGTTATCTCTGAAAGTTACGGTAAAGCCTAGACCCGAACAGATAGTGGTTCAAAAGCCCCTCTTCCCCAACAGAGTTTGTCATTATCCCCAATGAGTTATTGCGAAGCCTGGAATCTGACCAGATAATAGTTAACTTTTTTATCCCCAACAAGTTGTTAACTTCCAATCAAGAGATAACTCCCCAGTAGAGCAACAGATAACTAAAACTCCTGAACTCTTTTCCCAAGCAAAGATCAACACTCTCCACAGAATCTTCTCAAACAAGTCAAAATTACCCAGCAGATTTTACTTTCCTCAAGCAGATGTTTGCAACCATCCATGTAAAGAAAATTTTGAAAGAAAATGAGAGGGTCAATTTTTGGAGTACAACACACGTCCAATATGTTTGAAGATTTCTGTGTAGAACATGGTGTCAATAATGAGGTACCCTCTCCTTATACGCCTCACCATAATGGAGTTGCATAAAGAAGAAACATAACCATATTGGATATCGCGAGATGCTTGATGAAGCAAAAGAATTTGCCAAAATCCTTATGGGGTGAAGCTGTTTCGGCTGCAGTTTATTTTTTGAACAGGTGCCCTACTAAGATATTAAAGAACAAGGTTCTTGAAGAAATATGGAGTAGTAAACGACCATCGGTGAGTCATTTGAAGGTGTTTGGCTTTGTGTGTTACAAGCATGTTCCTGATGCGAGAAGAAGGAAGCTTAATGGCAAGAGTGAACCTATGATTCTGGTAGGATATCATAAAACTGGTGCATACAAGCTATATTCAATCCAGTTAATAAGAAGATTGTGTTGATTCGAGATATTGTGGTTGATGGAAATTCTGCATTGGATTGGAATTCTAGTAATTCAATTAACAAATCATTAATGAGTTCTGATTTTGACGAAGAAACTGATGAAGTTGAAGTCGAAGATGAAGCAGTTGCAGACATTCCAAAAACACTCAAAGTTGAAGAGAATATGGTTGAAACAAGCCAAAGACCTCAAAGAAATAAAGTTCTTCCAACAAGACTTCATGATTATGAAGTAGTAGGTGATGATGAAGTCACACCAAATAGATAATTAGTTCATTTTACTTTACTTGCAGGTGTTGAACCAATCAACCATAACGAAGCTTTGAAGATTAAACAATGGAAGTTAGCTATGGTTGAAGAGTTACAGACAATCGAAAGAATCAATACATGAGAGTTAGTCGAATTGTCAGCACATACAAAAGTTATCGAAGTGAAGCGGGTGTTTAAATTGAAATACAATGTTGATAGGTCGATAGCAAGACATAAAATAAGATTGGTAGCTCGAGGATTTCTTCAACGAGAAGGACTCGACTACTCTAAAGTATTTGCTCCAGTAATAAGATTGAAGACTGTTCGACTAATGGTAACATTAACATTAGTATTTGCTTCAAATATTTTTATAAATAATAACAAAACAAAAATAATTATATACAGAAAAAATATATTATTAATTTAAATATTTTTATATATAAAAAAATTATAGACATCAGTTTATTATCTTTTTTAAAGAATAATAAATTATTTTAATTAAATAATTTTGTCCTTATTTTATTCCATTTTTCTGAAAATAAAGTGCGCACTGAGCCACTGATTTCATACTAATTAAAAAAAAAACGGATGATGAATCGATATCGAAACTTTTGTCTTCTTTCAAGTCACTTTATTGAGAAGGATCTCAAGGTATGGAAGAATCCATACTATGGGCTTCTATGTGAATGCAACCGGTTGTAGAAACGATTCTAAGTCTGAGTTGATTAATAAATACCTCGGTGAAGAATGTGAACCTCATAGTAAGTTAGTTGAGTTTGACATTCTAAATATGATTCCAGCTAGTAGTAACAATATGATTCCTCCTATTGTTATGACGCTACAAATTTCTTTTACAACTCCATTTACCTTTGTCAAAATCCTGATAGAACTGAAACATATCCCAGCAACAACATCCATTATTAATAATCAATGTAATCACAGACACGATAAACATGATCTAATTGAAGTATAAACATGTCAAGATTCAAAATAAATAAATTCAATCTTATTTTCCACACTGTTGACAGTAGCAGCATTTGTGCATAGAACACAAACCCTCTGCAACCGGTGATAGCCTTTAAGTTCAAAAATATCAACTTAGCAGCCATGAACTTGACAATGCGCCGATGTAGATGCATGAACGGTTCGAGCATGTTCCTTCTTGGTAAACTATCGTCTTCAAGCAGAGCATCACGTTTGGGGCATGTACGTGGAACCTGACCCACTTAAGAAATCTAAATGACACTAGTAATTTTTTTTGACCAAGTAATTTTTGAAATTATGAATCTACCAAGACTTAAAATTGAATATAATTGTAATTAATGTTACGTAGAAGAACTATGAATCCAATAATAATCATTCAGCTGCCTTATTTCCCTTGTATTGGGTTTCTTATATTCCATTGTGAGTTTACCCTTTCCCTGTGTCATCGAACTAAGAACTGGAGAATACCGAAAGATATTGTTAAGAGGGACATGAGCTCTAATGATAGAATCATCTCCATCTTGATCATTGCCAAGAATCACACCTTTTCTCTTGTTCAGATCGGCAGTGACAGCTCCTTGAAATTCTGTGGGTACTTTCAACTCAACAAGCATGATAATCTCGGGTTTAGAAATAGCCATAGAAGTCATTGTGTACTTAACTAACCCATCAGTAAAAGTATCTCCCGCTGCACATTCCAGCCCAAATACTGCAACTATTTGACCAGCATGGGCCTCTTGAATGTCATGCATTTTTTCATGAGAATGCATTTGACAGAGACGAGAAATCTTAATATTCTTACCCGTGTTAACATTAAAAATTGAACCACCCTTTCGAATGACGCCGTCATAAATTCTTAGGTAAGTTAACGGTCCTGACAGTGTTTGCTCCGACTTGAAAGCCAATGCTACAAGGGGTGCATCAGGACTTCCGGTAAGCTCAACCTTCTCTTCATTCTTAGATTGGTCAAGAGCATAATTTGTAACTTCAATTGGACATGGAAAATAACTAAGTATGCCATCCAAAAGTGGTTGTACCCCCTTGTCTTTGACAGCAGTGCCCATGAATACCGGTATAAATTTCCGAGCTATGGTAGCCCTACGAATTGCTCCCTCAAGATCAGCTTCTGAAATGGTCTCGTCACTGAGAAAAGCTCCGGCAAGTATTTTATCAACCTCAGACACTGTTCGAATGAGTTCCCGTCTTTTATCTGCCACCAAAGTTTCCATGTTTGAAGGTACCTTTTCCTTGCCGTGTGAACCTTCAAAATAATAGGCCTTTAACTTGACAAGATCAACAAGTCCCTTGAATTCATTCTCCAAACCTATTGGAACTTGAATTGCAGCAGTACGGCGAGGAAAGTGAGATCTAATCTGGTTTAAAACTTTCCATGGATCTGCTCCCATTTGATCAAGCTGGTTGATAAATGTAATTCTTGGAACTTCATTTTTTCTCATTTGGCAATCAACAGTAATGGAGTGACTTCGCACACCACCAAAACTACAAAGAACAAGAATGGCGCCGTCAACAACACGCAAAGCCCTCTCAACTTCAGTGGTGAAATCAACGTGTTCAATTATGTTGATCTTAGAGCCTTTCCAATTGCAATAAGTAGAAGCAGACTTAATGGTGATTCCATTCTTTCTCTCCAAATCCATACTATCCATCGTCGCACCACAACCACCTTTCCCGCGAACTTCGTGCATCTTGTGGATCTGATCCGTGTACAACAGTATCTGCTCCGCCAACGTCGTCTTCTCGGAATCCATGGGCGCTAAGATCCCAATGTTGCGAACCTTTTTCATCGACTCCTTCCACCAAGGATCCTTATCAATATTCGCCGCCGCCGTAGCGTGAGCCACGCTCCCAGCTGAGAAATATCGGGGGTGGAAAGTGCCACCGATGAGGGACCCCGCCGTTGTGGCGGAGGAGGAGCAGAGTGCGTAAAGAAGGCGCTGCGGGCGTGCCATGGTGGTGTGGTGTAGTTCAGTTTAGGGTTTTTTTTCTTTGTTCAATTAGATCCGATTGTTTCTAGTGCAGAAAAGAAGAAAAAATTTGCGGCGTTAGGCACATAGATTTTGGCACTCTCCCTTGGGCTTGGATATCCGATCTAAAATGGGGATTTTGGTCTAGCGCAGGGGTTATAAATACCTTCTTTTAACAAAGGATCAGATATTCATTTTTTATTCAACCAAACGAACCTCTTAATGTTCCACCAGAATGAGCGGATCACTATGTTGGAGAAAAAACGTCGATCACGCTCCTCATCAAGAAGGAACCGACAATCTAGATCGCGTACTTTGTCCCTAAGGCGCCGAGACGCCCGTTTGATGTCTCCCCCGCGTAGACACGAACAGGAAGACTCATAAAGCCTCTCGCCCCAACCAAATGGTCGACGACCCCGACTCGAGAGAGAACAGCCTGTGGCGACCAAGAAGCAAGGGCAGCGAAGCCCGCAACCCGAGGAATCGACAGAGCTACCGAGGTTCCAAATATGAAGACCCTGAACCCCTGCGGCGAGGCGGGGAAAAAAAGAAGAGAAGACAAACCTCACGACTCTCGCGAGCACAGAGGTCTAGCTGGACACTTCACCGAGTACACCCTGCTGACCGCTTCCCGCGAGCGTATCCTCACTGAGTTTGCCAACGCTGAATTCAAGGATGGGGGTCTGACGACCCTAACCTATAACTCCTAAGCTCGGGGTCGACGGGACCAATTACTGTCAGTACCACCAGAGTCATGGTCACGTCACTAAGGACTGCGTCCGCCCGAAGAACGCCATCAGAACCCTCATCAAAGCAGGACGGCTCGGACAGTACAAAAGGAACGATGCCCCTCGCCGTGACAATCACGAGATAAAAGAGGTTGAGGAAGAGACTCGACACTCCGATGAAGCTGCCCCCTCCAAATTTCTATGTGCATTTCGCGTTCCGAGGACTTCTATATCCCCGACAACACCGACGACGATACACCCCTGCTTACCCACAACAAGTGGGAAAGATTCCCCTCCGCCATAGTCATATTCGGCGGAGGGGTTCAACATTTTCTCTATGGATCCAGACTGTGACCCTCGACAGGTTCCGAGGAAAATCTAAGCCCATCTCTTTTTACCTCGAGGAATTTCCTGGTGGAGCTCTCAACTACATCATCCATTTGCTCGTTAGAGCAAAAATGACCAACTTCGATGTGCGCCACATCCTAGTCGATGAGGGATGTTTCGTCGACATAATGTATACCCAATTGTTCCAGACTCTCCAGCTCGACAAGACCCACTTGTCACCGTACATCGGATCTGACTTGCAAGGCTTTAACGACTCGACCTCTAAGCCTTTGGGGTTATGCCGAACTGCTTGTCACGTTCGGTGAAAAAGTTGCCTCCAGGCAGGTCAAGGTCCGCTTTCTGGTGATCGATTGCCCGTTTCTCTACAACTGTATCCTGGGAAAACCAACACTGACCGAGCTGACTGTCGTGCCCTCCACGGTCCACTTGATAATGAAGTTTTACATGAAGAGGGTCTGCATCACCACCATCCATGGACACATCGAAGCTGCACGAAGATGCTTCGAGGCGGCCTCAAAGGGGAAAAACATGATCGACACAAAGCCTAAATCTTTCAGTAGATCGACCTCCTCCGCAAATAAGCTCGCTCAGACTGAAGAGAATGAGCCTCCTTCTCATGTCGACTCCATTGACCATGAGGCCCGCTTCACCAAAGATGAGGTCGAAGTCCCCAATAGCGAATAAGATCCCATTCATCCAATCCATGATAGAGACTTTGAAATCACCCTCTCGGCAACTATCCGAATAAAGGCGTGAAGATTGGAGCCGGACTCCCCGACCTGGCAAGGAAGCAACTCAAAGCCTGTCTGAGAGAGAATGTTTATTTGTTCCCGTGGAGCGCTGCTCAAATTCCCAGACTCACCCCTGAGGTCTCCTGCCACCATCTCACTATAGATCCTGCCGCTAGGGCTGTAGTTCAACATATGCATAGGCAGTCTCTCTCGAGAGTGGAGGCTGCTAAAAAGTTGTAAAAGACCTCCTAGAGGAAAATTTTATTTGAGGCCCAATATTCAACCTGGCTCTCCAACGTTGTACTCGTTAAGAAAAATAATGGAAAATGACGTATGTGTGTTGATTATACTGATCTCAATCGGGCATGTACCAAAGATGCATATCCTCTACCTAATATTGATAGACTGGTCGACAACTCGGTTGGCTATAAACTCTTGTAATTTAGGATGCATATTCAAGTTACAATCAAATCCCCATGGAGATGAGTGACAAATAGTGCACGGCCTTAATGACCGAGTCCTGCAATTATTACTACAACGTAATGCCCTTAGGCCTGAAAAATATGGGTTTTACGTACCAAAGGATGATAACAAAGTATTCCACAGGGAAATCGGCGACACGCTCAAGGTCTACATGGACGACATGATCGTCAAATCTCAAGCAGAAATCAATCATACAACCCACCTGAAAAGAGTTTTTGACCGAGCAAGGAGATGTAAGATGAGGTTCAACTCGGAGAAGTTCACCTTCAGAGTCAGGGAAGGTAAGTTCCTTGGCTTCTACTCGATGGAATGAGGAATCAAAGCCCACCCCGACAAATGCAGGGCCTTCTCCGATCTCCCCACGCCAGACTCAGAAAAATCCATACAAATCTTGAACGACATGTTGTTGTTTTTCCCCTAAGATTCTCCATCATACCATATCATCACAATGCATCAAGATCACACATTAGGGTTGATTCTCTCTTTCCACCCTATCTTATCTTTAAGTTTGTTCTCGAGGGATCACCAAGCACCTTGAATTGTGTGTCTTGTATATATATTTTATTAACCAAAATCCAAAAATATGTATGTTTCCTCTTTATACTTTGTGAATTGTAGGTGTGGAACCAAGTGTGTCTCTCTCACCTCCTAACCTAAGGTTTTGAAGGCTGATCCTCAGTCAAATTTCTATTCAATGAATTTAAAAATCTTGAGCTTCAAGGCAATGACATCAAAGTTCTTTGACTTAAAGAGATCTCTCAACCTTATTTGGTTAAGTTTGTCTCAAAGATTAGTTGTTGGATCCATCAAGAAAAATCATAGGCTCATGTGTTTATTTCCAAGCATTCTTCAACAAATTTCATTGAGATATGAGCTACATCATCAAAGTGTGCTTCAAGATAATATCATTGCAAGGTCATATGTGAGTCATCGTGCCTTGGTTTGCAAGAAAAGTTTAAAAGATTCAAAGTTGATCCAAGTAGTTTGACCTAATTTGGACAAGTTCTTGATTTTATGATTACAAGTGCATAATTCTCTCAATTTTCAATATGTTGAGGTGGTTATTTTTGCTATGGATTCTTATCATCATCTACAACAACTTATATTTACATTACAAGATCCATTTATGTAAATAAAATCATCCAAATTTGAAGGGGGTTACAAGTCACTTTTGTACTTTTCAAGTGAGGGTTTGTTGACTTCCAAAGACCATATCTTGCTCAATATTTTAGATTTTTAAGTTATTCTAAAGCCGTGATTCTCTTCAAAGAGTCCTTAACAACTTCTCTTCAAGGATTAAAGGCCAATTTTTAATGTAATATCATTTAAGTTTGAAGAAGATTACAAGTCCTTTGGAAAAGCTATTAAATGCTCTAATTTGACTTCAAAGGACCATAACTTGGTCAATTTTTATATCCTTGAGCTCATTATTTTTCTAAAATAAACTTGAGGGTGTCCGCTACAACTTTTTTTCAAGGTGCAAGGCTTGAAAATTCTTGGAAAGTCCTTAAACAATTGAAAAGCTTATAGGTCATCCATGGAAGTCTCAAGAAAATTTCATCATCTTCCAATGGCCATAGCTAATTTTGAATGGTCTATTCCATTTCATCTTCAAAGATAAATAGCTAATTTTGAGTGGAAGGACTTGTAAGTTTGCAAAACATTATAGGTCATTATGAAGCTCTATACTTAGAGTTTTTTCTAAGTGTCAAAATCCGTGTGTTTTTCCCAACTTCAAAGATGTACATATCTCAGCTCAAGCATCTAAATACAACCTTTCTTGGCACATTATAAAGAGTGTGGAGAGATCTTTCAAATGTAACAAGAATGAGACCATAAAACCTCTTAAGCAAGTTAAACCATGAATTTGAAGATGGAACATTGAAACTGTTTTTTTTTTTAAAACAGTTAGATTGCAAATTGCTTAATGTGGCTTCTAATCACAAAAGTTGTTGCGCGTTTTCCACTTAAACATGTTTAAAAAAGTTTCTAAGACTTGTTCAAGAATTGCAACACAAGTTTTGGCCAAGTTTTGATGCACATGGAGTCACACTTTTTGCAATCATCAGGCTAGATTGGATTACTTTTATTTTGACATATTTGTAGGTGTTGAAAGCATATAATTCCTTGTGCGGAAGCAGCTTGCTCGACAGAAAACAAGGAAGTGTCAAAAATATTGTATCAAAGTGTGGAAGCAGTTTGTTACACACATATTTGATTTAGATCTAAAATAGATATATTTGATTTAGGTCAAAAATTAGATAAATTTGATTTAGTTCCAAAATAGGTATTTTGGGATTTTATAGTTTTGGGTTTTGGATTAGAGAGGAAGTTAACCTAAATCTATAAATAAAGGGAGTAACCCTTATTTTTGTAATGAAATTGTATTCATAGAATTTGCAGTTGCAAGTGAATAAGAAGTTTTTCCACAGTTTGTGGGAAGAGAGAAACTTTGCAGAAAATCATTCTCTTTCTTTCTTTCTTTCACATTTTTCATCGTTATTGTATGCTGATAACAATCTTGTTCATCAAGATTGATAGAAATTCATCATAGGTTTTGGTGGGCTTTCAACATCTGGTATCAAGAGCTTCGATTAAGCGATCAAAGGAAGAAGAAGAAAATCAATGGCGATGAATTATGCGAATGGAAATTTTTCATCGAATCTCTCAATTATTAAAGGGGATAACTATGAGAATTTGTGTAAATCGATAAAAGTTATATTTTGTTTTCAAGGTCTTTGGGAACTTGTGAAATATGGATTAGAACCACTAGAAGAAGATGCTACAGAAAAAGAAGAGGATGAATACAAAGGATTGAAGAAGAAAAATTACAAAGCTCTTTTTTATAATTCATCAATGTGTCAACCCAGACAATTTCGAAAAGGTTAGTGATGTTGAATCTGCAAAAGAACCCTGAGAAATTCTGAAGAAATTGTTTGGAGGCGTTGAGAATGTGAAAGAGGAGAGGTTACAAACTCACAAAAGAACATACAAATTGCTTCAGATGGAAGATAGCAAAAGAATATCTGGTTTCTTCACTAGGGTTATGAAACTAGTGAATCAAATCAAGGTTTGTGGAGAGACGTTAACAATAAGAGATGTTGTTTTGAAGATATTGAGATCTTTAGCTCTGAAGTTTGATCATGTGGTAGTTGCCATAGAAGAGTCGAAGGATATGTCAACTTTGTCGAAGGAGGAACTTCAAGGGACGCTTGAATCTCACGAACAAAGAATGGCTGAAAGAGCTGCATGCAAATTGAAGAGTGATGTGGCTCTGCAGGCTCAATCAGCAAAAGATAAGAAAGGAAAAGGAAAGTGGTTCAACAACAAAGGTGAGGTGGATACAACAATTGGACTGGTAGTGGGAACCGGCATGAAGAAAATATGTCGAATCATAGAAGACCATACTAAGGCAACCAAAGAGGTGGTGTTGAAAATAGAAGAAGAGGTGGTGGTCGAAAACCCGACACGAGTCACATTCAATGTTACAATTGTCAGAAGTATGGTCACTATTCAAGTGATTGTCCAGAGAAATGAAAGAATCAAGAAAGTGATGCAAAGTTTGCAAAATATGAAAAATAAGAGATGTTGTTAATGGTCACAACAAGAGATGAAGAAAAATTCAAGGATCAATGGTACTTGGATTCAGGATGCTCATCACACATGTCTGGAAGAAAATATTGGTTTGTCAACCTAAAACCCTCAATGAAAAACATGGTAAAATTTTCAAATGACAATACTCTAGCAGCTGGAGGTATTGGAGATGTTCTGATTATGAGGAAAGATGGAAAAAGGTCAGTAATTTCCAATATGTTGTACATTCCAGGTATGAAGATAAACTTGCTCAGCATATGGAAGTTGATCGAAAAAAGTTACAAAGTGATGGTCGAAGACAATATGATAAGATTCGTCGATGCAATGGAAGATTAATCTTGAAGGCTCCTATGTCTCAAAATAGAACTTTCAAGATCAAACTTAATTTTATGGAGCACTAGTGCCTTTCGACTACAGCTAGCAGAGATGAATGGATATGGAATTATCAACTAAGCCATCTCAACTTCAATGACATCGGGGATTTGAATAGAAAAAATATGGTTTCAGGATTTCCATAAATCAATATTCCAAAAGAGGTGTGTGAGGATTGTGTGCAGGCAAAACAACACAAGAATAGCTTCAGCAAGGATGCAAGAAGCAAGTCAGAGGCTATTCTTGAAGTCATATACTATGATGTATATGGACCAATCCATGTAGATTTGTATGGAGGTAACAAATACTTTGTTACATTCATAGATGAATTCAGTCGAAAACTATGGACTTACATGATCAAGAATAAAAGTGAAGTGATTGAGGTATTTGCCAAGTTTAAGTCTATGGTCGAACGACAAAGTGGTCGAAAGCTCAAAGTTTTGTAAACTGATGGTGGTGGAGAGTATGTCTCGAAATATTTCGACAAATTATGTGGAAAAGAAGGGATTATGCATGAGGTGGTGCCACCCTACACTCCACAGCAGAATGGAATTGCAAAAGAAAGAATCGAACCATCATGAATATGGTGAGAAGTATGCTGAAAGGCAAGAATTTACCTAAAGAGTTTTGGGGTGAAGCTATGTCGACTGCAATATATATTTTGAATAGATGTCCAACGAAGAAGCTAGAAGGAATTACTCTAGAAGAATGTTGGTATGGTGTGAAGCCTAGCTTGATTCATCTGAAGGTATTTAGATCTATTACACATAAACATGTGCTAGATCAGTTGAGAAGAAAACTTGATGACAAGTCGAGTCAAATGATCCTAGTGGGATATCATTCGACATGAGGTTACAAGTTTTTAGACCCAGTGAACAAGGAGATTGTGATCAACAAGGGCGTGATCATAGATGAGCTTAAAGAATGGGATTGGACTGGAAATGCTAAGAAAGATTAAGTGAGAATCTTACTTGAAGAGTCATAAACTCAAGTCGAAAGTGAAGTTCAACAAGAGGAAGTAAGATATCAACCAAGTACAAGTACAAGCAAACCTCAGAGAACAAGACCCATGCCAGCAAGGTTGCAAGATTGTGTGATTACATCAGATGATGTTATTGATAATGAAGGTGAGCTGGTACATTATGCTTTCTATGCAGATATCGAATGTAACATCCTCTAAAACCCCTACGCAAATATATGGCATAATTAGAGTAAATTAATATGCATATTTTTGTACCCTAAAATTTTCCCTCTCACTTATCAATAATTTGCTCACAAAATCTCCTTTGGGCTCAAGACTGCACTAGGGTTTGATCAGCTCAAGACACCTCCTTAAGTACTGATGACCAAAATTAGGGTTTGAGATTGCACAAGTATATTTGAACTTCCAATGCCCCATATGACTTTCATGGATCATTATGGACCATCAAGATTACTCATGTCAAGTTTCAAGCTTTGGATCACACTTTTGCTCAATCAATTTAGCAGTTGACCTAAAAATCAACTGCATTGCCGAAAAAGTCAAATGTGGCCAATTTACAGTCAAACTTCATAATTTTTTATCCACATCAACATTTTAAATTCACATGTATCATTTGATCAAGTTTGGACCACAACTCCTCAAGAAATTTGATCAAATCTTCAAAAGGCAAAATGGTCAAAATTAGGGTTTTGACTGGGAAAGGGCAATTTCTGATTTTTTGACCTAGCAAATGATCAATTGGTTTAAGGAATAATATCAAGAGTCCAATTGCATCGTTTTTACCTAATGACGTGGCTCAAAATATGGCTCAAGTCCTTTGGATTGACAGATGAATTTCCAGTCAACTAATCAAAAGTCAACTGTATATTGAAAAGTCAAACTTTGACTTTTGGTCAAAATAAAATTCCAAAGATCACAATTCATCAAAGCATGTCAAAATATGAAACTTATTCATCAATAAATCAAAAATTCAAGATTTCATTTTGAAAAGTTAAAATTTCTAAACTTAGAAATTTTTCTAAGTGTTGGAAATTTCTTATTTTTTCACAACTTTGAGCAAAATTTTCACCATGATGCAAGTTGATTCAAAAGAAACTTTCAACATGAAAGTTGTATATCTCCATGAAATATACAACTTTTCTTCATAAAACTCCTTCCAAAAGTGATTGGATCTCAAGTTATAATTTTAAGAATACATGGTCATGAAACAAAACACTAAGTGAAATTTTGCCCTAATTTGGTCAGGATTTTGACCTAACTTCATAACACTTTTTCATATATTTCCAAGGGAAATTATTAAAAGTGATTCAAATATGGGTTGTATAGAACATTGCAAGATTTCCAAAATGTCCAAGAACTCCTTGAGATCATTTTTGAGTAGGGAGAATCGAAGAGATGAAGTTAGGGTTTTATCACTTAAATTACAAGTCATTTTGGATGAACAAGATTCAAAATTCAAACTTATGCTGCATAACCTCTACTTTGCAGGCCTCAAACTTGTTAGGCACTCTATAATTAATTGCTTTCATAACTGTTAGAGGTCTCAATTCAAGCATTCAATACAAGGCAATGCTTTATATCCATTTTGGGAAGAAAGTGCACAATGCCATTTTGATAAAGTGACTTTTTGCATAAAACTTGTTCTTGAGCCTTGCACTTGTTCTCTTCTGATCATACAAGTCCCATAACTCATAAGAAACTTGTTAGACACTTACAATCACTCATCCCATGCTTGTACTTCCCCTTGAAACTTGTTTTCCCATTTTTCTTGAAAATCAAGTAACATAGAAAATAGCTTGTAACTTATACTTCTGACTTTCAAAAGCACTCAAACCTTTTTGTTTATACATACACAATCCATTTTCCATAAATCCCACGCACGCTTAAGCCCCGAAAACACCAAGAACACAGAATCACCAAAAACACTTCAAAACTTGTCATTTCTGAGTTTTGAAGCCAATCTCCAAATTTGCTCGTGCGTTTCTTGGCCTTTTACTTTCAGAAGCTTCTAAACAACATACACAAACAATACCAACACCTGCAGCACCACTGTAACACCTCCATCATCATCCACCATTTTCAAAAACAACACCTTGCACCTTGACTTCTCCAGAACTCCTCAGGCACTTCCAGCTCAAGTTAAGCATCCCATTAGCTTCCTGGGAACTTGAGGAAGCTAATCCAATCATTGGAACTCACTGAAAGCTTCTCAAACTCCAAACCTGATACCCTCTTGCAAGGCAAGTTTTCTGACTTTTAAACTCTTCATAGAGGCATCATTAATGGTTTATTTGTGAATGAAAAATCTAGATATAATGGCCCTAAAGCTAACCATGTCCATAGTTTTCATTAATTTTGCTTGAGCTTAGAGAATTTTAAGATTGAAGTTTCTGAAATTTTTAGGGTTCAGATTAGGGCCATTAAAATTCATGTTTGTCTTTGATCTATAATTTTATTGCTTTGCATTTCTGAAATCGTGAGGAAATTTGCTACAAGTTTCCTGTTTACAGTTTTCATTTTTGTTGAGATTTGAATAAGATACAGAGGCTCTGGTTGGGCGTGAAGTTGAAGGTGAAGTTCAGGCCATGGACTTGTTTACTATCATATATTTATTGTTTTGATTATATAAACGGATGTATAGCCACCCCAGTGGTAGAAGCGCGCGCATGTGACTAGAGGTACCTGGGTTCGAGCCTCAGTGGTACCCTTTTTGGATTTTTCATTTTTTTTTTGCATTCTGACTTTCTTCTTGGCAGTGTTGGGCCTCCCTTGGGCCTTTTGTTTGTTTTTTCTTAATTCTGACCCCCTGTTGGCTATCTACACCCTGGCCCATTTTTATTTCTTTTTTCTTATTTTTATTTATTTATTTTCTTAAATATTTAATCTAATATTAAAAATCAGAAAAAAATATAAAAAATATTAGATTTATATTTTAATATAGTTTATTTATTTTTTACACAAAAAATTATTTTTATCATACTTCATTTATTTATTAATTGGTTTATAAATTTAATTAAAAAAAACTAGGGTTTTAGTTATTTTCTTTTACACATTTAAAATATATTATTTTTAAAACCAAAAAAGACCAAAAATATTGTAATTTGTACACCCCCTCCCACAAGTATTGTAATAGCGTAATCAAAGTCAAAGTCAAAGTTAACTATTTGGATACACCCCCTCCCCGTTTATACTTTTGACTTATGAGGATTAATTGATAAAAAGTTAACTATTAGCAAAAGTCAAAGTTTAACTTTTGACTTTTTGGTCAAACATGGACCTCAAGGGTCAAGAATCATGAAAATGTGGTTGATAGGTGTATTTGATCACGGTTAATCAAGAGAAACAAGAAAATCATCAAAGATGATCAAAATTAGGGTTTATGGAATTTTTCTAAGTACAAAATCACATGATCATTTTCCCTACTTTGCAAGACTATTGTAAAAAAATTACACATCCATTTGTAATGCTCGATGTTTGTTCTTAAAGAGGATGTTTGATACTACAAATTGATGAAGATTTGTGGCCATAAGGTTTATCGAGTGGAAGATATTAAGCTTGAAAATCAAGGTCTCGTCACTTTTGAAAAACTCAAACACTTAGTGAAATTTTCAAGTCTTTTGACCTTATCAAGTGCCTGACTTTATATCCATTTTTCTCCATGATCCCAATTGATTCAAAACAAATGACCAACTCAAAAGTTGTAGATGATGTCTCTAGCTTTCCAAATATACCAAGAGCATAAATTTATCATGCTTGAGCATTAAGTTTTGAAGAGATGAAGATGGCATGTCAAGACTGAAGTATAGGTCATTATCAAAGGAAAGCTTCATAGAAAATATCCAACCTTAGCATGAGATCTTGATTTACAGGTCCTCTTGCTTACAAATCTCATCTTAACCAAAGACTTACACAAACCTTTGGTACATCACACAAGAAATTCATCTATTGTCCAATTCATGATACCATTTATGGAGCATTATGCATAAAGCTTGGCTTCTATTTTGATAAAGATAAACTTTTGCTAACAACTCTTGCTTGGAACTTTCAACTTGTTTATTATGAGCACACTCCACCCCTACATTTCAGAAAAGCACCCCTATTACCCTTGAATCACTCCATTCATCACATTAGAACCATGGATTACATGAAACTACCATTTAGATTTCAACCAAACCTAAACTCCATAACTTTTGTTTATGATCAACTCTCAATTTCTCAATCTTTCCCTATAAAGAGAGGTCATTCCATTAGTTCAAAACATACCTCAAATCCCCCTCAAACTTAGAGAAACACATAGTGAGATTTTGAAAACTCCATTAAAGCTCCAAAGTCCATTTCTTCGAATTTATCATTCCTTGCAAGTTCATTGCAAACTAACCATCCCAACACCATCCACACACCATAAATGACCTTCTGTCTGTATTGATACCCACCTGTAGCATCAAAATCATACCATCCACTTTTCACTTTTTACACTTACAAGTTGATTTGGTCAGAAAGTTTGAGACACTTTCAAGGAAAAGTAGTTGTGTCATTACACTTCTGGGATTGCAAGGAAGCTAAAGAAACTCTTATTTAATTTATGGAAATGTGTTTGAAGGTGCAAAAGACATGTAATTGCAAGCTTCTCAAGTCATATTTAAAGCATGTGTTTTGATGAAGACAACATGGACATCAACATTCAAAGGATGTGCAAAAAGCTTATCAACATCATATAAAAGTCTTGAAGATTATTGAAGAATTATTGAAGAATCATCAAATGTCAAATGGTATAAATAATTCTTAATCTTGAATATAGATGTTCACAAAAATATGCATTCATAATCATATACATATCCAACATGTTTTCACTTAAGAAAAAATTTGTTTAAAATCTTTTTCAAAAAGAATTTTTGAAAATTAATTTTCAGGAACCGGTTCCTCCCTAACAGGGAACCGGGTTCCAAAACTTGTTCAAAAACATGTCCCTGGAATTTGTACCAGGAACCGGGTTGTACCAATAGGCGAACCGGTTCCTGCGTGATATTTTTGAAATCTGATTTATAACGTTCACTAAGAACCGGGTTCTGTCAGTGTCGGAACCGGTTCCTAGCGAACCAGTGCAGCTTTTCTTTTGTTTTTTAAACATTTTTCAAGTAGTACTCTTTCATGAATGCATTGTAACTTTTCATATGAATTGGCATGAATAAAGAGGTTCTTGTGACTTTATAAAATGCTGCAGATTTTCTTATTTCAAAAAACAATGCTTCAATTTTCAAATTAACAAATATACTTCTTCAATAAACAATTTTTCATCATTCACATTTGAATTCATACTTTCATGTGTTCATAATTTTGTGAACCTTGCCATATACACTTTCATTAAATCATTACAAGTTTCATACATACATTGTGAACATTTATATACATTGTTTGAGAATTGTTTTTATCTTGAAGAAGAAGATCAATTGAAGATTGATATTGCCATCCATCTATTTCAAATAAATCATTGTATTACTTAAAGAAATTATTCCCTTACTATCCAGGATTGTTGGAAGTAAGTGTTGTGATTTGAAGAGGATTGTTCTTCATTCACATTAGTGTTTGTTTGGTCTTAAAGGTGTTAAGAACCTTTGATCACCCTATAGGTTAGATAGTAAGCATAGGTTGTACAATCATTCTAACTATAGTGAAATCTCTTTCGTGTTGGAAAGGGGACTGGAGTACTCTCGGATTGTGAGGGGAACCAGGATATATCACCGTGTTCTTTACTTTTCCGCATTTATCGCTTTCATCACCATAATCAGGAAAAGATAAAGATATAATCAAAACCTTCAAACACTTAACCAAAAATTACTACCAAGCATTCTCATAAAACCAAATAAATTTTTATCTACCTAATTCATCCCCCCCCCCTCTTAGGCACTCTGAGACTTACAATTGGCATCAGAGCAAGTTATAGGTAACTTGTTCCTAAAGATCCAAAATGGCTTCCGCAAATCATCAACCAGTTTTCAGAGATGGTGGTAGTAACAACAAGCCTCCTCTATTCTGTGGTGAATATTTTGACTTTTGGAAAATACGCATGAAGGCGCATTTAGAAGCGCAAGGAGAGGAAGTATGGGATGCTGTTGAAAATGGTCCATTTATCCCGATATCGGTAATCAATGGCGTTGGTTCTGCAAAGCCCAAAACTGCATGGGACGACGATGATAAAAAGAAAGTTCTCTATGACAAAAAGGAAATAAACCTTCTTCAAGGTGCACTCAGTATGGACGAATTTTTCCGTGTCTCGAACTGCAAAACAGCAAAAGAAATATGGGATACCCTGGTTCAAACTCATGAAGGAACGGCTGAAGTAAAAAGATCAAGGCTAAATACCTTGAGTCAAGAATATGAACTATTTCGAATGCAGCCCGGAGAATCCATTCTTGACTTACAAAAGAGATTTGTGCATTTGACAAATCACTTAAATGCTCTTGGTAAAACCTTGACAAATGATGAACTCAACTTGAAAATCCTTAGATCATTGACTAGGGAATGGCAACCAAAGGTAACGGCAATCTCGGAAAAGAAGAGTCTCTCCGCAATGACTTCCGCTACATTATTTGGCAAACTTCAAGAATACGAAACGGAACTCGGTAGACTTGAAAAACATGAAAATTTAGAGAAGAAATCCAAAGGCATTACTTTGAAAGTTGATTCAAAAGAAAGTCAAGATAAAGATGCATCGGAGGAAGATGAAAACTTCTTGCTTCTTGTAAAAAGGTTAGGAAAATATTTTGGTCATAAAAATAATCTTCATAATGCTAACTTTGTCAAAAGGAAGAAATTTTATAATCATAAAGATAAAGAAGCCTCCACATCAACACAAGATGTCACATGTTATGAATGTGGAAAGCAAGGTCACATAAAGCCGGATTGTCCAAAACTCTCCAAGAAAAATGGATTCAAAGGCAAAAAGGAGTTCAAGAACAAAAAGGCTTATGTTGCATGGGAAGATAATGAGATAAGTTCTTCATCCGATTCGGAAAGCGACAAATGTGCAAATCTAGCATTAATGGCTTCACATCACTCCGACGATGAAGAAGAGGTTAGTAATGAATTTAATCTTTTTGATGATGATGTTCAAGATGCTATTGATGAACTCTTGAAAGAATGAAAAAGTTTATACAAAAAGGTGTCAAATCAAGAAAAAGAACTTCTAATTTGTTTAGAAAAAAATTGACACCATGACTAAAGATTTTGATCTTCAAAAACAGAATTTTATTAAAGAAAAAGAAAACTTTGCATGCTCCAAGTGTGAATCAAATGTCTTTCAAATTGTTCAATTGAAAAGAGTCATTGAATGATATGAAAAAGGACAAATAGGATTGGAAGGATTACTAAGCCAACAACGTTATCCAAATGATAAAAGGGGTCTTGGTTATGTGAATTCTAAGAAACCAAGTAATAATCCCACTGTTTTTGTAAAGGCTAGTAATAGTTCCAATCCCAAGAAAGTAGAAAAGAAGCAAGTTGTTCATAATCATCAAAAGAAAAAGGCTAATGTATCGAAAAAGAAAACATTTCCTAAGAAGAAATCTTATCCTTCTAGATATAGAAGTAACTTTGAACCTACTTGTTTTTATTGTGGTATTAAAGGCCATACGCCTAATGCTTGCTATGTTAGAAACTTTAGTATAACAAGTGGGCATTATGTGTGGGTGAAAAAGGGAACTAACTATGAAGGACCCAAGGCAACTTGGGTACCTAACAAAGAATAATTTGTTTGTGTAGATATGCTTGAAATCCACATCAAATGTTTGGTATCTTGATAGTGGATGTTCAAAGTATATGACAGGAGATGCACACCAATTTTCATATCTAGTACATAAAGCCAAAGGGTATGTCACCTATGGAGACAACACCAAAGGAAAGATTCTTGGCGTTGGAATAGTTGGCACACCTCCATCCATTCAAATTGAGGATGTTCTCTATGTTGAAGGATTAAAGCACAACCTTCTTAGCATAAGTCAACTTTGTGATAGAGGGTTCAAGATCAAATTCAACAAAGAAGAATGTCTTATTATGGATGAGGCAACCAATGAGGTAAAACTCAAAGGTATAAGAACTAACAATATTTTTATGATTACTTTAGATGATTTGTCTCTGAAGGTACAATGTCTTATGGTAAACAACAATGACGCTTGGTTATGGCACAAGAGGATTGCTCACATTCACATGGAGCACTTGAACAAATTAGTTAAGCATGACTTAGTTATTGGTCTACCAAAGATGAAGTTCATCAAAGACAAATTATGTAGCGCTTGCCAAAAGGGCAAACAGACCAAAACAACTTTCAAATCTAAGAATGTGGTGTCTACTACAAGGCCACTACAATTGTTACACATGGATCTCTTTGGTCCATCAAGGACAAAAAGCTTCGGAGGTAATGTATACACTTTGGTTATTATTGATGATTTTTTTAGATATTCTTGGACTTTGTTTCTTGTGCAGAAAAGTGATGCTTTTAAAGCTTTTAAGAAGTATGCTAAGCAAATCCAAAATGAAAAATCACTAAAGATTGTATCCATAAGAAGTGATCATGGTGGATGTTGTACCCCAAAATTTGCCCTCCCATATTCTTCAAGATTTGCAAAGAGCATGCTTCAAAATCTCCCAAAGGTTGCACAGTTCAATGGCCTCCTAACAGTCAAAAATTAGGGTTTTGGTTCTGGCAAAGAAATTGAAGTTTTCAAGGGTCCAAACAAGTCCCACATGCCTACAAACATGGTCAAGCATCCATATGCCAAGTTTCAAGACTTACATCACAAAACTGCACAGTCAAAAACCCTAATTGCTCAACAGTCAACTGCAGGGGCAAAATGGTCATTTGACAGTCAAAAGTTCAAATTTTTGGTCAACATCTTATTTTGAAGCCACAAACATCATTTGATCAATTCTTGATCATGATTCTCAAGGCATGGCTCAAAAAGTCTCAAGATGCAAAAGTCTCCATATTTGGACAGTTGAAAAAGTCAACTGTAACTTGACCAAGGCATAACTTCCACATGGTTTATCAGAAAAATTCCATCCGAAGCTCATTTTGAAGAGAAATACATTTCCTACAACTCCTCTTCACACTTCAAGTCCAAGAAATTCTCTCATAAAAAGTTATTAATCTCAACATTATAGGTCATTTTCAAAAGTCAACAAAAAGGCACTTTACGTTAAAGACCATAACTTGAGATTGGTAAATCAAAATGACATGGGACCAAAGGCATTGGTTATAAGACTTCAAGACCTTTCCAAAATGTCCAAGAACATGATCAAAGCTTAAAATTTGAGCAAGATATGCCTTGTGGAAGTTGGGAAAGTTTTGGGAATTTTGAAAAGTCAACTTTGCTTCAAATGCCTCAAAATTGCTAATGGGCCACAATTTCTTCCAAGAATCATCACCCAAAAGCTATGCACGACCCATTGACTTTAAAGGGAGTTATTTTTATCATTTTTTATTAATTATTTGAATTATTATTATTATTAGTTCATTTAATTAAAATAAAATATGACAAAAATAGAAAACCATGTTTTCCAATCCCTTTTTGCAGCATATTCTCTCCATAAAACCTCAAGATTTCGTGCATCACTAATATGGAAAGATTTGGCCATGATTGGTATCAAAAGGGCATGAAAAAGATTGAAAAGATTACATTAAAAATCAAATATTTGATTCATGAATGCAAAGGTTTTTGGTTTGGATTTTCACCCTAATTCATTCCACATATAAGCACAAACCTAAACCTAATGCAAAGAACCTGAAAGCTGCGCCTCAGACCACAAACAAACTTTGCATTTTTTGTCAAAAAGTTCAAAACTGAAAACACAGCTAGAGGGCGTTTCAAGGCAAGAGAACAATTCCATTACATTCCTGAGACATCAAGGAAGCTTCCTGAATCAAAACCACAGTCTCTAACCTCAAGAATCGGTAGAATGAGGCCGCCCTGTTCTTGACATTTTTCATATTCGTGTTTTAATTTATACGCATCATCCTTGCATTTTTCTTGTTGATTTATACTAATATGGTTGTTCTAAATCTGTTGGCATCATTTAATTGAGTTTTTGTGCCCTGTACACGAATCCACCATGGGAGCTCGTTAGGGTTGCAGAGATGTGAAATTGGGGTTTCTTGCATAAGAAAAAATTAGGCAGCAAGACCAGGACCATTGAACTCAGTGCATCCATACGAATTAAGTCCACATGTCGCGCTCAATTTATGACCAACGGTTTTCTATTCGCTATTTTTTGGTGTTTCAGATTGTGGGGGTTTAAAACCCCCGCTATCTAGTTTTATTTTTCAGGCGAAATAAAGAACAAGTGGAGAAGAAGATGAGTTGTAAGCACACGGTTGGCTGATTCAAAAGCTTGGCGCGTGTTTTTGTGTTTTACGTCACTAATCCTTATTTTTATTATATTAATTGTTGTCCATCATAATGACAAAGTTGCTAAACAGCTCAGTTGGTGGAAAGTGTTGTTGGCAAGCCTTGGGACCTGGGTTCGATTCCCAGGTCCCCCATATTTCCTTCTATTTTTTCTTATAACATGATTAGGTATCCCACACGCCCAGAAGTCCACCATACAACTCCATGCCTTGGCTTGCCAAGTATCCCAGGAGATGAATCCAAGGGCCATGATAAGAGTTCCAGGATACACGCTAGTCAACGCATGCGCACGTAATCAGAAGAAGTCAAAAAGAGGCCTGACTATGGTGGGCCAAATTGCTCAAACATACCTTCAAAAGGGTCAACCAACCCCCTTGTGTGCATTTTCTTTCCTTTACTCTTTTCTTTTTTTATTTTGCTTTAATTATTTTCTTTTTATTCTTTAAATTAATTTTTATAATATAAAAAATACAAAAAAACAGAAAGTCAAAAATAAAAATATATTTATTTATTATTTAATGTACTAATGTTTTTATTTTGTAAATAAATTTGATAATTAATTTAGCTTTAAATTAGGGTTTTAACTTTAACTTCTTTTCTTAAATAAATTAAAAACATAAAAATTAGGGTTTCTAGCTTTTTATTCCTTTTTTCAATAATTAAAATTTCTTCTTATTATTATCAATAATTAATTATTTTTATAAATAACTTGTAATTAAATAATTAGGTTAAAACTAGGTCAAACTTAAACACATTTTTAATAAATTAAAAATAGTTTAGAATTAGGATTTTAATTCCATTTAATTTTCTTATTAAATTCCATAAATACAAAAACTCCAAAAAAATAAGTTCTTGCTTTTATTTAATTTAATTAATGTACGATTTCGATTTAATATCTTTAAAAGGGTCCAACGCCCTCGCATTCGATTATAATTTCTTTCGCGCATGTATTTTATTTCTTTCTATGTAATGTACTTGCCCCAAAGCCTTGTAATAGATTAATTAGGATATTTACTTTCCGCATTTTATTTTATTCAAATCGGGTCTTGGATTAATTTGGCGATGTAGACCCGCGCCTTTGTAATAGCGTAGGACTTTTAAATTCCGCATCTTTTAACTGTTAATAACTTGCATGAAAGAATGAATGCCAAAAATAAAAACAAAGCGTAGATCACCAATGCATGAACAAGACAAATATAACTGAAAATGACACACAATTCACACACCACCCCTAGGGTACGCCTCACTGTTGCCTTGCCCCTCGAAACGTGGTCGTCGAGTAGAGGACGTTTTAGTAAGTCCTCATGTCCATGAACATGGCATGAGGGTAGCTTCTAAGGTGTCTTCCTATTGCTCTGGTGACCACAATGCCCCGAACCCTTGAATTGACCCGAATACCTCCAACGGTGGTGCTACCTACCTCTCAATGGTGGGATGGCACTATCTTAAGGACATTTACACAGACGAATTCCTTAGGGTAGGTAGATGACTCGTAGATACTTGCTCTAATTCAAAACAAAACAAAAACTTCTTTTCACACCGACACTTTCCAGAAAGCTTTCAAAAACAACTTTTCAAACACTCTTGAGGACTGATACAAGAGTCGAACTGAAATTTTAAACGAAACTTTTTTAAACCCACAGTTGAAAAGCAAACAAACATTTTGAAAACACAAATGAGCAAGTATCTAAGAGCCCATGGATAACCATGGATAGAAAGGGTGTTAACACCTTCCCTTTCTATAAATCTACCTCCCGAACCGAGAACTAATCTCAATAAGGAATTTTTCTGTGCTTTTGTCCTTTCCATTTGGAGAAAATAAAAGACGGTGGCGACTCTTGCTTCCACGACATTTCGTGAACCAGCGTTAAACAGTCAGTTCCAGATCCACCGATCACAGTGGAGAATTCCAAAATGCACAATTTGAAGAATTCTGTGAAGAACATGGTATCTCTCATAATTTTTCAGCACCTAGAACTCCACAACAAAATGGAGTAGTTGAAAGAAAGAATAGGTTTCTAGTGGAACTTGCAAGAACAATGCTTAGTGATGCAAATCTTCCTAAATATTTTTGGGCGGATGCGGTTAGTACGGCATGTTATGTTGGAAATCGAGTTATCATTAGACCTATAATAAAGAAGACTCCATATGAACTCTTCAAAGGAAGAAAGCCAAATATTGCTCACTTTCATATCTTTGGATGCAAGTGTTTTGTTCTTAACAATGACAAAGACAATCTCGGTAAGTTTGACGAGAAATCCGACGAAGGTATATTTCTTGGTTATTCTCTTTATAGTAAAGCATATAGAATTTATAATAAAAGAACTTTAACTATTGAAGAATCTATGCATGTATCTTTTGATGAAACTAACCCCTCTAAGGAGGAAGTAGTAGTATGTGATGATGATGATCCTATAGATTTACCCTCGGAAGAACTTTCAAATGATCAAGTTGTGAAATCACCGGAAAATCAAGAAAACATTGTACAACAAGATTCAAACATCAATGATCTACCAAAAGAATGGAGAACTCATAGAGACCATCCTATTGACAAAATTATTGGTGACATTAGCCAAGGAGTATCAACAAGATTAAATCTAAAAGATGCCTGCTTAAACATGGCGTTTGTTTCTCAAATTGAACCTACCAAAGTTGATGAAGCCTTAGGAGATAATCAATGGATTATTGTTATGCAAGAAGAATTAAATCAGTTCGAGAGAAATCAAGTTTGGGAAATTGTTCCTAGACCAAGTGGTAAACACATCATAGGTACCCGATGGATGTTTAAGAACAAACTTGATGAGAATGGTCTAATTGTTCGAAACAAAGCAAGGTTGGTTGCCCAAGGCTACAATCAAGAGGAAGGAATCGACTTTGAAGAAACATTTGCTCCGGTTGCAAGGTTAGAAGCTATATGTCTTTTACTTGCTTATGCTTGTTCATTAAATTTTCAGCTTTTTCAAATGGACGTCAAAAGCGCATTCTTGAATGGATACATCAATGAAGAAGTCTATGTCAAACAACCTCTGGGATTTGAAGACTTCAAACATCCTACACATGTCTTTAAGTTGAGAAAGGATCTTTATGGCTTAAAGCAAGCACCAAGAGCATGGTATGATAAACTTAGCAATTTTTTGTGTGAAAAAGGTTTCGAAAAGGGTAAGGTTGATAAAACCTTGTTCATTAAGAAAATCCAAAGTAACACTTTATTGGTTCAAGTCTATGTTGATGATATCATTTTTGGATCGACTAACAAAGAAATGTGTGAGGAATTCTCATTGATGATGCGAGGAGAATTCGAGATGTCTATGATGGGAAAGATGAACTACTTTCTTGGACTACAAATCAAGAACTAGAAGATGGAATCTTCATCAACCAATCTAAGTATTGCAAAGAATTATTGAAAAAGTTTGATATGGACAACTGTAAAGCAATGAATACTCCAATGGGCTCCGGTACATATGTTGATCAAGATGAATCCGGTACTCCAATTGATATTACAAAATACCGAGGTATGATTGGTTCCTTATTGTATTTGACGGCAAGCCGTCCTGACATCATGTTTAGTGTTTGTCTTTGTGCTCGCTTTCAAGCAAATCCAAAGGAGTCACACCTCATGGAAGTTAAAAGGATCATGAAGTATCTAAAAGGATCAACCAATGTCGGCTTATGGTATCCTAAAGGTAGTATCTGCACTTTAATTGGTTATTCTGACACGGATTATGCAGGTTGTAAAACTGATCGTAAAAGCACAAGTGGTACTTGTCACATTATTGGAAATGCATTAGTATCATGGGCTTGTAAAAAGAAAGCATGTGTTGCTCTTAGCACGGCCGAAGCAGAATACATAGCAGCAGGTAGTTGTTGTGCACAAATTCTTTGGCTCAAGCAACAACTCCATGATTACGGACTTGATCTCGGATGCATTCCTCTTCGATGCGACAATACAAGTGCTATCAATATTACAAAGAATTCGGTCATGCATTCAAGAACCAAACATATAGATATTCGACATCATTTTCTCCGTGATCATGTACTTAAAGGAGATGTCGAAGTCACTTTTGTGGATACTCATAACCAACTCGCAGATATCTTCACAAAACCGCTTGCTCGAGAACCATTCTTCAAAATCCGAAGAGAACTTGGTATTTTTGATGAAGGTGATATCTAAATGTTTCTCATAAGATGCACGTCGTAATTTTTTAAATAAATAAATTTGCTTCACTCTTTTTCCCCATCCTTTTTGATGTTAATAAAGGGGGAGAAGAATTTGCATATGTGTTGTTTTGTTTCAAAGAAATTGCAGGCCCAAATAACTATCAAACTCACTCCAAAATTCAAAGAATCATGGACTTAGGGGGAGCATACAATTTAGGGGGAGCCTTGCATTTGCTCAACATGTTTGCTACACAAAACAACATACAACATTTCAAGAATTGTTTTCAAGACTTGGTTGTCATCATCAAAAAGGGGGAGAATGTAATTGCAAGCTTCTCAAGTCATATTTAAAGCAAGTGTTTTGATGAAGACAACATGGATATCAACATTCAAAGGATGTGCAAAAAGCTTATCAACATCATATAAAAGTCTTGAAGATTATTGAAGAATTATTGAAGAATCATCAAATGTCAAATGGTATAAATAATTCTTAATCTTGAATATAGATGTTCACAAAAATATGCATTCATAATCATATACATATCCAACATGTTTTCACTTAAGAAAAACTTTGTTTAAAATCTTTTTCAAAAAGAATTTTTGAAAATTAATTTTCAAAAACCGGTTCCTCCCTAACAGGGAACCGGGTTCCAAAACTTGTTCAAAAACATGTCCCTGGAATTTGTACCAGGAACCGGGTTGTACCAATAGGGGAACCGGTTCCTGCGTGATATTTTTGAAATCTGATTTATAACGTTCACTAAGAACCAGGTTCTGTCAGTGTCGGAACCAGTTCCTAGCGAACCAGTGCAGCTTTTCTTTTGTTTTTTAAACATTTTTCAAGTAGTACTCTTTCATGAATGCATTGCAACTTTTCATATGAATTGGCATGAATGAAGAGGTTCTTGTGACTTTATAAAATGCTGCAGATTTTCTTATTTCAAAAAACAATGCTTCAATTTT
The DNA here is from genome assembly GCA_948472305.1 of Vicia faba. Taxonomy (NCBI): domain Eukaryota; kingdom Viridiplantae; phylum Streptophyta; class Magnoliopsida; order Fabales; family Fabaceae; genus Vicia; species Vicia faba. Next base: position 846,703,666 of record OX451735.1, on the reverse strand, counting down.
CAAATTAACAAATATACTTCTTCAATAAACAATTTTTCATCATTCACATTTGAATTCATCCTTTCATGTGTTCATAATTTTGTGAAACTTGCCATATACACTTTCATTAAATCATTACAAGTTTCATACATACATTGTGAACATTTATATACATTGTTTGAGAATTGTTTTTATCTTGAAGAAGAAGATCAATTGAAGATTGATATTGCCATCCATCTATTTCAAATAAATCATTGTATTACTTAAAGAAATTATTCCCTTACTATCCAGGATTGTTGGAAGTAAGTGTTGTGATTTGAAGAGGATTGTTCTTCATTCACATTAGTGTTTGTTTGGTCTTAAAGGTGTTAATAACCTTTGATCACCCTATAAGTTAGATAGTAAGCATAGGCTGTACAATCATTCTAACTATAGTGAAATCTCTTTCGTGTTGGAAAGGGGACTGGAGTACTCTCGGATTGTGAGGGGAACCAGGATATATCACCGTGTTCTTTACTTTTCCGCATTTATCGCTTTCATCACCATAATCAGGAAAAGATAAAGATATAATCAAAACCTTCAAACACTTAACCAAAAATTACTACCAAACATTCTCATAAAACCAAATAAATTTTTATCTACCTAATTCACCCCCCCCCCCTCTTAGGCACTCTGAGACTTACAAGACATACTCCGTTTGATATAATTTTCATATTTCTAACTCTACCATCCAAGCAGAATTTATGTTCATTCCTCTGGCCATTATGTTTGTTATGATGTGGGGAATGAAAGCCCCATTAAAATGGGCATTAATTCATCTTGTGTGCAATTTAATTTCATTTTTGAAATTTTAGGATTTTTTGGATTTGTTTGAAATTCGTAAGTTAAAGTTAATATAAATAAAAACTAATGTTATATTTGAATTTTTTTATGAAATTCTAAGTAAGATGTTATATTCACACGTTTGATTTGGTACAAAAATAAGAAAGTTACATTTTTTGAAAAAATGAAGTTACAATAACGATAACACGAGGAAGAAGATGAAGTTTGTATTTTCCATTTTCCATAACTCACTTTCATACTTGTATATTTGGATGCATGAAAATTAATGAATTGACATTGCGTCCCATGGTTAATACGCTGGTTTGTGTGTTTATGTGTGAAACAAAGGGTCTGGGGTTTTAATCTCCCTTGCCCGAGACCTTTTTGTTTATTTTTTTAAAAACCATTTTAAAACATGTTTTGATATTTTATCAATTGGATGTATGTTAGGTCAATCTACAATGTGTGGCCCAATGACTAGTCTTTTGAGCTGCAACCTCAAGGTCGGAGATTTAACCCCTTTAACCAACAAAACCTTATTTTTATCACTTATTTTACTTAATTTTCTTTCTTCTCTATTTCTTTTCTATTTTATTCTATTAACCTTTTAGCTTATTTCTTTATTTTTCTCTCTTGATTTTATTACATCAAAATCAATATCTTAAAAAAAACATCAATTTTTTTTATATATGTAATATAAGAACATAATATGTTCTAGATTTTACATCCCTACTTTTTAGTTTGCTTCAAATACATCATCAAATGAGGGTTATTTTTTTGTCCAACTATTACTTTTTTACAACTACATTTATTTTTTGATCCACATCAAGCTATATAATTCTTTTCAAAAGGGTTGGTTGACATCAAAAGTACATTTTTGGTACCAATTTCTAATTTCAAATATTTGTCCACAAACTAATCTAATTTGCCTACAAATAAAAGTAGATGACTATCATTATTTTTATTCACTTTTACACATTATGTACCAACTATCATATTTATGTCACTTCAAGGACTCTACACTTTTTCTCAATTTTCCCTCCCATCACTTATTTTGAATTTTATTTTCCCTCTACTCACTTACTTCAAATATATTAAGGTATTTGCTCTCTTTTCTCAAATTATATTATCTCATTTCATCATCAATCTTTCTCAAATTCTTTCTATGCACATACTTTGTTTTTTTTAAATCAAAGAAGAACATAACTAATTTTTAGTATATTTCTATTTATTTTGCCTTTTACTTTAAATAATTAAATTTATTTTTTCTCTTTTTGTTTACAAAATGTATTCGCTCATTTCATATCTCCTATCTTTATGTTCTTTTAAAAGAACACATATAAATAATTTATATTTTATTCTTATTTTCAAGAGTAAAAAGATTTCTTACATATATGTTTTCACTAAAAAAATCTACCACTTTCATTAATTATGTGTAATTTTTTTGATTAATATATCAATAAAATTTAGTTTTAATTTTTCTTCAGGTTCATAAGATTTTCTGCAAAGGTACATCAACTGTTCATATATTATATGTTATTTATTTGTATTTATGAATAAATAAATTTAGATTTTATTTGCTTATATGTTAATTTTTTGTTAATGTATCTATACAATTTTCTCATATGTCAATTTTTTTATCCAGATTCATAAGATGACAAATTCTGCAAAGATATGTGAAATATTCATATGTCAAAAGTATGTCAAATATTTATATTTAAAAACTTATGCAGGTTCATAAAGTGACAAATTCGAATGGTTATGCTTAGACCATCTCAAGCGGTAGTTTGTTGGGATTGGTTACTCAGCATCACATATTTTAAAAGTTATTACAGACCAAGACAGGAAATATTCAAAAGATAAATTACTGATTGATGAAAGTAATGGGAACGAAGTCTTTCGCATCTCAGTTGTTTAGTCCCCCTTCAATGGTTGGAAAGATCCAATCTTCAAAATTTCCTCCTTCTTCATCATCTTCTAAAGCATGAACCCCATGGTGAGTGATCTTTAAAGGTGGTCCTCTAGCCCGGGAGCGACGCACAGCTTTCTGGCTAGCAGCAGTGAAACCCAATCCGAACTTGTCTGTCTTGTGAGGAAAATCTGGTAGCTGACCCCACACTGTACTTCCTCCCTCCTTGATTACAGCCTCCGCATCTTTAAGGGATGACATCCGGGACACAGGCTTCGTAATGATAGGCACATCAGTCATCGTCTTTGCTACTGCGACCTCAGGAGAAACCTCTTCAAAGTGTTGGAAAGGTGTTTCTATGAATTCGCCGTCTAACTCCACATAGCGGAAAGAGTTAAGGTGGCTTATCATATACTCCTCCTCACCATGAACTGTTATAATCTTACCCTGGACTGGGTACTTTAGCATCTGGTGTAGAGAAGAAGTGACTGTCCCAGCGTTGTGGATCCATGGCCTTCCCAACAAGCATGAATATGAAGGACGGATGTCCATCACATAAAAAGTAGAGTTAAAAACTTCCGTACCCACTTTGATTGGTATGTCCACTTCTCCGTGAACCATCCGCTTAGAACCGTCGAAGGCTCTAACAATGATATTACTGGGTTTTAAAGTCAAACCTTCACAGTCTAGCCTGTCCAGTGCTTTCTTTAGTAGGACATTTAAGGATGAGCCGATATCAACCAGAATATGAGCAAGTGTGGTTCCTTTGTACTCTACTGAAACATGCAGCGCATCATTATGCTTTCTTCCCTTGGACGTTAAATCGGCATCAGAAAAGCCCAGACCATTGTCGGCTGTAAGGCTGGCTACACACTCTTGAAACTGATCTGCAGAAGTTTCTTGAGGCACATGCACCGTCTTCAGGAATTTGATCAAGGCTTTGGCATGAGCCTCGGAGCAGAGCAATAGAGCCAGCATATAGATTTTTGAAGGGGTTTGCCCCAACTGCTCTACGACATCATAGTCGCTCTTCTTAATTATCTTTAAGATTTCCTCCATTTCCTTTTGGGTGGTCTCGGGGATAACCAAAGCTTAAGCCCTCGTCCTGACGGGCGCTTCTTCGATTCCCTTACCTTTATCAGCAATAACAACAGAGGGTTCAACTTCGGGAGTAACAATTTCTTCAATCACTGGATTTTGCACAAATATCTTGACAGGCACAAAAGCATTTAAGGGTCCGAAGACTGCCCGTGGAGGAGCAATCTCCGAAGAGAAGATTCTTTCGCTATGAGTTATCTTACTAGTCCCCACAATATTTTCCACATCAAGAGTTTCTTCATCGGAATTTTCTTGGACTGATTCGATCTACTTGACACCATGGTAGAAGATCTCTCCTCCATAATTCCATGGTATCGTCTTGTTGGACTTATATGGGATAGGCCCTGGCATGGTAATCTTCAGCGGTACAAACTTAGGATCAGGCGTAATCTTAACAGGACTTTTGCAGGTCTTGGAAAGATTGTCGGAAATGGTGATTATAGCAATGTCATTGATTGGAGTAACAGGGATAACATGAGTGATAGTAGCAACATGAGTTTTCTGAAAGAGTATTTCTTGAGTATCCATCAGGCGTTGGATACTTGATTTCAACAGTGGGCAGTCGGATTGCAAGGTTGAACAGAAGTAACAGTCTTTTTCACATCCCGGGAAGATCTCGGCTTTCAACAAATTCATTTTAATCATTGACAACAGGGTCATTAATTCATCAACAACGGTAACATGAAAATCTTCCACAATTGCATGGACATTATGACCATGTTTTGGCATAGGAGCGGATATCACATTAGGTTTTTCGGGAGCATCAAACTCTACCTCCTTGGCATCTATCAAATTTGGATCTTGTTTTTAAGGGCCCAACAGTTGTTGGTGTCATGCCCTACACTGTCCGAATGGTATGCACATTTTGCATTTGAATGATAGTAGGGAGAAAAGGTATTTGGGTTTTTTGGCGCCTCTTTCAAGTTGGTAAGGTTCAGCTTTAACATATGAGAGAGGACTTGAGCTGGTGTCATATTGATCCGAGTGAATTGCCGTTGTGGCCTTTCCACCCTATTCTAGTTAGCCCTAGGTTGACTGCTTCGAGGTTGATCGGTTGAAGAGTTCTAAATCATCACAGCCCCCACCGTTGGTCGGCGCTCCTTTCTTCCCTGATTTCTCTGGGAATAAACAGCAGAAGCTTCTTTCTTGGCTGGGAAGGTCTTCTTGACAGCAGTGGAAGCAGTTGCATCTTTCTGAATTTTACCACTCTTGATGCCAGCTTCAACCCTTTCACCCATCAGTATTAATTCGGTGAACCCTACAGATGAGCTCCCGATTAAATGATTAAAGAATGGACCTGACATGGTCCCCAAAACATGTCAACCAGCTCTCTATCCGACAACGGTGGCTGCACCCTTCCAGCCAAATCTCGCCACTTTTGGGCATACTCCTTAAATCCCTCATTAGAGGCCATACCCATACTCTGTAGTTGAGTACGAGTAGGCACTAAATCCGTGTTGTATTTGTATTGTTGGTAGAAAGCGGCATCTAGGTCCTCCCAGTTATGAACATCAGATCTCTCAAGTTGATAGAACCAGTCCAATTGCGTACCTGACAAGCTATCTTGAAAAAAGTAGACCCATAGATCCTTATCAGAAGAGTGAGGTTGGATCTTTCTGACGTAGGATCTCAGATGCATCTTCGGACAGGACAAACCGTCATATTTAGAAAATGTAGGTACTTTGAACTTGGGAGAAATGACGATCCCAGCAACCAAACCTAGTTCTTCGAAATCCAACCCGGGAACCCTTTGTACTTCCATGGCCTCCAACCGTTCTTCCAGATTTTTATACTTATCGTCCGCAGGGGGATACTGCTGCTCTGAGTAATCTTCCTCCTCTTCTTCCTCTTCCTCTTCAGCTTCAGACTCGGAGGGCATTGCAACTCCTTTACCTTTACTAACCCCTTCATCAGACGTCGAGGGGAACTCGAGGACCTTTCTAGCCTGGCTCTCAAACCTTCTTCCCATAGTGGCCATACCAGTCCTTTTCTTCTTTTTCTCTTTATCTTTCTCTTTCTCCAACAGTGCTTTAAGGTTCTCTTGACCTTTGCTAAGGTCATAAGGAGTTGTTGGAATTGTGAATTTTGCGCTTGCAGATCTTTAACCGTCTGCTATATATCCATCTTGCTGAAATAAACAACAAAAAGATAAGGAAACCTGGCGTGAAGACCTGTTTATGCATATGATGAATGATATGTTATTCATGTAATGCATTCAAGGATTCAGAAATTCAAATTTGTTGCAAACAAAACGAACACACGTCTTATTAATAAGAAGAAATTTGTTAGTACATAAATGGCCTATGGGAAAAATATTACAAAATTCTTAATGTAAAAAGACATTGCGCATCCTTTTTGGTGCGATGTAAGTGTTGAGAGTCTCCTCTTCATGAAGTCGGCGGGTAAGTTCCAAAACCTTCTTCTCACTGGCATAGAAGCTGGCTTCAAAAGTATTATATTCTTCCTTGAGATGTATCCAACTCCTTTGCAATTCTTCCAATGATGTTGGCATGTCAGGATGTAGGAGGGTGTATGGAACCTCTCCTTCCATAACAGGCTCTTTGATCACGGGGAGAATGTGAAGGTAAGTCATCATAAGACTCTGGGCGCGGGTTTGTACCCACTTGAGATAAGGCTCAAGGGGGATGGAATTCTTGTGTCCCAGTGTCTTACTATCCACTTTGTTGGGCATCCTCCAAGCTCGGATAAACCTTTGTCGAAGTTCTTGAGCGTTGTTGTCGAAGTCAAAAACCAAGTCAGGAATTAGCATGTCGTGAGGGCCATCCCTTCGAGCATAACCAAATTGCCTCAGAGCTAAACAGGGGTTGTAGGTAATGCCTCCCCTAATGCCAAGTAGTGGGACATTAGGGAACTCCCCACAACGATCAATGATGATGACATTTTCTCTGGACTGAGAACACCAATGAACATCAGAATGTGTTAGGGTCATCAACCGTTGTGACCACCTTAAACCCTGCTCATTCTTCAAAACTGATTGGGGAAGGTGAGAAATAAACCACCTTGCTAGAAGAGGAGTACAACACATGAGAACACCTTTTTTCCTCATTGTTCGTGTGTAAAATGAGTGTAGGATATCCCCAAGCAATGTAGGCATAAGATTCCGCGATATGAAAATCTTGACAGCATTCACATCTATAAGTTGATCAGGGTTTAAGAACAAGACCAACCCATAGATGAGAAGTGCTACGATATCCTCAAAAGCTTGTAGATCTAGAGAATTCTAGCAGTCTTGTGCCTTCTCAAACAGAAACTTTGCCAAGAAACCCTTGACACCACTTCTGGTTTCCCAATGACCCTTGATATCAGATGGTTGCAAGTGTAATGCTTGAGCAACATCTTCAAGCTTTGGTTCTCTTTCCGTACCATTGTAGGGTAGTTGATGAAGAATAGGAATCCTCAGGAGTTGAGAAAATTCCTCCAAAGTAGGTACTAGTTGGTAATCAGGGAATGTAAAGCAATGGTGTAGGGGGTCAAAGAACTCGAAGAGAACTTTCACCATGTCTTCTTCAATGTTGGAGTTGACCAAGTTGAGAAGTCTACCATGTCTTTCACTGAAAGGAGAATTCTCTGGAATCTTGGAAGTAAGCTCCTTGAGTTGAGGAGGAATTCTCATAAGGTTGACTTGAATTGTTTTCCTGCGAAGAGATTCCATGACCTACAAAACAAGAACAAAAATGAAGATCCAAACCCTTGAGATGGTTAGTGGATGCATATGATTCTTTATGATGTTCATGATGTATGCACAAGCATATGTACAAGTAAATCACACAAGATCCTAGTTTCAGGCTTGCATGAGGTTTCATAGGTATGTACCCTCTTGAAGTTAGTTGGCTCAACCTGTCCTATAAATAGTAACCGGGTTCTAAGGAGCTCAATATCACTGGATTATTTTTTGTGTTCATTGTTTTGGTTTAGCCACTTAACTGGCGACCAAAATATTCCAAGAAAACAACCCTCAATGAGTGTAGTATCGAGTATCTACCAACTTCGAACTGCACCAAAGTCGATCATCTCACTACCCCTAAAAAGGCCAAGATGGTCAAGTAAGGTTCTAAGAGTTCATTAGTGCTTCATGACATCACTCAGCGGCCTCGTATTCTCTTTGATTGACTCAAAGGCTACTAGTACCCACAAATATGTCGCACTAATATAGATATTGTTTCAACCATGTCGGTATACCCCACACAGTTTCCACAACGTATTGCTATTTACCTATGAATGTTTCCCAAATCCGGGTGGAGGATTCAAGCCCAAACAATAGGACCAAGTGTAAAACAATCAAAGAAAACAAGATAATCATGCAAAGGTGATCTAAACCCTAAGGTTACTCCACTTTTAAAGATTTCCCCAGCAGAGTCGCCAATTCTGTGATACGATGGGAGAACTGACTAGAGGTTTTGCGTTTGTGTTCGCAAATGTTTCGGTTTAGCAAGAGTCACCACCGACTTTTTATTTTATCCTAAGGAAAGGTCAAAAAGCACAAGAAAGACCTTTGAGATGTTTTCTTGGGTTCATGAGTAGATTATGAAAAGGGAAGATGCAAGCACCCTTTTCATCTATGGTTATCCATGGGCTCTTAGTTACTTGTTTAGATCACTTGCCTTTGCTTTTCAATTGTTTGAAATGGTGCTTTGTGTGTGGTTTTGAAAGATGTTTTGAAAAGAGTCCATCATTGTGGCAACCTTTGTAATGATTCTTGTTTGAATGCATACAAAGGTGTTTTTTCTTTTGAAAAGATTTCAATGTTTGAAAGTTTTGATTTGGGAAATGATTTGAATTTGTGTTGTGAAGTGTGTTTGAAAATAGCAAGGATGTTTTGCAAGCTTTTGATCAAGTAACTAAGAGTTATCTATCCTATTTTACTCAAAGATCTTTCCTATATGTTTTTAACCCTTTTGACAGTGTTGTTTCACCATTGCATTTGGTGAACAACCTTGTATTAGGATGTTAAACGGGACAGGTGTGGGTCATCGTATAGACCATGATAGCAATTGTGTTAGGTATTTTTGGCAAATTTTTGAGAGACTTGATCATTTTTGTTTAGGCAACCAAGATAGCGTCATCGAGGGACTATGATCTTTTGTTTTGTTTTTGTTTTGCCAAAATACCCAACATGCATAACATGGCCCATTTTTAAGGCAACAAGTGGATTGTAACCCTAGGGGTGCAAGTGTGCATTGTGTTTGATTTTCATGCATTTTTGTCTTTGATTAGGTCAAGCTACTTGTTGATTTTGATTTTTTTGCATACAAACCCTAATATCTAATCATGACATAATTGAAAGCATAAAGTGCGAGAATTAAAAGTCTAAGCTATTACAACATGATTATGGGGATGGGGGTACAATCTTTGAATGGGAGTGTATTTGACAAGAAATATAAACCCTAATTTACTATTACATCCAGATTGAATTCAAATGCATAAATAAATGGACAATATTTAAATAGACAAAATAAACAAATATATCAAATAATATGAATTATGCAAAAAGGTTTTTGTTTATTTTCTAAGTATGTAAAAATATTTAATGTGAAAAATAAAGAAATAAATAAAAAGATTAATTTTATTTGGTTAAGGGTAAAACCCTAATTTCTTTAAGAAAGTAAATATATTGGTTATTTTATTTATATACAATAAAAATAAAATAGTATGTGTAAAAAAATAAAATATATTTAGAAAAAAAAGTATTTTTAAGTATAAATAATAATAAAAGTAAATATATATATATATATATATATATATATATATATATATATATATATATATATATATATATATATATATATATATATATATATATATATATATATATATATATATATATATATATATATATATATATATATATATATATATATATATATATATATATATATATATATATATATATATATATATATATATATATATATATATATATATATATATATATATATATATATATACAAAAATATGTATATATATTAAATATGATAAAATAAAAATAAAATATATACAAAAATAAAATATTTAGAAAAATATTTTTAGTGTGAATAAAAATAAAGAACAAAAATAAAAGTATAATTTATATATTTTTCAAGTTTTGGATAAATAAGATAAAAGTAAATAAATTGCTTTTTATGTTATAAAAATAAAAATAAAATGCAAAATAAATGTGAAAACATTATAAAATATTTTTGAATATTTTTTATATTTGGAAATAAATAAATAAAATCAGAAATGAAAATAAAAATTCAAAAATATAAAATAACAAGAAATTGGGCCAGGGGGTGCAAAAATGAAAAAGGGAGGTGCCAATAGTGAGCGGGCCAAGCCCAACCCAAACCAGCTTCATCTTCAACCTTCAGACTTTGAAAATGCGCGCGCCCTGTTTCAGCTGACTTCGTGTAGGGCAATGTAGAGCTTTTCAACAAGGCTTGAGATGTCTGGGAGCTTGCTTGGACTTCACTTGACCTTCTCCAATAGCCTGCTTGCCTTGAATGTCCTTGAATCAGCCTATAAAACTCAACATGCACAAGCTCAAAATGAAAATGGCAAACTTTGTAAATGGAGTTACAGTTGGTGTTTGGGGGTTTGGGATAGCTTAGATGGATGGAATGAAAAGTGTTTGAACAGGTTTTGGCCAAAACGCACGAGCCAAATGAGTTATGGAAATCAAGTTGCAGGTTCTGCCCTGTTTTGCCAATGGGATGTGATTTCTGGCTATGGGGTGTTTAGAGGCTCAAGCAATCGTGTTTCTGGCTATGAGGTGTTTAGAGACTCAAGCAATCGTGCTTCTGGCTCAAAGGGGTGTGAGAAATATGTTCAAACTGTTTGCATAAGTTTATCTTGGCTGGTGTTCAAGTTCTCAAGTGTTTTGCATATTTCTTGTATATGAAGCAAAAGTGGGAAAAAATGTATAGCAGGCCTGTACAGGCTATCCACCACCCTGCACACTTTGCCCTTGGCCCCTCCAGTTTGTGGATTTGATTAGCTGCCTGAGATCTTGGACCAATGCTCAAAGATTGTGGTTTGACATAAAGCACATTTAAACAAAAATGGAAATGTACCTTTTTCTACTTAAGGCTTAATTTTGTGTACAATGTCCTAATGACCAAAACAATAGCTTAGACCAATGGATTTGCATTAAATTATTGAGTGTGAAATGGTTTAGAGGCCTGAAAACTAGTGTAAGGCATGCTGACTTGAAATTGCAACTTGTATGAACATGAATATGCCATGGGTGAAAAGTGAGTTTTTGCCAACTTCAAACCTTCGATTCTCCCTAACCACAAATTTGTTTGGAGAGTTCTTGGACAATTTGGAAAGCTTGCAACATGCTTTATAATCCATCTTTAAAATGAAATTTGATATTCCAAGTGGAACTATGTGAAAAATGGCCATGAAGATAGGTCAAAATCCTGCCTAAACTAGGGCAAAATTTCACTAAGTTAAAAAGTTTTAGGGACCCTTGTTCCAAAAAATCATAACTTGAGATCCAAGCTTCTTTTGAGAAAACTTTGTGAATCAAAGTCTTAGAATTTGTGGAGGACTACAACTTTCATGTTGGAGGTTTTGTTTGAATCCATTTACATCATGGTGAAAATGTGGGGCAAAGTTAGGAAAAATTAAGAAAACTTCATAACTTAGAAAAATTCTAAGTTATGAAATTTTTTCAATTTTAAACCCTAATTTGCAATTTTGGGTTTCTTGATGAACAAGTTTCATGTTTTGACACATCTTGATGAAAAATGACCCTTGGCACTTGGTTTTGACCAAAAAGTCAAAGTTTGACTTTTCAGTGTACAGTCAAATTTTGATCAGTTGACTGAAAAATTCATCTGTCAATCCAATGCATTTGAGATCTTTTGAACTTGTTGAATAGGTCAAGATGATGTCATTGAGTCCTTGACTCCATGGTTGAGCCCAATTTGCCATTGGCTAGGTCAAAAATCAGAAATTGCCTTTGTACAGTCAAAACCCTAAAAATGACCATTTTGCCCTTTTGGTGATCTGATCAACTTTCTTGTGGAATTGTGGTCCAAACTTGATCAAATGGTTCATATGAGTTCATAATGTTGATGTGGGTCAAAATTCATGAGGTTTGACTGTAAATTGACCACAGTTGACTTTTTCCCCAATATAGTTGATTTCTAGGTCAACTGTCCAATTGACTGGACAAAAATTTGATTCAAAGCTTGAAACTTGGTATGGACAAACTTATGAGTCCAACATGAAGTATGAAAATCACTTTGGGCCTTGTAAGTCAAAAAATCCATGTGCAAACTCAAACCCTAATTTAGGTCAACAGTGCAAGGAGATGTCTTGAGCAGTGCAAAACCTAGCTTGGTCTTGAGTTCAAAGAGTCTTGTGATGAGAAATGTTGATAAAATGAGAGGGCAAATGTTGGGGTACAACATTCCCCATACAATATTGTGGTTGATGAAAATTCTGCATTGGATTGAAATTCTAGTAATTCAATTAACAAATCATTGATGAGTTCTGATTTTGATGAAGAAACTGATGAAGTTGAAGTCGAAGATGAAGCAGCTGCATACATTCCAAAAACACTCAAAGTCGAAGAGAATATGACTGAAACAAGCCAAAGACCTCAAAGAAATAGAGTTCTTCCAACAAGACTTCATGATTATGAAGTAGTAGGTGATGATGAAGTCACACCAGATAGATAATTAGTTCATTTTACTTTACTTGCAGGTGTTGAACCAATCAACCATAACGAAACTTTGAAGATTAAACAATGGAAGTTAGCTATGGTTGAAGAGTTACAGGCAATCGAAAGAATCAATACATGAGAGTTAGTCGAATTGTCAGCACATACAAAAGCTATCGAAGTGAAGCGAGTGTTTAAGTTGAAATACAATGTTGATAGGTCGATAGCAAGACATAAAATAAGATTGGTAGCTCGAGGATTTCTTCAACGAGAAGGACTCGACTACTCTAAAGTATTTGCTCCAGTAATAAGATTGAAGACTCTTCGACTAGTGGTAACATTAACATTAGCATTTGCTTCAAATATTTTTATAAATAATAACAAAACAAAAATAATTATATACAGAAAAAATATATTATTAATTTAAATATTTTTATATATAAAAAAATTATAGACATTACTTTATTATTTTTTTTAAAGAATAATAAATTATTTTGATTAAATAATTTTGTCTTCTTTCAAGTCACTTTATTGAGAAGGATCTCAAGGTATGGGAGAATACATACTATGGGCTTCTATGTAAATGCAACCGGTTGTAGAAACGATTCTAAGTCTGAGTTGATTAATAAATACCTCGGTGAAGAATGTGAACCTCATAGTAAGTTAGTTGAGTTTGACATTCTAAATATGATTCCTGCTAGTAGTACCAATATGATTCCTCCTATTGTTATGACGCTACAAATTTCTTTAACAACTCCATTTACCTTTGTCAAAATCCTGATAGAACGTGAAACATATCACAGCAACAACATCCATTATTAATAATCAATGTAATCACAGACACGATAAACATGATCTAATTGAAGTATAAACATGTCAAGATTCATAATAAATAAATTCAATCTTATTTTCCACACTGTTGACAGTAGCAGCATTTGTGCATAGAACACAAACCCTATGCAACCGGTGATAGCCTTTAAGTTCAAAAATATCAACTTAGCAGCCATGAACTTGACAATGCGCCGATGTAGATGCATGAACGGTTCGAGCATGTTCCTTCTTGGTAAACTATCGTCTTCAAGCAGAGCATCACGTTTGGGGCATGTACGTGGAACCTGACCCACTTAAGAAATCTAAATGACACTAGTAATTTTTTTTGACCAAGTAATTTTTGAAATTATGAATCTACCAAGACTTAAAATTGAATATAATTGTAATTAATGTTACGTAGAAGAACTATGAATCCAATAATAATCATTCAGCTGCCTTATTTCCCTTGTATTGGGTTTCTTATATTCCATTGTGAGTTTACCCTTTCCCTGTGTCATCGAACTAAGAACTGGAGAATACCGAAAGATATTGTTAAGAGGGACATGAGCTCTAATGATAGAATCATCTCCATCTTGATCATTGCCAAGAATCACACCTTTTCTCTTGTTCAGATCGGCAGTGACAGCTCCTTGAAATTCTGTGGGTACTTTCAACTCAACAAGCATGATAATCACGGGTTTAGAAATAGCCATAGAAGTCATTGTGTACTTAACTAACCCATCAGTAAAAGTATCTCCCGCTGCACATTCCAGCCCAAATACTGCAACTATTTGACCAGCATGGGCCTCTTGAATGTCATGCATTTTTTCATGAGAATGCATTTGACAGAGACGAGAAATCTTAATATTCTTACCCGTGTTAACATTAAAAATTGAACCACCCTTTCGAATGACGCCGTCATAAATTCTTAGGTAAGTTAACGGTCCTGACAGTGTTTGCTCCGACTTGAAAGCCAATGCTACAAGGGGTGCATCAGGACTTCCGGTAAGCTCAACCTTCTCTTCATTCTTAGATTGGTCAAGAGCATAATTTGTAACTTCAATTGGACATGGAAAATAACTAAGTATGCCATCCAAAAGTGGTTGTACCCCCTTGTCTTTGACAGCAGTGCCCATGAATACCGGTATAAATTTCTGAGCTATGGTAGCCCTACGAATTGCTCCCTCAAGATCAGCTTCTGAAATGGTCTCGTCACTGAGAAAAGCTCCGGCAAGTATTTTATCAACCTCAGACACTGTTCGAATGAGTTCCCGTCTTTTATCTGCCACCAAAGTTTCCATGTTTGAAGGTACCTTTTCCTTGCCGTGTGAACCTTCAAAATAATAGGCCTTTAACTTGACAAGATCAACAAGTCCCTTGAATTCATTCTCCAAACCTATTGGAACTTGAATTGCAGCAGTACGACGAGGAAAGTGAGATCTAATCTGGTTTAAAACTTTCCATGGATCTGCTCCCATTTGATCAAGCTGGTTGATAAATGTAATTCTTGGAACTTCATTTTTTCTCATTTGGCAATCAACAGTAATGGAGTGACTTCGCACACCACCAAAACTACAAAGAACAAGAATGGCGCCGTCAACAACACGCAAAGCCCTCTCAACTTCAGTGGTGAAATCAACGTGTTCAATTATGTTGATCTTAGAGCCTTTCCAATTGCAATAAGTAGAAGCAGACTTAATGGTGATTCCATTCTTTCTCTCCAAATCCATACTATCCATCGTCGCACCACAACCACCTTTCCCGCGAACTTCGTGCATCTTGTGGATCTGATCCGTGTACAACAGTATCTGCTCCGCCAACGTCGTCTTCTCGGAATCCATGGGCGCTAAGATCCCAATGTTGCGAACCTTTTTCATCGACTCCTTCCACCAAGGATCCTTATCAATATTCGCCGCCGCCGTAGCGTGAGCCACGCTCCCAGCTGAGAAATATCGGGGGTGGAAAGTGCCACCGATGAGGGACCCCGCCGTTGTGGCGGAGGAGGAGCAGAGTGCGTAAAGAAGGCGCTGCGGGCGTGCCATGGTGGTGTGGTGTAGTTCAGTTTAGGGTTTTTTTCTTTGTTCAATTAGATCCGATTGTTTCTAGTGCAGAAAAGAAGAAGAAATTTGCGGCGTTAGGCACATAGATTTTGGCACTCTCCCTTGGGCTTGGATTTCCGATCTAAAATGGGGATTTTGGTCTAGCGCAAGGGTTATAAATACCTTCTTTTAACAAAGGATCAGATATTCATTTTTTATTCAACCAAACGAACCTCTTAATGTTCCACCAGAATGAGCGGATCACTATGTTGGAGAAAAAATGTCGATCACGCTCCTCATCAAGAAGGAACCGACAATCTAGATCGCGTACTTTGTCCCTAAGGCGCCGAGACGCCCGTTTGATGTCTCCCCCGCGTAGACACGAACAGGAAGACTCATAAAGCCTCTCGCCCCAACCAAATGGTCGACGACCCCGACTCGAGAGAGACAGCCTGTGGCGACCAAGAAGCAAGGGCAGCGAAGCCCGCAACCCGAGGAATCGACAGAGCTACCGAGGTTCCAAATATGAAGACCTTGAACCCCCGCGGCGAGGCGGGGAAAAAAAGAAGAGAAGACAAACCTCACGACTCTCGCGAGCACAGAGGTTTAGCTGGACACTTCACCGAGTACACCCTGCTGACCGCTTCCCGCGAGCGTATCCTCACTGAGTTTGCCAATGCTAAATTCAAGGATGGGGGTCCGACGACCCTAACCTATAACTCCTAAGCTCGGGGTCGACGGGATCAATTACTGTCAGTACCACCAGAGTCATGGTCACGTCACTAAGGACTGCGTCTGCCCGAAGAACGCCATCATAACCCTCATCAAAGCAGGACGGCTCGGACAGTACAAAAGGAACGATGCCCCTCGCCGTGACAATCACGAGATAAAAGAGGTTAAGGAAGAGACTCGACACTCCGATGAAGCTGGCCCTCTCCAAATTTCTATGTGCATTTCGCGTTCCGAGGACTTCTATATCCCCGACAACACCGACGACGATACACCCCTGCTTACCCACAACAAGTGGGAAAGATTCCCCTCCGCCATAGTCATATTCGGCGGAGGGGTTCAACATTTTCTCTATGGGTCCAGACTGTGACCCTCGACAGGTTCCGAGGAAAATCTAAGCCCATCTCTTTTTACCTCGAGGAATTGCCTGGTGGAGCTCTCAACTACATCATCCATTTGCTCGTTAGAGCAAAAATGACCAACTTCGATGTGCGCCACATCCTAGTCGATAAGGGATGTTTCGTTGACATAATGTATACCCAATTGTTCCAGACTCTCCAGCTCGACAAGACCCACTTGTCACCGTACATCGGATCTGACTTGCAAGGCTTTAACGGCTCGACCTCTAAGCCTTTGGGGTTATGCCGAACTGCATGTCACGTTCGGTGAAAAAGTTGCCTCCAAGCAGGTCAAGGTCCGCTTTCTGGTGATCGATTTCCCGTCTCTCTACAACTGTATCCTGGGAAAACCAACACTGACCGAGCTGACTATCGTGCCCTCCACGGTCCACTTGATAATGAAGTTTTACATGAAGAGGGTCTGCATCACCACCATCCATGGACACATCGAAGCTGCACGAAGATGCTTCGAGGCGGCCTCAAAGGGGAAAAACATGATCGACACAAAGCCTAAATCTGTCAGTAGATCGACCTCCTCCGCAAATAAGCTCGCTCAGACTGAAGAGAATGAGCCTCCTTCTCATGTCGACTCCATTGACCATGAGGCCCGCTTCACCAAAGATGAGGTCGAAGTCCCCAATAGCGAATAAGATCCCATTCATCCAATCCATGATAGAGACTTTGAAATCACCCTCTCGGCAACTATCCGAATAAAGGCGTGAAGATTGGAGCCAGACTCCCCGACCTGGCAAGGAAGCAACTCAAAGCCTGTCTGAGAGAGAATGTTTATTTGTTCCCGTGGAGCGCTGCTCAAATTCCCAGACTCACCCCTGAGGTCTCCTGCCACCAGCTCACTATAGATCCTGTCGCTAGGGCTGTAGTTCAACATATGCATAGGCAGTCTCTCTCGAGAGTGGAGGCTGCTAAAAAGTTGTAAAAGACCTCCTAGAGGAAAATTTTATTTGAGGCCCAATATTCAACCTGGCTCTCCAACGTTGTACTCGTTAAGAAAAATAATGGAAAATGACGTATGTGTGTTGATTATACTGATCTCAATCGGGCATGTACCAAAGATGCATATCCTCTACCTAATATTGATAGACTGGTCGACAACTCGGTTGGCTATAAACTCTTGTAATTTAGGATGCATATTCAAGTTACAATCAAATCCCCATGGAGATGAGTGACAAATAGTGCACGGCCTTAATGACCGAGTCCTGCAATTATTACTACAACGTAATGCCCTTAGGCCTGAAAAATATGGGTTCTACGTACCAAAGGATGATAACAAAGTATTCCACAGGGAAATCGGCGACACGCTCATGGTCTACATGGACGACATGATCGTCAAATCTCAAGCAGAAATCAATCATACAACCCACCTGAAAAGAGTTTTTGACCGAGCAAGGAGATGTAAGATGAGGTTCAACTCGGAGAAGTTCACCTTCAGAGTCAGGGCAGGTAAGTTCCTCGGCTTCTACTCGATGGAATGAGGAATCAAAGCCCACCCCGACAAATGCGGGGCCTTCTCCGATCTCCCCACGCCAGACTCAGAAAAATCCATACAAATCTTGAACGACATGTTGTTGTTTTTCCCCTAAGATTCTCCATCATACCATATCATCACAATGCATCAAGATCACACATTAGGGTTGATTCTCTCTTTCCACCCTATCTTATCTTTAAGTTTGTTCTCGAGGGATCACCAAGCACCTTGAATTGTGTGTCTTGTATATATATTTTATTAACCAAAATCCAAAAATATGTATGTTTCCTCTTTATACTTTGTGAATTGTAGGTGTGGAACCAAGTGTGTCTCTCTCACCTCCTAACCTAAGGTTTTGAAGGCTGATCCTCAGTCAAATTTCTATTCAATGAATTTAAAAATCTTGAGCTTCAAGGCAATGACATCAAAGTTCTTTGACTTAAAGAGATCTCTCAACCTTATTTGGTTAAGTTTGTCTCAAAGATTAGTTGTTGGATCCATCAAGAAAAATCATAGGCTCGTGTGTTTATTTCCAAGCATTCTTCAACAAATTTCATTGAGATATGAGCTACATCATCAAAGTGTGCTTCAAGATAATATCATTGCAAGGTCATATGTGAGTCATCGTGCCTTGGTTTGCAAGAAAAGTTTAAAAGATTCAAAGTTGATCCAAGTAGTTTGACCTAATTTGGACAAGTTCTTGATTTTATGATTACAAGTGCATAATTCTCTCAATTTTCAATATGTTGAGGTGGTTATTTTTGCTATGGATTCTTATCATCATCTACAACAACTTATATTTACATTACAAGATCCATTTATGTAAATAAAATCATCCAAATTTGAAGGGGGTTACAAGTCACTTTTGTACTTTTCAAGTGAGGGTTTGTTGACTTCCAAAGACCATATCTTGCTCAATATTTTAGATTTTGAAGTTATTCTAAAGCCGTGATTCTCTTCAAAGAGTCCTTAACAACTTCTCTTCAAGGATTAAAGGCCAATTTTTAATGTAATATCATTTAAGTTTGAAGAAGATTACAAGTCCTTTGGAAAAGCTATTAAATGCTCTAATTTGACTTCAAAGGACCATAACTTGGTCAATTTTTATATCCTTGAGCTCATTATTTTTCTAAAATAAACTTGAGGGTGTCCGCTACAACTTTTTTTCAAGGTGCAAGACTTGAAAATTCTTGGAAAGTCCTTAAACAATTGAAAAGCTTATAGGTCATCCATGGAAGTCTCAAGAAAATTTCATCATCTTCCAATGGCCATAGCTAATTTTGAATGGTCTATTCCATTTCATCTTCAAAGATAAATAGCTAATTTTGAGTGGAAGGACTTGTAAGTTTGCAAAACATTATAGGTCATTATGAAGCTCTATACTTAGAGTTTTTTCTAAGTGTCAAAATCCGTGTGTTTTTCCCAACTTCAAAGATGCACATATCTCAGCTCAAGCATCTAAATACAACCTTTCTTGGCACATTATAAAGAGTGTGGAGAGATCTTTCAAATGTAACAAGAATGAGACCATAAAACCTCTTAAGCAAGTTAAACCATGAATTTGAAGATGGAACATTGAAACTGTTTTTTTTTTAAAACAGTTAGATTGCAAATTGCTTAATGTGGCTTCTAATCACAAAAGTTGTTGCGCATTTTCCACTTAAACATGTTTAAAAAAGTTTCTAAGACTTGTTCAAGAATTGCAACACAAGTTTTGGCCAAGTTTTGATGCACATGGAGTCACACTTTTTGCAATCATCAGGCTAGATTGGATTACTTTTATTTTGACATATTTGTAGGTGTTGAAAGCATATAATTCCTTGTGCGGAAGCAGCTTGTTCGACAGAAAACAAGGAAGTGTCAAAAATATTGTATCAAAGTGTGGAAGCAGTTTGTTACACACATATTTGATTTAGATCTAAAATAGATATATTTGATTTAGGTCAAAAATTAGATAAATTTGATTTAGTTCCAAAATAGGTATTTTGGGCTTTTATAGTTTTGGGTTTTGGATTAGAGAGCAAGTTAACCTAAATCTATAAATAAAGGGAGTAACCCTTATTTTTGTAATGAAATTGTATTCATAGAATTTGCAGTTGCAAGTGAATAAGAAGTTTTTCCACAGTTTGTGGGAAGAGAGAAACTTTGCAGAAAATCATTCTCTTTCTTTCTTTCTTTCACATTTTTCATCGTTATTGTATGCTGATAACAATCTTGTTCATCAAGATTGATAGAAATTCATCATAGGTTTTGGTGGGCTTTCAACATCTGGTATCAAGAGCTTCGATTAAGCGATCAAAGGAAGAAGAAGAAAATCAATGGCGATGAATTATGCGAATGGAAATTTTTCATCGAATCTCTCAATTATTAAAGGGGATAACTATGAGAATTTGTGTAAATCGATAAAAGTTATATTTTGTTTTCAAGGTCTTTGGGAACTTGTGAAATATGGATTAGAACCACTAGAAGAAGATGCTACAGAAAAAGAAGAGGATGAATACAAAGGATTGAAGAAGAAGAATTAAAAAGCTCTTTTTTATAATTCATCAATGTGTCAACCCAGACAATTTCGAAAAGGTTAGTGATGTTGAATCTGCAAAAGAACCCTGAGAAATTTTGAAGAAATTGTTTGGAGGCGTTGAGAATGTGAAAGAGGAGAGGTTACAAACTCACAAAAGAACATACAAATTGCTTCAGATGGAAGATAGCAAAAGAATATCTGGTTTCTTCACTAGGGTTATGAAACTAGTGAATCAAATCAAGGTTTGTGGAGAGACGTTAACAATAAGAGATGTTGTTTTGAAGATATTGAGATCTTTAGCTCTGAAGTTTGATCATGTGGTAGTTGCCATAGAAGAGTCGAAGGATATGTCAACTTTGTCGAAGGAGGAACTTCAAGGGACGCTTGAATCTCACGAACAAAGAATGGCTGAAAGAGCTGCATGCAAATTGAAGAGTGATGTGGCTATGCAGGCTCAATCAGCAAAAGATAAGAAAGGAAAAGGAAAGTGGTTCAACAACAAAGGTGAGGTGGATACAACAATTGGACTGGTAGTGGGAACCGGCATGAAGAAAATATGTCGAATCATAGAAGACCATACTAAGGCAACCAAAGAGGTGGTGTTGAAAATAGAAGAAGAGGTGGTGGTCGAAAACCCGACACGAGTCACATTCAATGTTACAATTGTCAGAAGTATGGTCACTATTCAAGTGATTGTCCAGAGAAATGAAAGAATCAAGAAAGTGATGCAAAGTTTGCAAAATATGAAAAATAAGAGATGTTGTTGATGGTCACAACAAGAGATGAAGAAAAATTCAAGGATCAATGGTACTTGGATTCAGGATGCTCATCACACATGTCTGGAAGAAAATATTGGTTTGTCAACCTAAATCCCTCAATGAAAAACATGGTAAAATTTTCAAATGACAATACTCTAGCAGCTGGAGGTATTGGAGATGTTCTGATTATGAGGAAAGATGGAAAAAGGTCAGTAATTTCCAATATGTTGTACATTCCAGGTATGAAGATAAACTTGCTCAGCATATGGAAGTTGATCGAAAAAAGTTACAAAGTGATGGTCGAAGACAATATGATAAGAGTCGTCGATGCAAATGGAAGATTAATCTTGAAGGCTCCTATGTCTCAAAATAGAACTTTCAAGATCAAACTTAATTTTATGGAGCACTAGTGCCTTTCGACTACAGCTAGCAGAGATGAATGGATATGGAATTATCAACTAAGCCATCTCAACTTCAATGACATCGGGGATTTGAATAGAAAAAATATGGTTTCAGGATTTCCATAAATCAATATTCCAAAAGAGGTGTGTGAGGATTGTGTGCAGGCAAAACAACACAAGAATAGCTTCAGCAAGGATGCAAGAAGCAAGTCAGAGGCTATTCTTGAAGTCATATACTATGATGTATATGGACCAATCCATGTAGATTTGTATGGAGGTAACAAATACTTTGTTACATTCATAGATGAATTCAGTCGAAAACTATGGACTTACATGATCAAGAATAAAAGTGAAGTGATTGAGGTATTTGACAAGTTTAAGTCTATGGTCGAACGACAAAGTGGTCGAAAGCTCAAAGTTTTGTAAACTGATGGTGGTGGAGAGTATGTCTCGAAATATTTCGACAAATTATGTGGAAAAGAAGGGATTATGCATGAGGTGGTGCCACCCTACACTCCACAGCAGAATGGAATTGCAAAAGAAAGAATCGAACCATCATGAATATGGTGAGAAGTATGTTGAAAGGCAAGAATTTACCTAAAGAGTTTTGGGGTGAAGCTATGTCGACTGCAACATATATTTTGAATAGATGTCCAACGAAGAAGCTAGAAGGAATTACTCTAGAAGAATGTTGGTATGGTGTGAAGCCTAGCTTGATTCATCTGAAGGTATTTAGATCTATTACACATAAACATGTGCTAGATCAGTTGAGAAGAAAACTTGATGACAAGTCGAGTCAAATGATCCTAGTGGGATATCATTCGACATGAGGTTACAAGTTTTTAGACCCAGTGAACAAGGAGATTGTGATCAACAAGGACGTGATCATAGATGAGCTTAAAGAATGGGATTGGACTGGAAATGCTAAGAAAGATTAAGTGAGAATCTTACTTGAAGAGTCATAAACTCAAGTCGAAAGTGAAGTTCAACAAGAGGAAGTAAGATATCAACCAAGTACAAGTACAAGCAAACCTCAGAGAACAAGACCCATGCCAGCAAGGTTGCAAGATTGTGTGATTACATCAGATGATGTTATTGATAATGAAGGTGAGCTGGTACATTATGCTTTCTATGCAGATATCGAATGTAACATCCTCTAAAACCCCTACGCAAATATATGGCATAATCAGAGTAAATTAATATGCATATTTTTGTACCCTAAAATTTTCCCTCTCACTTATCAATAATTTTCTCACAAAATCTCCTTTGGGCTCAAGACTGCACTAGGGTTTGATCAGCTCAAGACACCTCCTTAAGTACTGATGACCAAAATTAGGGTTTGAGATTGCACAAGGATATTTGAACTTCCAATGCCCCATATGACTTTCATGGATCATTATGGACCATCAAGATTACT
Source organism: Vicia faba (assembly GCA_948472305.1). Lineage (NCBI taxonomy): Eukaryota > Viridiplantae > Streptophyta > Magnoliopsida > Fabales > Fabaceae > Vicia > Vicia faba. Next base: position 846,680,628 of record OX451735.1, on the reverse strand, counting down.
CATGTCAAGTTTCAAGCTTTGGATCACACTTTTGCTCAATCAATTTAGCACTTGACCTAAAAATCAACTGCATTGCCGAAAAAGTCAATTGTGGCCAATTTACAGTCAAACTTCATAATTTTTTATCCACATCAACATTTTAAATTCACATGTATCATTTGATCAAGTTTGGACCACAACTCCTCAAGAAATTTGATCAAATCTTCAAAAGGCAAAATGGTCAAAATTAGGGTTTTGACTGGGAAAGGGCAATTTCTGATTTTTTGACCTAGCAAATGATCAATTGGTTTAAGGAATAATCTCAAGAGTCCAATTGCATCGTTTTTACCTAATGACGTGGCTCAAAATATGGCTCAAGTCCTTTGGATTGACAGATGAATTTCCAGTCAACTAATCAAAAGTCAACTGTATACTGAAAAGTCAAACTTTGACTTTTGGTCAAAATAAAATTCCAAAGATCACAATTCATCAAAGCATGTCAAAATATGAAACTTATTCATCAATAAATCAAAAATTCAAGATTTCATTTTGAAAAGTTAAAATTTCTAAACTTAGAAATTTTTCTAAGTGTTGGAAATTTCTTATTTTTTCACAACTTTGAGCAAAATTTTCACCATGATGCAAGTTGATTCAAAAGAAACTTTCAACATGAAAGTTGTATATCTCCATGAAATATACAACTTTTCTTCATAAAACTCCTTCCAAAAGTGATTGGATCTCAAGTTATAATTTTAAGAATACATGGTCATGAAACAAAACACTAAGTGAAATTTTGCCCTAATTTGGTCAGGATTTTGACCTAACTTCATAACACTTTTTCATATATTTCCAAGGGAAATTATTAAAAGTGATTCAAATATGGGTTGTATAGAACATTGCAAGATTTCCAAAATGTCCAAGAACTCCTTGAGATCATTTTTGAGTAGGGAGAATCGAAGAGATGAAGTTAGGGTTTTATCACTTAAATTACAAGTCATTTTGGATGAACAAGATTCAAAATTCAAACTTATGCTGCATAACCTCTACTTTGCAGGCCTCAAACTTGTTAGGCACTCTATAATTAATTGCTTGCATAACTGTTAGAGGTCTCAATTCAAGCATTCAATACAAGGCCATGCTTTATATCCATTTTGGGAAGAAAGTGCACAATGCCATTTTGATAAAGTGACTTTTTGCATAAAACTTGTTCTTGAGCCTTGCACTTGTTCTCTTCTGATCATACAAGTCCCATAACTCATAAGAAACTTGTTAGACACTTACAATCACTCATCCCATGCTTGTACTTCCCCTTGAAACTTGTTTTCCCATTTTTCTTGAAAATCAAGTAACATAGAAAATAGCTTGTAACTTATACTTCTGACTTTCAAAAGCACTCAAACCTTTTTGTTTATACATACACAATCCATTTTCCATAAATCCCACGCACGCTTAAGCCCCGAAAACACCAAGAACACAGAATCACCAAAAACACTTCAAAACTTGTCATTTCTTAGTTTTGAAGCCAATCTCCAAATTTGCTCGTGCGTTTCTTGGCCTTTTACTTTCAGAAGCTTCTAAACAACATACACAAACAATACCAACACCTGCAGCACCACTGTAACACCTCCATCATCATCCACCATTTTCAAAAACAACACCTTGCACCTTTACTTCTCCAGAACTCCTCAGGCACTTCCAGCTCAAGTTAAGCATCCCATTAGCTTCCTGGGAACTTGAGGAAGCTAATCCAATCATTGGAACTCACTGAAAGCTTCTCAAACTCCAAACCTGATACCCTCTTGCAAGGCAAGTTTTCTGACTTTTAAACTCTTCATAGAGGCATCATTAATGGTTTATTTGTGAATGAAAAATCTAGATATAATGGCCCTAAAGCTAACCATGTCCATAGTTTTCATTAATTTTGCTTGAGCTTAGAGAATTTTAAGATTGAAGTTTCTGAAATTTTTAGGGTTCAGATTAGGGCCATTAAAATTCATGTTTGTCTTTGATCTATAATTTTATTGCTTTGCATTTCTGAAATCGTGAGGAAATTTGCTACAAGTTTCCTGTTTACAGTTTTCATTTTTGTTGAGATTTGAATAAGATACAGAGGCTCTGGTTGGGCGTGAAGTTGAAGGTGAAGTTCAGGCCATGGACTTGTTTACTATCATATATTTATTGTTTTGATTATATAAACGGATGTATAGCCACCCCAGTGGTAGAAGCGCGCGCATGTGACTAGAGGTACCTGGGTTCGAGCCTCAGTGGTACCCTTTTTGGATTTTTCATTTTTTTTTGCATTCTGACTTTCTTCTTGGCAGTGTTGGGCCTCCCTTGGGCCTTTTGTTTGTTTTTTCTTAATTCTGACCCCCTGTTGGCTATCTACACCCTGGCCCATTTTTATTTCTTTTTTCTTATTTTTATTTATTTATTTTCTTAAATATTTAATCTAATATTAAAAATCAGAAAAAAATATAAAAAATATTAGATTTATATTTTAATATAGTTTATTTATTTTTTACACAAAAAATTATTTTTATCATACTTCATTTATTTATTAATTGGTTTATAAATTTAATTAAAAAAAAACTAGGGTTTTAGTTATTTTCTTTTACACATTTAAAATATATTATTTTTAAAACCAAAAAAGACCAAAAATATTTTATAATACTGTAGATTATTTTTAAAACCAAAAAAGACCAAAAATATTTTATAATACTATAGATTATTTTTAAGACAAAAATACCAAAAATATTCCTTTTATAAACTTAATTTCTTTTAATCAATTAATAGATTAAGTTTTTGTTTAATTTCTTTTCCTAGTAAATTTAGGTTTACTATTTTTTAATTAATTATTTTTATTTAGTTAAGTAGGTTAAAACAAAATCCATTTTCTTTCTAAAAAATCCAAACAAACATCCATTTTCTTTACATTTACATTCTTGTATATTTATTTATTTTGTATATTATTTATTCAATTCTTGTACCAATTCAATATGGTTGTAATAGATTAATTAGGTTTATTTTCTTGCAATCCCCGTTTATAATTTGTACACCCCCTCCCACAAGTATTGTAATAGCGTAAGCAAAGTCAAAGTCAAAGTTAACTATTTGGATACACCCCCTCCCCGTTTATACTTTTGACTTATGAGGATTAATTGATAAAAAGTTAACTATTAGCAAAAGTCAAAGTTTAACTTTTGACTTTTTGGTCAAACATGGACCTCAAGGGTCAAGAATCATGAAAATGTGGTTGATAGGTGTATTTGATCACGGTTAATCAAGAGAAACAAGAAAATTATCAAAGATGATCAAAATTAGGGTTTATGGAATTTTTCTAAGTACAAAATCACATGATCATTTTCCCTACTTTGCAAGACTATTGTAAAAAAATTACACATCCATTTGTAATGCTCGATGTTTGTTCTTAAAGAGGATGTTTGATACTACAAATTGATGAAGATTTGTGGCCATAAGGTTTATCGAGTGGAAGATATTAAGCTTGAAAATCAAGGTCTCGTCACTTTTGAAAAACTCAAACACTTAGTGAAATTTTCAAGTCTTTTGACCTTATCAAGTGCCTGACTTTATATCCATTTTTCTCCATGATCCCAATTGATTCAAAATAAATGACCAACTCAAAAGTTGTAGATGATGTCTCTAGCTTTCCAAATATACCAAGAGCATAAATTTATCATGCTTGAGCATTAAGTTTTGAAGAGATGAAGATGGCATGTCAAGACTGAAGTATAGGTCATTATCAAAGGAAAGCTTCATAGAAAATATCCAACCTTAGCATGAGATCTTGATTTACAGGTCCTCTTGCTTACAAATCTCATCTTAACCAAAGACTTACACAAACCTTTGGTACATCACACAAGAAATTCATCTATTGTCCAATTCATGATACCATTTATGGAGCATTATGCATAAAGCTTGGCTTCTATTTTGATAAAGATAAACTTTTGCTAACAACTCTTGCTTGGAACTTTCAACTTGTTTATTATGAGCACACTCCACCCCTACATTTCAGAAAAGCACCCCTATTACCCTTGAATCACTCCATTTATCACATTAGAACCATGGATTACATGAAACTACCATTTAGATTTCAACCAAACCTAAACTCCATAACTTTTGGTTATGATCAACTCTCAATTTCTCAATCTTTCCCTATAAAGAGAGGTCATTCCATTAGTTCAAAACATACCTCAAATCCCCCTCAAACTTAGAGAAACATATAGTGAGATTTTGAAAACTCCATTAAAGCTCCAAAGTCCATTTCTTCGAATTTATCATTCCTTGCAAGTTCATTGCAAACTAACCATCCCAACACCATCCACACACCATAAATGACCTTTTGTCTGTATTGATACCCACCTGTAGCATCAAAATCATACCATCCACTTTTCACTTTTTACACTTACAAGTTGATTTGGTCAGAAAGTTTGAGACACTTTCAAGGAAAAGTAGTTGTGTCATTACACTTCTGGGATTGCAAGGAAGCTAAAGAAACTCTTATTTCATTTATGGAAATGTGTTTGAAGGTGCAAAAGACATGTAATTGCAAGCTTCTCAAGTCATATTTAAAGCATGTGTTTTGATGAAGACAACATGGACATCAACATTCAAAGGATGTGCAAAAAGCTTATCAACATCATATAAAAGTCTTGAAGATTATTGAAGAATTATTGAAGAATCATCAAATGTCAAATGGTATAAATAATTCTTAATCTTGAATATAGATGTTCACAAAAATATGCATTCATAATCATATACATATCCAACATGTTTTCACTTAAGAAAAACTTTGTTTAAAATCTTTTTCAAAAATAATTTTTGAAAATTAATTTTCAGGAACCGGTTCCTCCCTAACAGGGAACCGGGTTCCAAAACTTGTTCAAAAACATGTCCCTGGAATTTGTACCAGGAACCGGGTTGTACCAATAGGCGAACCGGTTCCTGCGTGATATTTTTGAAATCTGATTTATAACGTTCACTAAGAACCGGGTTCTGTCAGTGTCGGAACCGGTTCCTAGTGAACCAGTGCAGCTTTTCTTTTGTTTTTTAAACATTTTTCAAGTAGTACTCTTTCATGAATGCATTGTAACTTTTCATATGAATTGGCATGAATAAAGAGGTTCTTGTGACTTTATAAAATGCTGCAGATTTTCTTATTTCAAAAAACAATGCTTCAATTTTCAAATTAACAAATATACTTCTTCAATAAACAATTTTTCATCATTCACATTTGAATTCATACTTTCATGTGTTCATAATTTTGTGAAACTTGCCATATACACTTTCATTAAATCATTACAAGTTTCATACATACATTGTGAACATTTATATACATTGTTTGAGAATTGTTTTTATCTTGAAGAAGAAGATCAATTGAAGATTGATATTGCCATCCATCTATTTCAAATAAATCATTGTATTACTTAAAGAAATTATTCCCTTACTATCCAGGATTGTTGGAAGTAAGTGTTGTGATTTGAAGAGGATTGTTCTTCATTCACATTAGTGTTTGTTTGGTCTTAAAGGTGTTAAGAACCTTTGATCACCCTATAGGTTAGATAGTAAGCATAGGTTGTACAATCATTCTAACTATAGTGAAATCTCTTTCGTGTTGGAAAGGGGACTGGAGTACTCTCGGATTGTGAGGGGAACCAGGATATATCACCGTGTTCTTTACTTTTCCGCATTTATCGCTTTCATCACCATAATCAGGAAAAGATAAAGATATAATCAAAACCTTCAAACACTTAACCAAAAATTACTACCAAGCATTCTCATAAAACCAAATAAATTTTTATCTACCTAATTCATCCCCCCCCCCTCTTAGGCACTCTGAGACTTACAATTGGCATCAGAGCAAGTTATAGGTAACTTGTTCCTAAAGATCCAGAATGGCTTCCGCTAATCATCAACCAGTTTTCAGAGATGGTGGTAGTAACAACAAGCCTCCTCTATTCTGTGGTGAATATTTTGACTTTTGGAAAATACGCATGAAGGCGCATTTAGAAGCGCAAGGAGAGGAAGTATGGGATGCTGTTGAAAATGGTCCATTTATCCCGATATCGGTAATCAATGGCGTTGGTTCTGCAAAGCCCAAAACTGCATGGGACGACGATGATAAAAAGAAAGTTCTCTATGACAAAAAGGTAATAAACCTTCTTCAAGGTGCACTCAGTATGGACGAATTTTTCCGTGTCTCGAACTGCAAAACAGCAAAAGAAATATGGGATACCCTGGTTCAAACTCATGAAGGAACGGCTGAAGTAAAAAGATCAAGGCTAAATACCTTGAGTCAAGAATATGAACTATTTCGAATGCAGCCCGGAGAATCCATTCTTGACTTGCAAAAGAGATTTGTGCATTTGACAAATCACTTAAATGCTCTTGGTAAAACCTTGACAAATGATGAACTCAACTTGAAAATCCTTAGATCATTGACTAGGGAATGGCAACCAAAGGTAACGGCAATCTCGGAAAAGAAGAGTCTCTCCGTAATGACTTCCGCTACATTATTTGGCAAACTTCAAGAATACGAAACGGAACTCGGTAGACTTGAAAAACATGAAAATTTAGAGAAGAAATCCAAAGGCATTACTTTGAAAGTTGATTCAAAAGAAATTCAAGATAAAGATGCATCGGAGGAAGATGAAAACTTCTTGCTTCTTGTAAAAAGGTTAGGAAAATATTTTGGTCATAAAAATAATCTTCATAATGCTAACTTTGTCAAAAGGAAGAAATTTTATAATCATAAAGATAAAGAAGCCTCCACATCAACACAAGATGTCACATGTTATGAATGTGGAAAGCAAGGTCACATAAAGCCGGATTGTCCAAAACTCTCCAAGAAAAATGGATTCAAAGGCAAAAAGGAGTTCAAGAACAAAAAGGCTTATGTTGCATGGGAAGATAATGAGATAAGTTCTTCATCCGATTCGGAAAGCGACGAATGTGCAAATCTAGCATTAATGGCTTCACATCACTCCGACGATGAAGAAGAGGTTAGTAATGAATTTAATCTTTTTGATGATGATGTTCAAGATGCTATTGATGAACTCTTGAAAGAATGCAAAAGTTTATACAAAAAGGTGTCAAATCAAGAAAAAGAACTTCTAATTTGTTTAGAAAAAATTGACACCATGACTAAAGATTTTGATCTTCAAAAACAGAATTTTATTAAAGAAAAAGAAAACTTTGCATGCTCCAAGTGTGAATCAAATGTCTTTCAAATTGTTCAATTGAAAAGAGTCATTGAATGATATGAAAAAGGACAAATAGGATTGGAAGGATTACTAAGCCAACAACGTTATCCAAATGATAAAAGGGGTCTTGGTTATGTGAATTCTAAGAAACCAAGTAACAATCCCACTGTTTTTGTAAAGGCTAGTAATAGTTCCAATCCCAAGAAAGTAGAAAAGAAGCAAGTTGTTCATAATCATCAAAAGAAAAAGGCTAATGTATCGAAAAAGAAAACATTTCCTAAGAAGAAATCTTATCCTTCTAGATATAGAAGTAACTTTGAACCTACTTGTTTTTATTGTGGTATTAAAGGCCATACACCTAATGCTTGCTATGTTAGAAACTTTAGTATAGCAAGTGGGCATTATGTGTGGGTGAAAAGGGGAACTAACTATGAAGGACCCAAGGCAACTTGGGTACCTAACAAAGAATAATTTGTTTGTGTAGGTATGCTTGAAATCCACATCAAATGTTTGGTATCTTGATAGTGGATGTTCAAAGTATATGACAGGAGATGTACACCAATTTTCATATCTAGTACATAAAGCCAAAGGGTATGTCACCTATGGAGACAACACCAAAGGAAAGATTCTTGGCGTTGGAATAGTTGGCACACCTCCATCCATTCAAATTGAGGATGTTCTCTATGTTGAAGGATTAAAGCACAACCTTCTTAGCATAAGTCAACTTTGTGATAGAGGGTTCAAGATCAAATTCAACAAAGAAGAATGTCTTATTATGGATGAGGCAACCAATGAGGTAAAACTCAAAGGTATAAGAACTAACAATATTTTTATGATTACTTTAGATGATTTGTCTCTGAAGGTACAATGTCTTATGGTAAACAACAATGACGCTTGGTTATGGCACAAGATGATTGCTCACATTCACATGGAGCACTTGAACAAATTAGTTAAGCATGACTTAGTTATTGGTCTACCAAAGATGAAGTTCATCAAAGACAAATTATGTAGCGCTTGCCAAAAGGGCAAACAGACCAAAACAACTTTCAAATCTAAGAATGTGGTGTCTACTACAAGGCCACTACAATTGTTACACATGGATCTCTTTGGTCCATCAAGGACAAAAAGCTTCGGAGGTAATGTATACGCTTTGGTTATTATTGATGATTTTTTTAGATATTCTTGGACTTTGTTTCTTGTGCAGAAAAGTGATGCTTTTAAAGCTTTTAAGAAGTATGCTAAGCAAATCCAAAATGAAAAATCACTAAAGATTGTATCCATAAGAAGTGATCATGGTGGATGTTGTACCCCAAAATTTCCCCTCCCATATTCTTCAAGATTTGCAAAGAGCATGCTTCAAAATCTCCCAAAGGTTGCACAGTTCAATGGCCTCCTAACAGTCAAAAATTAGGGTTTTGGTTCTGGCAAAGAAATTGAAGTTTTCAAGGGTCCAAACAAGTCCCACATGCCTACAAACATGGTCAAGCATCCATATGCCAAGTTTCAAGACTTACAGCACAAAACTGCACAGTCAAAAACCCTAATTGCTCAACAGTCAACTGCAGGGGCAAAATGGTCATTTGACAGTCAAAAGTTCAAATTTTTGGTCAACATGTTATTTTGAAGCCACAAACATCATTTGATCAATTCTTGATCATGATTCTCAAGGCATGGCTCAAAAAGTCTCAAGATGCAAAAGTCTCCATATTTGGACAGTTGAAAAAGTCAACTGTAACTTGACTAAGGCATAACTTCCACATGGTTTATCAGAAAAATTCCATCCAAAGATCATTTTGAAGATAAAGACATTTCCTACAACTCCTCTTCACACTTCAAGTCCAAGAAATGCTCTCATAAAAAGTTATCAATCTCAACATTATAGGTCATTTTCAAAAGTCAACAAAAAGGCACTTTAAGTCAAAGACCATAACTTGAGATTGGTAAATCAAAATGACATGGGACCAAATGCATTGGTTAGAGGACTTCAAGACCTTTCCAAAATGTCCAAGAACATGATCAAAGCTTAAAAATTGAGCAAGATATGCCTTGTGGAAGTTGGGAAAGTTTTAGGAATTTTGAAAAGTCAACTTTGCTTCAAATGCCTCAAAATTGCTAATGGGCCACAATTTCTTCCAAGAATCATCACCCAAAAGCTATGCACGACCCATTGACTTTAAAGGGAGTTATTTTATCATTTTTTATTAATTATTTGAATTATTATTATTATTAGTTCATTTAATTAAAATAAAATATGACAAAAATAGAAAACCATGTTTTCCAATCCCTTTTTGCAGCATATTCTCTCCATAAAACCTCAAGATTTCGTGCATCACTAATATGGAAAGATTTGGCCATGATTGGTATCAAAAGGGCATGAAAAAGATTGAAAAGATTACATTAAAAATCAAATATTTGATTCATGAATGCAAAGGTTTTTGGTTTGGATTTTCACCCTAATTCATTCCACATATAAGCACAAACCTAAACCTAATGCAAAGAACCTGAAAGCTGCGCCTCAGACCACAAACAAACTTTGCATTTTTTGTCAAAAAGTTCAAAACTGAAAACACAGCTAGAGGGCGTTTCAAGGCAAGAGAACAATTCCATTACATTCCTGAGACATCAAGGAAGCTTCCTGAATCAAAACCACAGTCTCTAACCTCAAGAATCGGTAGAATGAGGCCGCCCTGTTCTTGACATTTTTCATATTCGTGTTTTAATTTATACGCATCATCCTTGCATTTTTCTTGTTGATTTATACTAATATGGTTGTTCTAAATCTGTTGGCATCATTTAATTGAGTTTTTGTGCCCTGTACACGAATCCACCATGGGAGCTCGTTAGGGTTGCAGAGATGTGAAATTGGGGTTTCTTGCATAAGAAAAAATTAGGCAGCAAGACCAGGACCATTGAACTCAGTGCATCCATACGAATTAAGTCCACATGTCGCGCTCAATTTATGACCAACGGTTTTCTATTCGCTATTTTTTGGTGTTTCAGATTGTGGGGGTTTAAAACCCCCGCTATCTAGTTTTATTTTTCAGGCGAAATAAAGAACAAGTGGAGAAGAAGATGAGTTGTAAGCACACGGTTGGCTGATTCAAAAGCTTGGCGCGCGTTTTTGTGTTTTGCGTCACTAATCCTTATTTTTATTATATTAATTGTTGTCCATCATAATGACAAAGTTGCTAAACAGCTCAGTTGGTGGAAAGTGTTGTTGGCAAGCCTTGGGACCTGGGTTCGATTCCCAGGTCCCCCATATTTCCTTCTATTTTTTCTTATAACATGATTAGGTATCCCACACGCCCAGAAGTCCACCATACAACTCCATGCCTTGGCTTGCCAAGTGTCCCAGGAGATGAATCCAAGGGCCATGATAAGAGTTCCAGGATACACGCTAGTCAACGCATGCGCACGTAATCAGAAGAAGTCAAAAAGAGGCCTGACTATGGTGGGCCAAATTGCTCAAACATACCTCCAAAAGGGTCAACCAACCCCCTTGTGTGCATTTTCTTTCCTTTACTCTTTTCTTTTTTTATTTTGCTTTAATTATTTTCTTTTTATTCTTTAAATTAATTTTTATAATATAAAAAATACAAAAAAACAGAAAGTCAAAAATAAAAATATATTTGTTTATTATTTAATGTACTAATGTTTTTATTTTGTAAATAAATTTGATAATTAATTTAGCTTTAAATTAAGGTTTTAACTTTAACTTCTTTTCTTAAATAAATTAAAAACATAAAAATTAGGGTTTCTAGCTTTTTATTCCTTTTTTCAATAATTAAAATTTCTTCTTATTATTATCAATAATTAATTATTTTTATAAATAACTTGTAATTAAATAATTAGGTTAAAACTAGTTCAAACTTAAACACATTTTTAATAAATTAAAAATAGTTTAGAATTAGGATTTTAATTCCATTTAATTTTCTTATTAAATTCCATAAATACAAAAACTCCAAAAAAATAAGTTCTTGCTTTTATTTAATTTAATTAATGTACGATTTCGATTTAATATCTTTAAAAGGGTCCAACGCCCTCGCATTCGATTATAATTTCTTTCGCGCATGTATTTTATTTCTTTCTATGTAATGTACTTGCCCCAAAGCCTTGTAATAGATTAATTAGGATATTTACTTTCCGCATTTTATTTTATTCAAATCGGGTCTTGGATTAATTTGGCGATGTAGACCCGCGCCTTTGTAATAGCGTAGGACTTTTAAATTCCGCATCTTTTAACTGTTAATAACTTGCATGAAAGAATGAATGCCAAAAATAAAAACAAAGCGTAGATCACCAATGCATGAACAAGACAAATATAACTGAAAATGACACACAATTCACACACCACCCCTAGGGTACGCCTCACTGTTGCCTTGCCCCTCGAAACATGGTCGTCGAGTAGAGGACGTTTTAGTAAGTCCTCATGTCCATGAACATGGCATGAGGGTAGCTTCTAAGGTGTCTTCCTATTGCTCTGGTGACCACAATGCCCCGAACCCTCGAATTGACCCGAATACCTCCAACGGTGGTGCTACCTACCTCTCAATGGTGGGATGGCACTATCTTAAGGACATTTACACAGACGAATTCCTTAGGGTAGGTAGATGACTCGTAGATACTTGCTCTAATTCAAAACAAAACAAAAACTTCTTTTCACACCGACACTTTGCAGAAAGCTTTCAAAAACAACTTTTCAAACACTCTTGAGGACTGATACAAGAGTCGAACTGAAATTTTAAACGAAACTTTTTTAAACCCACAGTTGAAAAGCAAACAAACATTTTGAAAACACAAATGAGCAAGTATCTAAGAGCCCATGGATAACCATGGATAGAAAGGGTGCTAACACCTTCCCTTTCTATAAATCTACCTCCCGAACCGAGAACTAATCTCAATAAGGAATTTTTCTGTGCTTTTGTCCTTTCCATTTGGAGAAAATAAAAGACGGTGGCGACTCTTGCTTCCGCGACATTTCGCGAACCAGCGTTAAACAGTCAGTTCCAGATCCACCGATCACAGTGGAGAATTCCAAAATGCACAATTTGAAGAATTCTGTGAAGAACATGGTATCTCTCATAATTTTTCAGCACCTAGAACTCCACAACAAAATGGAGTAGTTGAAAGAAAGAATAGGTTTCTAGTGGAACTTGCAAGAACAATGCTTAGTGATGCAAATCTTCCTAAATATTTTTGGGCGGATGCGGTTAGTACGGCATGTTATGTTGGAAATCGAGTTATCATTAGACCTATAATAAAGAAGACTCCATATGAACTCTTCAAAGGAAGAAAGCCAAATATTGCTCACTTTCATATCTTTGGATGCAAGTGTTTTGTTCTTAACAATGACAAAGACAATCTCGGTAAGTTTGACGAGAAATCCGACGAAGGTATATTTCTTGGTTATTCTCTTTCTAGTAAAGCATATAGAATTTATAATAAAAGAACTTTAACTATTGAAGAATCTATGCATGTATCTTTTGATGAAACTAACCCCTCTAAGGAGGAAGTAGTAGTATGTGATGATGATGATCCTATAGATTTACCCTCGGAAGAACTTTCAAATGATCAAGTTGTGAAATCACCGGAAAATCAAGAAAACATTGTACAACAAGATTCAAACATCAATGATCTACCAAAAGAATGGAGAACTCATAGAGACCATCCTATTGACAAAATTATTGGTGACATTAGCCAAGGAGTATCAACAAGATTAAATCTAAAAGATGCCTGCTTAAACATGGCGTTTGTTTCTCAAATTGAACCTACCAAAGTTGATGAAGCCTTAGGAGATAATCAATGGATTATTGCTATGCAAGAAGAATTAAATCAGTTCGAGAGAAATCAAGTTTGGGAAATTGTTCCTAGACCAAGTGGTAAACATATCATAGGTACCCGATGGATGTTTAAGAACAAACTTGATGAGAATGGTCTAATTGTTCGAAACAAAGCAAGGTTGGTTGCCCAAGGCTACAATCAAGAGGAAGGAATCGACTTTGAAGAAACATTTGCTCTGGTTGCAAGGTTAGAAGCTATACGTCTTTTACTTGCTTATGCTTGTTCATTAAATTTTCAGCTTTTTCAAATGGACGTCAAAAGCGCATTCTTGAATGGATACATCAATGAAGAAGTCTATGTCAAACAACCTCCGGGATTTGAAGACTTCAAACATCCTACACATGTCTTTAAGTTGAGAAAGGATCTTTATGGCTTAAAGCAAGCACCAAGAGCATGGTATGATAAACTTAGCAATTTTTTGTGTGAAAAAGGTTTCGAAAAGGGTAAGGTTGATAAAACCTTGTTCATTAAGAAAATCCAAAGTAACACTTTATTGGTTCAAGTCTATGTTGATGATATCATTTTTGGATCGACTAACAAAGAAATGTGTGAGGAATTCTCATTGATGATGCGAGGAGAATTCGAGATGTCTATGATGGGAAAGATGAACTACTTTCTTGGACTACAAATCAAGAACTAGAAGATGGAATCTTCATCAACCAATCTAAGTATTGCAAAGAATTATTGAAAAAGTTTGATATGGACAACTGTAAAGCAATGAATACTCCAATGGGCTCCGGTACATATGTTGATCAAGATGAATTCGGTACTCCAATTGATATTACAAAATACCGAGGTATGATTGGTTCCTTATTGTATTTGACGGCAAGCCGTCCTGACATCATGTTTAGTGTTTGTCTTTGTGCTCGCTTTCAAGCAAATCCAAAGGAGTCACACCTCATGGAAGTTAAAAGGATCATGAAGTATCTAAAAGGATCAACCAATGTCGGCTTATGGTATCCTAAAGGTAGTATCTGCACTTTAATTGGTTATTCTGACACGAATTATGCAGGTTGTAAAACTAATCGTAAAAGCACAAGTGGTACTTGTCACATTATTGGAAATGCATTAGTATCATGGGCTTGTAAAAAGAAAGCATGTGTTGCTCTTAGCACGGCCGAAGCAGAATACATAGCAGCAGGTAGTTGTTGTGCACAAATTCTTTGGCTCAAGCAACAACTCCGTGATTACGGACTTGATCTCGGATGCATTCCTCTTCGATGCGACAATACAAGTGCTATCAATATTACAAAGAATCCGGTCATGCATTCAAGAACCAAACATATAGATATTCGACATTATTTTCTCCGTGATCATGTACTTAAAGGAGATGTCGAAGTCACTTTTGTGGATACTCATAACCAACTCGCAGATATCTTCACAAAACCGCTTGCTCGAGAACCATTCTTCAAAATCCGAAGAGAACTTGGTATTTTGGATGAAGGTGATATCTAAATGTTTCTCATAAGATGCACGTCGTAATTTTTTAAATAAATAAATTTGCTTCACTCTTTTTCCCCATCCTTTTTGATGTTAACAAAGGGGGAGAAGAATTTGCATATGTGTTGTTTTGTTTCAAAGAAATTGCAGGCCCAAATAACTATCAAACTCACTCCAAAATTCAAAGAATCATGGACTTAGGGGGAGCATACAATTTAGGGGGAGCCTTGCATTTGCTCAACATGTTTGCTACACAAAACAACATAAAACATTTCAAGAATTGTTTTCAAGACTTGGTTGTCATCATCAAAAAGGGGGAGAATGTAATTGCAAGCTTCTCAAGTCATATTTAAAGCAAGTGTTTTGATGAAGACAACATGGATATCAACATTCAAAGGATGTGCAAAAAGCTTATCAACATCATATAAAAGTCTTGAAGATTATTGAAGAATTATTTAAGAATCATCAAATGTCAAATGGTATAAATAATTCTTAATCTTGAATATAGATGTTCACAAAAATATGCATTCATAATCATATACATATCCAACATGTTTTCACTTAAGAAAAACTTTGTTTAAAATCTTTTTCAAAAAGAATTTTTGAAAATTAATTTTCAGGAACCGGTTCCTCCCTAACAAGGAACCGGGTTCCAAAACTTGTTCAAAAACATGTCCCTGGAATTTGTACCAGGAACCGGGTTGTACCAATAGGGGAACCGGTTCCTGCGTGATATTTTTGAAATCTGATTTATAACGTTCACTAAGAACCAGGTTCTGTCAGTGTCGGAACCAGTTCCTAGCGAACCAGTGCAGCTTTTCTTTTGTTTTTTAAACATTTTTCAAGTAGTACTCTTTCATGAATGCATTGCAACTTTTCATATGAATTGGCATGAATGAAGAGGTTCTTGTGACTTTATAAAATGCTGCAGATTTTCTTATTTCAAAAAACAATGCTTTAATTTTCAAATTAACAAATATACTTCTTCAATAAACAATTTTTCATCATTCACATTTGAATTCATCCTTTCATGTGTTCATAATTTTGTGAAACTTGCCATATACACTTTCATTAAATCATTACAAGTTTCATACATACATTGTGAACATTTATATACATTGTTTGAGAATTGTTTTTATCTTGAAGAAGAATATCAATTGAAGATTGATATTGCCATCCATCTATTTCAAATAAATCATTGTATTACTTAAAGAAATTATTCCCTTACTATCCAGGATTGTTGGAAGTAAGTGTTGTGATTTGAAGAGGATTGTTCTTCATTCACATTAGTGTTTGTTTGGTCTTAAAGGTGTTAAGAACCTTTGATCACCCTATAAGTTAGATAGTAAGCATAGTGTTGTACCCCAAAATTTGCCCTCCCATATTCTTCAAGAAATTGCCAAGTCAAGCTGCAAAATTCTCCAAGGTTGGCACAATGCAAGGGTATCCTAAACAGTCACAATTAGGGTTTTGGTTCTGATCAAGAAAATGAAGTTTACAAGGGTCCAATAAAGTCCCACATGCCTATAAATATGGTCAAGCATCCTCATACAAAGTCTCAAGACTTTCAGCACAAAATTGCACAGTCAAAAACCCTAATTGCACTACAGTCAACTGTAGGGGCAAAATGGTCATTTGACAGTCAAAAGTTCAAATTTTTGGTCAACATGTTATTTTGAAGCCACAAACATCATTTGATCAATGCTTGATCATGATTCTCAAAAGAATGGCTCAAAAATCATCAAGGTGTCAAAAGTTTCTATTTTTGGACAGCTGAAAAGTCAACTGTAAATTGACCAGGGCATAACTTTCACATGGATTATCAGAAAAATTCCATCCAAAGCTCATTTTTAAGGGGAAGACATTTCCTACAACTCTTCTTCACACTTCAAGTCCAAGAGATGCTCTCACAAAAAGTTATCAATTTCAACATTATAGGTCATTTTCAAAAGTCAACAAAAAGGGACTTTAAGTCAAAGGCCATAACTTGAGATTGGTAAATCAAAATGACATGGGACCAAGGACATTGTTTAGAGGACTTCAAGGCCTTTCTAAAATGTCCAAGAACATGATCAAACCTTAAAAATTAAGCAAGATATGCATTGGAGAAGTTGGGAAATTTTTGTGAAATGGCCAAAATCATTTATCCTTGAAATTTCATTTTTGACAAAAGGGGCCCACTTTTTCCATTTGAATTAACTTGGCCATGCTTCCCACGTGTCCCACCTTTTATTTCATATTTTTTAATTAATTTTTCCATTTTTAATTGATTTTATTGGATTTAATTAATTTTAAATCTTTTAAAATCAAAAGAAAATCAAAAGCTTAATTAAATGGAATATTTGGCTTTGATTAACCTTGAAGCACCATTATGTACATCCCATTTTCGCGCCAAGGCTCAAAGAAGCAAGAATTCAAAAAATGAGTCAAAAATGGAAGTTTGGTTATGGAGGTTTATGGAAGATTTTGAAATTGATTGCTTTGCATTAAGAGGCCATAATTCTTCTTGATACACATTGCCTAATGCCTATACAAGTGAGACAGAACCAAATTGAGACAAAGGCTGCGCCCCAATACTGAAAACAAAACTCATATTTTTGCCACATTTTTGAAAATTGAAAACGGGGATAGAGGTCGATTCAAGCCAAGCAAATCATCTCATCACCTTCCTGAGACCTTAAGCAACGTATTTGAATAAGTTTCCACGTCCCTAGCACCTTGAAACGGTATACAGAGATCAAACTTGTTCACATTTTTTCTATAATCGTATTTTAAATTCCCAGCATTCTCATTGCATTTTGTTCATGGATTTGTACTAATGAAACTCTCCTGATGCTAACTATGTAATTTAATTGTATTTTTATCACCTATATGCGATTTCACCATGGTTGTTTTTTAGGGTTCTTAAGCTTTCGAATTAGGAGTTTTTGAATACAGCAAAATTGGAGAATCACGATGCCATGGTTGCAACCAGTACACTTGGACGAAAAGAATAGGACCATCGCGCCTAATTTATGAGCCAAGAATCTCTAATCGCTATTTTCTAATAGGGGGTATTCTGGAACGGTGCAAAAACCGTTGCTTATTCTATTTTGTTTCAGGGAAAAAACAAACCAAGGAGGAAGAAGATGAGGTGGCCATCAGCAATTGGTTAATTCAAATTTTTCGCGCGAGAATAGCACTAATCCTTGTTTTCTTTTATATTGATTGTTGATTATTTTATGAACAAACGCGTGTGAATGGCCTAGCGGTAGAGAAAGCATTTGGTGATCCATAGGACCTGGGTTCGATCCCAGGTCCCCCTCATATTCCCTTATTTTTTTTCTTTGAAATGTGATCAGGTACTTTGGTCCTTCCATGGTCTACCATACGCTCCTCAATCCAGCATGCCACTTGGCCAATTGCGCCCAATCAAGGGACTGGATCTATGGAATATGGTGAGCTCTAGTCAATGCTCCCACATGCTGCCTGAAAAAGTCAACAAGGCCTCCATTGATGGGCCAGAATTACTTGGGCTGCACCCCCTTGGTTTGCTCTCTCCTATTCCTTTTCTTTTTTATTATTTATTTTTATTTGTTTGTTTAATTCCCATTTAATTTTTCAAATCAATATTTTCATAATAAATAATAATAATAATCAGAAAATCATAAAAAAATCAAAAAAACATGTTTTATTTTAATTTAATTCACCAATGACTTCTTTTTGTAAATAAATCCCATAATTAATTTAGTTTTAATTTTTAAGTTGTTAATTTTAATTCTTTTTTTCTCAATAACCAAAAAATAATAAATAGGTCTTTAGCTTTTTTTTTATCCTTTTTTTAAATTAAATATTTTATTATAAGTATCATTAACCATTAATTTTGTAAATAAATTTTTATAATTAATTTAGTTTTAATTCTAGGTTTTAACTTTAATGCATTTTCTTTAATAAATATAAAAAACAATTAGAATTAGAATTATTTGACTTTTAATTAATTTAATTTTCTTTAATGTCATAAAAACAAAAAAACATAAAAAATAAGTTCTTTCTTTTTATTTAACTTAATTATTTTAATAATTTGATTTTAATTCCTTTAAAGGGTCCAACGCCCTCGCATTCGATTACATTTTTGTTTCGCGCGTTTTATTCATTTCTTTTTGTGAATATCATGTACTTGCTCCAAAGCCCTGTAATAGTTATTTAGACATTTATTTTTTGCACTTTATTTCAAATCGGGTCTGGATTAATTTGGCGTTGTAGACCCGCACCTTTGTAATAGCGTAGGACCTTTTATCCTTCCCGCACCTTTAACTGTTAAACAATAACATGAAAGAATGAATGCCCAAAAATAAAATCAAAGCGTAGATCATCAATACATGACAAGATAAAAATATCTGAAAATGACACACAATTCACACACCACCCCTAGGGTACGCCTCACTGTTGCCTTGCCTCGAAAGGTGATCGTCGAGTAGAGGATGTCTTAGTAAGTCCTCATGATCCGGGAACCTGGCATGAGGGTAGCTTCTAAGGTGTCTTCCTATTGCTCTGGTGATCACCATGTCCCGAACCTTTGAATTGACCCAACACCTCCAACGGTGGTGCTACCTACCTCTCAATGGTGGGATGGCACTACTTTAAGGACATTTACACAGACGAATTCCTTAGGGTAGGGAGATTCTCATAGATACTTGCTCTTTTCAAAAACAAACAAAATGCTTTTCACACCTACACTTTCTAAAAGTTTTCAAACAAATTTTTCATACACTCTTGAGGACAGATACAAGAGTTACTTGGAAATTTTTCAAACGAAACTTTTTCAAACCCACTCACACTTTGAAAAGCAAACAAAACATTTTTGAAAACACAAATGAGCAAGTATCTAAGAGCCCATGGATAACCATGGATAGAAAGGGTGCTAACACCTTCCCTTTCTATAATCTACCTCCCGAACCGAGAGCAATCTCTTTAAGGAATTTTTCTGTGCTTTTGTCCTTTCCATGTTGGAGAAAATAAAAGACGGTGGCGACTCTTGCTTCCGCGACATTTCACGAACCAGCTTTAAACAGTCAGTTCCAGATCCACCGATCACAGAACTGGCGACTCTGCTGAGGATGATGTTTTAAAGTGAGGTGTACCTTAGGGTTAGTTCATAACTGTGTTTTCAATTGTATTGACTTGTCTGCTTTAAATTTGTGGGTTGCATGGGAATTACATAGATCCTAACTCGGATCTGGGGATACCCTGTTTAGGTAGCATAAGCTGTGAGGGACCTGTCCGACGTAGACCGACACGGGTGAAGCAGTGGCTACGTTGGTGTGGCACCTTGGTATGTACCGATATCCCTTGTGTTGCAACGAGGAGAATATGGGTCTTCTAAGGAGTCATTAAGCACCAACAACCTTAGAACCTTAATTGACACAACTTGGCCATTAGAACAGTAGCAGTATGCTACGCCCATTGAGGCTAAACTCTCGTGATGGTTCTGGCCGCAAGAAAAGATTGCGATGCTGGAGTTATGACCGATTGAGGGTAGTCAATGATATTGGGATCCTCTAAGAACCCGGTTACTTTTGATTAGGACAGGTATGAACCAACAAACTGAAAGAGGGTAGTACCTAGACCTCATGCTGGCCTAAACTTTAAGGGCTTGCTTTGTGTGACTTGTGTGCCTTACCATGTTTGCCTTTGTATCTATTTGTGGTGTGCTTTATCATAGCATCATAACATCATGAGCATTGCATGCAGCCTGCATAAGGACTGACCATTTCAAAGACAAGAGGGTTTCACCTTTGCTCTGTTTTGTAGGACACCATGATGCATGTGCGAAGGAATACTGTCCGGTTCAACTTTGTTCCCTCACCCGAGTTGCTTGAAGAGTTGGTTAGCAGAATTCCAAATACCACTTCCTTCATTCAGAGGCATGGTTCTCTTCTCAGTTTAGTCACTGCAAAGCGGGATCAACAGTTGATGAGTGTTCTGACCCAGTTCTATGACCCTCTGTACCAGTGCTTCACCTTTCAAGACTTCCAGCTGGTCCCTACCCTGGAAGAGTTCTCTGATCTGCTTGGTATCCCTATCTTGGATCAGACTCCCTTTACTGGTTGGGAAAAGACCCTCAGGCTTGAGGATGTTGCTGCAGCTCTTCCCTTGACACATCAAGAGGTAATGGACAACTGGGTGACTAGAAGCGGAGTTAAGGGTTTCTTGGCCAAATTTCTGATTGGTAAAGCTAACAGTTTCTGGAATGACCTGGACTTTGGGGCATATGAAGACACCTTGGCTCTCCTAATCTATGGGTTAGTCTTGTTCCCCAATCCTGACAACTTCATCAATATCACTGCCATAAGGATCTTTATGTCTCAGAATCCCGTACCCACTCTCTTGGGTGACATCTTGCAACAACTTCATGCTCGCACTACCCGAAGACGAGGAACCCTATGGTGTTGTATCCCTTTGTTGGTGAGGTGGTTTATTTCGCACCTCCCTAAGTTCGTACTGAAGAACCAAGAAGGAAGAGGTTGGGCTCACAGGTTAATGTCTCTCACCGATAAAGACATCATTTGGACTTGCAGAGGTTTGGATGAGATAGCTATTATTGATCGATGCGGGGAATACCCTAATGTTCCTCTGATTGGTACCCAAGGAGGAATCTCTTACAATCCATGTCTAGCACTCCGTCAGTTTGGAAGAGCAAGAAGAGCAGGGCCTCATGAAATTTTGGTGCCTCACATCAGTTTTGAGTTTCAGGTGGATAGTGACGAGCTGTGTCGTAGGTTCATCAAGGCTTGGGACAAAGTTCATAAAGCTGACCCACAAGAGTTAGGGCCAAAGACTTCTTTACCTATGGAAGCCTACTACAAATGGGTTCGCATCCGTGCTCAGAAGTTAGGTATGCCGTATGAAGCCGTCAGACCCGTCATTCTTGAGTGTCCTGACAAAGATGGTGTTCCTCCAACTGTCCTGCCTCCCCAGATACCCACTGATTATGAGACATTAAAGAGGTCTTGGTCGCAACTGCGAGAAGAACGGGATTCTTACCAGGAAAAATTCAACGAGCAGGAATTGAAGATCCAGAAGCTGACAAAGCAGTTGGAGAACGAGCGAGCTCTGAACGCCTACATCCGTACTGAGAAGAGGAGACCATGGGATCAATAAGGAGCTCTGGATGTTCTTTTACAGTTTTACTTCCCTTTTCAGTATTTCCTTTCATGTAACACCTAAGGGCAACCTGTTGAATAATTTCAGTTTCAAAGTTGAATCTAATGAAGTGCGTTCCCTTTTGTTTACAAAGTTGATTCCTGATTGTCTTTTGAAAACATAAATCATACGCATTCCATTCATCATATGCATCACAGGTACCCTTCTTTTCAGGTTGCTTACCGTTCTTCGCTGTTTATTTCAGCATCATGAACCCTGAATCATCAACCGAGGCATCTATCAAGGCTCTTGAGGCGCAGAACGCCCAATTTCAGGAGTTGATCAAGGGTTTGGCTCAGGGTCAACAAGAGTTGAAGACCATGCTTCTGAAGAAGAATAAGAAGAAAAAGAGGACTGTGCTATTTAACACTGGGCGCCGACTCGGGAACACCTTGCAAAATGAGGCTGAGAGGACTACTCCATCTGTGGGGGAAGGTAGTCACCAAGAAAGGGAGGTCCCTACTCCTGTGGTCTCTGATACTGAAACAGACTTCAACGAAGAACAGTACCCTCCTGCTGAAGACCGGTACAAGCAGCTGGAGGACAGATTAAAAGCTATGGAAATTCAGCGTGTGCCTGGACTGGATTTCGGAGACTTGGGGTTATCTACTGGGGTGGTGATTCCACACAAGTTCAAGGCACCTGCCTTTGTGAAGTATGACGGGGCTTCCTGTCCCAAGATGCACCTCCGTTCTTATGTAAGGAAGATCTAGCCTTACACAGCAGATAGGAACTTATGGATCCACTTCTTCCAGGAGAGTCTTTCAGGGACTCACCTCGAATGGTTCTATCAGTTGGATGGAACCAACATTCGTAACTGGGAGGATCTGGCCACTGCTTTTTACAAGCAGTATCAATATAATTCCGACCTCGCTCCTACGCGTACCCAACTCCAGGGTATGTCGCTAGGGTCGGGTGAAGGTTTTAAGGAGTACGCACAGAAATGGAGAGATTTGGCTGGCAGGGTGCAGCCACCATTGACGGACCGGGAGCTGGTGGATATGTTTTTGGGGACCCTATCTGGTCCATTTTTCAATCATCTCATTGGTAATTCCTCTGCTGGGTTTACTGATCTGATCCTGACTGGTGAAAGGATCGAGGCTGGTATAAAATCGGGGAAGATCCAGAAGGTTGCCTCCTCCAATGCTGAAAAGAAACCCTTCAAAAAGGAGGCTAGTGCTGTATATAGCTCCCGGAGACCAGAGAGATCTGAGCGCCGCCAATCTGTCAGTGCGGTAATGATTGCCAAGCCTGCTGCCGCTCCTCGTCCGACCAATCCTCAAAGGGCTGAAAGACCCCGGAGAGAGTTTACCCGTTTGAGCATGACCTTATCACAGATCTTGCCACAGCTGCTCTCAACCAACTTAGTAACCGTCAGAGAGGCTCCAAAGTTCCCAAATACTACCTCTCTAAAATACAACCCGAATGCCTGTTGTGCTTACCACTCTGATAGCCCGGGGCACTCCACTGATGACTGTTGGGTGTTAAGGAGCAAACTGCAAGACCTTATTGACGCCAAGGAGGTACAGTTTGAGGCATCTGAGAAGCCTAATGTAGTGACAGCTCCCCTGCCTGCTCATGGAGTGAATGCTATCGGGGACGAAGACGAAGTGGATGAAGCTGAGTTTGATAGCTGGATCTACCCGGCAACCGACAGTGGACTTAATAATTGGAGTGCAAAGGACAATCTATCTATTTCTCTTGTTACTAAGTAATGAACTTCTTTGTTTTTGGCATTTGTAATAAACAATAATTTGAAACTGTATGGCCCGGTGTCTTACCCGGGGCACCGTGGTCTTATTTATGAGGGCTTTTGTTTGTCACTGTCATATATCATAAATAAAAGCATTGGACGTTTTTCACATTTCAAATCTTGCGCTCTTTTTTCTTTCCTTTCTTTAGATATTGCAAAACAGCTGTATTTACACACACTCACTCATACAGGTTTCAATCCACTCTGGATCCCACTGGTAACGACTCTGCTACTGCCAATTATGACTTCGAAAATCCGATCAACTTAGCCGAAGACGAAGGTGAAGATGATTGCGAAGTGCCTGGCGAGCTTGCAAGACTGTTACTTCAGGAGGAAAGGGCAATTCAACCCCATGAAGAGCCAGTGGAAACAATAAACTTGGGTACTGAAGAAGACAGTAAAGAGGTAAAGATTGGTGCCAACCTAGAGCTCAGCGTGAAGCAAAGGTTAACTCAGATGCTGCATGATTATATGGAGATCTTTGCCTGGTCCTACGAAGACATGCCCGGGTTGGATACCGACATTGTGGTCCATCACTTACCTACTAAGGAAGACTGCCCTCCGGTTAAGCAAAAGGTCCGCCGTATGAGTCCAGAGATGTCTGAGAAGATTAAAGCTGAGGTTATGAAGCAGTTTGATGCCGGGTTTCTTGCAGTGACTTCTTACCCTCAGTGGGTTGCTAATGTGGTGCCGGTACCAAAGAAGGATGGAAAGGTCAGAATGTGTGTCGATTACAGGGATCTGAACAGGGCCAGTCCCAAGGATGACTTCCCCCTACCTCACATTGATGTCCTTGTTGATAATACTACTCAGTATAAGGTGTTCTCTTTCATGGATGGCTTTTCAGGTTACAATCAGATCAAGATGGCACCTGAAGACATGGAAAAGACTACATTTGTTACTCAGTGGGGCACCTTCTGTTACAAGGTCATGCCATTCGGATTAAAGAACGCTGGGGCAACCTACCAACGTGCCATGGTTGCTTTATTTCATGATATGATCCATCATGAGATAGAAGTGTATGTTGATGACATGATCGCAAGGTCCCAGACTGAGGAAGACCACCTAGATCATCTGCAGAAGTTGTTTGACCGGTTGAAACTATACAAGCTGAGGTTGAACCCGAACAAGTGCACCTTCGGGGTAAGATCGGGAAAGTTATTAGGCTTCGTGGTAAGTGACAAGGGCATTCAAGTGGACCCTGCCAAGGTTAAAGCTATTCAAGAGATGCCAGTTCCTAAAACAGAGAAAGAGGTCAGAGGTTTTTTAGGACGCCTGAATTACATTGCTCGGTTCATCTCACATCTGACTGCTACCTGTGAGCCAATCTTCAAGCTGCTGAAGAAAGATCAGGTAGTACGTTGGAACGATGAATGTCAGGCTGCTTTCGACAGGATCAAAGAATATCTCCAAGAACAACCTATCCTTATGCCACCGGTTGAAGGGAGACCTCTGATACTTTACCTGACAGTACTTGATAACTCAATGGGGTGTGTGCTGGGGCAGCATGACGAATCTGGCCGAAAAGAGCATGCCATTTATTACCTTAGCAAAAAGTTTACCGACTGTGAGACCCGATACTCACTGCTTGAGAAAACTTGCTGCGCTTTGGTATGGGCTGCTCGCCGGCTGAGACAGTATATGCTGACTCACACTACCTTGTTGATCTCAAAGATGGATCCTATAAAGTATATATTCGAAAAGCCCGCTCTGTCTGGGAGAATTGCAAGATGGCAAATGATCTTGACGGAATACGATATTCAGTACACGACCCAGAAAGCCATCAAGGGAAGTGTATTGGCAGACCACTTAGCACATCAAGCCGTAGATGACTATCAATCAATGAACTTCGAGTTTCCGGATGAAAGCATCATGATAGTGACTGATTGTGAAGTACCTGGACCGGATGAAGGACCTGAGGAAGGATCCCGATGGTCTATGCACTTTGACGGAGCCTCCAATGCTTTGGGTAATGGTATCGGCGCTGTGATCATATCCCCTCAAGGCACTCATACTCCACTCACTGCCCGGCTATGTTTCAATTGCACCAACAACATGGCGGAGTATGAGGCGTGCATCATGGGACTCAAAGCTGCAATTGACTTAAGGATCAAGTTTCTAAGTGTCTTCGGAGATTCCGCTCTCGTGATCAACCAGATCAAAGGCGAGTGGGATACGAAACATCCGAACCTTATTCCTTACAAAGAATGTGTGTTGACAATGATCCCCCACTTCACAGAGATAACCTTTGAACACTTCCCGAGAGAAGAGAATCAGATGGCGGACGCGTTAGCTACAATGTCTTCTATGTTCAAGGTCAAATGGGATAATGAGGCTCCCCGGATCATCATCTGGAAACTGGACGAACCGGCATACTGTTGCGATCTCGAGACTGAATTGGTGACTGAGAAGCCTTGGTACCATGAGGTGAAGAGATATTTGGAAGCTCAGGAATACCCTGAAGGTGCCTCTGTCAACGATAAGAAGTTCCTGAGGAGGTTCGCGGCAAAATTCTTCCTTAGCAACGGCATCTTGTACAAGCGAAACCATGATTCAACCTTACTGCGTTGTGTGGATAAGACTGAAGCAGAAAGGATCATGGAAGAGCTACATGAAGGGACCTTTGGTACACATTCCAGTGGGCACACTATGGCTAAGAAGATCCTTCGGACAGGGTACTACTGGTCCACAATGGAAGCTGACTGCTACCAACATTCTAGGACATGCCATAAGTGCCAGATTTATGCAGACAAGGTGCATGTTCCTCTAGTTCCCCTGAATGTTCTGACTGCGCCTTGGCCGTTTGCAATGTGGGGCATAGACATGATCGGTGAGATTAAACCTACGGCATCTAATGGGCATCGCTTCATCTTAGTGGCGATTGATTATTTTACAAAGTGGGTTGAAGCAGCTTCCTACGCTACAGTAACCAAGACTGTTGTGGCACGGTTCATTCGGCATAATCTGATCTGTCGATACGGCGTCCTAGAAAGGATTATTACAGATAACGGTACCAATCTGAACAACAAGATGATCACTGAGCTCTGCGAGCAGTTCAAGATACAGCACCACAATTCTTCTCCTTACAGACCGAAGATGAATGGGGCTGTAGAAGCAGCAAATAAGAACATTAAGAAAATCGTGCAGAAGATGACAGTGACTTATAAAGATTGGCATGAGATGTTACCGTTCGCTCTACATGGGTACCGTACCTCAGCTAGGACGTCAACCGGGGCAACTCCTTTCTCTTTGGTTTATGGTATGGAGGCAGTCTTACCGATCGAAGTGCAAATACCCTCCCTCCGGATAATGAAGGATGCAAATCTGAACGAAGATGATTGGATTCAGACACGACTTGATCAACTAAACCTCATTGATGAAAAGAGACTTGCTGCTATCTGCCATGGTCAGACGTATCAAAAACGGATGATCAGGGCATTTAACAAAAAGGTCAGACCACAGGAATATCAAGTCGGGGATCTGGTAATCAAGCGAATCATCCTTCCCTAGAGTGATCCAAGGGGCAAATGGACCCCTACGTACGAAGGGCCATTTGTGGTTAAGCATGTGTTCTCAGGAGGAGCCATGATTCTAACCAACATGGATGGTGACGACCTTCCTCACCCCGCCAATGCAGACACAGTAAAAAGATACTACGCATGAAAAAAGACCCGCTAGGCTGACATGCCTAGGCAAAAATTAGGGCTTCCCGGCGAACCAAAAGGGTTCGGGCAAAATGAAGGGATGAAATGAAAAAATCTGTACACCCGACAAGTCGAAAACCTGAAAAGGCGGCTTGGGCAAAAATGGGTATCCCGGTGGACTGAAAACCTGAAAGGGCGGTCCAGGCAAAAGTTAGGGATAAAGCGTAATACTATGTCTCATTGGATCACTTTGTATCCAGAATCCGGTATCAACATCAAGTTCAGACGGCATTGATCAATCAGCTTCATCTTCAACTAGGTCATCAAGTGATGAGACGCTCGAAGATATAAAGGCTATAGCAGAGTGGAAACCCAGTGGATCATTCATTTCACACAGCTGTTTTATTTTCTCTTGTACAAACTTGTATAAATTCTTTTGTTCGGAGGCATTCTCTTACTAGGACGTCAGCCTCTTGTACATAAAACGCCTATTTTACAGGCAATTCAAAATCAATACTGTGATCGGTGGATCTGGAACTGACTGTTTAACGTTGGTTCGCGAAATGTCGCGGAAGCAAGAGTCGCCACCGTCTTTTATTTTCTCCAATTGGAAAGGACAAAAGCACAGAAAAATTCCTTAAAGAGATTGCTCTCGGTTCGGGAGGTAGATTATAGAAAGGGAAGGTGTTAGCACCCTTTCTATCCATGGTTATCCATGGGCTCTTAGATACTTGCTCAATGTGTTTTCAAAATTGTTTGCTTGCTTTTCAATGTGGGTTTTAAAAAAAGTTTCTTTGAAAAATTTCAGTTCGACTCGTACGTCAGAGTGTTTGAAAAGTTTGCTTTGAAAGCTTTTGAAAATGTGTTGGTGAAAAGATGTTTTGATTTGTTTTTGAAATTAGAGCAAGTATCCTTGAGAACCTACCTACCCTAAGGAATTCGTCTGTGTAGATGTCCTTTAAAGTAGTGCCATCCCACCATTGAGAGGCAGGTAGCACCACCGTTGGAGGTGTTCGGGTCAATTCGAGTTTAGGGACGTGGTGATCACCAGAGCAATGGGAAGACACCTTAGAAGCTACCCTCATGCCAGGTTCCCGGATCATGAGGACTTACTAAGACGTCCTCTACTCGACGATCACCTTTCGAAAGGCAACAGTGAGGCGTACCCTAGGGGTGGTGTGTGCGAATTGTGTGTCAGTTTCAGTTATTTGTCCTGTCATGTTTGTTGTGTTCTACGCTTGATTTTAATTAAAGCCATTCATTCTTGCATGCTTTTTAACAGTTATAAAGTTTGCGGGAAAATAAATCTACAGCTATTACAAATGGCGCGGGTCCATATCGCCAAAATTAAACCGGACCCGATTTGACGGAAAAAATAAATAAAGCGATAAATAAAAGTGCGAGAAATTTAAATTACAATGCTTTGGGAGAGATACAAAATTATAATAAATGACATAAAATAAATGCGCAAATTAAATAATTAAAAACAATGGGCGTTGGACCCTTTTTTGCAAAAAAAAGATTAACTTTAATAAGGAATTAAAATAAAAAATGAAAAATTAAATGTTTTGGGTATTTTTGTATTTTTTAAGATTTAGAAGGAGAAATTAATTAAAATTAAAAAAAGGAAGCGTCAAACCCTAATTCTAATGTTTTTTAAGTTTATTGTAAAAATGTTATATTAACCTAAATTAAACCCTAATTTTTATTTATGTACATTTAATTATAAAAATAAATAAATAAATAAATAATATTGTGATAAAAAAAAGGAAAATTTAAAAAGGGTATAAAAATTATCGATTAACCTAATTCTATATTTTTTTGGATTTTTATTAAAATAAAAAAAAAGGATTAAAGTTAAAAACCTAATTAAACTAAATAATTACAAGCATTTATTTATGAAAATAACTATAATATGAATATTTATTATTTTTCATCTTTTCTGATTTTTTTGTAATGTTTTTATATTTTGTTAAAAAATAATTAATTAAATAAACAGCAATAAAAATAATAATTAAAACAAGAATAAAAATAGAAATAGAAAGAAAGAGAAGGCAAACCAAGGGGGGGTAGCCCCAAAATTGGAGGTAAGGCCTAGCATTCTGGCCCATTAAGCATTGGAATTTGTTGACCTTTCTGGATCCTATGTGATGCGTTTGACCAGGTGCAGCGTATCCCTTGAATCTATGCCTTTGGTTTGATCGTTTAGGACGCGTGGACAATAGATGAGGAGGACGTATAGTGGTCCTTAAGAGCGTGCCTGCATAGGAATGAGTATTGAAAAATATTATGGAGATTTGTACAGACCTGGGACTTGAACCCAGGTATTTAACGTTGCCAGCACAACCACTTAACCACTGAACCAAGCGCTTTTAATTTAACATATAATAACACATAAATATAATAAATAAAACATGGTGTTAGTGGATGAAAAACGCGCGAGAATTTGAATGTGCCTATCACGTCTTGACACGGAGTCGTCTTCCTTATTTTTCCCTGAAACATAAACGTATGGCCACGGTTTTCTGGGCGTGGCTGAAGGGGTGATTTAAGAAAATAGCGAATAGCTCCATTCTCAACATAAATTAGGCGCGATAGTTGGGATTTCTTCGTCTCTAGACGCTGAGTCCAACCATGGTGGTCTTAAGGGCTAATTTTTCCCCTATGCAAAAGCCCTAATTCAGAAAACCTGCAACCCTAATTTTTAAGCATGGTGAAATCGCGTATGGTCAACGAAAATGCAATCAAACACAATGGTTAGCTTAGAAACATCCTTATGAGCATGAATACATAAATAAAAATGCAAAAAGATGCTTGAATCATGCTATACGATTTCAGAAGTTTTGAGGTACAGTCTGAGTTCTTGATACCACTTCTTTGCGTTTTGGTTGATGTTATTGATTGGAATCTGATCAGGAGTCCACGAGCAAGCTTTTGGTATAAGAATTAGGGCTTAAAACCACCTCTAACAATGTTTTCAGATTTGAATTTTTATGGAAAATTTTCAAGCTTGTATGGTATTCTTGAGCGCAGCTTAGAGTCTAAAAACATTAGGTTTGCATTCCTGAATATGTAGCCAAGGCATTAGGTCAACAAAATTGCACAAAATCCATGGCATTGATAGTTTTCAATATTTGATTTTGTAAAATCTTTTCATATCTTTTTTCATGTGCAATCTTGTGTCAATTAGTTCAAATCAAACCAAAACTTTCCATAATCAAACAAGCACGAAATATTGAGAGTGGAATGTGCACAAAAAGATTTTTTTAGGTCAAATTTATATTTTCTACATATTTAAATGATTTAAGTGAATTAATATTAATATAAATTCAAATAAATAATTAAAAATTGAGAAAATACTTCCCCTTGGGCTTAATGGTCGTGCATAGGCTTGGCATGAAGAAACTTGGAAGAAAAATGGGCCCATTTGCATTTTTAGATCATTTGAAGTAAAGTTGACTTTCAAAAATTTCCAAAAATTTCCCAACTTCCACAAGGCATAACTTGCTCAATTTTTAAGATTTTCACATGTTCTTGGACATTTTGGAAAGGTATTTGAGTCCTCTAACCAATGCCTTTGGTCCCATGTCATTTTGATTTACCAATCTCAAGTTATGGCCTTTGACTTAAAGTCCCTTTTTGTTGACTTTTGAAAATGACCTATAATGTTGAAATTGATAACTTTTTGTGAGAGCATTTCTTGGACTTGAAGTATGAAGATGAGTTATAGGAAATGTCTTTCTCTTCAAAATGAGCTTTGGATGGAATTTTTCTGATAATCCATGTGAAAGTTATGCCCTGGTCAATTTCAGTTGACTTTTTCAGCTGTCCAAATATAGTAACTTTTGTATCTTTGATGATTTCTGAGCCAAATTTTGAGAATCATGATCAAGCATTGATCAAATGATGTTTGTGGCTTCAAAATGATATGTTGACCAAAAATTTGAACTTTTGACTGTCAAATGACCATTTTGCCCCTACAGTTGACTGTAGTGCAATTTAGGGTTTTGACTGTGCAACTTTGAGTTGAATGCCTTGAAACTTGATATGAGGATGCTTGACCATATTTGTAGGCATATGAGACTTGATTGGGTCCTTGAAAACTTCCTTTCTTTGATCAGAACACAAACCCTAGTTTTGACTGTATAGGAGACAGTTGAACTGCATAACCCTTGGGGAATTTTGTGACCTTGACTTGACAAATCTTGGAGAATATGGGAGGGCAAATTTTGGGGTGCAACAGTTGCCCCTGTTCAATCTTCTTATACCTGAGGATGCAGATTGGCTGGCGTGCCTTTCGTAATCTGAGGGTAAAAGATGATTGGACACTAGAGTGCCCAGAAATTTGCGCTCACATAGTAGCGGTGATGGGGGAATGGGCTTATAGATGCCATTTGGAGATTGCTGGATAGGGTGATGGGCTTATAGATGCCATCTGGATGTTGATCGCATAGGAGATTCCTTAGCGAGAACCTGCATACCTGCAAAAAAGAAACATGAGTACCTGACACGTTGCAGGAGTTGATTTCAGATGCTTGGTATAGATGTGTCCTGACTGGCTACAGGAGCTGAGTCTGGAGCTTCAAACGCTGATGAATGAACCAGGGATGGTTACTGCCTTAGCATGAATGGTAAGAGAACCTTGGTTGACCTTAACTTCAACAACGCTTGTTGAGAAAAATCTTGGCGGGAATTACCATCTTTGCAATATCGGGAAGAGAACCATAAGAGAATATTACCTCACACTCATCGTAGGAGAGGGGAACATCTTAAAAAGGGATTACTACCTCACACACCATCGGCGAGGGCACCATAGGAGAATATCACCTCACACTCATCGTCGGAGAGGGAAACATCTAAAAAAGGGATTACTACCTCACACACTGTTGGAGAGGGAACCATAGGGAGAATATCACCTCACACTCATCGTCGGAGAGGGGAATATCAAAAAGGACTTCTGGAAGCAGTATCAGAACGTCACCATACCTGGTTTACATCTGAAACTATATCTGGAAGGAAATCTGGAAGCAGCATCAGAACGTCACCATCGCTGGGTTTACATCTGAAACTATATCTAGAAGGAAATCTGGAAGTAGCATCAGAACGTCACCATCGCTGGGTTTACATCTGAAACTATATCTAGAAGGAAATCTGGAAGCAGCATCAGAACGTCACCATCGCTGGGTTTACATCTGAAACTATATCTGGAAGGAAATCTGGAAGCAGCATCAGAACGTCACCATCGCTGGGTTTACATCTGAAACTATATCTAGAAGGAATTCTGGAAGCAGTATCAGAACGTCACCATCACTGGGTTTACATCTGAAACTATATCTAGAAGGAATTCTGGAAGCAGTATCAGAACCTCACCATCGCTGGGTTTACATCTGAAACTATATCTGGAAGGAAATCTGGAAGCAGCATCAGAACGTCACCATCGCTGGGTTTACATCTGAAACTATATCTAGAAGGAATTCTGGAAGCAGTATCAGAACCTCACCATCGCTGGGTTTACATCTGAAACTATATCTGGAAGGAAATCTGGAAGCAGCATCAGAACGTCACCATCGCTGGGTTTACATCTGAAACTATATCTAGAAGGGAATCTGGAAGCAGCATCAGAACGTCACCATCGTTGGGTTTACATCTGAAACTATATCTAGAAGGAATTCTGGAAGCAGTATCAGAACGTCACCATATCTGGATCATATCCGAAACTATATCTAGAAGGAAATCTGGAAGCAGCATCAGAACGTCACCATATCTGGATCATATCCGAAACTATATCGAGAAGGAATTCTGGAAGCAGTATCAGAACGTCACCATATCTGGATCATATCTGAAACTATATCAAGAATGAATTGCGATTAGTTGATAGTAGTCATTTTTGTATTGATCTTTTTCCTGAAAAGCCGAGACATAATTGGATGCAAAATCATGATGCATGAACTGTATGTCTTCAAAATCAATGAGATTCGTGTAGTATGATGCATATGCATGCTATAATGATGTATGTGACGTTTTATGAATGTATGTTTGTCTAAGAAAATAAATCCTTGACGGGTGCCGGGAAGTCGTATCCTGGGCTGATGTTGAAGAATGGTTGTAAGAATCCCAATAGACGAAGATAACTCCGTTGGGGAATAAACTTGGCGAATGGAGGATTCTGCGGGGAGAAAAAGATATTCTACCGACCATGCTGGGGAGCCATACTCTGTGGGGATAGAGATGCTTTGCTGAATTGTTGAGGATGACTCGCTGAGGATACCTTGCTGTATTGGAAGTATTGATGGACTTCGCTGGGGATAAGAAGATTCTGTCGACGACGCTCTTTCCGTGGCTTTTGGCTGAGGATAACCCAGTTATATCCTGTTAAGGAAATAACTCTTTAAATAAAGCTGGGCGACGCGTTCGTGCTCTGCGAGGGGATAAGTTTACTGCTTGGGGATATGATTCCAACTTTCCTGGGGAACTGGATTGGACTCTCCTGGGGAAGTTTTGAACTGCGTTGGCTATGTTCTTCAACGGAGCTTACCCTGATACCTTGGAGGACAGAACAATCAGATTGCTTAGACCATTCTTCATTGCCCCTGTTTCTATGGGGGAGGCATTTGTGGGGAACTGATAATCGTTGATGGACAAACCCTCTTCTGGTAGGCAGATGGCAGGACATAGTCGTACGCTTTAATCCCTAACTTTTGCCTGGACTGCCCTTTCGGGTTTTCAGTCCACCGGGATACCCATTTTTGCTCAAGCCGCCTTTTCAGGTTTTCGACTTGCCGGGTGTACAAATTTTTTCCATTTCATCCCTTCATTTTGCCCGAACCCTTTTGGTTCGCCGAGAAGCCCTTATTTTTGCCTAGGTACGTCGACCTAGCGAGTCTTTGATTTTGCGTAGTATTTTTCCGACTATGTCCATGCTCTCAGGATGTAGGGAGGTGCCCCTGGCTGCTTGTGTTGCCATGTTACCAGAAGATGTTTAGTCATGCAAGATTTGTTGCTGGAGTGCCCCAAGTGATTCAGGCAGAGATTCGCCCCAGGCTTTTTGGCCTTTTGAGAGATTCTCTGGATCTTGACCTAACTGCCCCAGATGATGGACAATAGTCATGCCATGCCCCTTGATTGGAGATACTCTTGTTTATTAGACTTTCGTCAAGTGAATTGCTAGGCTGTTCAAACAAAAAGTCATATGCAAACAAAGTTATGTTAAAAATGCAAAGCTTATGCCTGTCTCAAGGATTTTGAAAATGCATTCTTTTTCATAAAACAAATGATTGTTTGTAAAACATGATGTCAACTCTGTATTTACCGTAGCCTTAAGGAGTCAGGATACCTTCGTAACAGTATGCTTTCGAACTAACCCATGCTTCAGCTAGGACTTTTGAGGGTTATAACGTGGCCTGGTTCACGGTTTAAGAAACAAAGGATAAAGGCTCAAATTATTTGTACCCACCCACTCTTCGTGATGTTCTCCAAACCTAAACTCAGTTGATCGTGCGTTAGACCTTGTTTGAGTCTTTGTCCTGATGTTCCAATGATGGTTCAGATATTGATGATTTATTCTGAATAGGCAGTCATTTTTTTGTTTTTGTTGAGGGTTTGTATGACCTCTTTCTTTATTTTGTTATCCCTTTCTTTTTTGCTTGAACTGTTTCCTTTTTTGGAATTACAGTCAGCGGGATGCCCCAGTTTCATAAGTCCCTTTTACAGGTTTTGACTTCTTGGGCTATTCATTGATGATTTTTTTTTTTGATAATGACTGCCTGTCCTTATGATTGTTCTGAACCATCACTGTCTTTGTTCGTTTCGTAAAGATCTCTTCGGTGCCATTCGTCATGCACTTAGATCAACTGAGAGAACTACCCTGCCCCAGGTTATGATTAAGGGTTTTGATTTTTGAAAATAAAACTCCTACTTCTTTGGCTCTGATGGGTTGACGAGGGATTATCATCCTTATAACTCCAGTGTTTAGGGGTTGAAACAATTCCTGTACCTCATCAGCGGGGTTTGTTCAAAAGCATACTGTAATGATCGCGGTATCGTTTTCGTCATCCTCCCTCAAGAGGCTTAGAATTTTAGATCCAGATTTGACATCAGAAAAAATATGAAAAGAAATTTGAATATAATGAAAACAATTGTATTAATTCTCAAAACAGACGTATGCGATGCATTGATAACATAAAAGAGTTTGCTATGACATTAATTGTTTGTATAAGCAAGGAAAAATACAACTCAAAAATTCAAATAAACAAAAGGTCTTCAATGATTGGGCAACAGAGCAGTGATTATGTTCGGAGTCTCAGACACTTCAAACTGAATCTCCCCGGCGTCGATCATGTCTTGAATTTTGTTCTTGAGAGGCCAGCAGTTGTCTGTAGTATGCCCCGGGCTATCTGAATGATATGCGCACCTATCGTTGGGATGATAGTTGGGTGCAGAAGTGTTCGGATTCCGAAGAGGAGCCCTTAAAGTGATCAGCCCTGTCTTCAACAGTTGTTGCAGTGCTTGATCCAGCGACATGTTGAGTTTGGTATACTGTCGTTTCTCCTTGCGCTGCTGCCCCTGTCCTTGTTGAGCAGGTCCGGGATTGGAGATTTGGATTGCCCCTGCCTCATGACGGCTCTTTTTACCGTGCACGGCATTGGATTCTTTCTTTCCGTGATGAGGCTTTTTATCAGCAGGTGCAGCCTCTTGAATTTTCCCAGACCGGATGCCAGCTTCTATTCGCTCTCCAGTCAAGATAAGATCTGTGAATCCAGCAGACGAATTCCCAATGAGATGGTTGAAAAATGGCCCAGATAGGGTCCCCAAGAACATGTCCACAAGTTCCCGATCAGTCAGAGGTGGTTGTACCCTTCCAGCAAGATCCCTCCATTTCTGCGCATATTCTTTAAAACCTTCACTTGATCCCAACGACATACCCTGGAGTTGGGTACGGGTGGGAGCAAGGTCGGCATTGTACTGGTACTGCTTATAGAAAGCAGTTGCCAACTCCTCCCAGTTACGAATTTTGGTCCCATCCAGCTGATAGAACCATTCGAGATGAGTCCCTGAAAGACTCTCCTGGAAGAAGTGGATCCATAAATTCTTGTCCACCGTATATGGCTGGATCTTCCGAACATAGGACCTTAGATGCAGCTTGGGGCAAGACGCCCCGTCATATTTAGAGAAGGATGGTGCTTTGAACTTATGCGGGATAATCACGCCGGTTGACAAACCCAGATCTTCGAAATCCAGCCCAGGTACCTGTTGAACCTCCATAGCTTTCATTCTGTCCTCCAGTTGCTTATATCTGTCATCAGCAGGAGGGTACTGCTCTTCATCAAAATCTGTCTCGTTGTCGGAGACCACTGGACTGGGAACCTCTCTCTCATGGTGACTGCTTTCCCTCACAGATGGGGTTGTCCTCTCAGTTTCAATTTGCGGTGTGTTCCCAGATCTGCGTCTAGGGCTGAACAAGACAATCCTCTTCTTTTTCTTGTCCTTCTTCAAAAGCAAAGCCTTCAGGTCTTGTTGCCCCTGGGTCAAATTCATGATCAGCTTTTGGAACTGGGCGTTCTGAGCCTGGAGGTCCTTGATAGTCTGCTCGGCTGATGATTCAGGATTCATGGCGATCGGCTGAAATAAACAGCGAGGAAGGGTAAGCAACCTGTCAAGGGATACCTGCAATGCAATGAGATGTATGACATGCATGTAATGTTTTCAAGGACCTCGCGGGATAAACAGAGAAATTGTTAGAGTTGAGAACCGGTAACTTGATTGAAGGAACTTCATGTTGTTGAGAGTCCTTCTTCAAGGGTCAAAGGCTCACCATATCCAGTGGGTCATAGCCCCTGACAACCTT
Organism: Vicia faba; assembly: GCA_948472305.1. NCBI lineage: Eukaryota > Viridiplantae > Streptophyta > Magnoliopsida > Fabales > Fabaceae > Vicia > Vicia faba. The sequence goes on along the minus strand of OX451735.1, from coordinate 846,643,725 downwards.
GGCTAGAGGAAAATAAATCCTCTTTGCCCCTTGCTGGGATAATTGATTCACCATGACCTGCATCACAAGCCCTTGAGATCCTTGAAATGGGTTAGGATGTATGCAATGGTATGATGTCATGCTATGCATGGGGTGATGTAGGTAAACCATGTTATGAGTCCCAATTAAGGACTATAAACAAACCCTGCAATAAATTCAGTATACTTTGTTATGAGTCCCAATTAAGGACTATAAACAACCCTGCAAGAAATTCAGTATACTTTGTTATGAGTCCCAATTAAGGACTATAAACAGAACCTGCAAATGGTTAGTACACCCTGTTATAAGTCCCAATTAAGGACTATGAACAAAACCTGCAAGAAACCTAAGTAAAACCTGTCATGAGTCCCAATTAAGGACTATAAACAGAACCTGCAAGTGGTTAGTACACTCTGTTATAAGTCCCAATTAAGGACTATGAACAAAACCTGCAAGGCATCAAGGGTCAGATAACAAGCATGCAAGTAGTCAAGTACGAAGGCACACAAGTCACACAAAAGAGCCCTTAGAGTTCAGGCCAGCATGAAGTTTGGGGTACTACCCTCTTGAAGTTGGTGGGTTCAACCTGTCCTATTAGAAGTAACCGGGTTCTAAGGTTCCCAATATCACGGGGTTGCTTTCATTGTTCATCGTTTCGATTTAGCCACTGAACTGGCGACCGAAATATTCCAGGAAAGCAACCCTCAATTGAGCGTAGTATCGAGTATCAACCAACCTCGGACTGCACCAAAGTCAGTTATCTCACTACCCTAAAGAGGCCAAGATAGTTCAATTAAGGTTCCTAAGGTCTGTTGATGCTTCACGACACCACGCGGAGGCCCCGTACTCTCCTTGACTGAACTCAAGGGTTACCGGTACACACCAAAGTGCCACATCAACGTAGCAGACTGTTTCAACCATGTCGGTATACCCCGCACAGTTCCCTCACAGCCTTGTTGCTACTTTCTAAGAAAGGTATCCCCCAGATCCGGGTTTAGGATCTATAGAACTCCCAAGCAACCCACAATTTAAAGCACACAAGGAAAACAATTGAAAACATAGTTATAAGCTAGCCCTAAGGTACACCTCACTTTTTAAAGATATCCCCAGCAGAGTCGCCAGTTCTGTGATCGGTGGATCTGGAACTGACTGTTTAACGCTGGTTCGTGAAATGTCGCGGAAGCAAGAGTCGCCACCGTCTTTTATTTTCTCCAATTGGAAAGGACAAAAGCACAGAAAAATTCCTTAAAGAGATTGCTCTCGGTTCGGGAGGTAGATTATAGAAAGGGAAGGTGTTAGCACCCTTTCTATCCATGGTTATCCATGGGCTCTTAGATACTTGCTCAATGTGTTTTCAAAATTGTTTGCTTGCTTTTCAATGTGGGTTTTAAAAAAAGTTTCTTTGAAAAATTTCAGTTCGACTCGTACGTCAGAGTGTTTGAAAAGTTTGCTTTGAAAGCTTTTGAAAATGTGTTGGTGAAAAGATGTTTTGATTTGTTTTTGAAATTAGAGCAAGTATCCTTGAGAACCTACCTACCCTAAGGAATTCGTCTGTGTAGATGTCCTTTAAAGTAGTGCCATCCCACCATTGAGAGGCAGGTAGCACCACCGTTGGAGGTGTTCGGGTCAATTCGAGTTTAGGGACGTGGTGATCACCAGAGCAATGGGAAGACACCTTAGAAGCTACCCTCATGCCAGGTTCCCGGATCATGAGGACTTACTAAGACGTCCTCTACTCGACGATCACCTTTCGAAAGGCAACAGTGAGGCGTACCCTAGGGGTGGTGTGTGCGAATTGTGTGTCAGTTTCAGTTATTTGTCCTGTCATGTTTGTTGTGTTCTACGCTTGATTTTAATTAAAGCCATTCATTCTTGCATGCTTTTTAACAGTTATAAAGTTTGCGGGAAAATAAATCTACAGCTATTACAAATGGCGCGGGTCCACATCGCCAAAATTAAACCGGACCCGATTTGACGGAAAAAATAAATAAAGCGATAAATAAAAGTGCGAGAAATTTAAATTACAATGCTTTGGGAGAGATACAAAATTATAATAAATGACATAAAATAAATGCGCAAATTAAATAATTAAAAACAATGGGCGTTGGACCCTTTTTTGCAAAAAAAAGATTAACTTTAATAAGGAATTAAAATAAAAAATGAAAAATTAAATGTTTTGGGTATTTTTGTATTTTTTAAGATTTAGAAGGAGAAATTAATTAAAATTAAAAAAAGGAAGCGTCAAACCCTAATTCTAATGTTTTTTAAGTTTATTGTAAAAATGTTATATTAACCTAAATTAAACCCTAATTTTTATTTATGTACATTTAATTATAAAAATAAATAAATAAATAAATAATATTGTGATAAAAAAAGGAAAATTTAAAAAGGGTATAAAAATTATCGATTAACCTAATTCTATATTTTTTTGGATTTTTATTAAAATAAAAAAAAAAGGATTAAAGTTAAAAACCTAATTAAACTAAATAATTACAAGCATTTATTTATGAAAATAACTATAATATGAATATTTATTATTTTTCATCTTTTCTGATTTTTTTGTAATGTTTTTATATTTTGTTAAAAAATAATTAATTAAATAAACAGCAATAAAAATAATAATTAAAACAAGAATAAAAATAGAAATAGAAAGAAAGAGAAGGCAAACCAAGGGGGGGGTAGCCCCAAAATTGGAGGTAAGGCCTAGCATTCTGGCCCATTAAGCATTGGAATTTGTTGACCTTTCTGGATCCTATGTGATGCGTTTGACCAGGTGCAGCGTATCCCTTGAATCTATGCCTTTGGTTTGATCGTTTAGGACGCGTGGACAATAGATGAGGAGGACGTATGGTGGTCCTTAAGAGCGTGCCTGCATAGGAATGAGTATTGAAAAATATTATGGAGATTTGTACAGACCTGGGACTTGAACCCAGGTATTTAACGTTGCCAGCACAACCACTTAACCACTGAACCAAGCGCTTTTAATTTAACATATAATAACACATAAATATAATAAATAAAACATGGTGTTAGTGGATGAAAAACGCGCGAGAATTTGAATGTGCCTATCACGTCTTGACACGGAGTCGTCTTCCTTATTTTTCCCTGAAACATAAACGTATGGCCACGGTTTTCTGGGCGTGGCTGAAGGGGTGATTTAAGAAAATAGCGAATAGCTCCATTCTCAACATAAATTAGGCGCGATAGTTGGGATTTCTTCGTCTCTAGACGCTGAGTCCAACCATGGTGGTCTTAAGGGCTAATTTTTCCCCTATGCAAAAGCCCTAATTCAGAAAACCTGCAACCCTAATTTTTAAGCATGGTGAAATCGCGTATGGTCAACGAAAATGCAATCAAACACAATGGTTAGCTTAGAAACATCCTTATGAGCATGAATACATAAATAAAAATGCAAAAAGATGCTTGAATCATGCTATACGATTTCAGAAGTTTTGAGGTACAGTCTGAGTTCTTGATACCACTTCTTTGCGTTTTGGTTGATGTTATTGATTGGAATCTGATCAGGAGTCCACGAGCAAGCTTTTGGTATAAGAATTAGGGCTTAAAACCACCTCTAACAATGTTTTCAGATTTGAATTTTTATGGAAAATTTTCAAGCTTGTATAGTATTCTTGAGCGCAGCTTAGAGTCTAAAAACATTAGGTTTGCATTCCTGAATATGTAGCCAAGGCATTAGGTCAACAAAATTGCACAAAATCCATGGCATTGATAGTTTTCAATATTTGATTTTGTAAAATCTTTTCATATCTTTTTTCATGTGCAATCTTGTGTCAATTAGTTCAAATCAAACCAAAACTTTCCATAATCAAACAAGCACGAAATATTGAGAGTGGAATGTGCACAAAAAGATTTTTTTAGGTCAAATTTATATTTTCTACATATTTAAATGATTTAAGTGAATTAATATTAATATAAATTCAAATAAATAATTAAAAATTGAGAAAATACTTCCCCTTGGGCTTAATGGTCGTGCATAGGCTTGGCATGAAGAAACTTGGAAGAAAAATGGGCCCATTTGCATTTTTAGATCATTTGAAGTAAAGTTGACTTTCAAAAATTTCCAAAAATTTCCCAACTTCCACAAGGCATAACTTGCTCAATTTTTAAGCTTTTCACATGTTCTTGGACATTTTGGAAAGGTCTTTGAGTCCTCTAACCAATGCCTTTGGTCCCATGTCATTTTGATTTACCAATCTCAAGTTATGGCCTTTGACTTAAAGTCCCTTTTTGTTGACTTTTGAAAATGACCTATAATGTTGAAATTGATAACTTTTTGTGAGAGCATTTCTTGGACTTGAAGTATGAAGATGAGTTGTAGGAAATGTCTTTCTCTTCAAAATGAGCTTTGGATGGAATTTTTCTGATAATCCATGTGAAAGTTATGCCCTGGTCAATTTCAGTTGACTTTTTCAGCTGTCCAAATATAGTAACTTTTGTATCTTTGATGATTTCTGAGCCAAATTTTGAGAATCATGATCAAGCATTGATCAAATGATGTTTGTGGCTTCAAAATGATATGTTGACCAAAAATTTGAACTTTTGACTGTCAAATGACCATTTTGCCCCTACAGTTGACTGTAGTGCAATTTAGGGTTTTGACTGTGCAACTTTGAGCTGAATGCCTTGAAACTTGATATGAGGATGCTTGACCATCTTTGTAGGCATATGAGACTTGATTGGGTCCTTGAAAACTTCCTTTCTTTGATCAGAACACAAACCCTAGTTTTGACTGTATAGGAGACAGTTGAACTGCATAACCCTTGGGGAATTTTGTGACCTTGACTTGACAAATCTTGGAGAATATGGGAGGGCAAATTTTGGGGTGCAACAAATACAAATACACTTTTCAGTTAAAATTGCCAATTGTTTTTCCTTTTTCTGTTTTGTTTTACGAAGAACGTCCAAGGTTCAATTTGTGATATATGCATTGACAATAATTTGCTAACTCATGAATACTTGCATACAAAACAAAGGATTAATTACAGGTAACATTAGAAACAGGGGCAATAAAGAGTTGTCTGAGCAGTCTAATTGTTCTGTCCTCCAAGGTACCGATGTAGGTTCAGATAAGAAACATGACCAGTACATCTTAATTCCCCAGAGAGTGAGCCAGCAAGTCAGTGCACTCTTCTCCAAGCAAAATTATCAGTCTTAAGGAAGTTGGGTATACTCCCGTAGATCTCAACATTCCCCAGCAGCATATATGCATATATTCTTAACAGGCATCCCCGGCAATCTTGGTCTAAAGATTGTTCCCCGGCGGCATATCAAATACTCAAAGGAATCACTTCCCCCGCAGTTCAAAACTTCCCCAGGAGAGTCCAATCCAGTTTCCCCAGGAAAGTTGGAATCCATCCCCCCAGCAGTAAGCTTATCCCCAGTAAATTCTGGAAGCTTATCCTCGCAGAGCACGAACGCGTCGTCCGGCTTTATTCAAAGAGTTATTTTTTTAACAGGATATAACTGGGTTATCCTCAACCAAAAGCCACGGAAAGGTCGTCGTCAACACAGTTCTTTCTCATCCCCAGCAAAGTCTATCAGCACTTCCAACATAACGATGGTATCCACAACAAGTTATCATCAACACTCAGTAAAGTATCTCTCTCCCCACAGAGTATTGCTTCCCAGCAAGATCACTAGAGTACTTTTCTCCCCGCAGAGTAATCCATTCGCCAAGTTTATTCCCCAACGGAGTCATCTTCCCCTACCGGTATTCTTGCAGCTATCATCCCCAGCGGAAGCGAAATCTATTCTTCAAACATCAGCCCAGGATATGACTTCCTGGCACCCGTCAAGGATCTACTTTCCTAAACGAAAACATACATTCCTAAACATCACATACATCATTATAACATGCATAGACGCATCATATCTTACAAATCTCATCTATGTTGAGAACATCATTGCTTGGTCCATATCATGCATTGCATATGACTGACCTTTACCTTTCAGGAAAGATTCAGCTAAATTCTCAATCATATTTCAAGACTATAAGACCTTATCTGGTTCAGTTAAATCGACTCCAAAGATTTCTCTGGTTATTATCCAGTCCAAGGCTTTCTCTAGTCCAGTTAAATCGACCCCAAACAGATTTTTCCGATGAAGACTCAGTAGAAGTTATCAAAGGTTTTTCTCAATGTTTGCTTTTGAGATTATAATTTCCTATGGTTCTCTCCCCGATTCTGCGGAGACGATAATCCCATTCCAGGTTTTTCTCAATGTTTGCTTTTGAGATTATAATTTCCTATGGTTCTCTCCCCGTTTCTGCGGAGACGATAATTCCATTCCAGGTTTTTCTCAATGTTTGCTATTGAGATTATAATTGCCTATGGTTCTCTCCCCGATCCTGCGGAGATGATAATTCCATTCCAGGTTTTTCTCAATGAATGTTATTGAGATTATAATTTCCTATGGTTCTCTCCCCGATCCTGCGGAGACGATAATTCCATTCCAGGTTTTTCTCAAATGTCCGCTTTTGAGATTATAATTTCCTATGGTTCTCTCCCCAATGCTGCGGAGACGATAATTCCATTCCAGGTTTTTCTCAAACGTCCTCTTTCGAGATTATAATTTCCTATGGTTCTCTCCCCAATGCTGCGGAGACGATAATTCCATTCCAGGTTTTTCTCAAACGTCCGCTTTTGAGATTATAATTGCCTATGGTTCTCTCCCCGATACTGCGGAGATGGTAATTCCCACCAAGATTTCGCTTAACGATTGCTATTGAAGCTGAAGTTATCCAAGGTTCTCTCACCTTTCCTGTTGAGGTAGTAACCATCCCTGGTTCATTCATCACCGTTTGAAGCTCCAGATCCAGCTCCTGTAACCAGTCAGGACACATCTATACCAAGCATCTGAAGACCAGCTCCTGTAGCATGTCAGGTAATCGTTTTTTCTTTTGCAGGTACGCAAGTTCTCGCTAAGGAATCTCTTATGCGATCAACATCCAGATGGCATCTATAAGCCCATCATCCTATTCATCAATCTCTAAATGGCATCTATAAGCCATTTCCATCACACTGCTACTATGTGAGCGCAAATTTCTGGGCACTCTAGTGTTCAATCATCTTCCACCTTCGGATTACGAAAGGCACGTCAGCCAATCTGCATCCTCAGGTCTAAGAAGATTGAACAGGGGCAACTGTTGTACCCCAAAATTTGCCCTCCCATATTCTTCAAGAAATTGCCAAGTCAAGCTGCAAAATTCTCCAAGGTTGGCACAGTGCAAGGGTATCCTAAACAGTCACAATTAGGGTTTTGGTTCTGATCAAGAAAATGAAGTTTCCAAGGGTCCAATAAAGTCCCACATGCCTATAAATATGGTCAAGCATCCTCATACAAAGTCTCAAGACTTTCGGCACAAAATTGCACAGTCAAAAACCCTAATTGCACTACAGTCAACTGTAGGGGCAAAATGGTCATTTGACAGTCAAAAGTTCAAATTTTTGGTCAACATCTTATTTTGAAGCCACAAACATCATTTGATCAATGCTTGATCATGATTCTCAAAAGAATGGCTCAAAAATCATCAAGGTGTCAAAAGTTTCTATTTTTGGACAGCTGAAAAGTCAACTGTAAATTGACCAGGGCATAACTTTCACATGGATTATCAGAAAAATTCCATCCAAAGCTCATTTTTAAGGGGAAGACATTTCCTACAACTCTTCTTCACACTTCAAGTCCAAGAGATGCTCTCACAAAAAGTTATCAATTTCAACATTATAGGTCATTTTCAAAAGTCAACAAAAAGGGACTTTAAGTCAAAGGCCATAACTTGAGATTGGTAAATCAAAATGAAATGGGACCAAGGACATTGTTTAGAGGACTTCAAGACCTTTCTAAAATGTCCAAGAACATGATCAAAGCTTAAAAAGTGAGCAAGATATGCATTGGAGAAGTTGGGAAATTTTTGTGAAATGGCCAAAATCATTTATCCTTGAAATTTCATTTTTGACAAAAGGGGCCCACTTTTTACACTTGAATTAACTTGGCCATGCTTCCCACGTGTCCCACCTTTTATTTCATATTTTTTAATTAATTTTTCCATTTTTAATTGATTTTATTGGATTTAATTAATTTTAAATCTTTTAAAATCAAAAGAAAATCAAAAGCTTAATTAAATGGAATATTTGGCTTTGATTAACCTTGAAGCACCATTATGTACATCCCATTTTCGTGCCAAGGCTCAAAGAAGCAAGAATTCAAAAAATGAGTCAAAAATGGAAGTTTGGTTATGGAGGTTTATGGAAGATTTTGAAATTGATTGCTTCGCATTAAGAGGCCATAATTCTTCTTGATACACATTGCCTAATGCCTATACAAGTGAGACAGAACCAAATTGAGACAAAGGTTGCGCCCCAATACTGAAAACAAAACTCATATTTTTGCCACATTTTTGAAAACTGAAAACGGGGATAGAGGTCGATTCAAGCCAAGCAAATCATCTCATCACCTTCCTGAGACCTTAAGCAACGTATTTGAATAAGTTTCCACGTCCCTAGCACCTTGAAACGGTATACAGAGATCAAACTTGTTCACATTTTTTCTATAATCGTATTTTAAATTCCCAGCATTCTCATTGCATTTTGTTCATGGATTTGTACTAATGAAACTCTCCTGATGCTAACTATGTAATTTAATTGTATTTTTATCACCTATATGCGATTTCACCATGGTTGTTTTTTAGGGTTCTTAAGCTTTCGAATTAGGGGTTTTTGAATACAGCAAAATTGGAGAATCACGATGCCATGGTTGCAACCAGTACACTTGAACGAAAAGAATAGGACCATCGCGCCTAATTTATGAGCCAAGAATCTCTAATCGCTATTTTCCAATAGGGGGTATTCTGGAACGGTGCAAAAACCGTTGCTTATTCTATTTTGTTTCAGGGAAAAAACAAACCAAGGAGGAAGAAGATGAGGTGGCCATCAGCAATTGGTTAATTCAAATTTTTCGCGCGAGAATAACACTAACCCTTGTTTTCTTTTATATTGATTGTTGATTATTTTATGAACAAACGCGTGTGAATGGCCTAGCGGTAGAGAAAGCATTTGGTGATCCATAGGACCTGGGTTCGATCCCAGGTCCCCCTCATATTCCCTTATTTTTTTTCTTTGAAATGTGATCAGGTACTTTGGTCCTTCCATGGTCTACCATACGCTCCTCAATCCAGCATGCCACTTGGCCAATTGCGCCCAATCAAGGGACTGGATCTATGGAATATGGTGAGCTCTAGTCAATGCTCCCACATGCTGCCTGAAAAAGTCAACAAGGCCTCCATTGATGAGCCAGAATTACTTGGGCTGCACCCCCTTGGTTTGCTCTCTCCTATTCCTTTTCTTTTTTATTATTTATTTTTATTTGTTTGTTTAATTCCCATTTAATTTTTCAAATCAATATTTTCATAATAAATAATAATAATAATCAGAAAATCATAAAAAAATCAAAAAAACATGTTTTATTTTAATTTAATTCACCAATGACTTCTTTTTGTAAATAAATCCCATAATTAATTTAGTTTTAATTTTTAAGTTGTTAATTTTAATTCTTTTTTTCTCAATAACCAAAAAATAATAAATATGTCTTTAGCTTTTTTTTTTATCCTTTTTTTAAATTAAATATTTTATTATAAGTATCATTAACCATTAATTTTGTAAATAAATTTTTATAATTAATTTAGTTTTAATTCTAGGTTTTAACTTTAATGCATTTTCTTTAATAAATATAAAAAACAATTAGAATTAGAATTATTTGACTTTTAATTAATTTAATTTTCTTTAATATCATAAAAACAAAAAAACATAAAAAATAAGTTCTTTCTTTTTATTTAACTTAATTATTTTAATAATTTGATTTTAATTCCTTTAAAGGGTCCAACGCCCTTGCATTCGATTACATTTTTGTTTCGCGCGTTTTATTCATTTCTTTTTGTGAATATCATGTACTTGCTCCAAAGCCCTGTAATAGTTATTTAGACATTTATTTTTTGCACTTTATTTCAAATCGGGTCTGGATTAATTTGGCGTTGTAGACCCGCACCTTTGTAATAGCGTAGGACCTTTTATCCTTCCCACACCTTTAACTGTTAAACAATAACATGAAAGAATGAATGCCCAAAAATAAAATCAAAGCGTAGATCATCAATACATGACAAGATAAAAATATCTGAAAATGACACACAATTCACACACCACCCCTAGGGTACGCCTCACTGTTGCCTTGCCTCGAAAGGTGATCGTCGAGTAGAGGATGTCTTAGTAAGTCCTCATGATCCGGGAACCTGGCATGAGGGTAGCTTCTAAGGTGTCTTCCTATTGCTCTGGTGATCACCATGTCCCGAACCTTTGAATTGACCCGAACACCTCCAACGGTGGTGCTACCTACCTCTCAATGGTAGGATGGCACTACTTTAAGGACATTTACACAGACGAATTCCTTAGGGTAGGTAGATTCTCATAGATACTTGCTCTTTTCAAAAACAAACAAAATGCTTTTCACACCTACACTTTCTAAAAGTTTTCAAACAAATTTTTTATACACTCTTGAGGACAGATACAAGAGTTACTTGGAAATTTTTCAAACGAAACTTTTTCAAACCCACTCACACTTTGAAAAGCAAACAAAACATTTTTGAAAACACAAATGAGCAAGTATCTAAGAGCCCATGGATAACCATGGATAGAAAGTGTAAGTGCCCTGGCTGGAGAGTTGGCTTCATTTGTAAAACAAATAAGAAAGCAAGTTTACCCATATTCCCTCTGTTGTTTTAATATGTTGGGTTGAAGAAGTTCAACATCTGGACCAACATGTTATGTAAGATGTCACAACATCAGCATATGACATCGCGCCTGAAATTAAGTACTAATTAAGTAACTATGTTATATGTTGAATGTTTGTAACAGCTGTGACTTGTAACCTAACTATTCTAAGTGATCTAAATTATGAAAGAGGTTATTTGTTGTGTTGAAGAAGTTCAACATCTAGGACAACATGTTAGATGTAATGTCATGACATCTGACTTGACATCACGTCAACAGAATTGATAATTCAGTTACAGTTCTGGTACTTAAATACTCTGAGAATATATGTGGCGTTTCTTATGGAGAATCTGAAGATCAATCAAGAATCAATCAGAATATTTGAAGAAAATACTGTTTCTAAATATGGAGATATTTTAGGAACTAGAAGATTGAAGACCTTGATTATAGCAGAAGTTTACTGCTGAGTTGTAACAGCAAGGAGAAAAGCTTGCTGAGATTTTTGAAGGCCCAAATCCAGTTGGGTAATAGGTTATAAATAGCAGATTGTAACCTAGGGTTTGTAACTCTCACATAATGTAACATTGGGGGTGTTTTGTTAGGTAAACCTGTCGGTCTGTGGCAAGGTTACCATGTGTGTAACTCGATACCTGTAGGTAAGGGTTTGAGTGTTCTTGGACGAAGCTATGAAGCAAGTCTAAGTATTTCTGCATTACTTCATATACATTGTAATGTAGGAAATCAAGTGGGAGGGCTCTACTTCTTGAGTAGGAGTAAGACTTCTGTTGCTGCGGCAATAGGAATGGAAACTGGTAGGTTTCTATCTAGGAGTTCCTAGGTATAGGTTGCACTGGGTAGATGATTAAGTGAAGGATAGGAACTTGTGAAGTTTAGTCCTGAATTAATATTGCTGATAGTGGATCTTCTTCCTGGCTTGGTATGCCCCCAGAGTAGGTGTGTTTCACCGAACTGGGTCAACAACTGATTTGTGTTTTTACCTTCAACACTTTATAATTCTGTCTGTTATACATCAAGGTAAAACTGTAATGTTGTAACAGATGATGTCTCAGAACATGTTAAGACATCATGCTGATATCAGTGCAGAAGAAACAGAACTGTGAAGGATGTTCGCTCTCTGCTGATCATGTGCAACAGATGAACAGAACTAGGTACATCGTTGTTCTATCCTCTGCACCTTCAAAGTATATCTGGCACAGCTTGGTTAAACTGTGCTTCTGTTTCTCTTCAGTACTGAATCACGAAAAATTGGGTATCTACCTTGCAGTGTACTTATTATGTCATATCAGATGTCTAGACATTGAGTATAACATCTGAATTCTGGCATACACCAGAATTTCAGAAAGGGTGCTAACACCTTCCCTTTCTATAATCTACCTCCCGAACCGAGAGCAATCTCTTTAAGGAATTTTTCTGTGCTTTTGTCCTTTCCATGTTGGAGAAAATAAAAGACGGTGGCGACTCTTGCTTCCGCGACATTTCGCGAACCAGCTTTAAACAGTCAGTTCCAGATCCACCGATCACACATAGGCTGTACAATCATTCTAACTATAGTGAAATCTCTTTCGTGTTGGAAAGGGGACTGGAGTACTCTCGGATTGTGAGGGGAACCAGGATATATCACTGTGTTCTTTACTTTTCCGCATTTATCGCTTTCATCACCATAATCAGGAAAAGATAAAGATATAATCAAAACCTTCAAACACTTAACCAAAAATTACTACCAAACATTCTCATAAAACCAAATAAATTTGTATCTACCTAATTCACCCCCCCCCCCCCCCTCTTAGGCACTCTGAGACTTACAAGACATACTCCGTTTGATATAATTTTCATATTTCTAACTCTACCATCCAAGCAGAATTTATGTTCATTCCTCTGGCCATTATGTTTGTTATGATGTGGGGAATGAAAGCCCCATTAAAATGGGCATTAATTCATCTTGTGTGCAATTTAATTTCATTTTTGAAATTTTAGGATTTTTTGGATTTGTTTGAAATTCGTAAGTTAAAGTTAATATAAATAAAAACTAATGTTATATTTGAATTTTTTTATGAAATTCTAAGTAAGATGTTATATTCACACGTTTGATTTGGTACAAAAATAAGAAAGTTACATTTTTTGAAAAAATGAAGTTACAATAATGATAACACGAGGAAGAAGATGAAGTTTGTATTTTCCATTTTCCATAACTCACTTTCATACTTGTATATTTGGATGCATGAAAATTAATGAATTGACATTGCGTCCCATGGTTAATACGCTGGTTAGTGTGTTTATGTGTGAAACAAAGGGTCTGGGGTTTTAATCTCCCTTGCCCGAGACCTTTTTGTTTATTTTTTTAAAAACCATTTTAAAACATGTTTTGATATTTTATCAATTGGATGTATGTTAGGTCAATCTACAATGTGTGGCCCAATGACTAGTCTTTTGAGCTGCAACCTCAAGGTCGGAGATTTAACCCCTTTAACCAACAAAACCTTATTTTTATCACTTATTTTACTTAATTTTCTTTCTTCTCTATTTCTTTTCTATTTTATTCTATTAACCTTTTAGCTTATTTCTTTATTTTTCTCTCTTGATTTTATTACATCAAAATCAATATCTTAAAAAAAACATCAATTTTTTTTTTATATATGTAATATAAGAACATAATATGTTCTAGATTTTACATCCCTACTTTTTAGTTTGCTTCAAATACATCATCAAATGAGGGTTATTTTTTTGTCCAACTATTACTTTTTTACAACTACATTTATTTTTTGATCCACATCAAGCTATATAATTCTTTTCAAAAGGGTTGGTTGACATCAAAAGTACATTTTTGGTACAAATTTCTAATTTCAAATATTTGTCCACAAACTAATCTAATTTGCCTACAAATAAAAGTAGATGACTATCATTATTTTTATTCACTTTTACACATTATGTACCAACTATCATATTTATGTCACTTCAAGGACTCTACACTTTTTCTCAATTTTCCCTCCCATCACTTATTTTGAATTTTATTTTCCCTCTATTCACTTACTTCAAATATATTAAGGTATTTGCTCTCTTTTCTCAAATTATATTATCTCATTTCATCATCAATCTTTCTCAAATTCTTTCTATGCACATACTTTGTTTTTTTTAAATCAAAGAAGAACATAACTAATTTTTAGTATATTTCTATTTATTTTGCCTTTTACTTTAAATAATTAAATTTATTTTTTCTCTTTTTATTTACAAAATGTATTCGCTCATTTCATATCTCCTATCTTTATGTTCTTTTAAAAGAACACATATAAATAATTTATATTTTATTCTTATTTTCAAGAGTAAAAAGATTTCTTACATATATGTTTTCACTAAAAAAATCTACCACTTTCATTAATTATGTGTAATTTTTTTGATTAATATATCAATAAAATTTAGTTTTAATTTTTCTTCAGGTTCATAAGATTTTCTGCAAAGGTACATCAACTATTCATATATTATATGTTATTTATTTGTATTTATGAATAAATAAATTTAGATTTTATTTGCTTATATGTTAATTTTTTGTTAATGTATCTATACAATTTTCTCATATGTCAATTTTTTTATCCAGATTCATAAGATGACAAATTCTGCAAAGATATGTGAAATATTCATATGTCAAAAGTATGTCAAATATTTATATTTAAAAACTTCTGCAGGTTCATAAAGTGACAAATTCGAATGGTTATGCTTAGACCATCTCAAGCGGTAGTTTGTTGGGATTGGTTACTCAGCATCACATATTTTAAAAGTTATTACAGACCAAGACAGGAAATATTCAAAAGATAAATTACTGATTGATGAAAGTAATGGGAACAAAGTCTTTCGCATCCTAGTTGTTTAGTCCCCCTTCAATGGTTGGAAAGATCCAATCTTCAAAATTTCCTCCTTCTTCATCATCTTCTAAAGCATGAACCCCATGGTGAGTGATCTTTAAAGGTGGTCCTCTATCCCGGGAGCGACTCACAGCTTTCTGGCTAGCAGCAGTGAAACCCAATCCGAACTTGTCTGTCTTGTGAGGAAAATCTGGTAGCTGACCCCACACTGTACTTCCTCCCTCCTTGATTACAGCCTCCGCATCTTTAAGGGATGACATCCGGGACACATGATTCGTAATGATAGGCACATCAGTCATCGTCTTTGCTACTGCGACCTCAGGAGAAACCTCTTCAAAGTGTTGGAAAGGTGTTTCTATGAATTCGCCGTCTAACTCCACATAGCGGAAAGAGTTAAGGTGACTTATCATATACTCCTCCTCACCATGAACTGTTATGATCTTACCCTGGACTGGGTACTTTAGCATCTGGTGTAGAGAAGAAGTGACTGTCCCATCGTTGTGGATCCATGGCCTTCCCAACAAGCATGAATATGAATAACGGATGTCCATCACATAAAAAGTAGAGTTAAAAACTTCCGTACCCACTTTGATTGGTATGTCCACTTCTCCGTGAACCATCCACTTAGAACCGTCGAAGGCTCTAACAATGATATTACTGGGTTTTAAAGTCAAACCTTCACAGTCTAGCCTGTCCAGTGCTTTCTTTAGTAGGACATTTAAGGATGAGCCAGTATCAACCAGAACATGAGCAAGTGTGGTTCCTTTGTACTCTACTGAAACATGCAGCGCATCATTATGCTTTCTTCCCTTGGACGTTAAATCGGCATCAGAAAAGCCCAGACCATTGTCGGCTGTAAGGCTGGCTACACACTCTTGAAACTGATCTGCAGAAGTTTCTTGAGGCACATGCGCCGTCTTCAGGAATTTGATCAAGGCTTTGGCATGAGCCTCGGAGCAGAGCAATAGAGCCAGCATAGAGATTTTTGAAGGGGTTTGCCCCAGCTGCTCTACGACATCATAGTCGCTCTTCTTAATTATCTTTAAGATTTCCTCCATTTCCTTTTGGGTGGTCTCAGGGATAACCAAAGCTTAAGCCCTCGTCCTGACGGGCGCTTCTTCGATTCCCTTACCTTTATCAGCAATAACAACAGAGGGTTCAACTTCGGGAGTAATAATTTCTTCAATCACTGGATTTTGCACAAATATCTTGACAGGCACGGAAGCATTTGAGGGTCCGAAGACTTCCCGTGGAGGAGCAATCTCCGAAGAGAAGATTCTTTCGCTATGAGTTATCTTACTAGTCCCCACAATATTTTCCACATCAAGAGTTTCTTCATCGGAATTTTCTTGGACTGATTCGATCTACTTGACACCATGGTAGAAGATCTCTCCTCCATAATTCCATGGTATCGTCTTGTTGGACTTATATGGGATAGGCCCTGGCATGGTAATCTTCAGCGGTACAAACTTAGGATCAGGCGTAATCTTAACAGGACTTTTGCAGGTCTTGGAAAGATTGTCGGAAATGGTGATTATAGCAATGTCATTGATTGGAGTAACAGGGATAACATGAGTGATAGTAGCAACATGAGTTTTCTGAAAGAGTATTTCTTGAGTATCCATCAGGCGTTGGATACTTGATTTCAACAGTGGGCAGTCGGATTGCAAGGTTGAACAGAAGTAACAGTCTTTTTCACATCCCGGGAAGATCTCGGCTTTCAACAAATTCATTTTAATCATTGACAACAGGGTCATTAATTCATCAACAACGGTAACATGAAAATCTTCCACAATTGCATGGACATTATGACCATGTTTTGGCATAGGAGCGGATATCACATTAGGTTTTTCGGGAGCATCAAACTCTACCTCCTTGGCATCTATCAAATTTGGATCTTGTTTTTAAGGGCCCAACAGTTGTTGGTGTCATGCCCTACACTGTCCGAATGGTATGCACATTTTGCATTTGAATGATAGTAGGGAGAAAAGGTATTTGGGTTTTTTGGCGCCTCTTTCAAGTTGGTAAGGTTCAGCTTTAACATATGAGAGAGGACTTGAGCTGGTGTCATATTGATCCGAGTGAATTGCCGTTGTGGCCTTTCCACCCTATTCTGGTTAGCCCTAGGTTGACTGCTTCGAGGTTGATCGGTTGAAGAGTTCTAAATCATCACAGCCCCCACCGTTGGTCGGCGCTCCATTCTTCCCTGATTTCTCTGGGAATAAACAGCAGAAGCTTCTTTCTTGGCTGGGAAGGTCTTCTTGATAGCAGTGGAAGCAGTTGCATCTTTCTGAATTTTACCACTCTTGATGCCAGCTTCAACCCTTTCACCCATCAGTATTAATTCGGTGAACCCTACAGATGAGCTCCCGATTAAATGATTAAAGAATGGACCTGACATGGTCCCCAAAACATGTCAACCAGCTCTCTATCCGACAACGGTGGCTGCACCCTTCCAGCCAAATCTCGCCACTTTTGGGCATACTCCTTAAATCCCTCATTAGAGGCCATACCCATACTCTGTAGTTGAGTACGAGTAGGCACTAAATCCGCGTTGTATTGGTATTGTTGGTAGAAAGCGACATCTAGGTCCTCCCAGTTATGAACATCAGATCTCTCAAGTTGATAGAACCAGTCCAATTGCGTACCTGACAAGCTATCTTGAAAAAAGTGGACCCATAGATCCTTATCAGAAGAGTGAGGTTGGATCTTTCTGACGTAGGATCTCAGATGCATCTTCGGACAGGACAAACCGTCATATTTAGAAAATGTAGGTACTTTGAACTTGGGAGAAATGACGATCCCAACAACCAAACCTAGTTCTTCGAAATCCAACCCGGGAACCCTTTGTACTTCCATGGCCTCCAACCGTTCTTCCAGATTTTTATACTTATCGTCCGCAGGGGGATACTGCTGCTCTGAGTAATCTTCCTCCTCTTCTTCCTCTTCCTCTTCAGCTTCAGACTCGGAGGGCATTGCAACTCCTTTACCTTTACTAACCCCTTCATCAGACGTCGAGGGGAACTCGAGGACCTTTCTAGCCTGGCTCTCAAACCTTCTTCCCATAGTGGCCATACCAGTCCTTTTCTTCTTTTTCTCTTTATCTTTCTCTTTCTCCAACAGTGCTTTAAGGTCCTCTTGACCTTTGCTAAGGTCATAAGGAGTTGTTGGAATTGCGAATTCTGCGCTTGCAGATCTTTAACCGTCTGCTCTATATCCATCTTGTTGAAATAAACAACAGAAAGATAAGGAAACCTGGCGTGAAGACCTGTTTATGCATATGATGAATGATATGTTATTCATGTAATGCATTCAAGGATTCAGAAATTCAAATTTGTTGCAAACAAAACGAACACACGTCTTATTAATAAGAAGAAATTTGTTAGTACATAAATGGCCTATGGGAAAAATATTACAAAATTCTTAATGTAAAAAGACATTGCGCATCCTTTTTGGTGCGATGTAAGTGTTGAGAGTCTCCTCTTCATGAAGTCGGCGGGTAAGTTCCAAAACCTTCTTCTCACTGGCATAGAAGCTGGCTTCAAAAGTATTATGTTCTTCCTTGAGCTGTATCCAACTCCTTTGCAATTCTTCCAATGATGTTGGCATGTCAGGATGTAGGAGGGTGTATGGAACCTCTCCTTCCATAACAGGCTCTTTGATCACGGGGAGAATGTGAAGGTAAGTCATCATAAGACTCTGGGCGCGGGTTTGTACCCACTTGAGATAAGGCTCAAGGGGGATGGAATTCTTGTGTCCCAGTGTCTTACTATCCACTTTGTTAGGCATCCTCCAAGCTCGGATAAACCTTTGTCGAAGTTCTTGAGCGTCGTTGTCGAAGTCAAAAACCAAGTCAGGAATTAGCATGTCGTGAGGGCCATCCCTTCGAGCATAACCAAATTGCCTCAGAGCTAAACAGGGGTTGTAGGTAATGCCTCCCCTAATGCCAAGTAGTGGGACATTAGGGAACTCCCCACAACGATCAATGATGTTGATATTTTCTCTGGACCGAGAACACCAATGAACATCAGAATGTGTTAGGGTCATCAACCGTTGTGACCACCTTAAACCCTGCTCATTCTTCAAAACTGATTGGGGAAGGTGAGAAATAAACCACCTTGCTAGAAGAGGAGTACAACACATGAGAACACCTTTTTTCCTCATTATTCGTGTGTAAAATGAGTGTAGGATATCCCCAAGCAATGTAGGCACAAGATTCCGCGATATGAAAATCTTGACAGCATTCACATCTATAAGCTGATCAGGGTTTAAGAACAAGACCAACCCATAGATGAGAAGTGCTACAATATCCTCAAAAGCTTGTAGATCTAGAGAATTCTAGCAGTCTTGTGCCTTCTCAAACAGAAACTTTGCCAAGAAACCCTTGACACCACTTCTGGTTTTCCAATGACCCTTGATATCAGATGGTTGCAAGTGTAATACTTGAGCAACATCTTCAAGCTTTGGTTCTCTTTCCGTACCATTGTAGGGTAGTTGATGAAGAATAGGAATCCTCAGGAGTTGAGAAAATTCCTCCAAAGTAGGTACTAGTTGGTAATCAGGGAATGTAAAGCAATGGTGTAGGGGGTCAAAGAACTGGAAGAGAACTTTCACCATGTCTTCTTCAATGTTGGAGTTGACCAAGTTGAGAAGTCTACCATGTCTTTCACTGAAAGGAGAATTCTCTGGAATCTTGGAAGTAAGCTCCTTGAGTTGAGGAGGAATTCTCATAAGGTTGACTTGAATTGTTTTCCTGCGAAGAGATTCCATGACCTACAAAACAAGAACAAAAATGAAGATCCAAACCCTTGAGATGGTTAGTGGATGCATATGATTCTTTATGATGTTCATGATGTATGCACAAGCATATGTACAAGCAAATCACACAAGATCCTAGTTTCAGGCTTGCATGAGGTTTCATAGGTATGTACCCTCTTGAAGTTAGTTGGCTCAACCTGTCCTATACATAGTAATCGGGTTCTAAGGAGCTCAATATCACTGGATTATTTTTTGTGTTCATTGTTTTGGTTTAGCCACTTAACTGGCGACCAAAATATTCCAAGAAAACAACCCTCAATGAGTGTAGTATCGAGTATCTACCAACTTCGAACTGCACCAAAGTCGGTCATCTCACTACCCCTAAAAAGGCCAAGATGGTCAAGTAAGGTTCTAAGAGTTCATTAGTGCTTTATGACATCACTCAGCGGCCTCGTATTCTCTTTGATTGACTCAAAGGCTACTAGTACCCACAAATATGTCGCACTAATATAGATATTGTTTCAACCATGTCGGTATACCCCGCACAGTTTCCACAACGTATTGCTATTTACCTATGAATGTTTCCCAAATCCGGGTGGAGGATTCAAGCCCAAACAATAGGACCAAGTGTAAAACAATCAAAGAAAACAAGATAATCATGTAAAGGTGATCTAAACCCTAAGGTTACTCCACTTTTAAAGATTTCCCCAGCAGAGTCGCAAATTCTGTGATACGATGGGAGAACTGACTTGAGGTTTTGCGTTTGTGTTTGCAAATGTTTCGGTTTAGCAAGAGTCACCACCGACTTTTTATTTTATCCTAAGGAAAGGTCAAAAAGCACAGGAAAGACCTTTGAGATGTTTTCTTGGGTTCAGGAGTAGATTATGAAAAGGGAAGGTGCAAGCACCCTTTTCATCTATGGTTATCCATGGGCTCTTAGTTACTTGTTTAGATCACTTGCCTTTGCTTTTCAATTGTTTGAAATGGTGCTTTGTGTGTGGTTTTGAAAGATGTTTTGAAAAGAGGCCATCATTGTGGCAACCTTTGTAATGATTCTTGTTTGAATGCATACAAAGGTGTTTTTTCTTTTGAAAAGATTTCAATGTTTGAAAGTTTTGATTTGGGAAATGATTTGAATTTGTGTTGTGAAGTGTGTTTGAAAATAGCAAGGATGTTTTGCAAGCTTTTGATCAAGTAACTAAGAGTTATCTACCCTATTTTACTCAAAGATCTTTCCTATATGTTTTTAACCCTTTTGACAGTGTTGTTTCACCATTGCATTTGGTGAACAACCTTGTATTAGGATGTTAAACGGGACAGGTGTGGGTCATCGTATAGACCATGATAGCAATTGTGTTAGGTATTTTTGGCAAATTTTTGAGAGACTTGATCATTTTTGTTTAGGCAACCAAGATAGCGTCATCGAGGGACTATGATCTTTTGTTTTGTTTTTGTTTTGCCAAAATACCCAACATGCATAACATGGCCCATTTTTAAGGCAACAAGTGGATTGTAACCCTAGGGGTGCAAGTGTGCATTGTGTTTGATTTTCATGCATTTTTGTCTTTGATTAGGTCAAGCTACTTGTTGATTTTGATTTTTTTTGCATACAAACCCTAATATCTAATCATGACATAATTGAAAGCATAAAGTGCGAGAATTAAAAGTCTAAGCTATTACAACATGATTATGGGGATGGGGGTACAATCTTTGAATGGGGGTGTATTTGACAAGAAATATAAACCCTAATTTACTATTACATCCAAATTGAATTCAAATGCATAAATAAATGGACAATATTTAAATAGACAAAATAAACAAATATATCAAATAATATGAATTATGCAAAAAGGTTTTTGTTTATTTTCTAAGTATGTAAAAATATTTAATGTGAAAAATAAAGAAATAAATAAAAAGATTAATTTTATTTGGTTAAGGGTAAAACCCTAATTTCTTTAAGAAAGTAAATATATTGGTTATTTTATTTATATACAATAAAAATAAAATAGTATGTGTAAAAAAATAAAATATATTTAGAAAAAAAAGTATTTTTAAGTATAAATAATAATAAAAGTAAATATATATATATATATATATATATATATATATATATATATATATATATATATATATATATATATATATATATATATATATATATATATATATATATATATATATATATATATATATATATATATATATATATATATATATATATATATATATATATATATATATATATATATATATATATATATATATATATATATATATATATATATATATATATATATATATATATATATATATATATATATATATATATATATATATATGATAAAATAAAAATAAAATATATACAAAAATAAAATATTTAGAAAAATATTTTTAGTGTGAATAAAAATAAAGAACAAAAATAAAAGTATAATTTATATATTTTTCAAGTTTTGGATAAATAAGATAAAAGTAAATAAATTGCTTTTTATGTTATAAAAATAAAAATAAAATGCAAAATAAATGTGAAAACATTATAAAATATTTTTGAGTATTTTTTATATTTGGAAATAAATAAATAAAATCAGAAATGAAAATAAAAATTCAAAAATATAAAATAACAAGAAATTGGGTCAGGGGGTGCAAAAATGAAAAAGGGAGGTGCCAATAGTGAGCGGGCCAAGCCCAACCCAAACCAGCTTCATCTTCAACCTTCAGACTTTGAAAATGCGCGCGCCCTGTTTCAGCTGACTTCGTGTAGGGCAATGTAGAGCTTTTCAACAAGGCTTGAGATGTCTGGGAGCTTGCTTGGACTTCACTTGACCTTCTCCAATAGCCTGCTTGCCTTGAATGTCCTTGAATCAGCCTATAAAACTCAACCTGCACAAGCTCAAAATGAAAATGGCAAACTTTGTAAATGGAGTTACAGTTGGTGTTTGGGGTTTGGGATAGCTTAGATGGATGGAATGAAAAGTGTTTGAACAGGTTTTGGCCAAAACGCACGAGCCAAATGAGTTATGGAAATCAAGTTGCAGGTTCTGCCCTGTTTTGCCAATGGGATGTGATTTCTGGCTATGGGGTGTTTAGAGGCTCAAGCAATCGTGTTTCTGGCTATGAGGTGTTTAGAGGCTCAAGCAATCGTGCTTCTGGCTCAAAGGGGTGTGAGAAATATGTTCAAACTGTTTGCATAAGTTTATCTTGGCTGGTGTTCAAGTTCTCAAGTGTTTTGCATATTTCTTGTATATGAAGCAAAAGTGGGAAAAAATGTATAGCAGGCCTGTACAGGCTATCCACCACCCTGCACACTTTGCCCTTGGCCCCTCCAGTTTGTGGATTTGATTAGCTGCCTGAGATCTTGGACCAATGCTCAAAGATTGTGGTTTGACATAAAGCACATTTAAACAAAAATGGAAATGTACCTTTTTCTACTTAAGGCTTAATTTTGTGTACAATGTCCTAATGACCAAAACAATAGCTTAGACCAATGGATTTGCATTAAATTATTGAGTGTGAAATGGTTTAGAGGCCTGAAAACTAGTGTAAGGCATGCTGAACTAAGTTAAAAATCCTGCCTAAACTAGGGCAAAATTTCACTAAGTTAAAAAGTTTTAGGGACCCTTGTTCCAAAAAATCATAACTTGAGATCCAAGCTTCTTTTGAGAAAACTTTGTGAATCAAAGTCTTAGAATTTGTGGAGGACTACAACTTTCATGTTGGAGGTTTTGTTTGAATCCATTTGCATCATGGTGAGAATGTGGGGCAAAGTTAGGAAAAATTAAGAAAACTTCATAACTTAGAAAAATTCTAAGTTATGAAATTTTTTCAATTTTAAACCCTAATTTGCAATTTTGGGTTTCTTGATGAACAAGTTTCATGTTTTGACACATCTTGATGAAAAATGACCCTTGGCACTTGGTTTTGACCAAAAAGTCAAAGTTTGACTTTTCAGTGTACAGTCAAATTTTGATCAGTTGACTGAAAAATTCATCTGTCAATCCAATGCATTTGAGATCTTTTGATATTGTTGAATAGGTCAAGATGATGTCATTGAGTCCTTGACTCCATGGTTGAGCCCAATTTGCCATTGGCTAGGTCAAAAATCAGAAATTGCCTTTGTACAGTCAAAACCCTAAAAATGACCATTTTGCCCTTTTGGTGATCTGATCAACTTTCTTGTGGAATTATGGTCCAAACTTGATCAAATGGTTCATATGAGTTCATAATGTTGATGTGGGTCAAAATTCATGAGGTTTGACTGTAAATTACCACAGTTGACTTTTCCCCCAATGTAGTTGATTTCTAGGTCAACTGTCCAATTGACTGGACAAAAATTTGATTCAAAGCTTGAAACTTGGTATGGACAAACTTATGAGTCCAACATGAAGTATGAAAATCACTTTGGGCCTTGTAAGTCAAAAAATCCATGTGCAAACTCAAACCCTAATTTAGGTCAACAGTGCAAGGAGATGTCTTGAGCAGTGCAAAACCTAGCTTGGTCTTGAGTTCAAAGAGTCTTGTGATGAGAAATGTTGATAAAATGAGAGGGCAAATTTTGGGGTACAACATTCCCCATACAATATTGTGGTTGATGAAAATTCTGCATTGGATTGAAATTCTAGTAATTCAATTAACAAATCATTGATGAGTTCTGATTTTGACGAAGAAACTGATGAAGTTGAAGTCGAAGATGAAGCAGTTGCATACATTCCAAAAACACTCAAAGTCGAAGAGAATATGACTGAAACAAGCCAAAGACCTCAAAGAAATAGAGTTCTTCCAACAAGACTTTATGATTATGAAGTAGTAGGTGATGATGAAGTCACACCAGATAGATAATTAGTTCATTTTACTTTACTTGCAGGTGTTGAACCAATCAACCATAACGAAACTTTGAAGATTAAACAATGGAAGTTAGCTATGGTTGAAGAGTTACAGGCAATCGAAAGAATCAATACATGAGAGTTAGTCGAATTGTCAGCACATACAAAAGCTATCGAAGTGAAGCGAGTGTTTAAGTTGAAATACAATGTTGATAGGTCGATAGCAAGACATAAAATAAGATTGGTAGCTCGAGGATTTATTTAACGAGAAGGACTCGACTACTCTAAAGTATTTGCTCCAGTAATAAGATTGAAGACTCTTCGACTAGTGGTAACATTAACATTAGCATTTGCTTCAAATATTTTTATAAATAATAACAAAACAAAAATAATTATATACAGAAAAAATATATTATTAATTTAAATATTTTTATATATAAAAAAATTATAGACATTACTTTATTATTTTTTTTAAAGAATAATAAATTATTTTGATTAAATAATTTTGTCTTTATTTTATTCCATTTTTATGAAAATAAAGTGCGCACTGATATCATACTAATTAAAAAAAATGGATGATGAATTGATGTCGAAACTTTTGTCTTCTTTCAAGTCACTTTATTGAGAAGGATCTCAAGGTATGGGAGAATACATACTATGGGCTTCTATGTAAATGCAACCGGTTGTAGAAACGATTCTAAGTCTGAGTTGATTAATAAATACCTCGGTGAAGAATGTGAACCTCATAGTAAGTTAGTTGAGTTTGACATTCTAAATATGATTCCTGCTAGTAGTAACAATATGATTCCTCCTATTGTTATGACGCTACAAATTTCTTTTACAACTCCATTTACCTTTGTCAAAATCCTGATAGAACGTGAAACATATCACAGCAACAACATCCATTATTAATAATCAATGTAATCACAGACACGATAAACATGATCTAATTGAAGTATAAACATGTCAAGATTCATAATAAATAAATTCAATCTTATTTTCCACACTGTTGACAGTAGCAGCATTTGTGCATAGAACACAAACCCTATGCAACCGGTGATAGCCTTGTTAACACAGAAAAACAGTTCTGTTCTGCGTTGTTTTATTAGAAACTGAAAATGCCAAGTTTATAGACTTAACAATACAACTGACTGCCTAGAAATTAGGAAACTGACTCACACACTAACCGCACATCCTTAATGTGTGCAAGATAATAGGAATTAAATAGGAAACTGACTCACACAATAATAGCACATCCTAAATGTGTGCAAGATAATAGGAATTAAATGTAACTAACAATTAATTAAAAAACAAATAATAGAAATAATTCTATACTTAAAACTGACTTATTCAACAATTCCTCCCTTAAACTGCATGCTCCTTGCAACAGTTTATCTCAGACTCGTCAAGCATTCCTAGAGAACTTAACAAATGTTGGAATTCTTCAACTTTAAGTGGCTTCGTCATGATGTCTGCTAACTGATCTCTTGTACTGCAATAATTCAGCTCAATAACACCGTCATTACATAAATTTCTCAAAAAATGAAACCGAACATCAATATGTTTACTTCTTCCATGCAAAACTGGATTTTTGGATAATTTAATTGTTGAGATATTATCACAAAAAACCACAGTAGCTTCTTCTTGACAATGACTTAGATGTTCCAAAATTCTTCTCAGCCAAACACATTGGCAAACACATAATGCGGCTGCTATAAACTCTGCTTCTGTTGTGGATAAGCTAACAACCGGCTGTTTCTTTGACACCCAAGAAATCACACCACCTCCTAGCAAGAAGGCATAACCCGAAGTGCTCTTCCTATCATCAAGGTCTCCTGCATAATCACTGTCAGTATAGGCAATTAACTCTTTATTTCCTCCAGCCTTATAGAAAATTCCTAGATTTTGGGTGCCTGGTAGATATCTCAAAATTCGCTTTGCTGCCATGAAATGACTCTCCTTTGGCTCTTCCATGAAACGACTTATCAAACTGACAGAATATGCAATATCTGGTCATGTAGCTGTAAGGTACATAATACTTCCCACAAGTTGTTTAAATAGAGTCGTATCGACCTTCACTCCCTTGTCTTCTTTTAATAACTTGCAGCCTGGAACTATAGGACTCTTCACGGGATTACAATCAGACATGTTAAATTTGTTTAATATATCCTTAATATATTTCTTTTACCCAACAAAGATACCATTGCAACCTTGCAAAACTTCAATGCCCAAAAAATATCTCATCTTGCCTAAGTCAGTCATTGCAAATTCTTTCATCATCATAGTTTTGAACTCTTGAAACATCGAAGTATCATTACCGGTATATATAAGATCATCTACATAAACACACACAATTAAAATTTCACCTTTCTCTTTCTTCTTCATAAATAAAGTGTGTTCATGTGGACATTTCAAAAAATCATTTGCTGCAAGATGAGATTCCAGCTTGTTGTACCAGGCTCTAGGAGCCTGCTTAAGGCCATACAATGCCTTCTTAAGCTTGTATACTTTATGCTCACATCCTTGAAATACATAACCTGGCGGCTGCTCTAGGTAGACGTTTTCGTTGATTGCTCCATGTAAGAAAGCTGATTTAATATCAAGTTGATGAATACCCCACCTTTTTGTAGCTGCCAATGCAACAACAGTCCTGATGGTTTCAAGACGAGCAACCGGCGCAAAGATCTCACTATAATATATGCCTTCCTCTTGAGTGTAACCTTTTGCCACAAGTCTAGCCTTGAATTTGTCAATCTCCCCTGTCTCCTTCAGCTTAGTTTTGAAAATCCACTTGACTCCTACAACTTTGCAATTTGGTGGTGGATCAATTAGCTCCCATGTATCATTCCTTTGAATTGCTTGAATTTCAGCATCCATTGCATCCCTCCAATGCTGAAATTTTGATGCTTGTTTATATGTAACTGGATCTGAACCTGCAAACATGGCAAAATTCATTACATCTTCCTCAGTTAAATCATCACCAGTGACATAATCTTTCATCCATATTGGTGGTCTTCTAGTCCTCCCTTCAGGTGAATTTTCTGAAGCTCTTGAAATGGTGGAATCCAACATATTTGAGGTTGAGTTTGGAGCTGCATCACTTGTAGTTGTTGTTGTATCATTAGATTTTTTTGGATTATCTCATCATCTTCTTGACTAGATTCTTCCAAAGGATTCAACTCATTTGTATCAATTGTTATGCTTGTTTTTGCGTCACCCCAATCCCAAGCAACACCCTCCTGAAATTTAACATCTCTGCTGATCCAAATTTTCTTCTTGATTGGATCATAAAGTTTGTAGGCCTTAGACTCCTCACTTACACCCAACAACACACATTTGATACTTTTATCATCAAGTTTGCTTCTTTTCTGATCAGGTACATGAACATATCCAATGCTACCAAAGATTCTAAAATATGACACAGATGGCTTAATTCCGCTCCATGCTTCCTCTGGTGTGACGTTCTTGACAGCAAGAGTTGGGCTTCTGTTTAAAATATGAATCACCCATTTTACAGCTTCTGGCCAAAATGATCTGGGGACTCCTTTTTCCACCAAAACGTTGCGAACCATATTTATAATAGTTTGATTTTTTCTCTCAGCTACGACATTTTGTTGTGGCGTGTATGAAGCAGTGAGTTGCCTTTCAATACCATGTTTACTGCAAAATTCAGCAAACTCCTTAGAAAGATACTCCCCCCCTCTATCGGTACGCAAAATTTGAATGGGAGCACCAACTTGTTTTTCAACTAGTGCTTTAAACTCTTTAAATACACCAAAAGTTTCATCTTTCTCCATAAGAAAATATACCCATACTTTCCTACTTAAGTCATCAATGAAAGTGAGTATGTACCTTTTATTTCCATTGGATGTTGGATTGATAGGACCACAAATATCAGAGTGAATTAACTGCAGCAACTGAGATGCTCGCCAATTACTTTGTCGTGGAAAAGGATCTCGTTGATGTTTCCCTTTGAGGCAATGTTCACAAAGTTGAGATGTTGGTTTGAAGGAAGGCAGCCCTTTCACCATATCGTGCTCCATTAAGGTTTTTAGTCCACTGTAGCTCAAGTGACCATAACGAGAGTGCCATACTCGAGTTGGTGGCGTATAACTGGCTTGAAAACAGGATTGGGAGACTCCGGATTTTACACTAATAGCAAACATACGATTAGTAGTCATGAAGGTTTCAAAAATAAGGCCATTTTCTTTAAACACTCTGCACTTGTTTTGCTTCATTTCAACCGTTAACCCTCTTTCCAGAAGTTGCCCCACGCTAAATAAATTATTTTTTAGCTCATGCACATAAAATACATCATTTAAAAAATGCACGACTCTGTTTATCAAAAGTTTAACCATACCTTTTCCATCGACCTTTAGAGCATAGTTATTCCCTAATTTCACTTCATCTGAAAAACTTTCATCAATGAAGGAGAACCAATCCTTTCTTCCTGTCATGTGGTTGCTACATCCTGAATCGATGAACCACATGACTTGTGTATTTGATTTTCCATCTGATGAAAGTTGTGCCATGAGTAACACTGCTTCCTCATTGGTCTCAGCATAATTTGCAATGATGTCCTGTGGTTTCTTTGGGCATTCATACTGAAAATGTCCAAACTTATGACAGTAATAACATTCCACTGCTGCCTTATCTACTCGTTGTCTACCTCCTCTGCCTCTTCCTCGAGCAAATCCACTCCGAAAGCCACCTCTTCCACGACCACAACCACTATTTGTCTCATCTTGAGTTACTTTCAACACTTGCTCTTCATGTGAATTATGCCCATTCATTCGTTGTTCGTGTACCAACATACTGCTTTGGAGTTCATCTACAGTCATAGAATCCAAAACATGAGATTCTTCGATAGAACACACTACATAATCATATCTCGAGGTCATTGAGCGAAGAATCTTTTCGACAACGGTAAGATCTAACATTTGTTCACCGTACATTCGCATCTTATTTGCAATAGTGAGAGTTCGAGCAAAATAGTCATTAACTGATTCTCCATTCTTCATCTGTAAAATCTCTCATTCGCGTCGTAGGGCTTGAAGTTGTGCTCGCTTCACTCTAGCAGTGCCTTGGTATTTATATTTTAAGGAATCCCATATCTCTTTCGATGTCTCCTTCTTTAAAATTGTTTCAAGCACAGATCGATCAATTGCTTGAAAGAGGTAATTCTTTACCTTCAAATCTTTTAGTTTAAGCTCGTTCACTGTTTTCTTCTCGTTCTCCGTTAATACAGCACCATTAGCATGTTGAGGAATCCCTGGATCAATAAGATTCCAATACTCGTTTGACCTTAAAAAATTCTCCATCAGCATTACCCAATGATCATAATGCTCGCTCAATTTTGGAATCGCAGGTTGCACGAAGTTGCCATCAATGGTTGCTGCCATGATTGAAGTCTGTTGCTTCTCTTTTCTTGCTACAAACCTAGCTCTGATGCCAGATGTTAACACAGAAAAACAGTTCTGTTTTGCGTTGTTTTATTAGAAACTGAAAATGTCAAGTTTATAGACTTAGCAATACAACTGACTGCCTAGAAATTAGGAAACTGACTCACACACTAACAGCACATCCTAAATGTGTGCAAGATAATAGGAATTAAATGTAACCAACAATTAATTAAAAAACAAATAATATAAATAATTCTATACTTAAAACTGACTTATTCAACAAGCCTTTAAGTTCAAAAATATCAACTTAGCATCCAGGAACTTGACAGTGCGCCGATGTAGATGCATGAACGGTTCGAGCATGTTCCTTCTTGGTAAACTATCGTCTTCAAGCAGAGCATCACGTTTGGGGCATGTACGTGGAGCCTGACCCACTTAAGAAATCTAAATGACACTAGTAATTTTTTTTGACCAAGTAATTTTTGAAATTATGAATCTACCAAGACTTAAAATTGAATATAATTGTAATTAATGTTACGTAGAAGAACTATGAATCCAATAATAATCATTCAGCTGCCTTATTTCCCTTGTATTGGGTTTCTTATATTCCATTGTGAGTTTACCCTTTCCCTGTGTCATCGAACTAAGAACTGGAGAATACCGAAAGATATTGTTAAGAGGGACATGAGCTCTAATGATAGAATCATCTCCATCTTGATCATTGCCAAGAATCACACCTTTTCTCTTGTTCAGATCGGCAGTGACAGCTCCTTGAAATTCTGTGGGTACTTTCAACTCAACAAGCATGATAATCTCGGGTTTAGAAATAGCCATAGAAGTCATTGTGTACTTAACTAACCCATCAGTAAAAGTATCTCCCGCTGCACATTCCAGCCCAAATACTGCAACTATTTGACCAGCATGGGCCTCTTGAATGTCATGCATTTTTTCATGAGAATGCATTTGACAGAGACGAGAAATCTTAATATTCTTACCCGTGTTAACATTAAAAATTGAACCACCCTTTCGAATGACGCCGTCATAAATTCTTAGGTAAGTTAACGGTCCTGACAGTGTTTGCTCCGACTTGAAAGCCAATGCTACAAGGGGTGCATCAGGACTTCCGGTAAGCTCAACCTTCTCTTCATTCTTAGATTGGTCAAGAGCATAATTTGTAACTTCAATTGGACATGGAAAATAACTAAGTATGCCATCCAAAAGTGGTTGTACCCCCTTGTCTTTGACAGCAGTGTCCATGAATACCGGTATAAATTTCCGAGCTATGGTAGCCCTACGAATTGCTCCCTCAAGATCAGCTTCTGAAATGGTCTCGTCACTGAGAAAAGCTCCGGCAAGTATTTTATCAACCTCAGACACTGTTCGAATGAGTTCCCGTCTTTTATCTGCCACCAAAGTTTCCATGTTTGAAGGTACCTTTTCCTTGCCGTGTGAACCTTCAAAATAATAGGCCTTTAACTTGACAAGATCAACAAGTCCCTTGAATTCATTCTCCAAACCTATTGGAACTTGAATTGCAGCAGTACGGCGAGGAAAGTGAGATCTAATCTGGTTTAAAACTTTCCATGGATCTGCTCCCATTTGATCAAGCTGGTTGATAAATGTAATTCTTGGAACTTCATTTTTTCTCATTTGGCAATCAACAGTAATGGAGTGACTTCGCACACCACCAAAACTACAAAGAACAAGAATGGCGCCGTCAACAACACGCAAAGCCCTCTCAACTTCAGTGGTGAAATCAACGTGTTCAATTATGTTGATCTTAGAGCCTTTCCAATTGCAATAAGTAGAAGCAGACTTAATGGTGATTCCATTCTTTCTCTCCAAATCCATACTATCCATCGTCGCACCACAACCACCTTTCCCGCGAACTTCGTGCATCTTGTGGATCTGATCCGTGTACAACAGTATCTGCTCCGCCAACGTCGTCTTCTCGGAATCCATGGGCGCTAAGATCCCAATGTTGCGAACCTTTTTCATCGACTCCTTCCACCAAGGATCCTTATCAATATTCGCCGCCGCCGTAGCGTGAGCCACGCTCCCAGCTGAGAAATATCGGGGGTGGAAAGTGCCACCGATGAGGGACCCCGCCGTTGTGGCGGAGGAGGAGCAGAGTGCGTAAAGAAGGCGCTGCGGGCGTGCCATGGTGGTGTGGTGTAGTTCAGTTTAGGGTTTTTTTTCTTTGTTCAATTAGATCCGATTGTTTCTAGTGCAGAAAAGAAGAAAAAATTTGCGGCGTTAGGCACATAGATTTTGGCACTCTCCCTTGGGCTTGGATATCCGATCTAAAATGGGGATTTTGGTCTAGCGCAGGGGTTATAAATACCTTCTTTTAACAAAGGATCAGATATTCATTTTTTATTCAACCAAACGAACCTCTTAATGTTCCACCAGAATGAGCGGATCACTATGTTGGAGAAAAAACGTCGATCACGCTCCTCATCAAGAAGGAACCGACAATCTAGATCGCGTACTTTGTCCCTAAGGCGCCGAGACGCCCGTTTGATGTCTCCCCCGCGTAGACACGAACAGGAAGACTCATAAAGCCTCTCGCCCCAACCAAATGGTCGACGACCCCGACTCGAGAGAGAACAGCCTGTGGCGACCAAGAAGCAAGGGCAGCGAAGCCCGCAACCCGAGGAATCGACAGAGCTACCGAGGTTCCAAATATGAAGACCCTGAACCCCCGCGGCGAGGCGGAGAAAAAAAGAATAGAAGACAAACCTCACGACTCTCGCGAGCACAGAGGTCTAGCTGGACACTTCACCGAGTACACCCTGCTGACTGCTTCCCGCGAGCGTATCCTCACTGAGTTTGCCAACGTTGAATTCAAGGATGGGGGTCCGACGACCCTAACCTATAACTCTTAAGCTCGGGGTCGACGGGACCAATTACTATCAGTACCACCAGAGTCATGGTCACGTCACTAAGGACTGCGTCTGCCCGAAGAACGCCATCATAACCCTCATCAAAGCAGGACGGCTCGGACAGTACAAAAGGAACGATGCCCCTCGCCGTGACAATCACGAGATAAAAGAGGTTGAGGAAGAGACTCGACACTCCGATGAAGCTGGCCCCCTCCAAATTTCTATGTGCATTTCGCGTTCCGAGGACTTCTATATCCCCGACAACACCGACGACGATACACCCCTGCTTACCCACAACAAGTGGGAAAGATTCCCCTCCGCCATAGTCATATTCGGCGGAGGGGTTCAACATTTTCTCTATGGGTCCAGACTGTGACCCTCGACAGGTTCCGAGGAAAATCTAAGCCCATCTCCTTTTACCTCGAGGAATTGCCTGGTGGAGCTCTCAACTACATCATCCATTTGCTCGTTAGAGCAAAAATGACCAACTTCGATGTGCGCCACATCCTAGTCGATAAGGGATGTTTCGTCGACATAATGTATACCCAATTGTTCCAGACTCTCCAGCTCGACAAGACCCACTTGTCACCGTACATCATATCTGACTTGCAAGGCTTTAACGGCTCGACCTCTAAGCCTTTGGGGTTATGTCGAACTGCATGTCACGTTCGGTGAAAAAGTTGCCTCCAAGCAGGTCAAGGTCCGCTTTCTGGTGATCGATTTCCCGTCTCTCTACAACTGTATCCTGGGAAAACCAACACTAACCGAGCTGACTATCGTGCCCTCCACGGTCCACTTGATAATGAAGTTTTACATGAAGAGGGTCTGCATCACCACCATCCATGGACACATCGAAGCTGCACGAAGATGCTTCGAGGCGGCCTCAAAGGGGAAAAACATGATCGACACAAAGCCTAAATCTGTCAGTAGATCGACCTCCTCCGCAAATAAGCTCGCTCAGACTGAAGAGAATGAGCCTCCTTCTCATGTCGACTCCATTGACCATGAGGCCCGCTTCACCAAAGATGAGGTCGAAGTCCCCAATAGCGAATAAGATCCCATTCATCCAATCCATGATAGAGACTTTGAAATCACCCTCTCGGCAACTATCCGAATAAAGGCGTGAAGATTGGAGTCGGACTCCCTGACCTGGCAAGGAAGCAACTCAAAGCCTGTCTGAGAGAGAATGTTTATTTGTTCCCGTGGAGCGCTGCTCAAATTCCCAGACTCACCCCTGAGGTCTCCTGCCACCAGCTCACTATAGATCCTGCCGCTAGGGTTGTAGTTCAACATATGCATAGGCAGTCTCTCTCGAGAGTGGAGGCTGCTAAAAAGTTGTAAAAGACCTCCTAGAGGAAAATTTTATTTGAGGCCCAATATTCAACCTGGCTCTCCAACGTTGTACTCGTTAAGAAAAATAATGGAAAATGACGTATGTGTGTTGATTATACTGATCTCAATCGGGCATGTATCAAAGATGCATATCCTCTACCTAATATTGATAGACTGGTCGACAACTCGGTTGGCTATAAACTCTTGTAATTTAGGATGCATATTCAAGTTACAATCAAATCCCCATGGAGATGAGTGACAAATAGTGCACGGCCTTAATGACCGAGTCCTGCAATTATTACTACAACGTAATGCCCTTAGGCCTGAAAAATATGGGTTCTACGTACCAAAGGATGATAACAAAGTATTCCACAGGGAAATCGGTGACACGCTCAAGGTCTACATGGACGACATGATCGTCAAATCTCAAGCAGAAATCAATCATACAACCCACCTGAAAAGAGTTTTTGACCGAGCAAGGAGATGTAAGATGAGGTTCAACTCGGAGAAGTTCACCTTCAGAGTCAGGGCAGGTAAGTCCCTCGGCTTCTACTCGATGGAATGAGGAATCAAAGCCCACCCCGACAAATGCAGGGCCTTCTCCGATCTCCCCACGCCAGACTCAGAAAAATCCATACAAATCTTGAACGACATGTTGTTGTTTTTCCCCTAAGATTCTCCATCATACCATATCATCACAATGCATCAAGATCACACATTAGGGTTGATTCTCTCTTTCCACCCTATCTTATATTTAAGTTTGTTCTCGAGGGATCACCAAGCACCTTGAATTGTGTGTCTTGTATATATATTTTATTAACCAAAATCCAAAAATATGTATGTTTCCTCTTTATACTTTGTGACTTGTAGGTGTGGAACCAAGTGTGTCTCTCTCACCTCCTAACCTAAGGTTTTGAAGGTTGATCCTCAGTCAAATTTCTATTCAATGAATTTAAAAATTTTGAGCTTCAAGGCAATGACATCAAAGTTCTTTGACTTAAAGAGATCTCTCAACCTTATTTGGTTAAGTTTGTCTCAAAGATTAGTTGTTGGATCCATCAATAAAAATCATAGGCTCATGTGTTTATTTCCAAGCATTCTTCAACAAATTTCATTGAGATATGAGCTACATCATCAAAGTGTGCTTCAAGATAATATCA
This sequence comes from Vicia faba, assembly GCA_948472305.1. Taxonomy (NCBI): domain Eukaryota; kingdom Viridiplantae; phylum Streptophyta; class Magnoliopsida; order Fabales; family Fabaceae; genus Vicia; species Vicia faba. The sequence goes on along the minus strand of OX451735.1, from coordinate 846,608,700 downwards.
TTGCAAGGTCATATGTGAGTCATCGTGCCTTGGTTTGCAAGAAAAGTTTAAAAGATTCAAAGTTGATCCAAGTAGTTTGACCTAATTTGGACAAGTTCTTGATTTTATGATTACAAGTGCATAATTCTCTCAATTTTCAATATGTTGAGGTGGTTATTTTTGCTATGGATTCTTATCATCATCTACAACAACTTATATTTACATTATAAGATCCATTTATGTAAATAAAATCATCCAAATTTGAAGGGGGTTACAAGTCACTTTTGTACTTTTCAAGTGAGGGTTTGTTGACTTCCAAAGACCATATCTTGCTCAATATTTTAGATTTTGAAGTTATTCTAAAGCCGTGATTCTCTTCAAAGAGTCCTTAACAACTTCTCTTCAAGGATTAAAGGCCAATTTTTAATATAATATCATTTAAGTTTGAAGAAGATTACAAGTCCTTTGGAAAAGCTATTAAATGCTCTAATTTGACTTCAAAGGACCATAACTTGGTCAATTTTTATATCCTTGAGCTCATTATTTTTCTAAAATAAACTTAAGGGTGTCCGCTACAACTTTTTTTCAAGGTGCAAGGCTTGAAAATTCTTGGAAAGTCCTTAAAGAATTGAAAAGCTTATAGGTCATCCATGGAAGTCTCAAGAAAATTTCATCATCTTCCAATGGCCATAGCTAATTTTGAATAGTCTATTCCATTTCATCTTCAAAGATAAATAGCTAATTTTGAGTGGAAGGACTTGTAAGTTTGCAAAACATTATAGGTCATTATGAAGCTCTATACTTAGAGTTTTTTCTAAGTGTCAAAATCCGTGTGTTTTTCCCAACTTCAAAGATGCACATATCTCAGCTCAAGCATCTAAATACAACCTTTCTTAGCACATTATAAAGAGTGTGGAGAGATCTTTCAAATGTAACAAGAATGAGACCATAAAACCTCTTAAGCAAGTTGTACCATGAATTTGAAGATGGAACATTGAAACTGTTTTTTTTTTAAACAGTTAGATTGCAAATTGCTTAATGTGGCTTCTAATCACAAAAGTTGTTGCGCGTTTTCCACTTAAACATGTTTTAAAAAGTTTCTAAGACTTGTTCAAGAATTGCAACACAAGTTTTGGCTAAGTTTTGATGCACATGGAGTCACACTTTTTGCAATCATCAGGCTAGATTGGATTACTTTTATTTTGACATATTTGTAGGTGTTGAAAGCATATAATTCCTTGTGCGGAAGCAGCTTGCTCGACAGAAAACAAGGAAGTGCCCAAAATATTGTATCAAAGTGTGGAAGCAGTTTGTTACACACATATTTGATTTAGATCTAAAATAGATATATTTGATTTAGGTCAAAAATTAGATAAATTTGATTTAGTTCCAAAATAGGTATTTTGGGCTTTTATAGTTTTGGGTTTTGGATTAGAGAGCAAGTTAACCTAAATCTATAAATAAAGGGAGTAACCCTTATTTTTGTAATGAAATTGTATTCATAGAATTTGCAGTTGCAAGTGAATAAGAAGTTTTTCCACAGTTTGTGGGAAGAGAGAAACTTTGCAGAAAATCATTCTCTTTCTTTCTTTCTTTCACATTTTTCATCGTTATTGTATGCTGATAACAATCTTGTTCATCAAGATTGATAGAAATTCAGCATAGGTTTTGGTGGGCTTTCAACATCTGGTATCAAGAGCTTCTATTAAGCGATCAAAGGAAGAAGAAGAAAATCAATGGCGATGAATTATGCGAATGGAAATTTTTCATCGAATCTCTCAATTATTAAAGGGGATAACTATGAGAATTTGTGTAAATCGATAAAAGTTATATTTTGTTTTCAAGGTCTTTGGGAACTTGTGAAATATGGATTAGAACCACTAGAAGAAGATGCTAAAGAAAAAGAAGAGGATGAATACAAAGGATTGAAGAAGAAGAATTACAAAGTTCTTTTTTATAATTCATCAATGTGTCAACCCAGACAATTTCGAAAAGGTTAGTGATGTTGAATCTGCAAAAGAACCCTGAGAAATTCTGAAGAAATTGTTTGGAGGCGTTGAGAATGTGAAAGAGGAGAGGTTACAAACTCACAAAAGAACATACAAATTGCTTCATATGGAAGATAGCAAAAGAATATATGGTTTCTTCACTAGGGTTATGAAACTAGTGAATCAAATCAAGGTTTGTGGAGAGACGTTAACAATAAGAGATGTTGTTTTGAAGATATTGAGATCTTTAGCTCTGAAGTTCGATCATGTGGTAGTTTCCATAGAAGATTCGAAGGATATGTCAACTTTGTCGAAGGAGGAACTTCAAGGGACGCTTGAATCTCACGAACAAAGAATGGCTGAAAGAGCTGCATGTAAATTGAAGAGTGATGTGGCTCTGCAGGCTCAATCAGCAAAAGATAAGAAAGGAAAAGGAAAGTGGTTCAACAACAAAGGTGAGGTGGATACAACAATTGGACTGGTAGTGGGAACCGGCATGAAGAAAATATGTCGAATCATAGAAGACCATACTAAGGCAACCAAAGAGGTGGTGTTGAAAATAAAAGAAGAGGTGGTGGTCGAAAACCCGACACGAGTCACATTCAATGTTACAATTGTCAGAAGTATGGTCACTATTCAAGTGATTGTCCAGAGAAATGAAAGAATCAAGAAAGTGATGCAAAGTTTGCAAAATATGAAAAATAAAAGATGTTGTTGATGGTCACAACAAGAGATGAAGAAAAATTCAAGGATCAATGGTACTTGGATTCAGGATGCTCATCACACATGTCTGGAAGAAAATATTGGTTTGTCAACCTAAAACCCTCAATGAAAAACATGGTAAAATTTTCAAATGACAATACTCTAGCAGCTGGAGGTATTGGAGATGTTCTGATTATGAGGAAAGATGGAAAAAGGTCAGTAATTTCCAATATGTTGTACATTCCAGGTATGAAGATAAACTTGCTCAGCATATGGAAGTTGATCGAAAAAAGTTACAAAGTGATGGTCTAAGACAATATGATAAGAGTCGTCGATGCAAATGGAAGATTAATCTTGAAGGCTCCTATGTCTCAAAATAGAACTTTCAAGATCAAACTTAATTTTATGGAGCACTAGTGCCTTTCGACTGCAGCTAGCAGAGATGAATGGATATGGAATTATCAACTAAGCCATCTCAACTTCAATGACATCAGGGATTTGAATAGAAAAAAGATGGTTTCAGGATTTCCATAAATCAATATTCCAAAAGAGGTGTGTGAGGATTGTGTGCAGGCAAAACAACACAAGAATAGCTTCAACAAGGATACAAGAAGCAAGTCAAAGGCTATTCTTGAAGTCATATACTATGATGTATGTGGACCAATCCATGTAGATTTGTATGGAGGTAACAAATACTTTGTTACATTCATAGATGAATTCAGTCAAAAACTATGGGCTTACATGATCAAGAATAAAAGTGAAGTGATTGAAGTATTTGCCAAGTTTAAGTCTATGGTCGAACGACAAAGTGGTCGAAAGCTCAAAGTTTTGTAAACTGATGGTGGTGGAGAGTATGTCTCGAAATATTTCGACAAATTATGTGGAAAAGAAGGGATTATGCATGAGGTGGTGCCACCCTACACTCCACAGCAGAATGGAATTGCAAAAGAAAGAATCGAACCATCATGAATATGGTGAGAAGTATGTTGAAAGGCAAGAATTTACCTAAAGAGTTTTGGGGTGAAGCTATGTCGACTGCAACATATATTTTGAATAGATGTCCAACGAAGAAGCTAGAAGGAATTACTCTAGAAGAATGTTGGTATGGTGTGAAGCCTAGCTTGATTCATCTGAAGGTATTTAGATCTATTACACATAAACATGTGCTAGATCAGTTGAGAAGAAAACTTGATGACAAGTCGAGTCAAATGATCCTAGTGGGATATCATTCGACATGAGGTTACAAGTTTTTAGACCCAGTGAACAAGGAGATTGTGATCAACAAGGACGTGATCATAGATGAGCTTAAAGAATGGGATTGGACTGGAAATGCTAAGAAATATTAAGTGAGAATCTTACTTGAAGAGTCATAAACTCAAGTCGAAAGTGAAGTTTAACAAGAGGAAGTAAGAGATCAACCAAGTACAAGTACAAGCAAACCTCAGAGAACAAGACCCATGCCAGCAAGGTTGCAAGATTGTGTGATTACATCAGATGATGTTATTGATAATGAAGGTGAGCTGGTACATTATGCTTTCTATGCAGATATCGAATGTAACATCCTCTAAAACCCCTACGCAAATATATGGCATAATCAGAGTAAATTAATATGCATATTTTTGTACCCTAAAATTTTCCCTCTCACTTATCAATAATTTGCTCACAAAATCTCCTTTGGGCTCAAGACTGCACTAGGGTTTGATCAGCTCAAGACACCTCCTTAAGCACTGATGACCAAAATTAGGGTTTGAGATTGCACAAGGATATTTGAACTTCTAATGCCCCATATGACTTTCATGGATCGTTATGGACCATCAAGATTACTCATGTCAAGTTTCAAGCTTTGGATCACACTTTTGCTCAATCAATTTAGCAGTAGACCTAAAAATCAACTACATTGCCGAAAAAGTCAACTGTGGCCAATTTACAGTCAAACTTCATAATTTTTTATCCACATCAACATTTTAAATTCACATGTATCATTTGATCAAGTTTGGACCACAACTCCTCAAGAAATTTGATCAAATCTTCAATAGGGCAAAATGGTCAAAATTAGGGTTTTGATTGGGAAAGGGCAATTTCTGATTTTTTGACCTAGCAAATGATCAATTGGTTTAAGGAATAATCTCAAGAGTCCAATTGCATCATTTTGACCTAATGACGTGGCTCAAAATATGGCTCAAGTCCTTTGGATTGACAGATGAATTTCTAGTCAACTAATCAAAAGTCAACTGTATACTGAAAAGTCAAACTTTGACTTTTGGTCAAAATAAAATTCCAAAGATCACAATTCATCAAAGCATGTCAAAATATGAAACTTATTCATCAATAAATCAAAAATTCAAGATTTCATTTTGAAAAGTTAAAATTTCTAAACTTAGAAATTTTTCTAAGTGTTGGAAATTTCTTATTTTTTCACAACTTTGAGCAAAATTTTCACCATGATGCAAGATGATTCAAAAGAAACTTTTAACATGAAAGTTGTATATCTCCATGAAATATACAACTTTTCTTCATAAAACTCCTTCCAAAAGTGATTGGATCTCAAGTTATAATTTTAAGAATACATGGTCATGAAACAAAACACTAAGTGAAATTTTGCCCTAATTTGGTCAGGATTTTGACCTAACTTCATGACACTTTTTCATATATTTCCAAGGGAAATTATTAAAAGTGATTCAAATATGGGTTGTATAGAACATTGCAAGATTTCCAAAATGTCCAAGAACTCCTTGAGATCATTTTTGAGTAGGGAGAATCGAAGAGATGAAGTTAGGGTTTTATCACTTAAATTACAAGTCATTTTGGATGAACAAGATTCAAAATTCAAACTTATGCTGCATAACCTCTACTTTGCAGGCCTCAAACTTGTTAGGCACTCCATAATTAATTGCTTGCATAACTGTTAGAGGTCTCAATTCAAGCATTCAATACAAGGTCATGCTTTATATCCATTTTGGGAAGAAAGTGCACAATGTCATTTTGATAAAGTGACTTTTTGCATAAAACTTGTTCTTGAGCCTTGCACTTGTTCTCTTCTGATCATACAAGTCCCATAACTCATAAGAAACTTGTTAGACACTTACAATCACTCAGCCCATGCTTGTACTTCCCCTTGAAACTTGTTTTCCCATTTTTCTTGAAAATCAAGTAACATAGAAAATAGCTTGTAACTTATACTTCTGACTTTCAAAAGCACTCAAACCTTTTTGTTTATACATACACAATCCATTTTCCATAAATCCCACGCATGCTTAAGCCCCGAAAACACCAAGAACACAGAATCACCAAAAACACTTCAAAACTTGTCATTTCTGAGTTTTGAAGCCAATCTCCAAATTTGCTCGTGCGTTTCTTGGCCTTTTACTTTCAGAAGCTTCTAAACAACATACACAAACAATACCAACACCTGCAGCACCACTGTAACACCTCCATCATCATCCACCATTTTCAAAAACAACACCTTGCACCTTGACTTCTCCAGAACTCCTCAGGCACTTCCAGCTCAAGTTAAGCATCCCATTAGCTTCCTGGGAACTTGAGGAAGCTAATCCAATCATTGGAACTCACTGAAAGCTTCTCAAACTCCAAACCTGATACCCTCTTGCAAGGCAAGTTTTCTGACTTTTAAACTCTTCATAGAGGCATCATTAATGGTTTATTTGTGAATGAAAAATCTAGATATCATTGCCCTAAAGCTAACCATGTCCATAGTTTTCATTAATTTTGCTTGAGCTTAGATAATTTTAAGATTGAAGTTTCTGAAATTTTTAGGGTTCAGATTAGGGCCATTAAAATTCATGTTTGTCTTTGATCTATAATTTTATTGCTTTGCATTTCTGAAATCGTGAGGAAATTTGCTACAAGTTTCCTGTTTACAGTTTTCATTTTTGTTGAGATTTGAATAAGATACAGAGGCTCTGGTTGGGCGTGAAGTTGAAGGTGAAGTTCAGGCCATGGACTTGTTTACTATCATATATTTATTGTTTTGATTATATAAACGGATGTATAGCCACCTCAGTGGTAGAAGCGCGCGCATGTGACTAGAGGTACCTGTATTCGAGCCTCAGTGGTACCCTTTTTGGAATTTTTTTTTTGCATTCTGACTTTCTTCTTGGCAGTGTTGGGCCTCCCTTGGGCCTTTTGTTTGTTTTTTCTTAATTCTGACCCCCTGTTGGCTATCTACACCCTGGCCCATTTTTATTTCTTTTTTCTTATTTTTATTTATTTATTTTCTTAAATATTTAATCTAATATTAAAAATCAGAAAAAAATATAAAAAATATTAGATTTATATTTTAATATAGTTTATTTATGTTTTACACAAAAAAATATTTTTATCATACTTCATTTATTTATTTATTGGTTTATAAATTTAATTAAAAAAAACTAGGGTTTTAGTTATTTTCTTTTACACATTTAAAATATATTATTTTTAAAACCAAAAAAGACCAAAAATATTTTATAATACTGTAGATTATTTTTAAAACCAAAAAAGACCAAAAATATTTTATAATACTATAGATTATTTTTAAGACAAAAATACCAAAAATATTCCTTTTATAAACTTAATTTCTTTTAATCAATTAATAGATTAAGTTTTTGTTTAATTTCTTTTCCTAGTAAATTTAGGTTTACTATTTTTTAATTAATTATTTTTATTTAGTTAAGTAGGTTAAAACAAAATCCCTTTTCTTTCTAAAAAATCCAAACAAACATCCATTTTCTTTACATTTACATTCTTGTATATTTATTTATTTTATATATTATTTATTCAATTCTTGTACCAATTCAATATGGTTGTAATAGATTAATTAGGTTTATTTTCTTGCAATCCCCGTTTATAATTTGTACACCCCCTCCCACAAGTATTGTAATAGCGTAATCAAAGTCAAAGTCAAAGTTAACTATTTGGATACACCCCCTCCCCGTTTATACTTTTGACTTATGAGGATTAATTGATAAAAAGTTAACTATTAGCAAAAGTCAAAGTTTAACTTTTGACTTTTTGGTCAAACATGGACCTCAAGGGTCAAGAATCATGAAAATGTGGTTGATAGGTGTATTTGATCACGGTTAATCAAGAGAAACAAGAAAATTATCAAAGATGATCAAAATTAGGGTTTATGGAATTTTTCTAAGTACAAAATCACATGATCATTTTCCCTACTTTGCAAGACTATTGTAAAAAATTTACACATCCATTTGTAATGCTCGATGTTTGTTCTTAAAGAGGATGTTTGATACTACAAATTGATGAAGATCTGTGGCCATAAGGTTTATCGAGTGGAAGATATTAAGCTTGAAAATCAAGGTCTCGTCACTTTTGAAAAACTCAAACACTTAGTGAAATTTTCAAGTCTTTTGACCTTATCAAGTGCCTGACTTTATATCCATTTTTCTCCATGATCCCAATTGATTCAAAACAAATGACCAACTCAAAAGTTGTAGATGATGTCTCTAGCTTTCCAAATATACCAAGAGCATAAATTTATCATGCTTGAGCATTAAGTTTTGAAGAGATGAAGATGGCATGTCAAGACTGAAGTATAGGTCATTATCAAAGGAAAGCTTCATAGAAAATATCCAACCTTAGCATGAGATCTTGATTTACAGGTCCTCTTGCTTACAAATCTCATCTTAACCAAAGACTTACACAAACCTTTGGTACATCACACAAGAAATTCATCTATTGTCCAATTCATGATACCATTTATGGAGCATTATGCATAAAGTTTGGCTTCTATTTTGATAAAGATAAACTTTTGCTAACAACTCTTGCTTGGAACTTTCAACTTGTTTATTATGAGCACACTCCACCCCTACATTTCAGAAAAGCACCCATATTACCCTTGAATCACTCCATTCATCACATTAGAACCATGGATTACATGAAACTACCATTTAGATTTCAACCAAACCTAAACTCCATAACTTTTGTTTATGATCAACTCTCAATTTCTCAATCTTTCCCTATAAAGAGAGGTCATTCCATTAGTTCAAAACATACCTCAAATCCCCCTCAAACTTAGAGAAACACATAGTGAGATTTTGAAAACTCCATTAAAGCTCTAAAGTCCATTTCTTCGAATTTATCATTCCTTGCAAGTTCATTGCAAACTAACCATCCCAACACCATCCACACACCATAAATGACCTTCTGTCTGTATTGATACCCACCTGTAGCATCAAAATCATACCATCCACTTTTCACTTTTTACACTTACAAGTAGAGTTGGTCAGAAAGTTTGAGACACTTTCAAGGAAAAGTAGTTGTGTCATTACACTTCTGGGATTGCAAGGAAGCTAAAGAAACTCTTATTTCATTTATGGAAATGTGTTTAAAGGTGCAAAAGACATGTAATTGCAAGCTTCTCAAGTCATATTTAAAGCATGTGTTTTGATGAAGACAACATGGACATCAACATTCAAAGGATGTGCAAAAAGCTTATTAACATCATATAAAAGTCTTGAAGATTATTGAAGAATTATTGAAGAATCATCAAATGTCAAATGGTATAAATAATTCTTAATCTTGAATATAGATGTTCACAAAAATATGCATTCATAATCATATACATATCCAACATGTTTTCACTTAAGAAAAACTTTGTTTAAAATCTTTTTCAAAAAGAATTTTTGAAAATTAATTTTCAGGAACCGGTTCCTCCCTAACAGGGAACCGGGTTCCAAAACTTGTTCAAAAACATGTCCCTGGAATTTGTACCAGGAACCGGGTTGTACCAATAGGGGAACCGGTTCCTGCGTGATATTTTTGAAATCTGATTTATAACGTTCACTAAGAACCGGGTTCTGTCAGTGTCGGAACCGGTTCCTAGCGAACCAGTGCAACTTTTCTTTTGTTTTTTAAACATTTTTCAAGTAGTACTCTTTCATGAATGCATTGTAACTTTTCATATGAATTGGCATGAATGAAGAGGTTCTTGTGACTTTATAAAATGCTGCAGATTTTCTTATTTCAATAAACAATGCTTCAATTTTCAAATTAACAAATATACTTCTTCAATAAACAATTTTTCATCATTCACATTTGAATTCATACTTTCATGTGTTCATAATTTTGTGAAACTTGCCATATACACTTTCATTAAATCATTACAAGTTTCATACATACATTGTGAATATTTATATACATTGTTTGAGAATTGTTTTTATCTTGAAGAAGAAGATCAATTGAAGATTGATATTGCCATCCATCTATTTCAAATAAATCATTGTATTACTTAAAGAAATTATTCCCTTACTATCCAAGATTGTTGGAAGTAAATGTTGTGATTTGAAGAGGATTGTTCTTCATTCACATTAGTGTTTGTTTGGTCTTAAAGGTGTTAAGAACCTTTGATCACCCTATAGGTTAGATAGTAAGCATAGGCTGTACAATCATTCTAACTATAGTGAAATCTCTTTCGTGTTGGAAAGGGGACTGGAGTACTCTCGGATTGTGAGGGGAACCAGGATATATCACCGTGTTCTTTACTTTTCCGCATTTATCGCTTTCATCACCATAATCAGGAAAAGATAAAGATATAATCAAAACCTTCAAACACTTAACCAAAAGTTACTACCAAGCATTCTCATAAAACCAAATAAATTTTTATCTACCTAATTCACCCCCCCCCCCCCCTCTTAGGCACTCTGAGACTTACAATTGGCATCAGAGCAAGTTATAGGTAACTTGTTCCTAAAGATCCAGAATAGCTTCCGCAAATCATCAACCAATTTTCAGAGATGGTGGTAGTAACAACAAGCCTCCTCTATTCTGTGGTGAATATTTTGACTTTTGGAAAATACGCATGAAGGCGCATTTAGAAGCGCAAGGAGAGGAAGTATGGGATGCTGTTGAAAATGGTCCATTTATCCCGATATCGGTAATCAATGGCGTTGGTTCTGCAAAGCCCAAAACTGCATGGGACGACGATGATAAAAAGAAAGTTCTCTATGACAAAAAGGTAATAAACCTTCTTCAAGGTGCACTCAGTATGGACGAATTTTTCCGTGTCTCGAACTGCAAAACAGCAAAAGAAATATGGGATACCCTGGTTCAAACTCATGAAGGAACGACTGAAGTAAAAAGATCAAGGCTAAATACCTTGAGTCAAGAATATGAACTATTTCGAATGCAGCCCGGAGAATCCATTCTTGACTTACAAAAGAGATTTGTGCATTTGACAAATCACTTAAATGCTCTTGGTAAAACCTTGACAAATGATGAACTCAACTTGAAAATCCTTAGATCATTGACTAGGGAATGGCAACCAAAGGTAACGGCAATCTCGGAAAAGAAGAGTCTCTCCGCAATGACTTCCGCTACATTATTTGGCAAACTTCAAGAATACGAAACGAAACTCGGTAGACTTGAAAAACATGAAAATTTAGAGAAGAAATCTAAAGGCATTGCTTTGAAAGTTGATTCAAAAGAAAGTCAAGATAAAGATGCATCGGAGGAAGATGAAAACTTCTTGCTTCTTGTAAAAAGGTTAGGAAAATATTTTGGTCATAAAAATAATCTTCATAATGCTAACTTTGTCAAAAGGAAGAAATTTTATAATCATAAAGATAAAGAAGCCTCCACATCAACACAAGATGTCACATGTTATGAATGTGGAAAGCAAGGTCACATAAAGCCGGATTGTCCAAAACTCTCCAAGAAAAATGGATTCAAAGGCAAAAAGGAGTTCAAGAACAAAAAGGCTTATGTTGCATGGGAAGATAATGAGATAAGTTCTTCATCCGATTCGGAAAGCGACGAATGTGAAAATCTAGCATTAATGGCTTCACATCACTCCGACGATGAAGAAGAGGTTAGTAATGAATTTAATATTTTTGATGATGATGTTCAAGATGCTATTGATGAACTCTTGAAAGAATGCAAAAGTTTATACAAAAAGGTGTCAAATCAAGAAAAAGAACTTCTAATTTGTTTAGAAAAAATTGACACCATGACTAAAGATTTTGATCTTCAAAAACAGAATTTTATTATAGAAAAAGAAAACTTTGCATGCTCCAAGTGTGAATCAAATGTCTTTCAAATTGTTCAATTGAAAAGAGTCATTGAACGATATGAAAAAGGACAAATAGGATTGGAAGGATTACTAAGCCAACAACGTTATCCAAATGATAAAAGGGGTCTTGGTTATGTGAATTCTAAGAAACCAAGTAACAATCCCACTGTTTTTGTAAAGGCTAGTAATAGTTCCAATCCCAAGAAAGTAGAAAAGAAGCAAGTTGTTCATAATCATCAAAAGAAAAAGGCTAATGTATCGAAAAAGAAAACATTTCCTAAGAAGAAATCTTATCCTTCTAGATATAGAAGTAACTTTGAACCTACTTGTTTTTATTGTGGTATTAAAGGCCATACACCTAATGCTTGCTATGTTAGAAACTTTAGTATAGCAAGTGGGCATTATGTGTGGGTGAAAAAGGGAACTAACTATGAAGGACCCAAGGCAACTTGGGTACCTAACAAAGAATAATTTGTTTGTGTAGGTATGCTTGAAATCCACATCAAATGTTTGGTATCTTGATAGTGGATGTTCAAAGTATATGACAGGAGATGTACACCAATTTTCATATCTAGTACATAAAGCCAAAGGGTATGTCACCTATGGAGACAACACCAAAGGAAAGATTCTTGGCGTTGGAATAGTTGGCACACCTCCATCCATTCAAATTGAGGATGTTCTCTATGTTGAAGGATTAAAGCACAATCTTCTTAGCATAAGTCAACTTTGTGATAGAGGGTTCAAGATCAAATTCAAAAAAGAAGAATGTCTTATTATGGATGAGGCAACCAATGAGGTAAAACTCAAAGGTATAAGAACTAACAATATTTTTATGATTACTTTAGATGATTTGTCTCTGAAGGTACAATGTCTTATGGTAAACAACAATGACGCTTGGTTATGGCACAAGAGGATTGCTCACATTCACATGGAGCACTTGAACAAATTAGTTAAGCATGACTTAGTTATTGGTCTACCAAAGATGAAGTTCATCAAAGACAAATTATGCAGCGCTTGCCAAAAGGGCAAACAGACCAAAACAACTTTCAAATCTAAGAATGTGGTGTCTACTACAAGGCCACTACAATTGTTACACATGGATCTCTTTGGTCCATCAAGGACAAAAAGCTTCGGAGGTAATTTATACGCTTTGGTTATTATTGATGATTTTTTTAGATATTCTTGGACTTTGTTTCTTGTGCAGAAAAGTGATGCTTTTAAAGCTTTTAAGAAGTATGCTAAGCAAATCCAAAATGAAAAATCACTAAAGATTGTATCCATAAGAAGTGATCATGGTGGATGTTGTACCCCAAAATTTGCCCTCCCATTTCCTCAACATTTTCTCATCACAAGACCCTTGGAGCTCAAGGTCCAGTTAGGGTTTCCTCTGCTCAAGACTTCTCCTTGCACTGTTGACCCAAATTAGGGTTTGTGTTTGCACAAAGATGTTTTGACCTAAAATGCCTAAGATGACTTTCATGCTTCATGTGGGACTCCCAAGTTTATCCATACCAAGTTTCAAGTCTTGACTCCAAATTTTGCCCAGTCAATTGGACAATTGACCTAGAAATCAGCTGTATTGGGGAAAACGTCAACTGTGGCCAATTGACAGTCAAATCTCATGAAAATTGACCCATATCAACATTATGAACTCACATGGACCATTTGATCAAGTTTGGATCACAATTCCACAAAAAATTTGATCAGATCACCAAAAGGGCAAAATGGTCATTTTAGGGTTTTGACTGCACAAAGGCAATTTTTGACTGTTTGACCTAGCCAATGGCAAACCAAACTCACATATGGACTCAAGGACCCCATGGAATTATCTTGACATGCTCAAAAAGTTCAAAAGATCCCAAATGCACAAGATTGACAGTTGAATTTCCCAGTCAATTGATCAATTTTGACTGTATACTGAAAAGTCAAACTTTGACTTTTTGGTCAAAATCAAGTGTCAAGATTCATTTTTCATCAAACCATGCTAAATCATGAAACTTGTTCATCAAGAAATCAAGATTTGCAAATTAGGGTTTGAAATGAAGATTTTTCATAACTTAGAATTTTTCTAAGTTATGAAAAACCCTAATTTTTTCCTAACTTTGTCCCACTTTCTCACCAAGATTCATTTGGATTCAAGCAAAAGTCAAAACATGAAAGTTGTAGCCTATTGCAAAATCTACAACTTTGATTCACAAAGTTTTCCCAAAAGAAGCTTGTAGCTCAAGTTACAATTTTTGGAACAAGGGTACCAAACCATTCTTAACTTAGAGAAAATTTGACCTATTTTAGGCAAGGTTTTTACCTAACTTCAAGACCATTTTTCACATACTTCCACTTGGAATTTCAATTTGAATTTCAAAGATGGATTGTAGTACACATTCCAAGCTTTCCAAAATGTCCAAGAACTCATCAAACAACCTCATGGTTAGGGAGAATCGAATTTGGCAAGATGGGAAAAACTCACTTTTGATTTGGCCAATTTACATGTTCATACATTTGTGCCATTTTGAATTCAGCTTGCTTTCCTTGATTACAGGTCTTTTATCTCATCTACACTCCATAATTTAATGCCAATCCTTTGTGCCAAGGTGTTGTTTTGTGTGTTCAAACATTGTATACAAAACTAAGCCATAAATAGAAAAAGCAAATTAGCCATTCTTGAAAAGTAGGACTTTATGTCAAATGTAAATCCAAGCAAGTACAGTTCAAATCTCCTTGGCACAAGTTTATGGGCTAATTACACCGATCAATGCCAAGGTTTGCAGCACATTAGGGGGGCCTCTACCTGTCTAAAAACTCAAGTGGCCTTTTGTTGCTTAAGTAAGAAGAAAGCTAGCATAACATAACACAACTATCATTCTTGTAAACCAAGCCTTAAGAAAAGACTTTGTACACTTTCTGAACATCCATTCTGATCTAGAACACGAGTGAACCATCTCCAACACCTTCCCATTCACAGAATCACCATTGAACTGCCCAAAACAGGGCATCCCTGCAGTTTGAGTTCCATAGCTCAATCCTTTCATGCATTCTTGCTAAAACCACTTCAAACACATCCCACATCATCCCTTGAAACTATTTCAAACCTCAAACACGACATGTAACACTCCCAAGCAACATCACCATTTTCATTTTCTTGTTTTGCAGTTGAAGTTCCATAGCACGATTCACTTGGTTTCAAGACAAAGTAAAGCTTGGAATAGCATCCCTGGACATCAAGGAAGCTGTACCAATCATCACCTTGCATTGAAGACACCTCCATCACCAGATACAACTTCAACTGAACAGGTAAGTTCATGAACTCGTATCTCTCTATTCAGGCATTGTTAGCTTTAGGTTTGTGAAGAAAATATGTCATATTCATAGCCCTGAACATGTCCATGTAATTAGTTTTCATTTATATTATGTGTGCTGTGAGAATTTAATGTCTGAACATGGAACAAAAACTAGGTCAGGAATTGGGGGAGAAGAAATTCTCTCTCATTTCTGAGAGTTAGATTGATTTCTTTATATGTCTGGAATCGTGGCTTCAAGCTCTACAGGTTTCATGTTGGAAGATTTGGCAAAAGATCAAGGAATTGGAAGATAGAAAACGCGTGTTTTCTTGAACAAAAATGCTGGAGGTTGAAGATGACAGGGTCATTGGGCTGGGCTTGATTTGTTATTTCTGTTTACACCTCATTTTCACACACACACACACCCCTGGCCCATTATGCTTATTTTTATGATTTTTTGATCTTTTCTTTTTTGTTCTGACTTATTTATTTTTTCTTATAATATTAAAAATATAAAAAATATTTTTCACACCATTTTTATATTTATTAGGCATTTATTTGTTTAGGTTAATATTTGTACATAAAATAAATACATAAACACTTTTATTTGAAAAATACTAAAATAATGTAAACACATTTTATTTTCTATTTTTATTTTATATTATCTTCTGAAAATATTTTATATAAAATATACTTTTTTTAAAAATACTAAATATTATTATTTTTGTATATATTTAATATATTTATCATATAAAATAAATACATACATATTTATTAGCATATTTAGTAAATGATACAAAATATACACATTTTTATTTTTATTAATATTTAACATTAAAAAAATACCTTTTTGACAAATATATTTCATTTTTATTTTATTTTTGTATATAATAAATAAATATTGTACATATTAAATAAAATACCTTTTATTAAATAAATTAGGGTTTTGCCCTAAATACACAAAAAATCCAAAAATTGATACTTTTTTTATTTTTTTTATTTGACACATAAAAAATACCTTTTTCATACACATAAAAACATTTTTTTTGCATCTTGCATATTTATTCTTATTTTATTTAATTATTGTATATTAAATATCTTGTGAATTCCCAAATTGATGTAATAGTCTAGGTTTAAATTCCTTGTCAAAATACCCCCATTTGAACATTTGTACCCCCCTTCCCATATATTGTGTTGTAATAGTTTAGGACTTTATTTTTCGCACTTTAATGCTTTCTAATTATACCATGTTAGAATTAGGGTTTGTATGCGAATCAAAAACAACAAAAATAGTTTGACCTAATTTCAAGATAAACAAGCATGAAAATGGACAACACTAATCACACTTGCACCCCTAGGGTATTCCACTTGTTGCCTTCAATAAATGGGCCATGTTGCATGTTAGGTCTCTTTGGGCAAAACAAAACAATTCAAATTATCATAGTCCCTCGATGACGCTTTCGAAAGTTGCCTAAAAATGATCAAGTCCCTTAAAAGAAAAATTGCCCAAAGATACTTGGCACCATTGCAATTATGGTCTAAACGATGACCCGCGCCCGTCCCTTTCACATCCTAACACAAGATTGTCCACCAAATGCAATGGTGGAACAAAATTGTTAAAAGGGTTAAAAACATAGGAGAAAATCTTTGAGAAATTTAGGAGTAGACAACCTCTTAGTTACTTGAAACAAACTTGCAAAAACAAAACACTTGCCTATTTTTAAACCACACCTCACAACACTTTCAAAACAAACTTTAAAAAACAAATGAAAACCTTTTCAAAAGATGTACACCTTTGTATAAATCCCAACATGGATCATTACAAAGGTTGCCACCACATTGGCCTCTTTTCAAAATATTTTTCAAACCCACACACAAAGCACCATTTCAAACAATTGAAAATTAAGGCAAGTTGATCTAAGCAAGTAACTAAGAGCCCATAGATAACCATGGATAGAAAGGGTGCTAATACCTTCCCTTTCTATAATCTACTCCCCGAACCCAAGAAAACATCTCAAAGGTTTTTTCTGTGCTTTTTAACCTTTCCTTAGGATAAAATAAAAAGTCGGTGGCGACTCTTGCTCAACTGAAACATTTGCGAAAACAAACGCAAAGCCATAGTCAGTTCTCCCACCGTATCACAGAACTGGCGACTCTGCTGGGGAGAATTTTTAAAGTGGAGTAACCTTAGGGCTTAGATCACCCTCTTGCATGACTAATTGTTTGATTTGATTGCTTTATATCTTGGCTCTATTGTTTGGGTTTGCAATCCTACACCCGGATTTTGGGAAACATTCATAGATAGCAATACGTTGTGGAAACTGTGCGGGGTATACCGACACGGTCGAAGCAATAGCTATATTAGTGTGACATATTTGTGAGTACCGGTAACCCTTGAGTTCAATCAAGGAGAGTACGGGGCCGCTGAGTGATGTCACTAAGCACTAATGACCTATAACCTTACTTGACCATCTTGGCCTTTTATTAGGGGTAGTGAGATGACCGGCTTTGGTGCAGTCCAAAGTTGGTAGATACTCGATACTACACTCATTGAGGGTTGTTTTCTTGGAATATTTTGGTCGCTAGTTAAGTGGCTAAACCAAAACAATGAACAATGAAAACAATCCAGTGATATTGAGCTCCTTAGAACCCGGTTACTATTTATAGGACAGGTTTTTAAGCCAACTACACTCAAGAGGGTACTTACCTGTGAAACCCCATGCAAGCCTGAAACTAGGGTTTGGTGTGAATTGCTTGTACATATGTTTGTGCATACATCATAAACATCATAAAGCATCATATGCATTCACTAACCACTACACTCATTAAGGGTTGTTTTCTTGGAATATTTTGGTTGCTAGTTAAGTGGCTAAACCAAAACAATGAACAATGAAAACAATCCAGTGATATTGAGCTCCTTAGAACCCGGTTACTATTTATAGGACAGGTTTTTAAGCCAACTACACTCAAGAGGGTACTTACCTGTGAAACCCCATGCAAGCCTGAAACTAGGGTTTGGTGTGAATTGCTTGTACATATGTTTGTGCATACATCATAAACATCATAAAGCATCATATGCATTCACTAACCACTTCAAGGGTTTAGATCTTCATCTTTGTTCTTGTTTTGTAGGTCATGGAAATTCCTCGCAGAAAAACCATTCAAGTCAACCTTGTGAGAATCTCTCCTCAACTCAAGGAGCTCACCTCAAGAATTCCGGAAAGCTCATCCTTCAGTGAAAGACATGGTAGACTGCTCAGCTTAGTCAACACCAACATTGAAGAAGACATGATGAAAGTGCTATTCCAGTTCTTTGACCCTCTTCACCATTGTTTCACTTTCCCTGACTACCAGTTGGTGCCCACTTTGGAGGAATTTTCTCAACTCCTGAGAATTCCTATCCTCAATCAACTACCTTTCAACGGTACGGAAAAGGAACCAAAGCCTGAAGATGTTGCTCGAGCATTACATCTACAGCCATCTGACATTAAGGGGCATTGGGAAACTAGAAGCGGTGTCAAAGGTTTCTTAGAAAAATTCTTGTTTGAGAAGGCACAAGAGTGTTAGAATTCATTGGACCTACAAGCCTTTGAAGAGATTGTGGCACTCCTTATCTATGGGTTGGTCCTATTCCCAAATTTTGACCAATTGGTAGATGTCAACGCCGTCAAAATCTTCTTGTCCAGAAATCCAATACCAACATTACTTGGGGACATCCTTCACTCATTTTACACACGAACAATGAGAAAGAGGGGTATTCTCATGTGCTGTACTCCTCTCCTTGCAAGATGGTTTATTTCACACCTTCCACAATCTGTCTTGAAGAATGACCAAGGCTCAAGGTGGTCCCAACGGTTGATGACTCTTACTCACTCTGATGTACATTGGTGTTCTCGGTCCAGAGAAAATGTCATCGTCGTCGATCGTTATGGAGAGTTTCCTAATGTTCCTTTACTTGGAATCAGAGGAGGTATCACCTACAACCTTTGCCTAGCTTTGAGGCAATTTGGATATGCACGAAGAGATGGTCCTCACGACATGTTGATTCCTGACCTAGTTTTTGACTTCGACAACGATGCGCAAGGACTTCGCCAAAGATTCATCAGAGCTTGGGGAAGGCCCAACAAGGTTGATAGTAAGACACTGGGACACAAGAACTCCATCCCTCTTGAGCCTTATCTCAAGTGGGTACGAGCCCGAGCCCAGAGTCTAATGATGCCTTATCCTCATGTTCTCCCTGTGATTAAAGAGCCCGTCAAGGAAGGAGAGGTTCCCTACACCATCCTACATCCTGACATGCCTACATCGTGGGAGGAGATGCAGAAGAGTTGGATCCAACTCAAGGAGGAACGGAACACTTTTAAAGCCAGCTTCTACGCCAGCGAGAAGAAGGTTTTAGAGCTCACCCGTCGACTCCATGAGCAAGAGGCCCTTAACACCTACATTGCGCCAAAGAGGATGCGCAACATCTTTTTACCTTGAGAAGTTGTTTTTTGTAATATTTGGCCCATGGGGCATTTATGTACTAACAAATTGCTTCTTATTAATATGACGTGCGTTCTTTTTTGTCTGCAACAATTGTGAATTTCTAAAATCCTTGAATGCATTGCATAGATAACATCTCATGCATCATGTGCATAACATGTACCCTTTTTCTACAGGTTGCTTAATCCTCTTCGCTGTTTATTTTGAACAGTCATCATGAATCCAGATGCCTCCAGTGAGCAAGAAATCAAGGCCCTTCAGGCCCAAAGTGCCCAGTTTCAAGAGATGGTCCTGAGCCTGGCCCAAGGTCAGCAAGAGTTGAAGGCTCTACTCCTGAAGAAGAAGAAGAAAAAGAGGACTGCGTTATTCAACACTGGACGCAGGTTTGGGAACACACTCCATAACGAAGCTGATCCAACTACTTCCTCTGCAGAGAAAGACAGTCCCCAAGGGGGAGGAGCTCCTAGTCCTGCAGTCTCTGACAATGAGACGGACTACAATGACGAACAATACCCTCCCGCTGCTGACAGATACAAGCAATTAGAAGACCGCTTGAGCGCCATGGAGATTCAAAATGTGTCGGGGCTGGATTTCGGAGATTTGGGCTTATCTTCTGGGGTAGTAATCCAACTCTGCTATCGCCTTTATGTCTTCAAGCGTCTCATCACTTTGCTGCTTAGTTGAAGATGAAGCTGATTGATCGATGCCGAAGTCTGAGCCAGATAGTTGATGTTGAATTCTGGATGCAAGATGATCCAATGAGACATAGTGTTACGCTTTATCCCTAACTTTTGCCTGGACTGCCCTTTCGGGTTTTCAGTCCACCGGGATACCCATTTTTGCCCAAGCCGCCTTTTCAGGTTTTCGACTTGCCGGGTGTACAGATTTTTTTTCATTTTCATCCCTTATTTTTGCTCGAACCCTTTTGGTTTGCCGGGAAGCCCTTATTTTTGCCTAGGTATGTCAACCTAGCGGGTCCTTTATTCATGCGTAGTATCTTTTTACTATGTCTGCATTGGCGGGGTGAGGAAGGTCGTCACCATCCATGGTGGTTAGAATCATGGCTCCTCCTGAGAACACATGCTTAACCACAAATGGCCCTTCGTATGTGGGGGTCCATTTGCCCCGGGGATCACTTTGAGGAAGGATGATGCGCTTGATTACCAGGTCCCCAACTTGATACTCTTGTGGTTTGACTTTCTTGTTAAATGCCCTAATCATCTGTTTTTGGTACGTCTGACCATGACAGACAGCGGTGAGTCTCTTTTCGTCAATCAGGTTTAATTGATCAAGTCGAGTCTGGATCCAATCATCTTCACTCATGTTTGCATCCTTCATTATCCGGAGAGAGGGTATCTGGACTTCAATTGGCAAGACTGCCTCCATGCCATAGACCAAGGAAAAGGGGGTTGCCCCGGTTGACGTCCGTGCTGAGGTACGGTACCCATGAAGAGCAAATGGTAACATCTCGTGCCAATCTTTGTAGGTCACTGTCATCTTCTGCACAATTTTCTTGATATTTTTATTTGCCGCTTCGACAGCTCCATTCATCTTCGGCCGGTAAGGAGAAGAGTTGTGGTGCTGTATCTTAAATTGCTCGCAGAGCTCAGTGATCATCTTGTTGTTAAGATTGGTACCATTGTCCGTAATGATTCTTTCTGGGACGCCATACCGACAGATCAGATTATGCCGAATGAACCGTGCCACAACGCTCTTGGTTACCGTGGCGTAGGAAGCTGCCTCAACCCACTTCGTGAAGTAATCAATCGCTACTAGGATGAAACGATGCCCGTTGGATGCCGTTGGTCGGATCTCACCGATCATATCGATGCCCCACATTGCAAAAGGCCAAGGTGCCGTCAGGACGTTCAGAGGAATCGGAGGGATATGCACCTTATCAGCATAGATCTGGCATTTATGACAAGTTCGAGAATGTTGGTAACAGTCGGCTTCCATTGTGGACCAGAAATATCCTGCCCGAAGGATTTTCTTTGCCATGGTATGTCCACTAGAATGTGTTCCGAATGTACCTTCATGCAGTTCTATCATGATCTTCTCTGCTTCAGCCTTATCCACACAACGCAGTAGAGTTGAATCATGGTTTCGCTTGTAGAGAATGCCGTTGCTGAGGAAGAATTTTTCTGCAAACCTTCTCATGAACTTCTTGTCGTTGACAGATGCACCTTCAGGGTATTCCTGAGCTTCCAAGTATCTCTTCAGCTCATGATACCAGGGTTTTTCAGTCACCTTTTCGGCCTCAAGATCGCAACAGTATGCGGGTTCGTCCAACTTCCAGATAATGATCCGGGGAGCCTCATTGTCCCATTTGACTTTGAACATTGAAGACATTGTAGCTAGTGCGTCTGCTAGCTGATTCTCCTCTCTTGGGAAGTGTTCAAAAGTTACCTCTTCAAAGTGGGGAAGCAAAGTCGACACATACTCCTTGTAAGGAATAAGGTTCGGGTGTTTCGTATCCCACTCGCCCTTGATTTGATTGATCACGAGAGCGGAATCACCGAAGACACTCAAAAACTTGATCCTTAAGTTGATTGCAGCTTGAAGACCCATGATACACGCCTCATATTCTGCCATGTTGTTGGTGCAGTTGAAACACAGTCGGGCGGTGAGTGGAGTATGAGTACCTTTGGGGGATATGATTACAGCGCCGATACCGTTACCCAAAGCGTTGGAGGCTCCATCAAAATGCATAGACCATCGGGATCCTTCCTCAGGTCCTTCATCTAGTCCAGGTACTTCACAGTCAGTTACCACCATGATATCTTCGTCCGGAAATTCAAAGTTCAATGATTGGTAATCGTCCACAGGTTGGTGTGCCAAATGATCTGCCAATACACTTCCT
This sequence comes from Vicia faba, assembly GCA_948472305.1. Classification (NCBI taxonomy): domain Eukaryota; kingdom Viridiplantae; phylum Streptophyta; class Magnoliopsida; order Fabales; family Fabaceae; genus Vicia; species Vicia faba. The sequence continues at coordinate 846,586,386 of OX451735.1, read as the reverse complement.
TTGATTGCTTTTTGAGTGGTGTATTGGATATCATATTCTGTCAAGATCATTTGCCATCTTGCTATTCTTCCAGACAGAGCAGGCTTTTCGAATATGTACTTGATGGGATCCATCTTTGAAATCAGCAGAGTAGTGTGAGTCAGCATATACTGTCTCAGCCGGCGAGCAGCCCATACCAGAGCGCAGTAAGTTTTCTTGAGCAGTGAGTAACGAGACTCACAGTCGGTAAACTTTTTGCTCAGGTAATAAATAGCGTGCTCTTTTCGGCCAGACTCGTCATGCTGCCCCAGCACACACCCCATTGAGTTGTCAAGTACTGTCAAGTATAGTATTAGAGGTCTCCCTTCAACCGGAGGCATAAGAATGGGTGGTTCTTGGAGATACTCCTTTATCTTTTCGAAAGCGGCCTGACATTCATCGTTCCAACGTACTACTTGATCTTTCTTCAGTAATTTGAAGATTGACTCACAGGTAGCAGTTAGATGTGAGATGAATCGGGCAATGTAATTTAGTCGTCCCAAAAAGCCTCTGACCTCTTTCTCTGTCTTGGGAGTCGGCATCTCTTGTATGGCTTTCACCTTGGCAGGGTCCACCTGAATACCTTTATCGCTTACAATGAAACCTAGCAATTTTCCGGACCTCACCCCAAAGGTGCATTTGTTGGGATTCAACCTCAGCTTGTACAACTTCAATCGGTCAAACAGCTTCCGCAGATGGTCAAGGTGTTCCTCCTCAGTTTGAGACCTTGCAATCATGTCATCAACATATACCTCAATCTCATGATGGATCATATCATGAAATAAAGCAACCATGGCACGTTGGTAGGTTGCCCCAGCATTTTTCAACCCGAATGGCATGACCTTGTAGCAGAAGGTGCCCCACTGAGTCACAAAGGTAGTCTTTTCCATATCTTCCTGAGCCATCTTGATCTGATTATACCCTGAAAAACCATCCATGAAGGAGAACACCTTGTGCTGAGCAGTATTGTCAACAAGGACGTCGATGTGGGGTAGAGGGAAATCATCCTTAGGGCTGGCCCTGTTCAAATCCCTGTAGTCGACACACATTCTGACCTTACCGTCCTTCTTCGGCACTGGCACCATGGTGGCAACCCACTGAGGGTAAGAGGTCACTGCTAGAAACCCGGCATCGAACTGCTTCATAACCTCAGCCTTGATCTTTTCGGACATCTCTGGACGCATGCGGCGGACCTTTTGCTTTACTGGAGGGCATTCTTCCTTGGTAGGCAGGTGATGAACCACAATGTCGGCATCCAAACCAGACATGTCTTCGTAAGACCAAGCAAATATCTCCATGTAATCATGTAGCATCTGGATCAATCGTTGCTTCATGCTGAGCTCTAGATTGGCACCAATCTTGACTTCTTTTCTATCTGTCAGTACCCAGGTTCACTGTTTCCACCGGCTCTTCATGCGGCTGAATGGCCCTCTCTTCCTGGAGTAGCAGTCTTGCGAGTTCACCAGGCACTTCGCAATCATCTTCACCTTCGTCTTCGGCCAAGTTGATCGTATTTTCGAAGTCATAACTGGCGGTAGCAGAGCTGTTACCAGTGAGATCCAGAGTGGATTGAAACCTGTATAAGTGAGTGTGTGTAAATATAGCTGTTTTGCAATATATAACACAGAAAGAAAAAAAAAGAGCGCAAGATTTGAAATGCAACAAACGTCCAATGTTTTGATTAATGATATATGGAAATGTCATACAAAAAGCCCTCACAAATGGAGCTACGGCGCCCCGGGTAGGACACCGAGCCAATAAAAGTTTCAACATATTGTTTGTTACAAATTGAAAATAAAAGAGTTAATTACTGCGTGACAAATGTAATAGGTGTAAAATCCTTTTCCGTCCAGTTGCTTGGTCTGTTGCTGGTGGTTGGATAGATCCAACTGTCAAACTCTGCTTCCTCCACGTCCTCCTCGATAGCATTCACCCTTGGGTTGGTGATGAACACCGGGGCCTTTTTGATCCTTTCTTTGCGCACAACCCTCTGAGCCTCTTCAGTGAAGCCCAGCCCAAACTTGTCGGTCTTTTGAGTGAAGTCAGGAAGCTGACCCCAGTTTGCACATTTGCCTTTCTCGATCACAGCCCGGGCATCCTTCAAGGAAGCCATCTTCAAAGGAAAGTCTTCTTCAACCACTGCCTCAGCTGATGCCAACGTTGGAGGTACCTCCTCAAAATGCTGAAAGGGGGTTTCAATAAACTCCCCGTCCATCTCGATATACCGGAATGAATTCAAGTGACTAACCATGTATTCCTCCTCACCCTGCACAGTAACAATCTTCCCTTTGACAGGGTATTTGAGCTTTTGGTGTATAGTGGACGTTACTTCCCCAACCTTGTAAATCCAGGGTCGACCCAACAAGCAGGAATAAGATGGACGGATATCCATTACATAGAACGTTGAGTCGAAGACTTGGGAACCCACACGAATAGGAATGTCTACCTCACTGTGCACCATCCTCTTAGAACCGTCGAAGGCTCTAACAATGATGTTACTAGGTTTCAATTCCAGGCCCTCGCAATCCAAGCGATCCAATGCCTTCTTGGGCAAAACATTCAGGGAAGAACCGGTATCCACCAACACGTGTGCGAGAGTAGTGCCCCTGCACTCTATAGAGACATGCAGGGCATCATTGTGATTTTTCCCTTTGGCGGTAAGGTCAGCATCTGAGAACCCCAAACCATTGTCAGCTGTCAAATTAGCCACACAGTCAGTGAATTGATCTGCAGAGGTCTCTTGCGGCACATGGGCCATTTTCAGAAATGAAATCAGGGCCTTTGCATGGGCCTCTGAGCACAGTAGCAATGATAGCATAGAGATTTTGGAGGGGGTATGCCCCAGCTGTTCAACAACATTGAAGTCACTCTTTTTAATGATTTTAAGGATTTCCTCCATCTCTTGTTGGGAGGCTTCAACAACAGTCTTTTTTGGTGCCTCCGTCCTGGCAGGCAAATCGGTAGCAACTTCTTTGCCCCGAGCATCAGAGGACTCGGCGGCAGTAGTAGACACAGGAACTTGATTTGGAACATGCACACTTGCGGGTGTGATGATAAGGGGTTTTCGGATAACTGGCGGTACAATGTCAGGCGAGAAGAGCCTGCCACTGCGAGTAATCTTGGCGGGACCAGTGATGTTACTGATACTGGTACCGGTGTTGAACTCCTGCTTCACTCCAAGCACATACACGTCTGCCCCATAATGCCATGGGACAGCCTTGTTAGATTCATAGGGGAGAGGCCCCGGAACGGTAATAGTAATGGGTGCAACAGACATAATTTGGACTGGCTTCCTTGGGAGAGCCTTGGTAGGATTGTTGAAAATTGTGACGACAAATACTTCTTCAGCGGAAACAAACGGAACAGCAGTTTTCTTGAACATAATTTCTTTGCTATCCATCAGGTGTTGGATGCCTGATTTCAGCAGCGGACAACCGGTAGGGATAACAGCACACAGGAGGCAACCCTTGCTACAACCCGGAAATAAACCGGCTAGTAGTAAGTTCCTCTTAACAGTCAATAGAGGGGTAGCAACATCATTCACCGAAACAGCATACAAATCTTCCTCAATGGCATTTACTCTATGCTGGGGCATAGGAGCAGTTACAACATTTGGCCTCTCAGGCGCCTCAAACTGAATTTCCTTCGCATCGATAAGGTCTTGCACCTTATTTCTCAGGGCCCAGCAATCATCAGTAGTATGCCCGGGGCTATCGGAATGATAAGCACAACGGGCATTTGGGTTATACTTAGGAGAAGCAGTATTCACGACCTTCGGAGCCTCTTTGATGGTCACCAAGTTGGTTGATAACAGCTGTGGTAAGATTTGTGACAAGGTCATACTCAGCCGAGTATACTGCCTCTTGGGCCTTTCACCTCTTTGTTGATTGTACTGCTGAGGAGCAGCAACAGGCTTTGAAATGACCAAAGCATTGACGGCTTGACGGCTTTCTGGATTGACTTGTCTTCTAGGACCATAGACGACACTTGCTTCCTTCTTGAAAGGCCTCTTCTCAGTACTTGCGGAGGCAGCTTTCTGTATTTTTCCTGACCTGATGCCAGCTTCTATCCTTTCACCCGTCAGGATCAAATCCGTAAACCCAGCTGAGGAATTGCCAACCAGATGATTGAAAAATGGACCAGACAAGGTCCCTAGAAACATATCAACCAGCTCACGATCAGTTAATGGAGGTTGCACCCTGCCAGCCAAATCTCTCCATTTTTGTGCATATTCTTTGAACCCTTCGCCCGTTCCTAGAGACATACCCTGAAGTTGGGTACGCGTAAGAGCGAGGTCAGAATTGTATTGATATTGTCTATAAAATGCGGTTGCCAAATCTTCCCAATGTCGGATACTAGTTCCATCTAATTGATAGAACCACTCAAGCTGTGACCTCGAAAGGCTATCTTGGAAGAAGTGAATCCAAGGGTTCTTATCTGCCCTGTAAGGTTGGATCTTCCTTACGTATGACCTGAGATGCAGCTTTGGACAGGAGGCCCCGTCATATTTGGCAAAGGCAGGCGCCTTAAACTTGTGTGGGATTACTACCCCAGAAGATAAGCCCAAATCTCCGAAATCCAGCCCCGGCACATTTTGAATCTCCATGGCGCTCAAGCGGTCTTCTAATTGCTTGTATCTGTCAGCAGCGGGAGGGTATTGTTCGTCATTGTAGTCCGTCTCATTGTCAGAGACTGCAGGACTAGGAGCTCCTCCCCCTTGGGGACTGTCTTTCTCTGCAGAGGAAGTAGTTGGATCAACTTCGTTATGGAGTGTGTTCCCAAACCTGCGTCCAGTGTTGAATAACACAGTCCTCTTTTTCTTCTTCTTCTTCAGGAGTAGAGCCTTCAACTCTTGCTGACCTTGGGCCAGGCTCAGGACCATCTCTTGAAACTGGGCACTTTGGGCCTGAAGGGCCTTGATTGCTTGCTCACTGGAGGCATCTGGATTCATGATGACTGTTCAAAATAAACAGCGAAGAGGATTAAGCAACCTGTAGAAAAAGGGTACCTGTTGTGCACATGATGCATGAGATGTTATCTATGCAATGCATTCAAGGATTTTAGAAATTCACAATTGTTGCAGACAAAAAATAATGCACGTCATATTAATAAGAAGCAATTTGTTAGTACATAAATGCCCCATGGGCCAAATATTACAAAAAACAACTTCTCAAGGTAAAAAGACGTTGCGCATCCTCTTTGGCGCAATGTAGGTGTTGAGGGCCTCTTGCTCATGGAGTCGGCGGGTGAGCTCTAAAACCTTCTTCTCGCTGGCGTAGAAGCTGGCTTCAAAAGTGTTCTGTTCCTCCTTGAGTTGGATCCAACTCTTCTGCATCTCCTCCCACGATGTAGGCATGTCAGGATGTAGGATGGTGTAGGGAACCTCTCCTTCCTTGACGAGCTCTTTAATCACAGGGAGAACATGAGGATAAGGCATCATTAGACTCTGGGCTCGGGCTCGTACCCACTTGAGATAAGGCTCAAGAGGGATGGAGTTCTTGTGTCCCAGTGTCTTGCTATCAACCTTGTTGGGCCTCCCCCAAGCTCTGATGAATCTTTGGCGAAGTCCTTGCGCATCGTTATCGAAGTCAAAAACTAGGTCAGGAATCAACATGTCGTGAGGACCATCTCTTCGTGCATATCCAAATTGCCTCAAAGCTAGGAAAGGGTTGTAGGTGATACCTCCTCTGATTCCAAGTAAAGGAACATTAGGAAACTCTCCACAACGATCGACGATGATGACATTTTCTCTGGACCGAGAACACCAATGTACATCAGAGTGAGTAAGAGTCATCAACCATTGGGACCACCTTGAGCCTTGGTCATTCTTCAAGATAGATTGTGGAAGGTGCGAAATAAACCACCTTGCAAGGAGAGGAGTACAGCACATGAGAATACCCCTCTTTCTCATTGTTCGTGTGTAAAATGAGTGAAGGATGTCCCCAAGTAATGTTGGTATTGGATTTCTGGACAAGAAGATTTTGACGGCGTTGACATCTACCAATTGGTCAGAATTTGGGAATAGGACCAACCCATAGATAAGGAGTGCCACAATCTCTTCAAAGGCTTGTAGGTCCAATGAATTCCAACACTCTTGTGCCTTCTCAAACAAGAATTTTGCTAAGAAACCTTTGACACTGCTTCTAGTTTCCCAATGCCCCTTAATGTCAGATGGTTGTAGATGTAATGCTCGAGCAACATCTTCAGGCTTTGGTTCCTTTTCCGTACCGTTGAAAGGTAGTTGATTGAGGATAGGAATTCTTAGGAGTTGAGAAAATTCCTCCAAAGTGGGCACCAACTGGTAGTCAGGGAAAGTGAAACAGTGGTGAAGAGGGTCAAAGAACTGGAATAGCACTTTCATCATGTCTTCTTCAATGTTGGTGTTGACTAAGCTGAGCAGTCTACCATGTCTTTCACTGAAGGATGAGCTTTCCGGAATTCTTGAGGTGAGCTCCTTGAGTTGAGGAGAGATTCTCACAAGGTTGACTTGAATGGTTTTTCTGCGAGGAATTTCCATGACCTACAAAACAAGAACAAAGATGAAGATCTAAACCCTTGAAGTGGTTAGTGAATGCATATGATGCTTTATGATGTTTATGATGTATGCACAAACATATGTACAAGCAATTCACACCAAACCTTAGTTTCAGGCTTGCATGGGGTTTCACAGGTAAGTACCCTCTTGAGTGTAGTTGGCTTAAAAACCTGTCCTATAAATAGTAACCGGGTTCTAAGGAGCTCAATATCACTGGATTGTTTTCATTGTTCATTGTTTTGGTTTAGCCACTTAACTAGCGACCAAAATATTCCAAGAAAACAACCCTCAATGAGTGTAGTATCGAGTATCTACCAACTTCGGACTGCACCAAAGCCGGTCATCTCACTACCCCTAATAAAAGGCCAAGATGGTCAAGTAAGGTTCTAGGTCATTAGTGCTTAGTGACATCACTCAGCGGCCCCGTACTCTCCTTGATTGAACTCAAGGGTTACCGGTACTCACAAATATGTCGCACTAATATAGCTATTGCTTCGACCGTGTCGGTATACCCCGCACAGTTTCCACAATGTATTGCTATCTATGAATGTTTCCCAAAATCCGGGTGTAGGATTGCAAACCCAAACAATAGAGCCAAGATATAAAGCAATCAAATCAAACAATTAGTCATGCAAGAGGGTGATCTAAGCCCTAAGGTTACTCCACTTTAAAAATTCTCCCCAACAGAGTCGCCAGTTCTGTGATATGGTGGGAGAACTGACTATGGATTTGCGTTTGTTTTCGCAAATGTTTCGGTTGAGCAAGAGTCGCCACCGACTTTTTATTTTATCCTAAGGAAAGGTTAAAAAGCACAGAAAAAACCTTTGAGATGTTTTCTTGGGTTCGGGGAGTAGATTATAGAAAGGGAAGGTATTAGCACCCTTTCTATCCATGGTTATCCATGGGCTCTTAGTTACTTGCTTAGATCAACTTGCCTTAATTTTCAATTGTTTGAAATGGTGCTTTGTGTGTGGGTTTGAAAAATGTTTTGAAAAGAGGCCAATGTGGTGGCAACCTTTGTAATGATCCATGTTGGGATGTATACAAAGGTGTACGTCTTTTGAAAAGGTTTTCATTTGTTTTTGAAAGTTTGTTTTGAAAGTGTTGTGAGGTGTGGTTGCCACAGTTGACTTTTTCCCCAATACAGCTGATTTCTAGGTCAACTGTCCAATTGACTGGGCAAAATTTGGAGTCAAGATTTGAAACTTGGTATGGATAAACTTGGGAGTCCCACATGAAGCATGAAAGTCATCTTAGGCATTTTAGGTCAAAACATCTTTGTGCAAACACAAACCATAATTTGGGTCAACAGTGCAAGGAGAAGTCTTGAGTAGAGGAAACCCTAACTGGACCTTGAGCTCCAAGGGTCTTGTGATGAGAAAATGTTGAGGAAATGGGAGGGCAAATTTTGGGGTACAACAGTTGCCCCTGTTCAATCTTCTTGAACCTGAAGAGTTAGATTAGCAAGTTTGCCTTTCGTGACTCGAGGGTAAAAGGAGATTGGACACTAGAGTGCCCGGAAATTTGCACTCGCATGTTGGAGTATCAGCAATGTGATGTCGGAAATGGGCTTATAGATGCCATTTGGAGAGATGGTGGATAGGGAGATGGGCTTATAGATGCCATCCGGAGACGTGACAGAACCTTGTCGGGAATGGGCTTATAGATGCCATTTGGAAGTGTTGATCGCATAAGGGATTCCTTAGCGAGAACTTGTGTATTTTGAGAAAGACAGATGTTTTCCTGGCTTGTTACAGGTGTTTGATCTTCAATCTTTTCATGCAGACATGCCCTGGCTAGATACAGGTGTCGAGTCTACAATTAGTTGCTCACAGATGTGCCCTGGCTGGATACAGGTATCGAATATGGAAATAGTTGTCAACAGATATGCCCTGGCTGGATACAGGAATCGAATCTTCAAACTCTTCAGACGTGCCCTGGCTAGATACAGGAATCGAGTCCGGAATTGTGACAGTTGATAGATATACCCCGGCTGGATACAGGAATTGAATCTTCAAACTCTTCAGACGTGCTCTGGCTGGATACAGGAATCGAATCTGGAAATAGTCGTCAACGGATATGCCTTGGCTGGATACAGGAATCGAATCTTCAAACTCTTCAGACGTGCCCTGGCTAGATACAGGAATCGAGTCCGGAATTGTGACAGTTGATAGATATGCCCTGGCTGGATACATGAATCGAATCTTCAAACTCTTCAGACGTGCCCTGGCTGGATACAGGAATCGAGTCCGGAATTGTGACAGTTGATAGATATGCCCTGGCTGGATACAGGAATCTAATCTTCAAACTCTTCAGACGTGCCCTGGCTGGATACAGGAATCGAGTCCAGAATTGTGATATTTGATAGTAGTTGTCTTTTGGGTTGTCTTTTCCCTGAAAAGGCAAAACATCAGTTGTATGCAATGTCATAATGCATGATGTCATGATGTTCAAAATGAGATAGTTTTGTATGCACTTTATCATGTATGTAAGCAAAATGTATGAAATGCGAAATGTTTATGAATGTATTTTCGTCTAGGAAAATAAATCCTTGACGATCGACCGTGGAATTAAATCCTGGGCTGACGTTGAAGAGTATAGCTCTTTGCTTCTGCTGGGGATGATGGTTGCAAGAATATATTGGTAGGAGAAGATGACTCCGTTGAGGAATAAACTTGTTGGAGAGATTACTCTGCGGGGAATTGCTCTGTGGAAGGGATACTTCGCTGAAGTTTGACGAGAGCTTCACTGAGGATTTCAATGATGGACTCCGCTGATAACAATGATAAACTCCACTGGGGATGACAATGATAAACTCCGCTGGGGATGACAATGATAAACTCCGCTGGGGATTGTGTTGATAAGTTATGTTGGGGAACTTTGATGAACTCCGCTGGGGATTGAAAGAATTTTGCCGAGGACGATCTTCTGTGGTAATTAGCTGAGGATAACCCAGTTATAAGCCCTTGTGAGGAATAACTTTGAATAAAGCTTGGGAGAGACGTCCGTACTCTACAGGGGATAAGCTTCCAGAATCTACTGGGGATAAGCTTCAAGACCTGCTGGGGATAAGAATTCCACTTTCCTGGGGAAACTTTTGGAATTGCACTGGGGTGTTGATATTCCAACGGGGAACAATCTTAGGTCAAGACTGTCGGGGATGCTTGCTGATGAATGCCTATACTCCGCTGGGGAATGTTGATATTCCACCGGGGAACAATCTTAGGTCAAGACTGCCGGGGATGCTTGCTGATGAATGCCTATACTCCGCTGGGGAATGTTGATATTCCACCGGGGAACAATCTTAGGTCAAGACTGCCGGGGATACTTGCTGAGGAATGCCTATACTCCGCTGGGGAATGTTGCTACCTTGTCTTAATCTGTGGGGAGTTGAGATAACTTGGTCACATTCTTCAGTTAAATCTACCTCGGTACCTTGGCGGACTAAGCAACTAGACTGCCTGGACAACTCTATATTGCCCCTATTTCTGATGTCACCTGTAATTGGTCTTTTGTTTCATATGCAAGTACTTGTGAATTAGCAATTTAATATCAAATGCATATATAAAAAATGAACATTGGACGTTCTTCGCAAGACAAAACAGAAAAGGGAAAAAACAATTGGCAATTTGTTTGGGAAACTGAATCTGTATTGATTTTGAAATTTGCCTGTAAATAGGCGTTTTTTGTACAAGAGGCTGACGCCCTAGTAAGAGAACGCTGCCGAATAACATAAAGTTTATACAATTTTGAAAGGAAACAAAACAGCTATGTGCACAATATTCCCATTGGGTTCCAACTCTGCTATCGCCTTTATGTCTTCAAGCGTCTCATCACTTTGCTGCTTAGTTGAAGATGAAGCTTATTGATCGATGCCGAAGTCTGAGCCAGATAGTTGATGCTGAATTCTGGATGCAAGATGATCCAATGAGACATAATGTTACGCTTTATCCCTAACTTTTGCCTGGACCGCCCTTTCGGGTTTTCAGTCCACCGGGATACCCATTTTTGCCCAAGCCGCCTTTTCAGGTTTTCGACTTACCGGGTGTACAGATTTTTTTTCATTTTCATCCCTTATTTTTGCTCGAACCCTTTTGGTTCGCCGGGAAGCCCTTATTTTTGCCTAGGTATGTCAACCTAGCGGGTCCTTTATTCATGCGTAGTATCTTTTTACTATGTCTGCATTGGCGGGGTGAGGAAGGTCGTCACCATCCATGGTGGTTAGAAACAAACTTGCAAAAAAAAAACACTTGCCTATTTTTAAACCACACCTCACAACACTTTCAAAACAAACTTTCAAAAACAAATGAAAACCTTTTCAAAAGACGTACACCTTTGTATACATCCCAACATGGATCATTACAAAGGTTGCCACCACATTGGCCTCTTTTCAAAACATTTTTCAAACCCACACACAAAGCACCATTTCAAACAATTGATAATTAAGTCAAGTTGATCTAAGCAAGTAACTAAGAGCCCATGGATAACCATGGATAGAAAGGGTGCTAATACCTTCCCTTTCTATAATCTACTCCTCGAACCCAAGAAAACATCTCAAAGGTTTTTTCTGTGCTTTTTAACCTTTCCTTAGGATAAAATAAAAAGTCGGTGGCGACTCTTGCTCAACCGAAACATTTGCGAAAACAAACGCAAAGCCATAGTCAGTTCTCCCACTGTATAATCGGTGAGATCCGACCAACGACATCGATATGATCGGTGATATCCGACCAACGGCATCCAACGGGCATCGTTTCATCCTAGTAGCGATCGATTACTTCACGAAGTGGGTTGAGGCAGCTTCCTACGCCACGGTAACCAAGAGCGTTGTGGCACGGTTCATTCGGCATAATCTGATCTGTCGGTATGGCGTCCCAGAAAGAATCATTACGGACAATGGTACCAATCTTAACAACAAGATGATCACTGAGCTCTGCGAGCAATTTAAGATACAGCACCACAACTCTTCTCCTTACCGGCCGAAGATGAATGGAGCTGTCGAAGCGGAAAATAAAAACATCAAGAAAATTGTGCAGAAGATGACAGTGACCTACAAAGATTGGCACAAGATGTTACCATTTGCTCTTCATGGGTACCGTACCTCAGCACAGACGTCAACCGGGGCAACCCCCTTTTCCTTGGTCTATGGCATGGAGGCAGTCTTGCCAATTGAAGTCCAGATACCCTCTCTCCGGATAATGAAGGATGCAAACTTGAGTGAAGATGACTGGATCCAGACTCGACTTGATCAATTAAACCTGATTGACGAAAAGAGACCCACCGCTGTCTGTCATGGTCAGACGTACCAAAAACGGATGATCAGGGCATTTAACAAGAAAGTCAGACCACAAGAGTATCAAGTTGGGGACCTGGTAATCAAGCGCATCATCCTTCCTCAAAGTGATCCCCGGGGCAAATGGACCCCCACATACGAAGGGCCATTTGTGGTTAAGCATGTGTTCTCAGGAGGAGCCATGATTCTAACCACCATGGATGGTGACGACCTTCCTCACCCCGCCAATGCAGACATAGTAAAAAGATACTACGCATGAATAAAGGACCCGCTAGGTTGACATACCTAGGAAAAAATAAGGGCTTCCCGGCGAACCAAAAGGGTTCGAGCAAAAATAAGGGATGAAAATGAAAAAAAATCTGTACACCCGGCAAGTCGAAAACCTGAAAAGGCGGCTTGGGCAAAAATGGGTATCCCGGTGGACTGAAAACCCGAAAGGGCGGTCCAGGCAAAAGTTAGGGATAAAGCGTAACACTATGTCTCATTGGATCATCTTGCATCCAGAATTCAGCATCAACTATCTGGCTCAGACTTCGGCATCGATCAATCAGCTTCATCTTCAACTAAGCATCAAAGTGATGAGACGCTTGAAGACATAAAGGCGATAGCAGAGTTGGAACCCAGTGGGAATATTGTGCACATAGCTGTTTTGTTTCCTTTAAAATTGTATAAACTTTATGTTATTCGGCAGCGTTCTCTTACTAGGGCGTCAGCCTCTTGTACAAAAAACGCCTATTTACAGGCAAATTTCAAAATCAATACAGATTCAGTTTCCCAAACAAATTGCCAATTGTTTTTTCCCTTTTCTGTTTTGTCTTGCGAAGAACGTCCAATGTTCATTTTTGATATATGCATTTGACATTAAATTGCTAATTCACAAGTACTTGCATATGAAACAAAAGACCAATTACAGGTGACATCAGAAATAAGGGCAATATAGAGTTGTCCAGGCAGTCTAGTTGCTTAGTCCGCCAAGGTACCGAGGTAGATTTAACTGAAGAATGTGACCAAGTTATCTGAACTCCCCACAAAGTAAGACAAGGTAGCAACATTCCCCAGCGGAGTATAGGCATTCCTCAGCAAGTATCCCCGGCAGTCTTGACCTAAGATTATTCCCCGGTGGAGTATCAACATTCCCCAGCGGAGTATAGGCATTCATCAGCAAGCATCCCCGGCAGTCTTGACCTAAGATTGTTCCCCGGTAACGCAAAGCCACAAGTTCTCGCTAAGGAATCCCTTATGCGATCAACACTTCCAAATGGCATCTATAAGCCCATTCCCGACAAGGTTCTGTCACGTCTCCGTATGGCATCTATAAGCCCATCTCCCTATCCACCATCTCTCCAAATGGCATCTATAAGCCCATTTCCGACATCACATTGCTGATACTCCAACATGCGAGTGCAAATTTCCGGGCACTCTAGTGTCCAATCTCCTTTTACCCTCGAGTCACGAAAGGCAAACTTGCTAATCTAACTCTTCAGGTTCAAGAAGATTGAACAGGGGCAACTGTTGTACCCCAAAATTTGCCCTCCCATTTCCTCAACATTTTCTCATCACAAGACCCTTGGAGCTCAAGGTCCAGTTAGGGTTTCCTTTGCTCAAGACTTCTCCTTGCATTGTTGACCCAAATTAGGGTTTGTGTTTGCACAAAGATGTTTTGACCTAAAATGCCTAATATGACTTTCATGCTTCATGTGGGACTCCCAAGTTTATCCATACCAAGTTTCAAGTCTTGACTCCAAATTTTGCCCAGTCAATTGGACAGTTGACCTAGAAATCAGCTGTATTGGGGAAAAAGTCAACTGTGGCCAATTGACAGTCAAATCTCATGAAAATTGACCCATATCAACATTATGAACTCACATGGACCATTTGATCAAGTTTGGATCACAATTCCACAAGAAATTTGATCAGATCACCAAAAGGGCAAAATGGTCATTTTAGGGTTTTGACTGCACAAAGGCAATTTTTGACTGTTTGACCTAGCCAATGGCAAACCAAACTCACATATGGACTCAAGGACCCCATGGAATTATCTTGACATGCTCAACAAGTTCAAAAGATCCCAAATGCACAAGATTGACAGTTGAATTTCCTAGTCAATTGATCAATTTTGACTGTATACTGAAAAGTCAAACTTTGACTTTTTGGTCAAAATCAAGTGTCAAGATTCATTTTTCATCAAAACATGCTAAATCATGAAACTTGTTCATCAAGAAATCAAGATTTGCAAATTAGGGTTTGAAATGAAGATTTTTCATAACTTAGAATTTTTCTAAGTTATGAAAAACCCTAATTTTTTCCTAACTTTGTCCCACTTTCTCACCAAGATTCATTTGGATTCAAGAAAAAGTCAAAACATGAAAGTTGTAGCCTATTGAAAAATCTACAACTTTAATTCACAAAGTTTTCCCAAAAGAAGCTTGTAGCTCAAGTTACAATTTTTGGAACAAGGGTACCAAACCATTCTTAACTTAGAGAAAATTTGACCTATTTTAGGCAAGGTTTTTACCTAACTTCAAGACCATTTTTCACATACTTCCACTTGGAATTTCAATTTTCATTTCAAAGATGGATTGTAGTACACATTCCAAGATTTCCAAAATGTCCAAGAACTCATCAAACAACCTCATGGTTAGGGAGAATCGAATTTGGCAAGATGGGAAAAACTCACTTTTGATTTGGCCAATTTACATGTTCATACATTTGTGCCATTTTGAATTCAGCTTGCTTTCCTTGATTACAGGTCTTTTATCTCATCTACACTCCATAATTTAATGTCAATCATTTTTGCCAAAGTGTTGTTTTGTATGTTCAAACATTGTATACAAAACTAAGCCATAAATAGAAAAAGCAAATTAGCCATTCTTGAAATGTAGGACTTTATGTCAAATGCAAATCCAAGCAAGTACAGTTCAAATCTCCTTGGCACAAGTTTATGGGCTAATTACACTGATCAATGCCAAGGTTTGCAGCACATTAGGGGGGCCTCTACCTGTCTAAAAACTCAAGTGGCCTTTTGTTGCTTAAGTAAGAAGAAAGCTAGCATAACATAACACAACTATCATTCCTGTAAACCAAGCCTTAAGAAAAGACTTTGTACACTTTCTAAACATCCATTCTGAGCTAGAACACGAGTGAACCATCTCCAACACCTTCCCATTCACAGAATCACCATTGAACTGCCTAAAACAGGGCATCCCTGCAGTTTGAGTTCCATAGCTCAATCCTTTCATGCATTCTTGCTAAAACCACTTCAAACACATCCCACATCATCCATTGAAACTATTCCAAACCTCAAACACGACCTGTAACACTCCCAAGCAACATCACCATTTTCATTTTCTTGTTTTGCAGTTGAAGTTCCATAGCACGATTCACTTAGTTTCAAGACAAAGTAAAGCTTGGAATAGCATCCCTGGACATCAAGGAAGCTGTACCAATCATCACCTTGCATTGAAGACACCTCCATCACCAGATACAACTTCAACTGAACAGGTAAGTTCATGAACTCGTATCTCTCTATCCAGGCATTGTTAACTTTAGGTTTGTGAAGAAAATATGTCACATTCATAGCCCTGAACATGTCCATGTAATTAGTTTTCATTTATATTATGTGTGCTGTGAGAATTTAATGTCTGAACATGGAGCAAAAACTAGGTCAGGAATTGGGGGAGAAGAAAGAAATTCTCTCTCATTTCTGAGAGTTAGATTGATTTCTTTATATTGAAGGGGTGAAAAACACAAGAAGGGGGGGGGGGGGTTGAATTGTAAAACTGAAATCTAAAGCAATTGACAAGATATTTTTATCCTGGTTCGTTTGATCTCAAACTACTCGAGTCCACCCGTCAAGGTGATTTCGCCTCTCTCCAACGAGGTCTTAATTCACTATATTCAACTGAATATTACAGACTGCTTTAACAACTGCTAAAGCCTTCTTGATTCAAACCACAACCCGGCTTATCAAGGCAACACTTTCTTACAAAGGTATAAAACAATGTGTGTGAATGTTTTCTACAAAACTTTATCACAACTGTGATGTATACACAAATGAAGCTTAGAAACTAGATTGCTAAACTGTAATGGAGTATCAGAGTTTGTGGTTTAGCAAAACTGATAGATGAAGATTATTGTTCAGCTTTGTGCGTGTAGAGATTTGGAGAGCATTATCCATTATAATCTTCAAAGCCTTGTTTATATAGCACTTGAGAAGATGAACGTTGAATGCAATATTCTTGATTCAATGCTAATAACAAGCTTTCCTTTTTGAGCAGATCTTGTCTAGAATGAGGCCGTTGGGATTAATTAGCTTTCAATGCACAGTACCGTTGCTTCTTCAATGCACGTTCTGGCTTGGCTCATTCTGATTCTGCTTCGCTGCTGATGAACTATTGTGTTTCTGTATCAGAGTGTTTACGCGCAGTTCTGTTCATCAAGCTTCAGCATGTACGTGAGTTGATTATCTGATCTTGACATTCTGATGTAGCAACTTCTGATGCTGGTGTATGAAAACAGATTCTGATGCTAAAAAGACGTGATCTTGCTTATACCAATCAGAGTATCTGCAAGTCAGAACATAATAATTTTAGGCAGCATATAGTTCATTCATGAACCTTATAAATACTATATCTTTTCACTTTGTTATCATCAAAACTTAAATATAGGGTAGTAGATTCAAACATTGTTCTAACAATCTCCCCCTTTTTGATGATGACAAAAACTAGATATTTTAAATGAAAAATAACGTGAAAAGGTATCTGGATATGTATCAGAATAAGAAGTATGGAGAAGTCAGAGTTAAGAGATACTCCCCCTGAGTTTGTTACTTCCCTTTGATATACGTGTTCTTCAGGATCAGATCTTTTTCTTTCTTTGAACATCAGATTATAAGAGTCTTTGACTTATCAGAGAGCAGAGCTTCGAAGCTTTTCCTGTCAGAGCTTTGCTTTGGATCAGAGTATTAGGTCGATCAGAACTTCATATTGATCAGAGCAACATTGATCAGAGCTTCTACATTTTGATTAGAGCTTCTAGTCTTCAGAGTGTCCAGGAGCTTCCTTGTGCCTGTAGACTTTAAACAAAACAGAAAAAAACATTTCAAGTAATAGAGTTAGAATGTTTGAGAATTTCTGTCTAGTTAGCCCGTTATTGATTTAAATATCATTCTTGTTCTCCCCCTTTTTGTCAGCAATCAAAAAGTGTCGGTGATGTGCTAAAACAATTTGATCAGAAAAACTAATCATATTAAGATAGTTCAGAATCAGAGGAAGAAAATATTACAAAGCATAGTCAAAACAGTACATCAGAAAATGAAGAAAACATGAAAAAGTTATGCATGAAAAAGATTTAAGGTTGAGGAGGCATGCGTGAGAACAGGCTCTCCAGCATCGCTTGAATCTTTTCAGAAGTTTCATTCTGCTTCTGAACCATGTTGACAACAGTGTCAATCTTGCTGTCCTGCACATCCATTCGTGCTTTCATCTTCTGATCATTCTCTTCCATTCGCTGCTGTAGACGCAAGTCATTCAGCCTTAGTTCTTCCAGAGCCTGCCTGTCCAAGGCAGCTTGAGAAGCATCAGAAGGAGGAGGCTTCTCAGAACTTTCAGCGACATCTTCTGCTTGACTTTCAGCCTGAATGGTCTTGTCTTCTTCTGATGGTCGCACCTGTGCAGCTTGCTGTTTCTCAGACCAAGATTCACTGTCCAGAGGGAGCACAACTTCCTGAGGCAGCTGAATTTCAACTTCCTTTAGCAGCTTGCTGAAGTTCTGTTGTGCCTGCTCATAGTTGACATCCTGCAACTTGAGGGCTTCAGCACGTACCCATAATCTGAACTGTGACCAGAGCTGATCAGAAGCAGCTGGGTCAATCATCCCAGGACAGACTTGCTTCAAAGAAGCAATCCATTGCAGCACACCTGTTTCAAAATTCAAAATACCAGAGCCAACATCTGGTTGCTTTGGTTTGGGAATGGCAATTTTGTGTCTTAAATCAGCAAGACGTTCAAGACTTGTTAAGTCAATGAAAGTTCTGCTGGGGTTTTCAGAGGTTTGCTGAGAGGCTGTTTGTTTTGGAGGAAGGGTATCAGAATCAGAGTCAGATATTTCGATTGGAGTGGATGGTGGTTTGGGAGTATTTGGAGGTGTTGATTCCTCTGAGGATGGTAACTAGGGCATGACAATAGTGGTTCCACATGGCAACTGGATTGCCAGCGGTGAAGGTTGAGGTGAGTGAGGGTCAGATTTATGAGGAGAAGGGGTTTTGGAATGGTGAAACTCTGTTTGTGGTGAAGGTGGATTATTTTCTGGTTGAGGAGGTGGAATCTCTGATTGCTCAGGGATCAGAGGTTCTTCTGTGAGAGGTTGTTGTTGTTGTTGTTCTGGTTCTGGTTGTTGTTCTGGTTGTGGAGGAGGAATATTTGGTGGTTCAGAATTTGGTTGAGCAGAAACATGTTCACGCTCAATATCAGCTAGCACTCGGTCAAGTGCTGGTGTTGTTGAAACTGTTGGTTGTTTGGGGAGTTTGGTTCTGGGTCTTCTGAGTAGTAAGGCCTCAGAAGGGTCTTCTGGTATGGTTTCATCAATAGTAGGGATTGGGATGGATATTCTGTGGGAAGTTTGAGAAGGAGCAGCAGATGTTGGAATAGTAGATGAAATTAAAACAGGGGCAGCAGATGAAATACCTCTTTTCTTTGGAGTCTGATGAGATGATCCTTCTGTTGGCGCTTTCCTCTTCTTTGTCTTCTTCTGAGTCACTTCCGGTTGGGGTTGACTCAGATCTTTGATCTTCAGCTTTGAACCTGTATCTTCTTCCTTGTACGCATCTGGATACCTGAGAAACATCTCTGGTTTGGATTCCATTTCAGAAAATACCGGAAAATTACTCAGAGGCACTCTTCTGCTGGAGATATCAGCAGTTGAAGTAGCTCTTGGTTCCTTCTGAATATTTTCTATCAGCTTCATCTTTTTCAGATTCTTAGCGTTCAGCGGTTTCCCAATAGTTGGTTCAATAGTGCTCATCTCCTGAGCTTCAATCAGATGTTCAATCAGCCTATTCTCTGTCAGAATATCTGATATAAGCCTTCCAAACGGTATCCAGTCTCTCTTGGTTCTTTCTTCTTCTCTTGTCTCTTTCACACTGGTTTTGAGATGGTTGAACAGGAAGTGAGCCAGATTGATCTTAACCTTCTGATCAATAAAGTAGATCAAAAACTGCTGATCCACGTTTATATAATCAGGAGAACTTGTTGGTTTCCTGTGGTTGAAGCATCCCAGAATAATCTTAGCCCATACTCTGCAGTGATCCTTCAGATCCTTAATCTTGCTGCTGGGCATTCCAAGAGTGAAAATCCTGTTGGCTACCACACCTACATCAGCGCATCTTTCGGCCATGTCCACACAACGGACTCCACCACCACTTTGACCGATTAGCCTTGCAATGAGATCTTCAGAAATCACAATCTTCTTTCCCATGACAGAAGAGATGACTAGATGTTTAGAAACCTTGGCGTGAATCCAAAATTCCTTGACTAGCGCTGGGAATGTTGGTCCAACCAACCTATCGAAATACCTCTCCCACTTTTGAGCCCTAATTTCTTCAGTTAGGTCAAATCCATTTTCCTTCAAGCTTTCAAAGTCAATGATTAACTCAGAAAGCACTTCAAGGTTCTTTACCGGAGTGAGAAGAGTTCTGAGGGGCACCTGATATTGTTCAGAGGTTTCTTTCTTCTGATTGCCTGCAGAAATGCTGGAGGATGCCATTGTTCACACTAAAAAAGCTTTGAGAATGATTTGAGAGAAAAAGGTTTGTAGGAGATGAACTCAGAAATATGCAGAAAAAGCTTGAGTGTTAATGAGAAAGCGTAAAGAATAAGAATGAAGGATTAATGTGCTTAAATAGAGTTTTCAAGATTATTTTGAAAAAATAAACGTTTTTAAGAGAGAGAAAAAAATAATGATTGCCATTTAACAAGCGTGATTACTTTTCATTAAATGCTTGCTGATTTTGGGGGATTTGAGAAAGATACTTAAAAACGGTTACCAGACATGTGTCTCAATGCACCCAATCAGCGCTTTGCCTTCTCAGAAGCGTGCACGCGTTCTGCTTCAGAGATATGCTGATGATTGGATGACACTTGTTTGATGTAGTGATCAGCACGTCTGTCTTTGAGATTAAACTCTCAGATCTTTAGACTTGCATCTGATACAATCTGCATGTTCTATCTTTCTGAAAGAAGATTGATCAGAAGTTCACAGTAATATAATTACATTCTGAAGATAAATATATGGAATTAAAACATTTTCATTCTGGGCATACTTTCATGCTGAGATGTTTCAGAATGAAATTGAACCTATCTTCTGAAAGGGGTTTAGTAAAGATATCAGCCCATTGATGGTCTGTATCTATAAATTTCAAGTTCAAAATACCTTTCTGAATATAGTCCCTAATGAAATGATGCTTAATTTCTATATGCTTAGCTCTAGAATGTAAAATAGGATTCTTACTTAAGCAAATAGCAGAAGTATTATCACAAAGTATAGGAATGTTACTCTCAAAAATCTGGAAGTCTTCAAGCTGACTTTTCATCCAGAGCATTTGTGTGCTACATCCTGCTGCTGCTATGTACTCAGCTTCTGCTGTTGACAGAGCAATTGTTGATTGCCTTTTGCTGGACCAAGAGATCAGATTTTCTCCCAGAAACTGGCAGCTTCCAGAAGTACTTTTACGTTCCACTCTGTCTCCAGCAAAATCAGCATCGCAGTAGCCTACTAAGCTGTAATCACTAGATTTTCTATAAAACAAACCCAGATTAGTAGTACCTTTCAGATACTTGAAAATTCGCTTAAAAGCTGTTAAGTGAGATTCTCTAGGATCTGATTGGAATCTAGCACAAATACATACGCTGAATAAGATATCAGGTCTTGAAGCAGTCAGATAGAGGAGAGAACCAATCATACCTCTGTAGACTTTCTGTTCTACACTTTTGCTTACCTCTTCTCTTTCCAGAATGCACGTGGGATGCATTGGAATCTTTGATGGCTTACATTCTGAGAGGTCAAATTTCTTCAGAAGATCTCTGATGTATTTGCTCTGATGAATGTAAGTTCCTTCTGGAGTTTGATTGATCTGAATTCCTAAAAAGAATTTCAGTTCCCCCATGAGGCTCATCTCAAATTCTGCCTGCATACACTTAGCAAATTTTCTTCCAAGAGAAGGATTAGTAGAACCAAAAATTATATCATCAACATAAATTTGACAGACTAAAATGTCACTCTTAACTGTTTTACAGAATAGAGTAGTGTCCACTTTCCCTCTGGTGAATTCATTTTCAAGCAGAAAGTTACTTAGCCTTTCATACCAAGCTCTGGGAGCTTGTTTCAGACCATACAGTGACTTCTTTAGTTTGAAAACATGTTCTGGATGTTTTGTATTTTCAAAACCTGGGGGTTGGTGAACATAAACTTCTTCTTCTATATAACTATTTAAGAATGCACTTTTGACATCCATCTGATACAGAGTGATGCCTCTATTAACAGCAAATGAAATTAAAAGTCTGATAGATTCTAACCTGGCGACTGGGGCAAAGGTTTCTGTATAGTCTATCCCCTCTTGCTGACTATAACCTTGTGCAACCAGTCGTGCCTTGTTTCTGATGACTTCACCTTGTTCATTTAGCTTATTTCTGAACACCCATCTTGTTCCAATGACGTTGAATCCTTTTGGTCTGGGAACGAGATCCCATACGTCGTTTCTGGTGAATTGATTCAGCTCTTCTTGCATTGCCAGAATCCAGTCATTGTCCAGAAGTGCTTCATCAATAGAAGAAGGTTCAATCAGAGACACAAGTCCCATAAGAGTTTCTTCAGAGTTTCTGAAGCTTGCTCTTGTTCTGATTGGATCTTCCTTTCTTCCTAGGATAGTCTCTTCTGGGTGATCCAAACTGCTTCTGGGCAATCTCTTCTGAGGTTGATCAGCAGCTGTTGTAGGATTTCTAGCAGTGCTCCTTTCAGACGTTGAAGGAATGTCTGTGTTGAGAGCTTCTGATGACTTGTCTTCAGAACCTGCAAATTCAATTTCTATACCTGCAAAAGTTTCATTCTGCTTTGACTTTTCAGAGTCAAGCTTGTCATCAAAACGAACACTGATTGATTCTTCCACAATCTGTGTTTCTGTATTGTATACTCTGTACCCTCTTGAGCGTTCAGAGTATCCTAACATAATACACTTTTGTGCCTTAGAGTCAAACTTGTTCAAATAATTCTTTGTATTCAATATAAAGCAAGTACATCCAAATGGATGAAAATATGAAATGTTGGGCTTTCTGTTCTTCCACAATTCATATGGAGTCTTTTCCAGAATAGGTCTTATTGAGATTCTATTCTGAATGTAGCACGCTGTGTTTATTGCCTCTGCCCAGAAAGTCTTAGCAACGTTTGTCTCATTGATCATGGTTCTGGCCATTTCTTGCAATGTTCTGTTCTTTCGTTCTACAACTCCATTTTGTTGGGGAGTTCTAGGACAGGAGAAATCATGCAGAATGCCTTTGTCATTAAAGAATGACTCAAAATCTTTATTTTCAAATTCTCCACCATGATCACTTCTGACTTTAACGATTCTAAGATCTTTTTCATTCTGAACTTGGTTACAGAAGGTAACAAACACAGAGTGTGACTCGTCCTTGTGTCTTAAGAACTTTACCCATGTCCATCTGCTATAGTCATCTACGATTACTAACCCATACTTCTTACCACTGACTGAAGCAGTTTTAACTGGTCCAAATAGGTCAATGTGAAGAAGTTCTAATGGCTTAGAGGTGGAAACAACATTTTTGGATTTAAAAGAAGGTTTTGCAAATTTGCCTTTCTGACATGCTTCACACAGAGCATCTGAATTGAACTTCAAATTAGGAAGTCCTCTGACCAGATTGAGTTTGTTAATCTGAGATATTCTTCTCATACTAACATGCCCCAATCTTCTGTGCCAGATCCACTGCTCATTGTTAACAGACAGAAGACATTTTACGTTCTGACTCTTTAGTTCAGAAAGTTTGATTTTGTAAATGTTGTTTTTCCTCTTACCATTAAACAGGATAGTCCCATCTTTCTGACTAACAGCTTTACATGATTTTTGATTAAAGATTATATCATAACCGTTATCACTTAATTGACTTATGGATAACAGATTATGCATCAATCCATCTACTAGCAGAACATTATTAATAGAGGGAAGATTTCCATTACCTACAGTTCCAGAGCCAATTATCTTTCCCCTCTGATTGCCTCCAAAGCCAACGTGGCCTCCAGGCTTAAGTTCCAGGCTTTGGAACATATGCCTTCTTCCCGTCATGTGTCGTGAGCAGCCAGAGTCCAGGTACCATGACTGGTGTTTCTGACTTGCTGCTAAAGATATCTGCAACATGTATTATTTTATCCTTAGGTACCCAGATTTTCTTGGGTCCTGACTTGTTAGTTTTACCAAAACTCTGGTTGAATTTTGGTTTCACAGAGTGCTTACTGCTAGTATATTTGATGTCGTGTGTGTGACCATACACAAAGTGTGAATTTAGAGGAGTGTGTTTAATGGTTAAATCCATGACATTTTTAGGTGTAGGAACCTTACCTTGGTATCCTATTCCTTTCCTGCCGTTTCTGCTAACTCCATAGATCATTGAAGCCATTCTGCTTCTATCTATGCTTTTAGCTAAGAACTTCTGGAAACTATGATCATACTCCTTGATGATCTCATCAGCGTTGCTGGGAGTTTCAGAAATTGGTTCCTTCTGAGAGTTTTGTAAAGAGTTTTCTAATTTTGAAATTTTATCTCTCAGCTCAGAGTTTTCCAATTTGAGACTCTCAGACTTATTAGAGTTAGATTCAAGATTCCTTTTCAGGTCTCTGAATTTAGCTCTAATCTGCTGATAGCGTTCCAGAATTTCATTGAGGCTTTCAGCAAGTTCAGCCTTTGTAAAATTAACAGCGAAGTTAGGAAATACCTCTTCTGTGTCTGATTCTGAGTCTGATTCAGAAGCTTCACTATCTTCTGAGATATTAGCCATGAGCGCTATGTTTGCCCTTTCATCATCTGATTCTGAGTCAGCTTCAGATGAGTCAGAGTCATCCCATGTGGCCATGAGACTTTTCTTCTTTTCTCTTCCAAACTTCTTTTTGGGCTTTTCCCTCTGAAGCTTTGGGCAGTCACTCTTGTAGTGTCCTTGCTCATTGCACTCATAGCAGATGATGTCTTTGGTATTTGGCTTCTTGCTACTGGAGGAACCTTCAGATCTTCTGTATCCAGAGGAAGAGTCTGTCCTTCTGTATCTGGAAGAAGACTCGTTCTGATCAGATCTTCTGGGATTCCTGAACTTCCTTTGTCTTTGCTTCCACAGTTGATTTACTCTTCTGGAGAGAAGGGAAAGTTCGTCTTCTTCTGATGAGGATCCATCAGATGTTTCTTCAACTGCCTGCAAAACTTTAGACTCAGATTTTCTGTTAGATTTTAAAGCTAAAGGCTTACCTTGCTTCTGAGGCTCGTCAGCTTCTAGCTCTATCTCATGACTTCTGAGGGAGCTTATAAGTTCCTCCAGAGTGATCTTGTTGAGATCTTTAGCTAGCTTCAGAGCAGTAACCATAGGCCTCCACTGCTTGGGTAAACTTCTGATTATTTTCTTAACATGGTCAGCAGTAGAGTATCCTTTGTCCAGAACTTTGAGACCAGCTACCAGAATCTGGAATCTAGAGAACATAGCTTCAATGGATTCAGATTCTTCCATTTTGAACGCCTCATACTTCTGAATGAGCGCCAGAGCTTTTGTTTCTTTGACTTGAACGTTGCCCTCATGCGTCATTCTGAGAGAATCAAAGATGTTCTTTGCTGTGTCTCTGTTGGAGATCTTTTCATACTCAGTATAGGAGATGGCACTGAGGAGGATGGTTCTGGCCTTATGGTGATTCTTGAAATCACGCTTTTGTTGATCAGTCATTGATTTTCTATCAATCTTCTGACCACTTGCATTCACAGGGTGCGTGTATCCATCTGTCACCATATCCCACAGATCAGCATCATGTGCTAGAAAGAAGCTTTCAATTCTGTCTTTCCAGTAATCAAAGTTTTCTCCATCAAAGACTGGAGGTTTGCCGCTGAATCTGTCTCTGTCCTCATTATTGTCATTGCTGAAGTGAGAGTTGTTTCCTGCCATTGTGTTTTTCTGACGCTGGATCTTGTACTGACACGGTTAAGTGTTTTAGCTCAGAACCAGGCGCTCTGATACCAATTGAAGGGGTGAAAAACACAAGAAGGGGGGGTTGAATTGTAAAACTGAAATCTAAAGCAATTGACAAGATATTTTTATCCTGGTTCGTTTGATCTCAAACTACTCCAGTCCACCCGTCAAGGTGATTTCGCCTCTCTCCAACGAGGTCTTAATTCACTATATTCAACTGAATATTACAGACTGCTTTAACAACTGCTAAAGCCTTCTTGATTCAAACCACAACCCGGCTTATCAAGGCAACACTTTCTTACAAAGGTATAAAACAATGTGTGTGAATGTTTTCTACAAAACTTTATCACAACTGTGATGTATACACAAATGAAGCTTAGAAACTAGATTGCTAAACTGTAATGGAGTATCAGAGTTTGTGGTTTAGCAAAACTGATAGATGAAGATTATTGTTCAGCTTTGTGCGTGTAGAGATTTGGAGAGCATTAGCCATTATAATCTTCAAAGCCTTGTTTATATAGCACTTGAGAAGATGAACGTTGAATGCAATATTCTTGATTCAATGCTAATAACAAGCTTTCCTTTTTGAGCAGATCTTGTCTAGAATGAGGCCGTTGGGATTAATTAGCTTTCAATGCACAGTACCGTTGCTTCTTCAATGCACGTTCTGGCTTGGCTCATTCTGATTCTGCTTCGCTGCTGATGAACTATTGTGTTTCTGTATCAGAGTGTTTACGCGCAGTTCTGTTCATCAAGCTTCAGCATGTACGTGAGTTGATTATCTGATCTTGACATTCTGATGTAGCAACTTCTGATGCTGGTGTATGAAAACATATTCTGATGCTAAAAAGACGTGATCTTGCTTATACCAATCAGAGTATCTGCAAGTCAGAACATAATAATTTTAGGCAGCATATAGTTCATTCATGAACCTTATAAATACTATATCTTTTCACTTTGTTATCATCAAAACTTAAATATAGGGTAGTAGATTCAAACATTGTTCTAACATATATGTCTGGAATCGTGGCTTCAAGCTCTACAGGTTTCATGTTGGAAGATTTGGCAAAAGATCAAGGAATTGGAAGATAGAAAACGCGTGTTTTCTTGAACAAAAATGCTGGAGGTTAAAGATGACAGGGTCATTGGGCTGGGCTTGATTTGTTATTTCTGTTTACACCTCATTTTCACACACACACACACCCCTGGCCCATTATGCTTATTTTTATGATTTTTTGATCTTTTCTTTTTTGTTCTGACTTATTTATTTTTTCTTATAATATTAAAAATATAAAAAATATTTTTCACACCATTTTTGTATTTATTAGGCATTTATTTGTTTAGGTTAATATTTGTACATAAAATAAATACATAAACACTTTTATTTGAAAAATACTAAAATAATGTAAACACATTTTATTTTCTATTTTTATTTTATATTATCTTCTGAAAATATTTTATATAAAATATACTTTTTTTTAAAATACTAAATATTATTATTTTTGTATATATTTAATATATTTATCATATAAAATAAATACATACATATTTATTAGCATATTTAGTAAATGATACAAAATATACATATTTTTATTTTTATTAATATTTAACATTAAAAAATACCTTTTTGACAAATATATTTCATTTTTATTTTATTTTTGTATATAATAAATAAATATTGTACATATTAAATAAAATACCTTTTATTAAATAAATTAGGGTTTTGCCCTAAATACACAAAAAATCCAAAAATTGATACTTTTTTTATTTTTTTTATTTGACACATAAAAAATACATTTTTCATACACATAAAAACATTTTTTTGCATCTTGCATATTTATTCTTATTTTATTTAATTATTGTATATTAAATATCTTGTGAATTCCCAAATTGATGTAATAGTCTAGGTTTAAATTCCTTGTCAAAATACCCCCATTTGAACATTTGTACCCCCCCTTCCCATATATTGTGTTGTAATAGTTTAGGACTTTATTTTTCGCACTTTAATGCTTTCTAATTATACCATGTTAGAATTATGGTTTGTATGCGAATCAAAAACAACAAAAATAGTTTGACCTAATTTCAAGATAAACAAGCATGAAAATGGACAACACTAATCACACTTGCACCCCTAGGGTATTCCACTTGTTGCCTTCAATAAATGAGCCATGTTGCATGTTAGGTCTCTTTGGGCAAAACAAAACAATTCAAATGATCATAGTCCCTCGATGACGCTTTCGAAAGTTGCCTAAAAATGATCAAGTCCCTTAAAATAAAAATTGCCCAAAGATACTTGGCACCATTGCAATTATGGTCTAAACGATGACCCACGCCCGTCCCTTTCACATCCTAACACAAGATTGTCCACCAAATGCAATGGTGGAACAAAATTGTTAAAAGGGTTAAAAACATAGGAGAAAATCTTTGAGAAATTTAGGAGTAGACAACCTCTTAGTTACTTGAAACAAACTTGCAAAAACAAAACACTTGCCTATTTTTAAACCACACCTCACAACACTTTCAAAACAAACTTTCAAAAACAAATGAAAACCTTTTCAAAAGACGTACACCTTTGTATACATCCCAACATGGATCATTACAAAGGTTGCCACCACATTGGCCTCTTTTCAAAACATTTTTCAAACCCACACACAAAGCACCATTTCAAACAATTGAAAATTAAGGCAAGTTGATCTAAGCAAGTAACTAAGAGTCCATGGATAACCATGGATAGAAAGGGTGCTAATACTTTCCCTTTCTATAATCTACTCCCCGAACCCAAGAAAACATCTCAAAGGTTTTTTCTGTGCTTTTTAACCTTTCCTTAGGATAAAATAAAAAGTCGGTGGCGACTCTTGCTCAACCGAAACATTTGCGAAAACAAACGCAAAGCCATAGTCAGTTCTCCCACCGTATCACAGTGGAGAATTCCAAAATGCACAATTTGAAGAATTCTGTGAAGAACATGGTATCTCTCATAATTTTTCAGCACCTAGAACTCCACAACAAAATGGAGTAGTTGAAAGAAAGAATAGGTTTCTAGTGGAACTTGCAAGAACAATGCTTAGTGATGCAAAACTTCCTAAATATTTTTGGGCGGATGCGGTTAGTACGACATGTTATGTTGGAAATCGAGTTATCATTAGACCTATAATAAAGAAGACTCCATATGAACTCTTCAAAGGAAGAAAGCCAAATATTGCTCACTTTCATATCTTTGGATGCAAGTGTTTTGTTCTTAACAATGACAAAGACAATCTCGGTAAGTTTGACGAGAAATCCGACGAAGGTATATTTCTTGGTTATTCTATTTCTAGTAAAGCATATAGAATTTATAATAAAAGAACTTTAACTATTGAAGAATCTATGCATGTATCTTTTGATGAAACTAACCCCTCTAAGGAGGAAGTAGTAGTATGTGATGATGATGATCCTATAGATTTACCCACGGAAGAACTTTCAAATGATCAAGTTGTGAAATCACCGGAAAATCAAGAAAACATTGTACAACAAGATTCAAACATCAATGATCTACCAAAAGAATGGAGAACTCATAGAGACCATCCTATTGACAAAATTATTGGTGACATTAGCCAAGGAGTATCAACAAGATTAAATCTAAAAGATGCCTGCTTAAACATGGCGTTTGTTTCTCAAATTGAACCTACCAAAGTTGATGAAGCCTTAGGAGATGATCAATGGATTATTTCTATGCAAGAAGAATTAAATCAATTCGAGAGAAATCAAGTTTGGGAACTTGTTCCTAGACCAAGTGGTAAACACATCATAGGTACCCGATGGATGTTTAAGAACAAACTTGATGAGAATGGTCTAATTGTTCGAAACAAAGCAAGGTTGGTTGCCCAAGGCTACAATCAAGAGGAAGGAATCGACTTTGAAGAAACATTTGCTCCGGTTGCAAGGTTAGAAGCTATACGTCTTTTACTTGCTTATGCTTGTTCATTAAATTTTCAGCTTTTTCAAATGGACGTCAAAAGCGCATTCTTGAATGGATACATCAATGAAGAAGTCTATGTCAAACAACCTCCGGGATTTGAAGACTTCAAACATCCTACACATGTCTTTAAGTTGAGAAAAGCTCTTTATGGCTTAAAGCAAGCACCAAGAGCATGGTA
This sequence comes from Vicia faba, assembly GCA_948472305.1. Taxonomy (NCBI): domain Eukaryota; kingdom Viridiplantae; phylum Streptophyta; class Magnoliopsida; order Fabales; family Fabaceae; genus Vicia; species Vicia faba. The sequence continues at coordinate 846,557,187 of OX451735.1, read as the reverse complement.
TGATAAACTTAGCAATTTTTTGTGTGAAAAAGGTTTCGAAAAGGGTAAGGTTGATAAAACCTTGTTCATTAAGAAAATCCAAAGTAACACTTTATTGGTTCAAGTCTATGTTGATGATATCATTTTTGGATCGACTAACAAAGAAATGTGTGAGGAATTCTCATTGATGATGCAAGGAGAATTCGAGATGTCTATGATGGGAAAGATGAACTACTTTCTTGGACTACAAATCAAGCAACTAGAAGATGGAATCTTCATCAACCAATCTAAGTATTGCAAAGAATTATTGAAAAAGTTTGATATGGACAACTGTAAAGCAATGAATACTCCAATGGGCTCCGGTACATATGTTGATCAAGATGAATCCGGTACTCCAATTGATATTACAAAATACCGAGGTATGATTGGTTCCTTATTGTATTTGACGGCAAGCCGTCCTGACATCATGTTTAGTGTTTGTCTTTGTGCTCGCTTTCAAGCAAATCCAAAGGAGTCACACCTCATGGAAGTTAAAAGGAGAAGTATCTAAAAGGATCAACCAATGTCGGCTTATGGTATCCTAAAGGTAGTATCTGCACTTTAATTGGTTATTCTGACACGGATTATGCAGGTTGTAAAACTGATCGTAAAAGCACAAGTGGTACTTGTCACATTATTGGAAATGCATTAGTATCACGGGCTTGTAAAAAGAAAGCATGTGTTGCTCTTAGCATGGCCGAAGCAGAATACATAGCAGCAGGTAGTTGTTGTGCACAAATTCTTTGGCTCAAGCAAAAACTCCGTGATTACGGACTTGATCTCGGATGCATTCCTCTTCGATGCGACAATACAAGTGCTATCAATATTACAAAGAATCCGGCCATGCATTCAAGAACCAAACATATAGATATTCGACATCATTTTCTCCATGATCATGTACTTAAAGGAGATGTCGAAGTCACTTTTGTGGATACTCATAACCAACTCGCAGATATCTTCACAAAACCTCTTGCTCGAGAACCATTCTTCAAAATCCGAAGAGAACTTGGTATTTTGGATGAAGGTGATATCTAAATGTTTCTCATAAGATGCACGTCGTAATTTTTTAAATAAATAAATTTGTTTCACTCTTTTTCCCCATCCTTTTTGATGTTAACAAAGGGGGAGAAGAATTTGCATATGTGTTGTTTTGTTTCAAAGAAATTGCAGGCCCAAATAACTATCAAACTCACTCCAAAATTCAAAGAATCATGGACTTAGGGGGAGCATACAATTTAGGGGGAGCCTTGCATTTGCTCAACATGTTTGCTACACAAAACAACATAAAACATTTCAAGAATTGTTTTCAAGACTTGGTTGTCATCATCAAAAAGGGGGAGAATGTAATTGCAAGCTTCTCAAGTCATATTTAAAGCATGTGTTTTGATGAAGACAACATGGACATCAACATTCAAAGGATGTGCAAGAAGCTTATCAACATCATATAAAAGTCTTGAAGATTATTGAAGAATTATTGAAGAATCATCAAATTTCAAATGGTATAAATAATTCTTAATCTTGAATATAGATGTTCACAAAAATATGCATTCATAATCATATACATATCCAACATGTTTTCACTTAAGAAAAACTTTGTTTAAAATCTTTTTCAAAAAGAATTTTTGAAAATTAATTTTCAGGAACCGGTTCCTCCCTAACAGGGAACCGGGTTCCAAAACTTATTCAAAAACATGTCCCTGGAATTTGTACCAGGAACCGGGTTGTACCAATAGGGGAACCGGTTCCTGCGTGATATTTTTGAAATCTGATTTATAACGTTCACTAAGAACCAGGTTCTGTCAGTGTCGGAACCGGTTCCTAGCGAACCAGTGCAGCTTTTCTTTTGTTTTTTAAACATTTTTCAAGTAGTACTCTTTCATGAATGCATTGTAACTTTTCATATGAATTGGCATGAATGAAGAGGTTCTTGTGACTTTATAAAATGCTGCAGATTTTCTTATTTCAAAAAACAATGCTTCAATTTTCAAATTAACAAATATACTTCTTCAATAAACAATTTTTCATCATTCACATTTGAATTCATCCTTTCATGTGTTCATAATTTTGTGAAACTTGCCATATACACTTTCATTAAATCATTACAAGTTTCATACATACATTGTGAACATTTATATACATTGTTTGAGAATTGTTTTTATCTTGAAGAAGAAGATCAATTGAAGATTGATATTGCCATCCATCTATTTCAAATAAATCATTGTATTACTTAAAGAAATTATTCCCTTACTATCCAGGATTGTTGGAAGTAAGTGTTGTGATTTGAAGAGGATTGTTCTTCATTCACATTAGTGTTTGTTTGGTCTTAAAGGTGTTAAGAACCTTTGATCACCCTATAGGTTAGATAGTAAGCATAGGTTGTACAATCATTCTAACTATAGTGAAATCTCTTTCGTATTGGAAAGGGGACTGGAGTACTCTCGGATTGTGAGGGGAACCAGGATATATCACCGTGTTCTTTACTTTTCCGCATTTATCGCTTTCATCACCATAATCAGGAAAAGATAAATATATAATCAAAACCTTCAAACACTTAACCAAAAATTACTACCAAGCATTCTCATAAAACCAAATAAATTTTTATCTACCTAATTCACCCCCCCCCCCCCCCCCCCCCCTCTTAGGCACTCTGAGACTTACAAGACATACTCCGTTTGATATAATTTTCATATTTCTAACTCTACCATCCAAGCAGAATTTATGTTCATTCCTCTGGCCATTATGTTTGTTATGATGTGGGGAATGAAAGCCCCATTAAAATGGGCATTAATTCATCTTGTGTGCAATTTAATTTCATTTTTGAAATTTTAGGATTTTTTGGTTTTGTTTGAAATTCGTAAGTTAAAGTTAATATAAATAAAAACTAATGTTATATTTGAATTTTTTTATGAAATTCTAAGTAAGATGTTATATTCACACGTTTGATTTGGTACAAAAATAAGAAAGTTACATTTTTTGAAAAAATAAAGTTACAATAACGATAACACGAGGAAGAAGATGAAGTTTGTATTTTCCATTTTCCATAACTCACTTTCATACTTGTATATTTGGATGCATGAAAATTAATGAATTGACATTGCGTCCCATGGTTAATACGCTGGTTTGTGTGTTTATGTGTGAAACAAAGGGTATGGGGTTTTAATCTCCCTTGCCTGAGACCTTTTTGTTTATTTTTTTAAAAACCATTTTAAAACATGTTTTGATATTTTATCAATTGGATGTATGTTAGGTCAATCTACAATGTGTGGCCCAATGACTAGTCTTTTGAGCTGCAACCTCAAGGTCGGAGATTTAACCCCTTTAACCAACAAAACCTTATTTTTATCACTTGTTTTACTTAATTTTCTTTCTTCTCTATTTCTTTTCTATTTTATTCTATTAACCTTTTAGCTTATTTCTTTATTTTTATCTCTTGATTTTATTACATCAAAATCAATATCTTAAAAAAACATCAAATTTTTTTTTTTATATATGTAATATAAGAACATAATATGTTCTAGATTTTACATCCCTACTTTTTAGTTTGCTTCAAATACATCATCAAATGAGGGTTATTTTTTTGTCCAACTATTACTTTTTTACAACTACATTTATTTTTTGATCCACATCAAGCTATATAATTCTTTTCAAAAGGGTTGGTTGACATCAAAAGTACATTTTTGGTACCAATTTCTAATTTCAAATATTTGTCCACAAACTAATCTAATTTGCCTACAAATAAAAGTAGATGACTATCATTATTTTTATTCACTTTTACACATTATGTACCAACTATCATATTTATGTCACTTCAAGGACTCTACACTTTTTCTCAATTTTCCCTCCCATCACTTATTTTGAATTTTATTTTCCCTCTATTCACTTACTTCAAATATATTAAGGTATTTGCTCTCTTTTCTCAAATTATATTATCTCATTTCATCTTCAATCTTTCTCAAATTCTTTCTATGCACATACTTTGTTTTTTTTTAAATCAAAGAAGAACATAACTAATTTTTAGTATATTTCTATTTATTTTGCCTTTTACTTTAAATAATTAAATTTATTTTTTCTCTTTTTGTTTACAAAATGTATTCGCTCATTTCATATCTCCTATCTTTATGTTCTTTTAAAAGAATACATATAAATAATTTATATTTTATTCTTATTTTCAAGAGTAAAAAGATTTCTTACATATATGTTTTCACTAAAAAAATCTACTACTTTCATTAATTATGTGTAATTTTTTTGATTAATATATCAATAAAATTTAATTTTAATTTTTCTTCAGGTTCATAAGATTTTCTGCAAAGGTACATCAACTGTTCATATATTATATGTTATTTATTTGTATTTATGAATAAATAAATTTAGATTTTATTTGCTCATATGTCAATTTTTTGTTAATGTATCTATACAATTTTCTCATATGTCAATTTTTTTATCCAGATTCATAAGATGACAAATTCTGCAAAGATATGTGAAATATTCATATGTCAAAAGTATGTCAAATATTTATATTTAAAAACTTCTGCAGGTTCATAAAGTGACAAATTCGAATGGTTATGCTTAGACCATCTCAAGCGGTAGTTTGTTGGGATTGGTTACCCAGCATCACATATTTTAAAAGTTATTACAGACCAACACAGGAAATATTCAAAAGATAAATTACTGATTGATGAAAGTAATGGGAACGAAGTCTTTCGCATCCCAGTTGTTTAGTCCCCCTTCAATGGTTGGAAAGATACAATCTTCAATATTTCCTCCTTCTTCATCATCTTCTAAAGCATGAACCCCATGGTGAGTGATCTTTAAAGGTGGTCCTCCAGCCCGGGAGCGACGCACAGCTTTCTGGCTAGCAGCAGTGAAACCCAATCCGAACTTGTCTGTCTTGTGAGGAAAATCTGGTAGCTGACCCCACACTGTACTTCCTCCCTCCTTGATTACAGCCTCCGCATCTTTAAGGGATGGCATCCGGGACACAGGCTTCGTAATGATAGGCACATCAGTCATCGTCTTTGCTACTGCGACCTCAGGAGAAACCTCTTCAAAGTGTTGGAAAGGTGTTTCTATGAATTCGCCGTCTAACTCCACATAGCGAAAAGAGTTAAGGTGGCTTATCATATACTCCTCCTCACCATGAACTGTTATGATCTTACCCTAGACTGGGTACTTTAGCATCTGGTGTAGAGAAGAAGTGACTGCCCCAGCGTTGTGGATCCATGGCCTTCCCAACAAGCATGAATATGAAGGACGGATGTCCATCACATAAAAAGTAGAGTTAAAAACTTCCGTACCCACTTTGATTGGTATGTCCACTTCTCCGTGAACCATCCGCTTAGAACCGTCGAAGGCTCTAACAATGATATTACTGGGTTTTAAAGTCAAACCTTCACAGTCTAGCTTGTCCAGTGCTTTCTTTAGTAGGACATTTAAGGATGAGCCGGTATCAACCAGAACATGAGCAAGTGTGGTTCCTCTGTACTCTACTGAAACATGCAGCGCATCATTATGCTTTCTTCCCTTGGACGTTAAATCGGCATCAGAAAAGCCCAGACCATTGTCGGATGTAAGGCTGGCTACACACTCTTGAAACTGATCTGCAGAAGTTTCTTGAGGCACATGCGCCGTCTTCAGGAATTTGATCAAGGATTTGGCATGAGCCTCGGAGCAGAGCAATAGAGCCAGCATAGAGATTTTTGAAGGGGTTTGCCCCAGCTGCTCTACGACATCATAGTCGCTCTTCTTAATTATCTTTAAGATTTCCTCCATTTCCTTTTGGGTGGTCTCGGGGATAACCAAAGCTTAAGCCCTCGTCCTGACGGGCGCTTCTTCGATTCCCTTACCTTTATCAGCAATAACAACAGAGGGTTCAACTTCGGGAGTAACAATTTCTTCAATCACTGGATTTTGCACAAATATCTTGACAGGCACAGAAGCATTTGAGGATCCGAAGACAGCCCGTGGAGGAGCAATCTCCGAAGAGAAGATTCTTTCGCTATGAGTTATCTTACTAGTCCCCACAATATTTTCCATATCAAGAGTTTCTTCATCGGAATTTTCTTGGACTGATTCGATCTACTTGACACCATGGTAGAAGATCTCTCCTCCATAATTCCATGGTATCGTCTTGTTGGACTTATATGGGATAGGCCCTGGCATGGTAATCTTCAACGGTACAAACTTAGGATCAGGCGTAATCTTAACAGGACTTTTGCAGGTCTTGGAAAGATTGTCGGAAATGGTGATTATAGCAATGTCATTGATTGGAGTAACAGGGATAACATGAGTGATAGTAGCAACATGAGTTTTCTGAAAGAGTATTTCTTGAGTATCCATCAGGCGTTGGATACTTGATTTCAACAGTGGGCAATCGGATTGCAAGGTTGAACAGAAGTAACAGTCTTTTTCACATCCCGGGAAGATCTCGGCTTTCAACAAATTCATTTTAATCATTGACAACAGAGTCATTAATTCAACAACAACGGTAACATGAAAATCTTCCACAATTGCATGGACATTATGACCATGTTTTGGCATAGGAGCGGATATCACATTAGGTTTTTCGGGAGCATCAAACTCCACCTCCTTGGCATCTATCAAATTTGGATCTTGTTTTTAAGGGCCCAACAGTTGTTGGTGTCATGCCCTACACTGTCCGAATGGTATGCACATTTTGCATTTGAATGATAGTAGGGAGAAAAGGTATTTGGGTTTTTTGGCGCCTCTTTCAAGTTGGTAAGGTTCAGCTTTAACATATGAGAGAGGACTTGAGCTGGTGTCATATTGATCCGAGTGAATTGCCGTTGTGGCCTTTCCACCCTATTCTGGTTAGCCCTAGGTTGACTGCTTCGAAGTTGATCGGTTGAAGAGTTCTAAATCATCACAGCCCCCACCGTTGGTCGACGCTCCGTTCTTCCCTGATTTCTCTGGGAATAAACAGCAGAAGCTTCTTTCTTGGCTGGGAAGGTCTTCTTGACAGCAGTGGAAGCAGTTGCATCTTTCTGAATTTTACCACTCTTGATGCCAGCTTCAACCCTTTCACCCATCAGTATTAATTCGGTGAACCCTACAGATGAGCTCCCGATTAAATGATTAAAGAATGGACCTGACAGGGTCCCCAAAAACATGTCAACTAGCTCTCTATCCGACAACGGTGGCTGCACCCTTCCAGCCAAATCTCGCCACTTCTGGGCATAATCCTTAAATCCCTCATTAGAGGCCATACCCATACTCTGTAGTTGAGTACGAGTAGGCACTAAATCCGCGTTGTATTGGTATTTTTGGTAGAAAGCAGCATCTAGGTCCTCCCAGTTATGAACATCATATCTCTCAAGTTGATAGAACCAGTCCAATTGCGTACCTGACAAGCTATCTTGAAAAAAGTGGACCCATAGATCCTTATCAGAAGAGTGAGGTTTGATCTTTCTGACGTAGGATCTCAGATGCATCTTCGGACAGGACAAACCGTCATATTTATAAAATGTAGGTACTTTGAACTTGGGAGAAATGACGACCCCAGCAACCAAACCTAGTTCTTCGAAATCCAACCCGGGAACCCTTTGTACTTCCATGGCCTCCAACCGTTCTTCCAGATTTTTATACTTATCGTCCGCAGGAGGATACTGCTGCTCTGAGTAATCTTCCTCCTCTTCTTCCTGTTCCTCTTCAGCTTCAGACTCAGAGGGCATTGCAACTCCTTTACCTTTACTAACCCCTTCATCAGACGTCGAGGGGAACTCGAGGACCTTTCTATCCTGGCTCTCAAACCTTCTTCCCATAGTGGCCATACCAGTCCTTTTCTTCTTTTTCTCTTTATCTTTCTCTTTCTCCAACAGTGCTTTAAGGTCCTCTTGACCTTTGCTAAGGTCATAAGGAGTTGTTGGAATTGTGAATTCTGCACTTGCAGATCTTTAACCGTCTGCTCTATATCCATCTTGCTGAAATAAACAGCAGAAAGATAAGGAAACCTGGCGTGAAGACCTGTTTATGCATATGATGAATGATATGTTATTCATGTAATGCATTCAAGGATTCAGAAATTCAAATTTGTTGCAAACAAAATGAACACACGTCTTATTAATAAGAAGAAATTTGTTAGTACATAAATGGCCTATGGGAAAAATATTACAAAATTCTTAATGTAAAAAGACATTGCGCATCCTTTTTGGTGCGATGTAAGTGTTAAGAGTCTCCTCTTCATGAAGTCGGCGGGTAAGTTCCAAAACCTTCTTCTCACTGGCATAGAAGCTGGCTTCAAAAGTATTATGTTCTTCCTTGAGCTGTATCCAACTCCTTTGCAATTCTTCCAATGATGTTGGCATGTCAGGATGTAGGAGGGTGTATGGAACCTCTCCTTCCATAACAGGCTCTTTGATCACGGGGAGAATGTGAAGGTAAGGCATCATAAGACTCTGGGCGCGGGTTTGTACCCACTCTAGATAAGGCTCAAGGGGGATGGAATTCTTGTGTCCCAGTGTCTTACTATCCACTTTGTTGCGCATCCTCCAAGCTCGGATAAACCTTTGTCGAAGTTCTTGAGCGTCGTTGTCGAAGTCAAAAACCAAGTCAGGAATTAACATGTCGTGAGGGCCATCCCTTCGAGCATAACCAAATTGCCTCAGAGCTAAACAGGGGTTGTAGGTAATGCCTCCCCTAATGCCAAGTAGTGGGACATTAGGGAACTCCCCACAACGATCAATGATGATGACATTTTCTCTGGACCGAGAACACCAATGAACATCAGAATGTGTTAGGGTCATCAACCGTTGTGACCACCTTAAACCCTGCTCATTCTTCAAAACTGATTGGGTAAGGTGAGAAATAAACCACCTTGCTAGAAGAGGAGTACAACACATGAGAACACCTTTTTTCCTCATTGTTCGTGTGTAAAATGAGTGTAGGATGTCCCCAAGCAATGTAGGCACAAGATTCCGCAATATGAAAATCTTGACAGCATTCACATCTATAAGCTGATCAGGGTTTAAGAACAAGACCAACCCATAGATGAGAAGTGCTACAATATCCTCAAAAGCTTGTAGATCTAGAGAATTCTAACAGTCTTGTGCCTTCTCAAACAGAAACTTTGCCAAGAAACCCTTGACACCACTTCTGGTTTCCCAATGACCCTTGATATCAGATGGTTGCAAGTGTAATGCTTGAGCAACATCTTCAAGCTTTGGTTCTCTTTCCGTACCATTTTAGGGTAGTTGATGAAGAATAGGAATCCTCAGGAGTTGAGAAAATTCCTCCAAAGTAGGTACTAGTTGGTAATCAGGGAATGTAAAGCAATGGTGTAGGGGGTCAAAGAACTGGAAGAGAACTTTCACCATGTCTTCTTCAATGTTGGAGTTGACCAAGTTGAGAAGTCTACCATGTATTTCACTGAAAGGAGAATTCTCTGGAATCTTGGAAGTAAGCTCCTTGAGTTGAGGAGGAATTCTCATAAGGTTGACTTGAATTGTTTTCCTGCGAAGAGATTCCATGACCTACAAAACAAGAACAAAAATGAAGATCCAAACCCTTGAGATGGTTAGTGGATGCATATGATTCTTTATGATGTTCATGATGTATGCACAAGCATATGTACAAGCAAATCACACAAGATCCTAGTTTCAGGCTTGCATGAGGTTTCATAGGTATGTACCCTCTTGAAGTTAGTTGGCTCAACCTGTCCTATAAATAGTAACCGGGTTCTAAGGAGCTCAATATCACTGGATTATTTTCTGTGTTCATTGTTTTGGTTTAGCCACTTAACTGGCGACCAAAATATTCCAAGAAAACAACCCTCAATGAGTGTAGTATCGAGTATCTACCAACTTCGAACTGCACCAAAGCCGGTCATCTCACTACCCCTAAAAAGGCCAAGATGGTCAAGTAAGGTTCTAAGAGTTCATTAGTGCTTCATGACATCACTCAGCGGCCTCGTATTCTCTTTGATTGACTCAAAGGCTACCAGTACCCACAAATATGTCGCACTAATATAGCTATTGTTTCAACCATGTCGGTATACCCCACACAGTTTCCACAACGTATTGCTATTTACCTATGAATGTTTCCTAAATCCGGGTGGAGGATTCAAGCCCAAACAATAGGACCAAGTGTAAAACAATCAAAGAAAACAAGATAATCATGCAAAGGTGATCTAAACCCTAAGGTTACTCCACTTTTAAAGATTTCCCCAGCATAGTCGCCAATTATGTGATACAATGGGAGAACTGACTTGAGGTTTTGCGTTTGTGTTCGCAAATGTTTCGGTTTAGCAAGAGTCACCACCGACTTTTTATTTTATCCTAAGGAAAGGTCAAAAAGCACAGGAAAGACCTTTGAGATGTTTTCTTGGGTTCAGGAGTAGATTATGAAAAGGGAAGGTGCAAGCACCCTTTTCATCTATGGTTATCCATGGGCTCTTAGTTACTTGTTTAGATCACTTGCCTTTGCTTTTCAATTGTTTGAAATGGTGCTTTGTGTGTGGTTTTGAAAGATGTTTTGAAAAGAGGTCATCATTGTGGCAACCTTTGTAATGATTCTTGTTTGAATGCATACAAAGGTGTTTTTTCTTTTGAAAAGATTTCAATGTTTGAAAGTTTTGATTTGGGAAATGATTTGAATTTGTGTTGTGAAGTGTGTTTGAAAATAGCAAGGATGTTTTGCAAGCTTTTGATAAAGTAACTAAGATTTATCTACCCTATTTTACTCAAAGATCTTTCCTATATGTTTTTAACCCTTTTGACAGTGTTGTTTCACCATTGCATTTGGTGAACAACCTTGTATTAGGATGTTAAACGGGACAGGTGTGGGTCATCGTATAGACCATGATAGCAATTGTGTTAGGTATTTTTGGCAAATTTTTTAGAGACTTGATCATTTTTGTTTAGGCAACCAAGATAGCGTCATCGAGGGACTATGATCTTTTGTTTTGTTTTTGTTTTGCCAAAATACCCAACATGCATAACATGGCCCATTTTTAAGGCAACAAGTGGATTGTAACCCTAGGGGTGCAAGTGTGCATTGTGTTTGATTTTCATGCATTTTTGTCTTTGATTAGGTCAAGCTACTTGTTGATTTTGATTTTTTTGCATACAAACCCTAATCTCTAATCATGACATAATTGAAAGCATAAAGTGCGAGAATTAAAAGTCTAAGCTATTATAACATGATTATGGGGATGGGAGTACAATCTTTGAATGGGGGTGTATTTGACAAGAAATATAAACCCTAATTTACTATTACATCCAAATTGAATTCAAATGCATAAATAAATGGACAATATTTAAATAGACAAAATAAACAAATATATCAAATAATATGAATTATGCAAAAAAGTTTTTGTTTATTTTCTAAGTATGTAAAAATATTTAATGTGAAAAATAAAGAAATAAATAAAAAGATTAATTTTATTTGGTTAAGGGTAAAACCCTAATTTCTTTAAGAAAGTAAATATATTGGTTATTTTATTTATATACAATAAAAATAAAATAGTATGTGTAAAAAAATAAAATATATTTAGAAAAAAAAGTATTTTTAAGTATAAATAATAATAAAAGTAAAAATGTAATATTTTATATTTTTATTCTAAAATATATATATATATATATATATATATATATATATATATATATAGATATATATATATATATATATATATATATATATATATATATATATATATATATATATATATATATATATATATATATATATATATATATATATATATATATATATATATATATATATATATATATATATATATATATATATATATATATATATATATATATATATATATATATATATATATATATATATATATATATATATATATATATATATATATATATATATATATATATATATATATATATATATATACAAAAATAAAATATTTAGAAAAATATTTTTAGTGTGAATAAAAATAAAGAACAAAAATAAAAGTATAATTTATATATTTTTCAAGTTTTGGATAAATAAGATAAAAGTAAATAAATTGCTTTTTATGTTATAAAAATAAAAATAAAATGCAAAATAAATGTGAAAACATTATAAAATATTTTTGAGTATTTTTTATATTTGGAAATAAATAAATAAAATCAGAAATGAAAATAAAAATTCAAAAATATAAAATAATAAGAAATTGGGCCAGGGGGTGCAAAAATGAAAAAGGGAGGTGCCAATAGTGAGCGGGCCAAGCCCAGCCCAAACCAGCTTCATCTTCAACCTTCAGACTTTGAAAATGCGCGCGCCCTGTTTCAGTTGACTTCGTGTAGGGCAATGTAGAGCTTTTCAACAAGGCTTGAGATGTCTGGGAGCTTGCTTGGACTTCACTTGACCTTCTCCAATAGCCTGCTTGCCTTGAATGTCCTTGAATCAGCCTATAGAACTCAACCTGCACAAGCTCAAAATGAAAATGGCAAACTTTTTAAATGGAGTTACAGTTGGTGTTTGGGGTTTGAGATAGCTTAGATGGATGGAATGAAAAGTGTTTGAACAGGTTTTGGCCAAAACGCACGAGCCAAATGAGTTATGGAAATCAAGTTGCAGGTTCTGCCCTGTTTTGCCAATGGGATGTGATTTCTGGCTATGGGGTGTTTAGAGGCTCAATCAATCGTATTTCTGGCTATGAGGTGTTTAGAGGCTCAAGCAATCGTGCTTCTGGCTCAAAGGGGTGTGAGAAATATGTTCAAACTATTTGCATAAGTTTATCTTGGCTGGTGTTCAAGTTCTCAAGTGTTTTGCATATTTCTTGTATATGAAGCAAAAGTGGGAAAAAAATGTATAGCAGGCCTGTACAGGCTATCCACCACCCTGCACACTTTGCCCTTGGCCCCTCCAGTTTGTGGATTTGATTAGCTGCCTGAGACCTTGGACCAATGCTCAAAGATTGTGGTTTGACATAAAGCACATTTAAACAAAAATGGAAAGGTACCTTTTTCTACTTAAGGCTTAATTTTGTGTACAATGTCCTAATGACCAAAACAATAGCTTAGACCAATGGATTTGCATTAAATTATTGAGTGTGAAATGGTTTAGAGGCCTGAAAACTAGTGTAAGGCATGCTGACTTGAAATTGCAACTTGTATGAACATGAATATGCCATGGGTGAAAAGTGAGTTTTTGCCAACTTCAAACCTTCGATTCTCCCTAACCACAAATTTGTTTGGAGAGTTCTTGGACAATTTGGAAAGCTTGCAACATGCTTTATAATCCATCTTTAAAATGAAATTTGATATTCCAAGTGGAACTATGTGAAAAATGGCCATGAAGATAGGTCAAAATCCTGCCTAAACTAAGGCAAAATTTCACTAAGTTAAAAAGTTTTAGGGATCCTTGTTCCAAAAAATCATAACTTGAGATCCAAGCTTATTTTGAGAATACTTTGTGAATCAAAGTATTAGAATTTGTGGAGGACTACAACTTTCATGTTGGAGTTTTTGTTTGAATCCATTTGCATCATGGTGAAAATGTGGGGCAAAGTTAGGAAAAATTAAGAAAACTTCATAACTTAGAAAAATTCTAAGTTATGAAATTTTTTCAATTTTAAACCCTAATTTTCAATTTTGGGTTTCTTGATGAAAAAGTTTCATGTTTTGACACATCTTGATGAAAAATGACCCTTGGCACTTGGTTTTGACCAAAAAGTCAAAGTTTGACTTTTCAGTGTACAGTCAAATTTTGATCAGTTGACTGAAAAATTCATCTGTCAATCCAATGCATTTGAGATCTTTTGAACTTGTTGAATAGGTCAAGATGATGTCATTGAGTCCTTGACTCCATGGTTGAGCCCAATTTGCCATTGGCTAGGTCAAAAATCAGAAATTGCCTTTGTACAGTCAAAACCCTAAAAATGACCATTTTGCCCTTTTGGTGATCTGATCAACTTTCTTGTGGAATTGTGGTCCAAACTTGATCAAATGGTTCATATGAGTTCATAATGTTGATGTGGGTCAAAATTCATGAGGTTTGACTGTAAATTGACCACAGTTGACTTTTTCCCCAATGTAGTTGATTTCTAGGTCAACTGTCCAATTGACTGGACAAAAATTTGATTCAAAGCTTGAAACTTGGTATGGACAAACTTATGAGTCCAATATGAAGTATGAAAATCACTTTGGGCCTTGTAAGTCAAAAAATCCATGTGCAAACTCAAACCCTAATTTAGGTCAACAGTGCAAGGAGATGTCTTGAGCAGTGCAAAACCTAGCTTGGTCTTGAGTTCAAAGAGTCTTGTGATGAGAAATGTTGATAAAATGAGAGGGAAAATTTTGGGGTACAACATTCCCCATACAATATTGTGGTTGATGAAAATTCTGCATTGGATTGAAATTCTAGTAATTCAATTAACAAATCATTGATGAGTTCTGATTTTGACGAAGAAACTGATGAAGTTGAAGTCGAAGATGAAGCAGTTGCATACATTCCAAAAACACTCAAAGTCGAAGAGAATATGACTGAAACAAGCCAAAGACCTCAAAGAAATAGAGTTCTTCCAACAAGACTTCATGATTATGAAGTAGTAGGTGATGATGAAGTCACACCAGATAGATAATTAGTTCATTTTACTTTACTTGCAGGTGTTGAACCAATCAACCATAACGAAGCTTTGAAGATTAAACAATGGAAGTTAGCTATGGTTGAAGAGTTACAGGCAATCGAAAGAATCAATACATGAGAGTTAGTCGAATTGTCAGCACATACAAAAGCTATCGAAGTGAAGTGAGTGTTTAAGTTGAAATACAATGTTGATAGGTCGATAGCAAGACATAAAATAAGATTGGTAGCTCGAGGATTTCTTCAACGAGAAGGACTCGACTACTCTAAAGTATTTGCTCCAGTAATAAGATTGAAGACTCTTCGACTAGTGGTAACATTAACATTAGCATTTGCTTCAAATATTTTTATAAATAATAACAAAACAAAAATAATTATATACAGAAAAAATATATTATTAATTTAAATATTTTTATATATAAAAAATTATAGACATTACTTTATTATTATTTTTAAAGAATAATAAATTATTTTGATTAAATAATTTTGTCTTTATTTTATTCCATTTTTATGAAAATAAAGTGCGCACTGATATCATACTAATTAAAAAAAAACGGATGCTGAATTGATGTCGAAACTTTTGTCTTCTTTCAAGTCACTTTATTGAGAAGGATCTCAAGGTATGGGAGAATACATACTATGGGCTTCTATGTAAATGCAACCGATTGTAGAAACGATTCTAAGTCTGAGTTGATTAATAAATACCTCGGTGAAGAATGTGAACCTCATAGTAAGTTAGTTGAGTTTGACATTCTAAATATGATTCCTGCTAGTAGTAACAATATGATTCCTCCTATTGTTATGACGCTACAAATTTCTTTTACAACTCCATTTACCTTTGTCAAAATCCTGATAGAACGTGAAACATATCACAGCAACAACATCCATTATTAATAATCAATGTAATCACAGACACGATAAACATGATCTAATTGAAGTATAAACATGTCAAGATTCATAATAAATAAATTCAATCTTATTTTCCACACTGTTGACAGTAGCAGCATTTGTGCATAGAGCACAAACCCTATGCAACCGGTGATAGCCTTGTTAACACAGAAAAACAGTTCTGTTCTGCGTTGTTTTATTAGAAACTGAAAATGCCAAGTTTATAGACTTAACAATACAACTGACTGCCTAGAAATTAGGAAACTGACTCACACACTAACAACACATCCTAAATGTGTGCAAGATAATAGGAATTAAATAGGAAACTGACTCACACAATAATAGCACATCCTAAATGTGTGCAAGATAATAGGAATTAAATGTAACTAACACTTAATTAAAAAACAAATAATAGAAATAATTCTATACTTAAAACTGACTTATTCAACAATTCCTCCCTTAAACTGCATGCTCCTTGCAACAATTTATCTCAGACTCGTCAAGCATTCCTAGAGCACTTAACAAATGTTGGAATTCTTCAACTTTAAGTGGCTTCGTCATGATGTCTGCTAACTGATCTCTTGTACTGCAATAATTCAGCTCAATAACACCGTCATTACATAAATTTCTCAAAAAATGAAACCGAACATCAATATGTTTACTTCTTCCATGCAAAACTGGATTTTTGGATAATTTAATTGTTGAGATATTATCACAAAAAACCACAGTAGCTTCTTCTTGACAATGACTTAGATGTTCCAAAATTCTTCTCAGCCAAACACATAATGCGGTTGCTATAAACTCTGCTTCTGTTGTGGATAAGCCAACAACCGGCTGTTTCTTTGACACCCAAGAAATCACACCACCTCCTAGCAAGAAGGCATAACCCGAAGTGCTCTTCCTATCATCAAGGTCTCCTGCATAATCACTGTCAGTATAGGCAATTAACTTTTTATTTCCTCCAGCCTTATAGAAAATTCCTAGATTTTGGGTGCCTTGTAGATATCTCAAAATTCGCTTTGCTGCCATGAAATGACTCTCCTTTGGCTCTTCCATGAAACGACTTATCAAACTGACAGAATATGCAATATCTGGTCATGTAGGTGTAAGGTACATAAGACTTCCCACAAGTTGTTTAAATAGAGTCGTATCGACCTTCACTCCCTTGTCTTCTTTTAATAACTTGCAGCCAGGAACTATAGGACTCTTCACGGGATTACAATCAGACATGTTAAATTTGTTTAATATATCCTTAATATATTTATTTTGCCCAACAAAGATACCATTGCAACCTTGCAAAACTTCAATGCCCAAAAAATATCTCATCTTGCCTAAGTCAGTCATTGCAAATTCTTTCATCATCATAGTTTTGAACTCTTGAAACATCGACGTATCATTACCGGTATATATAAGATCATCTACATAAACACACACAATTAAAATTTCACCTTTCTCTTTCTTCTTCATAAATAAAGTGTGTTCATGTGGACATTTCAAAAAATCATTTGCTGCAAGATGAGATTCCAGCTTGCTGTACCAGGCTCTAGGAGCCTGCTTAAGGCCATACAATGCCTTCTTAAGCTTGTATACTTTATGCTCACATCCTTGAAATACATAACCTGGCGGCTGCTCTAGGTAGACATTTTCGTTGATTGCTCCATGTAAGAAAGTTGATTTAATATCAAGTTGATGAATACCCCACCTTTTTGTAGCTGCCAATGCAACAACAGTCCTGATGGTTTCAAGACGAGCAACCGGCGCAAAGATCTCACTATAATCTATGCCTTCCTCTTGAGTGTAACCTTTTGCCACAAGTCTAGCCTTGAATTTGTCAATCTCCCCTGTCTCCTTCAGCTTAGTTTTGAAAATCCACTTGACTCCTACAACTTTGCAATTTGGTGGTGGATCAATTAGCTCCCATGTATCATTCCTTTGAATTGCTTGAATTTCAGCATCCATTGCATCCCTCCAATGCTGAATTTTTTATGCTTGTTTATATGTAACTGGATCTGAACCTGCAAACATGGCAAAATTCATTGCATCTTCCTCAGTTAAATCATCACCAGTGACATAATCTTTCATCCATATTGGTGGTCTTCTAGTCCTCCCTTCAGGTGAATTTTCTGAAGCTCTTGAAATGGTGGAATCCAACATATTTGAGGTTGAGTTTGGAGCTGCATCACTTGTAGTTGTTGTTGTATCATTAAATTTTTTTGGATTATCTCATCATCTTCTTGACTAGATTCTTCCAAAGGATTCAACTAATTTGTATCAATTGTTATGCCTGTTTTTGCGTCACCCCAATCCCAAGCAACACCGTCCTGAAATTTAACATCTCTGCTGATCCAAATTTTCTTCTTGATTGGATCATAAAGTTTGTAGGCCTTAGACTCCTCACTTACACCCAACAACACACATTTGATACTTTTATCATCAAGTTTGCTTCTTTTCTGATCAGGTACATGAACATATCCAATGCTACCAAAGATTCTAAAATATGACACGGATGGCTTAATTCCGCTCCATGCTTCCTCTGGTGTGACGTTCTTGACAGCAAGAGTTGGGCTTCTGTTTAAAATATGAATCACCCATTTTACAGCTTCTGGCCAAAAAGATCTGGGGACTCCTTTTTCCACCAAAATGTTGCGAACCATATTTATAATAGTTTGATTTTTTCTCTCAGCTACGCCATTTTGTTGTGGCGTGTATGAAGCAGTGAGTTGCCTTTCAATACCATGTTTACTGCAAAATTCAGCAAACTCCTTAGAAAGATACTCTCCCCCTCTATCGGTACGCAACATTTGAATGGGAGCACCAACTTGTTTTTCAACTAGTGCTTTAAACTCTTTAAATACACCAAAAGTTTCACCTTTCTCCATAAGAAAATATACCCATACTTTCCTACTTAAGTCATCAATGAAAGTGAGTATGTACCTTTTATTTCCATTGGATGTTGGATTGATAGGACCACAAATATCAGAGTGAATTAACTGCAGCAACTGAGATGCTCGCCAATTACTTTGTCGTGGAAAAGGATCTCGTTAATGTTTCCCTTTGAGGCAATGTTCACAAAGTTGAGATGTTGGTTTGAAGGAAGGAAGCCCTTTCACCATATCGTGCTCCATTAAGGTTTTTAGTCCACTGTAGCTCAAGTGACCATAACGAGAGTGCCATACTCGAGCTGGTGGCGTAGAACTGGCTTGAAAACAGGATTGGGAGACTCCGGATTTTACACTAATAGCAAACATACGATTAGTAGTCATGAAGGTTTCAAAAATAAGGCCATTTTCTTTAAACACTCTGCACTTGTTTTGCTTCATTTCAACCGTTAACCCTCTTTCCAGAAGTTGCCCCACGCTAAATAAATTATTTTTTAGCTCAGGCACATAAAATACATCATTTAAAAAATGCACGACTCCGTTTATCAAAAGTTTAACCATACCTTTTCCATCGACCTTTAGAGCATAGTTATTCCCTAATTTCACTTCATCTGAAAAACTTTCATCAATGAAGGAGAACCAATCCTTTCTTCCTGTCATGTGGTTGCTACATCCTGAATCGATGAACCACATGTCTTGTGTATTTGATTTTCCATCTGATGAAAGTTGTGCCATGAGTAACACTGCTTCCTCATTGGTCTCAGCATAATTTGCAATGCTGTCCTGTGGTTTCTTTGGGCATTCATACTGAAAATGTCCAAACTTATGACAGTAATAACATTCCACTGCTGCCTTATCTACTCGTTGTCTACCTCCTCTGCCTCTTCCTCGAGCAAATCCACTCCGAAAGCCACCTCTTCCACGGCCACGACCACTATTTGTCTCATCTTGAGTTACTTTCAACACTTGCTCTTCATGTGAATTATGCCCATTCATTCGTTGTTCGTGTACCAACATACTGCTTTGGAGTTCATCTACAGTCATGGAATCCAAAACATGAGATTCTTCGATAGAACACACTACATAATCATACCTCGAGGTCATTGAGCGAAGAATCTTTTCGACAACGGTAAGATCTAACATTTGTTCACCGTACATTCGCATCTTATTTGCAATAGTGAGAGTTCGAGCAAAATAGTCATTAACTGATTCTCCATTCTTCATCTGTAAAATCTCTCATTCGCGTCGTAGGGCTTGAAGTTGTGCTCGCTTCACTCTAGCAGTGCCTTGGTATTTCTGTTTTAAGGAATCCCATATCTCTTTCGATGTCTCCTTCTTTAAAATTGTTTCAAGCACAGATCGATCAATTGCTTGAAAGAGGTAATTCTTTACCTTCAAATCTTTTAGTTTAAGCTCGTTCACTGTTTTCTTCTCGTTCTCCGTTAATACAGCACCATCAGCATGTTGAGGAATCCCTGGATCAATAAGATTCCAATACTCCTTTGACCTTAAAAAATTCTCCATCAGCATTACCCAATGATCATAATGCTCGCTCAATTTTGGAATCGCAGGTTGCACGAAGTTGCCATCAGTGGTTGCTGCCATGATTGAAGTCTGTTGCTTCTCTTTTCTTGCTACAAACCTAGCTCTGATGTCAGATGTTAACACAGAAAAACAGTTCTGTTCTGCGTTGTTTTATTAGAAACTGAAAATGCCAAGTTTATAGACTTAGCAATACAACTGACTGCCTAGAAATTAGGAAACTGACTCACACACTAACAGCACATCCTAAATGTGTGCAAGATAATAGGAATTAAATGTAACCAACAATTAATTAAAAAACAAATAATAGAAATAATTCTATACTTAAAACTGACTTATTCAACAAGCCTTTAAGTTCAAAAATATCTACTTAGCAGCCAGGAACTTGACAGTGCGCCGATGTAGATGCATGAACGGTTCGAGCATGTTCCTTCTTGGTAAACTATCGTCTTCAAGCAGAGCATCACGTTTGGGGCATGTACGTGGAACCTGACCCACTTAAGAAATCTAAATGACACTAGTAATTTTTTTTGACCAAGTAATTTTTGAAATTATGAATCTACCAAGACTTAAAATTGAATATAATTGTAATTAATGTTACGTAGAAGATCTACGAATCCAATAATAATCAATCATCTGCTTTATTTCCCTTGTATTGGGTTTCTTATATTCCATTGTGAGTTTACCCTTTCCCTGTGTCATCGAACTAAGAACTCGAGAATACCCAAAGGTATTGTTAAGAGGGACATGAGCTCTAATGATAGAATCATCTCCATCTTGATCATTGCCAAGAATCACACCTTTTCTCTTGTTCAGATCGGCAGCGACAGCTCCTTGAAATTCTGTGGGTACTTTCAACTCAACAAGCATGATAATCACGGGTTTAGAAATAGCCATAGAAGTCATTGTGTACTTAACTAACCCATCAGTAAAAGTATCTCCCGCTGCACATTCCAGCCCAAATACTGCAACTATTTGACCAGCATGGGCCTCTTGAATGTCATGCATTTTTTCATGAGAATGCATTTGACAGAGACGAGAAATCTTAATATTCTTACCCGTGTTAACATTAAAAATTGAACCACCCTTTCGAATGACGCCGTCATAAATTCTTAGGTAAGTTAACGGTCCTGACAGTGTTTGCTCCAACTTGAAAGCCAATGCTACAAGGGGTGCATCAGGACTTCCGGTAAGCTCAACCTTCTCTTCATTCTTAGATTGGTCAAGAGCATAATTTCTAACTTCAATTGGACATGGAAAATAACTAAGTATGCCATCCAAAAGTGGTTGTACCCCCTTGCCTTTGACAGCAGTGCCCATGAATACCGGTATAAATTTCCGAGCTATGGTAGCCCTACGAATTGCTCCCTCAAGATCAACTTCTGAAATGGTCTCGTCACTAAGAAAAGCTCCGGCAAGTATTTTATCAACCTCAGACACTGTTCGAATGAGTTCCTGTCTTTTATCTGCCACCAAAGTTTCCATGTTTGAAGGTACCTTTTCCTTGCCGTGTGAACCTTCAAAATAATAGGCCTTTAACTTGACAAGATCAACAAGTCCCTTGAATTCATTCTCCAAACCTATTGGAACTTGAATTGCAGCAGTACGACGAGGAAAGTGAAATCTAATCTGGTTTAAAACTTTCCATGGATCTGCTCCCATTTGATCAAGCTTGTTGATAAATGTAATTCTTGGACCTTCATATCTTCTCATTTGGCAATAAATTCGCACACCACCAACACTACAAAGAACAAGAATGGCGCCGTCAACAACACGCAAAGCCCTCTCAACTTCAGTGGTGAAATCAATGTGTTCAATTATGTTGATCTTAGAGCCTTTCCAATTGCAATAAGTAGAAGCAGACTTAATGGTGATTCCATTCTTTCTCTCCAAATCCATACTATCCATCGTCGCACCACAACCACCTTTCCCGCGAACTTCGTGCATCTTGTGGATCTGATCCGTGTACAACAGTATCTGCTCCGCCAACGTCGTCTTCCCGGAATCCATGGGCTCTAAGATCCCAATGTTGCGAACCTTTTTCATCGACTCCTTCCACCAAGGATCCTTATCAATATTCGCCGCCGCCGTAGCGTGAGCCACGTTCCCAGCAGAGAAATATCGGGGGTGGAAAGTGCCACCGATGAGGGACCCCGCCGTTGTGGCGGGGGAGGAGCAGAGTGCGTAAAGAAGGCGTTGCGGGCGTGCCATGGTGGTGTGGTGTAGTTCAGTTTAGGGTTTTTTTCTTTGTTCAATTAGATCTGATTGTTTCTAGTGCAGAAAAGAAGAAAAAATTTGCGACGTTAGGCACATAGATTTTGGCACTCTCCCTTGGGCTTGGATATCCGATCTAAAATGGGACTTCATTTAGTGGAGGGGTTATAAACACCTTCTTTTAATAGAGGGTCATATATTCATTTTTTACTTACTTTTTGTTTGCAATTTATTCTGAATCTCATTTTGACATCAAAGTGTCTTATAAGTATCTCTAATTTTCTTCCATCACAGCAAAAGCTTACTGAAGTTGCAGGCCACTGACGATCGTCTGATCCATGTACGATCAGTGGCATCGTCTGTGGGAAATATTGCTTCCACACTTTCATCTGACTAAAGACCAAAGCAAAAATCTTCAAACTCACTGATCATCATGGCCAGCAACAACGACAACACCCACGCGACTGTCTTCCCCAACGACATCAATGCCAACAATAACAGAGCTGGCAGACACGACGTAGTTGACTTCAGGGACGGGCAAACCGCCTCTTCCTCGACTGACAACGCGGTCCACATTGCCAATTACTAGGTCGACAGTCCAGTGACATTTAAGGAGATCCCTACACCATCGGGCACCGACCCGACGATGGTGGCTCTGTTTGCTGCTATCAACCAAACGAACCTCCTAATGTTCCACCAGAATGAGCGAATCACGATGCTGGAGAAAAAACGTCGATCACGCTCCTCATCAAGAAGGCATCGGCGATCTAGATCACATGGTTTGTCCCTGAGGTGACGAGACGCTTGCTTGATGTCTCCCCCGCGTAGACACGAACATGAAGACTCATAAAGCCTCTCGCCCCAACCAAATGGTCAACGACCCTGACTCGAGAGAGAACAGCCTGTGGCGACCAAGAAGTTAGGGCAACAAAGCCCACAACCCGAGGAACTAGAAGAGCTACCGAGGTTCCAAATATGAAGACCCTGAACCTCCGCAGCGAGGCGGGAAAAAAGAAGAGAAGACAAACCTCATGACTCTCGCGAGCACTGAGGTCTAGCTGGACACTTCATCGAGTACACCCTGCTGACCGCTCCTCACGAGCGTATCCTCACTGAGTTTTCCAACACTGAATTCAAGAACGGGGGGTCCGACGACCCTAACCTATAACTCTTGGGCCCGGGGTCGACAGGACCAAGTACTGCCAGTACCACCAGAGTCATGGTCACGTCACTAAGGACTTCGTCCACCCGAAGAACGCCATTATAACCCTCATCAAAGCAGGATGACTCAGGCAGTACAAAAGGAACAACACCCCTCGTCGTGACAATCACGAGATAAAAGAGGTTGAGGAAGAGACTCGACCCTCCGATGAAGTTGGCCCCCTCCAAATTTCTATGTGAACTTCACGGTTTGAGGACTTTTATATCCCTGACAACACCGACGACGATACACCCCTGCTTACCCACAACAAGTGGGAAAGATTCCCCTCCGCCATAGTCATATTCGACGGAGGGGTTCAACATTTTCTCTATGGGTACAGACTGTGACCCTCGACAGGTTCCGAGGAATTTCCTGGTGGAGCTCTCAACTACATCATCCATTTGCTCGTTAGAGCAAAAATGGATAACTTCGATGTGCGCCACATCCTGGTCGATGAGGGATGTTTTGTCGATATAATGTACACCTAATTGTTCCAGACTCTCCAGCTCGACAAGACCCACTTGTCACCGTACATAGGATCTGACTTATAAGGCTTTAACAGCTCGACCTCTAAGCCTTTGGGGTTATGTCGAACTGCTTGTCACGTTCGGTGAAAAAGTTGCCTCCAGGAAGGTTAAGGTCCGCTTCCTGGTGACTGATTTCCCGTCTCTCTACAAATGCATCATGGGAAGACCAACATTGGCCGAGCTAACTGTCGTGCCCTCCACGGTTCACTTGAAAATGAAGTTTTACACGAAGAGGGTCTGCATCACCATCATCCATGGACACATCGAAGTTGCACGAAGATGCTTCGAGGCGGCCTCAAAGGGGAAAAACATGATCGACACAAAGCCTAAAACTGTCAGTAGATCGACCTCCTCCGCATATAAGCTCGCTCAGACTGGAGAGAATGTGCCTCATCCTCATGTCGGCTCCATTGACCACGAGGCCCGTTTCACCAAAGATGAGGTCGAAGTCCCCAATAGAGAATAGGACCCCCTTCGTCCAATCCATGACGGAGACTTTGAAATCATCCTCCTCGGCAACTATCTGAATAAAGGCGTGAAGATTGGAGTCGGACTCCCCGGCCTGGCAAAGAAGCAGCTCAAAGCCTGTCTGAGAGAGAATGTTTATTTGTTCCCGTGGAGCGTTGCTCAAATGCCCGGACTCGACCCTGAGGTCTCCTGCCACCAACTCACTATAGATCCTGTCACTAGGGCTGTAGTTCAACGTATGCGTGGGCAGTCTCTCGAGAAAGTGGAGGCTGCTAAAAAGTTGTAAAAGACCTCCTAGAGAAAAATTTTATTTGAGGCCCGATATTCAACCTGGCTCTCCAACGTTGTACTCGTTAAGAAAAGTAATGGAAAATGATGTATGTGTGTTGATTATACTGATCTCAATCAGGCATGTCCAAAGATGCATATCCTCTACTTAATATTGATAGACTGGTCGACAACTCAGTCGGCTATAAACTCTTGTAATTTATGGATGCATATTCAGGTTACAATCAAATCCCCGTGGAGATGAGCGACAAACAATGCACGGCCTTAATGACTAATTCATGCAATTATTACTACAACGTAATGCCCTTAGGCTTGAAAAATATGGGTTCTACGTACCAAAGGATGATAACAAAGTATTCCACAGGGAAATCAGCGACACGCTCGAGGTCTACATGGACGACATGATCGTCAAATCTCAAACACAAATCGATCATACAACCCACCTGAAAAGAGTTTTTGACCGAGCAAGGATATGTAAGATGAGGTTCAACTCAGATAAGTTCACCTTCGGAGTCAGGGCAGGTAAGTTCCTCGGCTTCTACTCGATGGAATGAGGAATCAAAGCCAACCCCGAAAAATGCAGGGCCTTCTCCGACCTCCGCACGCCAGAATCGGAAAAATCCATACAAATCTTGAACGACATGTTGTTGTTTTTCCCCTAAGATTCTCCATTATACCATATCATCACAATGCATCAAGATCACACATTAGGGTTGATTCTCTCTTTCCACCCTATCTTATCTTTAAGTTTGTCCTCGAGGGATCACCAAGCACCTTGAATTGTGTGTCTTGTATATATATTTTATTAACCAAAATCCAAAAATATGTATGTTTCCTCTTTATACTTTGTGCATTGTAGGTGTGGAACCAAGTGTGTCTCTCTCACCTCCTAACCTAAGGTTTTGAAGGTTGATCCTCAGTCAAATGTCTATTCAAATGAATTTAAAAATCTTGAGCTTCAAGGCTATGACATCAAAGTTCTTTGACTTAAAGAGATCTCTCAACCTTATTTGGTTAAGTTTGTCTCAAAGATTAGTTGTTGGATCCATCAAGAAAAATCATAGGCTCATGTGTTTATTTCCAAGCATTCTTCAACAAATTTCATTGAGATATGAGCTACATCATCAAAGTGTGCTTCAAGATGATATCATTGCAAGGTCATATGTGAGTCATCATGCATTGGTTTGCAAGAAAAGTTTAAAAGATTCAGAGTTGATCCAAGTAGTTTGACCTAATTTGGACAAGTTCTTGATTTTATGATCACAAGTGCATAATTCTCTCAATTTTCAATATGTTGAGGTGGTTATTTTTGCTATGGATTCTTATCATCATCTACAACAACTTATATTTACATGACAAGATCCATTTATGTAAATAAAATCATCCAAAGTTGAAGGGGGTTACAAGTCACTTTTGTACTTTTCAAGTGAGGGTTTGTTGACTTCCAAAGACCATATCTTGCTCAATATTTTATATTTTGAAGTGATTCTCTTCAAAGAGTCCTTAACAACTTCTCTTCAAGGATCAAAGGCCAATTTTGAATGTAATATCATTTAAGTTTGAAGAAGATTACAAGTCCTTTGGAAAAGCTATCGAATGCTCTAATTTGACTTCAAAGGACCATAACTTGGTCAATTTTTATATCCTTGATCTCATTCTTTTTCTAAAATAAACTTGAGGGTGTCCGCTACAACTTTTTTTCAAGATGAAAGGCTTGAAATTCTTGGAAAGTCCTTAAAAAATTGAAAAGCTTATAGGTCATCCATCGAAGTCTCAAGAAAATTTCATCATCTTCCAAAGGCCATAACTCTTTCAATTTTTTTTGGTCTTTGAGTGATCTCAATTTCACAACTCAATTTTAATAGTCTATTACATTTCATCTTCAAAGATAAAGAGATAATTTTGAGTGGAAGGACTTGTAAGTTTGCAAAACATTATAGGTCATTATGAAGCTCTATACTTAGAGTTTTTTCTAAGTGTCAAAATCCGTGTGTTTTTCCCAATTTCAAAGATGCACATTTCTCAGCTCAACCATCTAAATACAACCTTTCTTGTCACATTATAAAGAGTGTGGAGAGATCTTTCAAATGAAACAAGAATGAGTCCATAAAACCTCTTAAGCAAGTTGTACCATGAATTTGAAGATGGCACATTGAAATTGATTTTTTTTAAACAGTCAGATTGCAAATTGCTTAATGTGGCTTCTAATCACAAAAGTTGTTGCGCGTTTTCCACTTAAATGTGTTTAACAAAGTTTCTAAGACTTGTTTAAGAATTTCAACACAATTTTGGCCAAGTTTTGATGCACATGGAGTCACACTTTTTGCAATCATCAGGCTAGCTTGGATTACTTTTATTTTGACATATTTGTAGGTGTTGAAAGTATATAATTCCCTGTGTCGAAGCAGCTTGCTCGACAGAAAACAATGAAGTGTCAAAAAGATTATATCAAAGTGTGGAAGCAGTTTGTTACACACATATTTGATTTAAATCTAAAATAGATATATTTGATTTAGGTCAAAAATTAGATAGATTTGATTTAGTTCTAAAATAGGTATTTGGGGCTTTTATAGTTTTGGGTTTTGGATTAGAGAGCAAGTTAACCTAAATCTATAAATAAAGGGAGTGACCCTTATTTTTGTAATGAAGTTGTATTCACAGAATTTGCAGTTGCAAGTGAATAAGAAGTTTTTCCACAGTTTATGGGCAGGGAGAAACTTTGCAGAAAATCATTGTCTTTCTTTCACATTTTTCATCGTTATTGTATGGTGATAACAATCTTGTTTATCAAAATTGATAAAAATTCATCATAGGTTTTGGTTGGTTTCCAACATCTGGTATCAAGAGCTCCGATTTAGCGATCAAAGGAAGAAGAAGAAAATCAATGGCGATGAATTATGCGAATGGAAATTTTCCATCGAATCTCTCAATTCTTAAAGGTGATAACTATGAGAATTTGTGTAAATCGATGAAAGTTATATTTTGTTTTCAAGGTCTTTGGGAACTTATGAAATATGGATTAGAACCACTAGAAGAAGATGCTACAGAAAAAGAAGAGGCAAAATACAAAGAATTGAAGAAGAAGAATTATAAAGCTCTTTATAATTCATCAATGTGTCAGCCCAGACAATTTCGAAAAGGTTAGTGATGTTGAATCTGCAAAAGAACCCTGAGAAATTCTGAAGAAATTGTTTGGAGGCGTTGAGAATGTGAAATAGGAGAGGTTACAAACTCACAAAAGAACATACAAATTGCTTCAGATGGAAGATAGCGAAAGCATATTTGGTTTCTTCACTAGGGTTATGAAACTAGTGAATCAAATCAAGGTTTGTGGAGAGACGTTAACAATAAGAGATGTTGTTTCCAAGATATTGAGATCTTTGGCTCCGAAGTTCGATCATGTGGTAGTTTCCATAGAAGAGTCGAAGGATATGTCAACTTTGTAGAAGGAGGAACTTCAAGGGACGCTTGCATCTCACGAACAAAGAATGGCTGAAAGAGATGCATGCAAATTGAAGAGTGATGTGGCTCTGCAGGCTCAATCAGCAAAAGATAAGAAAGGAAAAGGAAAGTGGTTCGACAACAAATGTGAGGTGGATACAACAATTGGACTGGTAGAGGGAACTAACATGAAGAAAATATGTTGAATCATAGAAGACCATACTAAGGCAACCAAAGAGGTGGTGTTGCAAATAGAGGAAGAGGTGGTGGTCGAAAACCTGACACGAGTCACATTCAATGTTACAATTGTCAGAAGTATGGTCAATATTCGAGTGATTATCCAGAGAAATGAAAGAATCAAGAAAGTGATGCAAAGTATGAAAAATAAGAGATGTTGCTGATGGTCACAACAAGAGATGAAGAAAATTTCAAGGACCAATGCTACTTGGATTCAGGATGCTCATTACACATGTCTGGAAGAAAATATTGGTTTGTCAACCTAAAACCCTCAATGAAAAACATGGTAAAATTTTCAAATGACAATACTCTAGTAGCTGAAGTATTGGAGATGTTCTGATTATGAGGAAAGATGGCAAAAGGTCAGTAATTTCCAATATGTTGTACATTCTAGGTATGAGGATAAACTGGCTCAGCATATGGAAGTTGGTCGAAAAAATTTACAAAGTGATGGTCAAAGACAAGATGGTAAGAGTCGTTGATGCAAATGGAAGATTAATCTTGAAGGCTCCTATGTCTCAGAATAGAACTTTCAAGATCAAACTTAATTTGATGGAGCACTAGTGCCTTCCGACTGCAGCTAGCAGAGATGAATGGATATGAAATTATCAACTAAGCCATCTCAACTTCAATGACATCAGGGATTTGAATAGAAAAAGTATGGTTTCAGAATTTACATAAATCAATATTCCAAACGAGGATTGTGAGGATTGTGTGCAGGCAAAACAACACAAGAATAGCTTCAGCAAGGATGCAAGAAGCAAGTCGGAGGCTATTCTTGAAGTCATATACTATGATGTATGTGGACCAATCCATGTAGATTTGTATGGAGGTAACAAATACTTTGTTACATTCATAGATGAATTCAGTCGAAAACTATGGACTTACATGATCAAGAATAAAAGTGAAGTGATTAAGGTATTTGCCAAGTTTAAGTCTATGGCCGAATGACAAAGTGGTTGAAAGCTCAAAGTTTTATAAACTGATGGTGGTGGAGAGTATGTGTCGAAAGATTTCGACAAATTATGTGGAAAAGAAGGGATTATGCATGAAGTGGTGCCACCCTACACTCCACAACAAAATGGAATTACAAAAAGAAAGAATCGAACCATCATGAATATGGTGAGAAGTATGTTGAAAGGCAAGAATTTACCTAAAGAGTTTTGGGGTGAAGCTATGTCGACTGCAACATATATTTTGAATAGATGCCCAGCGAAGAAGCTAGGAGGAATTACTCTAGAAGAATGTTGGTATGGTGTGAAGCCTAACTTGAGTCATCTGAAGGTATTTAGATTTATTACACATAAACATGTGCTATATCAGTTGAGAAGAAAACTTGATGACAAGTCGAGTCAAATGATCCTAGTAGGATATCATTCGACATGAGGTTACAAGTTTTTCGACCCAGTGAACAAGGAGATTGTGATCAACAGGGACATGATCATAGATGAGCTTAAAGAATGGGATTGAACTGAAAATGCTAAGAAATATTAAGTGAGAATCTTACTTGAAGAATCATAAACTCAAGTCAAAAGTGAAGTTCAACAAGAGGAAGTAAGAGATCAACCAAGTACAAGTACAAGTAGACCTCAGAGAACAAGACGCATGCCAGCAAGGTTGCAAGATTGTGTGATTACATCAGATGATGTGATTGATAATGAAGGTGAGCTGGTACATTATACTTTCTATGTAGATGTCGAATGTAACATCCTCTAAAACCCCTACGCAAATATATGGCATAATTAGAGTAAATTAATATGCATATCAAAATAGCGCATCCCATGTATTTTAAGCCAACACAAAATACATCGGCTATGCTCATAACACGCATTTAAAATCATGTTCCTTATATTAACACGTATGTATATCGCAGCGGAAATAATTATTTTTCATAATAATACTAATGATTGAAATCCCATATTAACAATCATATCATTAAACATTAGGCACTAAAGGCCAACCATCACAAAATCTTGAAATACAACATAAATATCTAGAGAGTACAACAAAACATCTCTCAAAACACATGAATATATAACAAATATAACATGAATTCAAACGTTCCTCGTGTTACATGACCAAAGCATGACACACTACCTAATAAACGAATAAGTAAGGAACTATCTCCTCTGAATACTCCTGCAAGGAACACCACTATCTTCGGTACCTGAGCGATGTTATATAAAACATAATTCCAACAGAAGGGTGAGAATTCACATCATTAAGAAAATATATAATAATAAGTAATGCATAACATACATACATCAATTAAATTCATCATACTTCACATATTAATATATTCAATATTATCCAATCCAATTCACATGTTTACATATATAACATTGCTCAACAATCCATGATTCAATTAATAATTTTTCACAAAATACCATAAATGTAACATTCACATCAATATCATATTTACACTCCAATTCAATAATTCAAATAGACACATATGCCTCAAATGCAACTCAATACTATGCAAGATACACGTGGTACCAATTGTTATTCTTATGAGGTTTTTTACATTTAAACTAGGTCCACATCTCCAAGAAAAATAACCATCAAAAAGCCCATTCTCCAAGCTTTCAAACCCCCATCTTCGGGTTTGGGACAAATCACTAACTCTCGCAAAAGCTAGCAAACATTGCTTCTTGACAACTCATGATGCACGTGCAAATCTCAACACATATATATGCAATTAAGACCATCTCATATCTTAATAATACAAGCATATTTCACATAATTCAACACATTTTAATTATCTCACCAATTTGCACAAACATATATATATATATATATATATATATATATATATATATATATATATATATATCATGTCATCATTCATATATAATACATTCTCATAGCATTAATTAACTTAGCACACCACAATAACATATATTAAATAATGTCCAACAATATTATTCTCATCCAATTTTAATTGATAACATACATCTACACAAAATTCAATAATCATATTCATAGTATTCTCAATTCAACACATCACAAATAACACGTAGCAAATATAGTCAAATAATGTTATTCACATCCAACACCAATTCACAAACCAAACAACATAACCACATAATCATGTTATTATTAAATCACACATTTCCATAATACCATTTTTATTGAAAATAATATCACGCTAGCTTTCTAACACTTCAAACGGGAACTCAAAAGGAGCTACGATTCAAAAGTTATGAATTTTTGAAGCTTTTACAAATTGCAAACCCCGACATCATACACTAACACCAGAAAACTCCATTAAACACTAATCAAATTTACGTCTAGAACATAAAAACATTTTTATAAGAAAGTACACTATATTAGATTTCCTCAGTTCAAACGGCGCGTGAAGCAGACACCCGAAGCTCAAGTTATGAATTTTTGAAGTTTTAAAAAAATTTTGCATTACAGGTCGCGCTGAGCCCCAAAATCCGCGCTGAGTGTGCCCTACATTTTTTACAGCAATTTTTGTGCGATGACATCAACTTCTCACACAGATTATTGATCCAAAACACATTTAAACATACAATTTTCTCTGATTTAAGGTACTATAACCTATTTCTAGCATATAGCATCCACTAGAAACATCAAAACATGATTTCCAATATCAATTTCATGGATTCAATTCAAAATCTAAAATTTCAGAAGAATTATTGGGTCCTTAAGATAACTTTGTCACACAAGACATTACTTAGCATACAATGTATGTATGGTAAGTAGATTCATGTAGAAGCAAAAGGTATCACACCTAGATGCAGCGAAGAGGATACTGAGGTATCTGAAAGGAACTCTCGACTATGGCATTTTATTTCCTGCAGTTGATAAAGGAAAAAAGTGCAAGTTAGTGGGTGGGATACACTGATTCGAGTTGGTGTAGTGATGTTGAGTATCGAAAATTCACAACAGAATATGTGTATATGTTAGTGAAGTAGTGAAAAACACAAGAAGAGGGGGTTGAATTGTAAAACTGAAAATCAATGCAATGAACAAGATATTTTTATCCTGGTTCGTTTGATCTCAAACTACTCCAGTCCACCCGTCAAGGTGATTTCGCCTCTCTCCAACGAGGTCTTAATCCACTATATTCAACTGAATATTACAGACTGCTTTAACAACTGCTAAAGCCTTCTTGATGCAAACCACAACCCGGTTTGTCAAGGAAACACTTTCTTACACAGAAGATAAATCTAAGTGTGTGAATGTTTTCTACAAAACTGTATCACAACTGTGATGTATACACAACTTGAAGCTTAGAAACTAGATTGCTAAACAATGATAGAATAAGAGAATGTGTAGTGTTTAGCAAAACAGAGAGAAGGAAGATTTTGATCAGCTTTTATGCGTGTAAAGATTTGGAGAGCATTAGCCAATTCAATCTTCAAAGTCTTGTTTATATAGCACTGAGATGTTGAACGTTGGAGCAATATTCTTGATTCAATGCTAATAACAAACTTTCCTTATCGAGCAGATCTTGTCTGGAATGAGGTCGTTGGTATTAATTTGCTTTCAATGCACAGTACCGTTGCTTACTTAATGCAAGTTCTGGCTTGGCTCATTCTGACTCTGCTTAGCTGCTGATGAACTGTTGTGTTTCTTTATCAGAGTGTTGAGCGCAGTTCTGTTCATCAGACTTCAGCATATACGTGAGTTGATCATCTGATTCTAATATGGCAACTTCTGATGCTGATGTCAGAAACCAAATTTCTGATGCTGATTAGGTGTGACCTTGCTTATCTCAATCAGAGTATCTGCAAATCAGAACGTAATAATTTAGGCAGCAGATAGTTCATACATGAATCATATAAATAATATATCTTTTCACTTTGTTATCATCAAAACTTAAACATAGGGTAGTAGATTCAAACTTTGTTCTAACAATCTCCCCCTTTTTGATGATGACAAAAACTGGATATTTTTAAATGAGAATAACGTGAAAAAGTATCAGAGAGATGCATCAGAATGAGAGGTTTATCAAAGATAAGGGGTAAAAAGATATCAGAGTTGAGAGATACTCCCCCTGAGTTTATTGCTTCCCTTTTTGATTACAAGTGTTCTTCAGGATCATATCTTTTTGCCTTTCTTAGAACATCAGAGTATCAGAGTCTTTGACTATCAGAAGCTTTGGATCAGCATATCAGAGTAGAGCTTCAGATCAGCGTATCAGAGCTTTTCTTGTCAGAGCTTTGCTTTGGATCAGAGTATCAGAGCGGATCAGAGCTTCATAGCTTTTAGTCTTCAGAGTGTCCAGGAGCTTCCTTGTACCTGTAGACTTTAAGCAAAACAACAAACATTTTCAAGTATAATAGAGTTAGAATGTTTGAGAATTTCTGTCTTAGTTAACCGTTATTGTTTAAAATATCATTCTTGTTCTCCCCCTTTTTGTCAGCAATCAAAAAGTGTAGGTGAGTGCTAAAATAATTAAGATCAGAAAAACTTGTCATATTGAAAGGTTCAGAATCAAAACATGAAAATAGTACAAAACATATTCAAATAGTACATCAGAAAATCAAAGAAAACATGAAAAAGACATGAATGAAAAAACTAAGGTTGGGGAGGAAAGCGTGTGAACAGGTTCTCCAGCATGGCTTTGATCTGATCAGCAGTCTCATTCTGCTTGTGCACCATGCTGACAACAGTGTCAATCTTGTTATCCTGCACATCCATTCTTTCTTTCATCTTCTGGTCGTTTTCATCCATCCTCTGCTGCAGACGCATGTCATTCAGCTCCAGCTCTTCCAGAGTCTGCCTGTCCAAGGCAGCTTGAGAAGCATCAGAAGCAGGAAGCTTCTGAGAGCTTTCTGCAACATCTTCTACTTGACTTGCTTCAGCTTGAATGGTCTTGTCTTCTTCTGGTTTCACCTTTGAAGCTAGTTGTTTCTCAGACCAAGGTTCACTATCCAGAGGGAGCACGTCTTCTTTCAGTAGCTGACTTCCAACTTCATTCAGAAGCTTGCTGAAATTCTGTTGTGCCTGCTCATAGTTGGTATCCTGCAACTTGAGGGCTTCAGCACGTACCCAAAGTCTGAATTGTGACCAGAGCTGATCAGAAGCAGCTGGGTAAATCATTCCAGGACAGACTTGCTTCAAAGAAGCAATCCATTGCTGCACACCTGTTTCAAAATTCATAATACCAGAGCCAACATCTGGTTGTTTTGGTTTAGGGATGGCTATTTTATGTTTCATATCAGCAAGACGGTCAAGACTGGTTAAGTCTATGAAGGTCCTGCTGGGGTTTTCGGTGGTTTGTTTGGCAGCTGTTTGTTTTGGAGATGGAGTGGGAGAATCAGAAATTATGATTGGACTGCTTGGTGTCTTGGGAGTATTTGGTGGTGTAGATTCTGGTGAGGATGGCAACTGTGCCAAGGTGATTGTTGTTCCACCTGGCAGCTGGATTGCCAGAGGTGATGGTTTTGGTGAATGAGGTTCAGATGGTTGAGGAGAAGGAGTTTCAGAGTGATGAAATTCAGGTTGAGGTGATGGTGGATGAATTTCTGGTGGAGGAGAGGGAGACGGAATTGCTGGTTGAGGAGAAGTTGTTGGAATTTCTGGTTGTTCAGGGATAAGGGGTTCTTCAGGAATTGATGAGAGAGGTTGTTGTTGTTCTGGTTCTTCAGCAGATTGCTGTTGTTCTGGTTGTGGAGGAGGGACAATTTGTGGTTCAGAGTTTGGATTGGCGGAGTGATCAGAAGTGTGTTGATCAATGTCAGACAGCACTTTGTCAATTGCTGATGTTGTTGAGATTGTTGGTTTGGGATGTTTGGTTCTGGGTCTTCTGAGTTTTAATGCCTCAGAAGGGTCATCTTCTGGTTCAGTTTCATCTATTGTTGGGATGGGGATTGAGATTCTATGAGAGGTTTGAGGAGGAATAGATGCTGGAATAGTAGAAGAATTTAAAACAGAAGCAGCAGATAAATTACCTCTTTTCTTGGGTGTCTGCTGGGATGATCCTTCTGAAGGTGCCTTCCTCTTCTTCGTCTTCTTCAGAGTCACTTTTTGTTGAGGTTGATGCAGAGCTTTGATAATCAGATTTGGATCTGTACCATCTGCCTTGCACGCATCTAAGTATCTGAGAACCACCTCTGGTTTAGATTCTATCTCAGAAAATAAAGGAAAGTCACTCAGAGGAACTCTTCTGCTGGTGATATCAGCAATAGGAGTAGCTCTGGGTTCCTTTTGGATATTCTCTATCAACTTCATTTTCTTCAAGTTCTCCGCGTTCAGAGGCTTCCCAACTGTTGGTTTAATGGTGCTTAACTCTTGAGCTTCTATCAGATGCTCTATCAGCCTATTCTCTGTCAGAATATCTGATATCAACCTTCCAAAGGGTATCCAATCCCTCTTTGTTCTTTCTTCTTCCCTGGTTTCCTTCACACTTGTTCTGAGGTGGTTGAACAGAAAATGAGCCAAGTTGATTTTTACCTTCTGATCAATAAAGTAGATCAGAAACTGCTGATCCACATTTATGTAATCAGGTGAACTAGTTGGCTTCCTATGGTTGAAGCACCCCAGAATTATCTTAGCCCAAACTCTGTAATGATCCTTCAGATCTTTGATCTTGCTGCTGGGCACCCCATGGGTGAAAATCCTTGCTGCTATCACGCCCACGTCAGCACATCTCTCAGCCATATCAACACAGCGGACGCCACCGCCACTGTAACCGATTAACCTTGCTATGTGATCCTCAGTGATCACAATCTTCTTCCCCATAACGAAGGAGGTGACTAGATGTGTTGAAGCCTTGGCATGAATCAAGAATTCCTTGACTAACATAGGGAATGTTGGTCCAACCAATTTGTCAAAATACCTTTCCCATTTCTGTGCCCTAACTTCTTCTGTTAGGTCAAAACCGTTCTCCTTCAAGCTTCCAAAATCAATGATCAATTCAGATAACACTTCAAGATTCTTCACAGGAGTGAGGAGTGTTCTGAATGGCACTTGATACTGCTCAGATGATGCTTTCTTCTGAGGACCTGCAGAAGCACTGTTGGAGGTTGCCATGTTCACACTAAATGATTTTGAGAGGAAACTGAGAAAAGGAGGTTTTGCAAGAGATGAACACAGAAAAATGCATAGAATGCTTGAGAATTAGTGAGAAACTGTAAAGAATTAGAATGAGCGGTTTATGTGTTTAAATAGAGTTTCAGAATATTTTGAAAAAATAAACGTTTTTAAGAAAGAGAAAAATCATGATTGCATTTTAAAAGCATGATTACTTTTTATTAAGTGCTTGCTGATTTTGGGGGATTTGAGAAAGATACTTAAAAATGGTTACCAGACATGTGTCTCAATGCACCCAATCAGCGCTTTGCCTTCTCAGAAGCGTGCACGCGTTCTGCTTCAGAGATTTGTTGATGATTGGATGACACTTGTTTGATGTAGTGATCAGCACGTCTGTCTTTGAGCTCAGACTCTCAGATCTTTAGACTTGCATCTGATACAATCTGCATGTTCTATCTTTCTGAAAGAAGATTGATCAGAAGTTCACAGTAAAACAATTACATTCTGAAGGTAAATATATGGAATTAAAACATTTTCACTCTGGGCAGACTTTCATGCTGAGATGTTTCAGAATGAAATTAAACCTATCTTCTGAAAGGGGTTTAGTAAAGATATCAGCCCATTGATGGTCTGTATCTATAAATTTTAAGCTCAAAATTCCTTTCTGAATATAGTCCCTAATGAAGTGATGTTTTATTTCTATATGCTTAGCTCTAGAATGTAAAATGGGATTCTTACTTAAGCAATTATCACAGAGTATAGGAATGTTACTCTCAAAAATCTGGAAGTCTTCAAGCTGACTTTTCATCCAGAGCATTTGTGTGCTACATCCTGCTGCTGCTATGTACTCAGCTTCTGCTGTTGATAGTGCAATTGTTGATTGCCTTTTGCTGGACCAAGAGATCAGATTTTCTCCCAGAAACTGGCAGCTTCCAGAAGTACTTTTACGTTCCACTCTGTCTCCAGCAAAATCAGCATCGCAGTAGCTTACTAAGCTGTAATCACTAGATTTTCTATAAAACAAACCCAGATTAGTAGTACCTTTCAGATACTTGAAAATTCGCTTAACAGCTGTTAAGTGAGATTCTCTAGGATCTGATTGGAATCTAGCACAGATACAAACACTGAATAATATGGCAGGTCTTGAAGCAGTCAGATAGAGGAGAGAACCAATCATACCTCTGTAGACTTTCTATTCTACATTTTTGCTTACCTCTTCTCTTTCCAGAATGCACGTGGGATGCATTGGAATCTTTGATGGCTTACATTCTGAGAGGTCAAATTTTTTCAGAAGATCTCTGATGTATTTGCTCTGATGAATGTAAGTTCCCTCTGGAGTTTGATTGATCTGAATTCCTAGAAAGAATTTCAGTTCCCCCATGAGGCTCATCTCAAATTCTGCCTGCATACACTTAGCAAATTTTCTTCCAAGAGAAGGATTAGTAGAACCAAAAATAATATCATCAACATAAATTTGACATACTAAGATGTCATTCTTAACTGATTTACAGAATAGAGTAGTGTCCACTTTCCCTCTGGTGAATTCATTTTCTAATAGAAAGTTACTTAGTCTTTCATACCAAGCTCTGGGAGCTTGTTTCAGACCATATAGTGACTTCTTTAGTTTGAAAACATGTTCTGGATGTTTTGTATTTTCAAAGCCAGGGGGTTGGTGTACATAGACTTCTTCTTCTATATAACCATTTAAGAATGCACTTTTGACATCCATCTGATACAGAGTGATGCCTCTATTAACAGCAAATGAAATTAAAAGTTTGATAGATTCTAACCTGGCGACTGGGGCAAAGGTTTCTGTATAGTCTATCCCCTCTTGCTGACTATAACCTTGTGCAACCAGTCGTGCCTTGTTTCTGATGACTTCACCTTGTTCATTTAGCTTGTTTCTGAACACCCATCTTGTTCCAATGATGTTGAATCCTTTTGGTCTGGGAACGAGATCCCATACGTCGTTTCTGGTGAATTGATTCAGCTCTTCTTGCATTGCCAGAATCCAGTCATTATCCAGAAGTGCTTCATCAATAGAAGAAGGTTCAATCAGAGACACAAGTCCCATGAGAGTTTCTTCAGAGTTTCTGAAGCTTGCTCTTGTTCTGATTGGATCTTCCTTTCTTCCTAAGATAGTCTCTTCTGGGTGATCCAAGCTGCTTCTGGGTAATCTCTTCTGAGGTTGATCAACAGCTGTTGTAGGATTGCTAGCAGTGCTCCTTTCAGACGTTGAAGGAGTGTCTGTGTTGAGAGCTTCTGATGACTTGTATTCAGAACCTGTAAATTCAATTTCCATACCTGCAAAAACTTCATTCTGCTTTGACTTTTCAGAGTCAAGCTTATCAACAAAACGAACACTGATTGATTCTTCCACAATCTGTGTTTCTGTATTGTATACTCTGTACCCTCTTGAGCGTTCAGAGTATCCTAACATGATACACTTTTGTGCTTTAGAGTCAAACTTGTTCAAATAATTCTTTGTATTTAATATAAAGCAAGTACATCCAAATGGATGAAAATATGAAATGTTGGGCTTTCTGTTCTTCCACAATTCATATGGAGTCTTTTCCAGAATAGGTCTTATTGAGATTCTATTCTGAATGTAGCACGCTGTGTTTATTGCCTCTGCCCAGAAGGTCTTAGCAACGTTTGTCTCATTGATCATGGTTCTGGCCATTTCTTGTAATGTTCTGTTCTTTCGTTCTACAACTCCATTTTGTTGGGGAGTTCTAGGACAAGAGAAATCATGCAGAATGCCTCTGTCATTAAAGAATGACTCAAAATCTTTGTTTTCAAATTCTCCACCATGATCACTTCTGACTTTAACGATTCTAAGATCCTTTTCATTCTGAACTTGGTTACAGAAGGTAACAAACACAGAGTGTGACTCGTCCTTGTGTCTTAAGAACTTTACCCATGTCCATCTGCTATAGTCATCTACGATTACTAACCCATACTTCTTACCACTGACTGAAGCAGTTTTAACTGGTCCAAATAAGTCAATGTGCAGAAGTTCTAATGGCTTAGAGGTAGAAACAACATTTTTGGATTTAAAAGAAGGTTTTGCAAACTTGCCTTTCTGACATGCTTCACACAGAGCATCTGAATTGAACTTCAAATTAGGAAGTCCTCTGACCAGATTGAGTTTGTTAATCTGAGATATTCTTCTCATACTAACATGCCCCAATCTTCTGTGCCAGATCCACTGCTCGTTGTTAACAGACATAAGACATTTTACATTCTGACTCTTTAGTTCAGAAAGTTTGATTTTGTAAATGTTGTTTTTCCTCTTACCATTAAACAGGATAGTCCCATCTTTCTGACTAACAGCTTTACATGATTTTTGATTAAAGATTATATCATAACCGTTATCACTTAATTGACTTATGGATAACAGATTATGCATCAATCCATCTACTAGCAGAACATTATTAATAGAGGGAAGATTTCCATTACCTACAGTTCCAGAGCCAATTATATTTCCCCTCTGATTGCCTCCAAAACCAACGTGGCCTCCAGGCTTAAGTTCCAGGCTTTGGAACATATGCCTTCTTCCCGTCATGTGTCGTGAGCAGCCAGAGTCCAGGTACCATGACTGGTGTTTCTGACTTGCTGCTAAAGATATCTGCAACATGTATTATTTTATCCTTAGGTACCCAGATTTTCTTGGGTCCTGATTTGTTAGTTTTACCAAAACTCTGGTTGAATTTTGGTTTCACAGAGTGCTTACTGCTAGTGTATTTAATATCATGTGTGTGACCATACACAAAATGTGAATTCAGAGGAGTGTGTTTAATGGTTAAGTCCATGACATTCTTTGGTGTAGGAACCTTACCTTGGTATCCTATTCCTTTCCTGCCGTTTCTGCTAACTCCATAGATCATTGAAGCCATTTTGCTTCTATCTATGCTTTTAGCAAGGAACTTCTGGAAACTGTGATCATACTCCTTGATGATCTCATCAGCGTTGCTGGGAGTTTCAGAAATTGGTTCCTTCTGAGAGTTTTGTAAAGTGTTTTCTAATTTTGAAATCTTATTTCTCAGCTCAGAATTCTCCAATTTGAGACTCTCAGTCTTATTAGAGTCAGATTCAAGATTCCTTTTCAGGTCTCTGAATTTAACTCTAATTTGCTGATACCGTTCCAGAATCTCATTAAGGCTTTCAGCAAGTTCAGCCTTGGTAAAGTTAACAACAAAGTTAGGAAATACCTCTTCAGTATCTGATTTTGAGTCTGATTCAGAAGCTTCACTATCTTCTGAGATGTTAGCCATGAGAGCTATGTTTGCCCTCTCATCATCTGATTCTGAGTCAGCTTCAGACGAGTCAGAGTCATCCCATGTAGCCATGAGACTTTTCTTCTTCTCTCTTCCAAACTTCTTTTTGGGCTTTTCCCTCTGAAGCTTTGGGCAGTCACTCTTATAGTGTCCTTGCTCATTGCACTTATAGCAGATGATGTCCTTGGTGTTTGGCTTTTTGCTACTGGAGGAGCCTTCAGATCTTCTGTATCCAGAGGAAGAATCTGTCCTTCTGTATCTGGAAGAAGACTCGTTCTGATCAGATCTTCTGGGATTCCTGAACTTCCTTTGTTTTTGCTTCCACAGTTGATTTACTCTTCTGGAGAGGAGGGAGAGTTCGTCTTCTTCTGATGAGGATCCATCAGATGTTTCTTCAACTGCCTGCAAAACTTTAGACTCAAATTTTTTGTTAGATTTTAATGCTAAAGGCTTACCTTGCTTCTGAGGCTCGTCAGCTTCTAGCTCTATCTCATGACTTCTGAGGGAGCTGATAAGTTCCTCCAGAGTGATTTTGTTGAGATCTTTAGCTAGCTTCAGAGCTGTAACCATTGGTCTCCACTGCTTGGGTAAACTTCTGATGATTTTCTTGACATGGTCAGCAGTAGAGTATCCTTTGTCCAGAACCTTGAGACCAGCTACTAGAATCTGGAATATTGAGAACATTGTTTCAATGGATTCAGATTCTTCCATTTTGAACGCCTCATACTTCTGAATGAGCGCCAGAGCTTTAGTTTCTTTGACCTGAACGTTGCCCTCATGCGTCATTCTGCGTGAGTCAAAAATATTCTTTGCTGTGTCTCTGTTGGAGATCTTTTCATATTCAGTATAGGAGATGGCGCTGAGGAGGACGGTTCTGGCCTTGTGGTGATTCTTGAAGTCACGCTTTTGTTGGTCAGACATTGTTTTTCTATCAATCTTCTGACCGCTTGCATTCACAGGGTGCGTGTATCCATCTGTCACCATATCCCACAGATCAGCATCATGTGCCAGAAAGAAGCTTTCAATTCTGTCTTTTCAGTAATCAAAGTTTTCTCCATCAAAGACTGGAGGTTTGCCGCTGAATCTGTCTTTGTCCTCATTGTTGTCATTGCTGGTGTGAGAAACGTTTCATGCCATTGTGATTTTCTGACGCTGGATCTTGTACTGACACGGTTAAGTGTTTTAGCTCAGAACCAGGTGCTCTGATGCCAATTGAAGTAGTGAAAAACACAAGAAGGGGGGGTTGAATTGTAAAACTGAAAATCAATGCAATGAACAAGATATTTTTATCCTGGTTTGTTTGATCTCAAACTACTCCAGTCCACCCGTCAAGGTGATTTCGCCTCTCTCCAACGAGGTCTTAATCCACTATATTCAACTGAATATTACAGACTGCTTTAACAACTGCTAAAGCCTTCTTGATGCAAACCACAACCTGGTTTGTCAAGGAAACACTTTCTTACACAGAAGATAAATCTAAGTGTGTGAATGTTTTCTACAAAACTGTATCACAACTGTGATGTATACACAACTTGAAGCTTAGAAACTAGATTGCTAAACAATGATAGAATAAGAGAATGTGTAGTGTTTAGCAAAACAGAGAGAAGGAAGATTTTGATCAGCTTTTATGCGTGTAAAGATTTGGAGAGCATTAGCCAATTCAATCTTCAAAGTC